>OZ038356.1:30459283-31089637 GCA_964035985.1 Panagrolaimus superbus
TATTTATTTCGGGCCTGGAGAAATTGTGCAGGCCCGAATTGAAATAATTTGGTTTTTATGCCTTTTGAAGCATTGTTTCTGTAATATTTAAGTATAAAATGATGCACTAACATTATTGGAAACATTTAAATGCTCTAATAATGGTTAAAACAAAAAATATTTGTTCGGGCCTGGAGAAATTGTGCAGGCCCGAATTGAAATAATTTGGTTTTTATGCCTTTTGAAGCATTGTTTCTGTAATATTTAAGTATAAAATGATGCACTAACATTATTGGAAACATTTAAATGCTCTAATAATGGTTAAAACAAAAAATATTTGTTTCGGGCCTGGAGAAATTGTGCAGGCCCGAATTGAAATAATTTGGTTTTTATGCCTTTTGAAGCATTGTTTCTGTAATATTTAAGTATAAAATGATGCACTAACATTATTGGAAACATTTAAATGCTCTAATAATGGTTAAAACAAAAAATATTTGTTTCGGGCCTGGAGAAATTGTGCAGGCCCGAATTGAAATAATTTGGTTTTTATGCCTTTTGAAGCATTGTTTCTGTAATATTTAAGTATAAAATGATGCACTAACATTATTGGAAACATTTAAATGCTCTAATAATGGTTAAAACAAAAAATATTTGTTTCGGGCCTGGAGAAATTGTGCAGGCCCCGAATTGAAATAATTTGGTTTTTATGCCTTTTGAAGCATTGTTTCTGTAATATTTAAGTATAAAATGATGCACTAACATTATTGGAAACATTTAAATGCTCTAATAATGGTTAAAACAAAAAATATTTATTTCGGGCCTGGAGAAATTGTGCAGGCCCGAATTGAAATAATTTGGTTTTTATGCCTTTTGAAGCATTGTTTCTGTAATATTTAAGTATAAAATGATGCACTAACATTATTGGAAACATTTAAATGCTCTAATAATGGTTAAAACAAAAAATATTTATTTCGGGCCTGGAGAAATTGTGCAGGCCCGAATTGAAATAATTTGGTTTTTATGCCTTTTGAAGCATTGTTTCTGTAATATTTAAGTATAAAATGATGCACTAACATTATTGGAAACATTTAAATGCTCTAATAATGGTTAAAACAAAAAATATTTGTTTCGGGCCTGGAGAAATTGTGCAGGCCGAATTGAAATAATTTGGTTTTTATGCCTTTTGAAGCATTGTTTCTGTAATATTTAAGTATAAAATGATGCACTAACATTATTGGAAACATTTAAATGCTCTAATAATGGTTAAAACAAAAAATATTTATTTCGGGCCTGGAGAAATTGTGCAGGCCCGAATTGAAATAATTTGGTTTTTATGCCTTTTGAAGCATTGTTTCTGTAATATTTAAGTATAAAATGATGCACTAACATTATTGGAAACATTTAAATGCTCTAATAATGGTTAAAACAAAAAATATTTGTTTCGGGCCTGGAGAAATTGTGCAGGCCCGAATTGAAATAATTTGGTTTTTATGCCTTTTGAAGCCATTGTTTCTGTAATATTTAAGTATAAAATGATGCACTAACATTATTGGAAACATTTAAATGCTCTAATAATGGTTAAAACAAAAAATATTTATTTCGGGCCTGGAGAAATTGTGCAGGCCCGAATTGAAATAATTTGGTTTTTATGCCTTTTGAAGCATTGTTTCTGTAATATTTAAGTATAAAATGATGCACTAACATTATTGGAAACATTTAAATGCTCTAATAATGGTTAAAACAAAAAATATTTGTTTCGGGCCTGGAGAAATTGTGCAGGCCCGAATTGAAATAATTTGGTTTTTATGCCTTTTGAAGCATTGTTTCTGTAATATTTAAGTATAAAATGATGCACTAACATTATTGGAAACATTTAAATGCTCTAATAATGGTTAAAACAAAAAATATTTATTTCGGGCCTGGAGAAATTGTGCAGGCCCGAATTGAAATAATTTGGTTTTTATGCCTTTTGAAGCATTGTTTCTGTAATATTTAAGTATAAAATGATGCACTAACATTATTGGAAACATTTAAATGCTCTAATAATGGTTAAAACAAAAAATATTTATTTCGGGCCTGGAGAAATTGTGCAGGCCCGAATTGAAATAATTTGGTTTTTATGCCTTTTGAAGCATTGTTTCTGTAATATTTAAGTATAAAATGATGCACTAACATTATTGGAAACATTTAAATGCTCTAATAATGGTTAAAACAAAAAATATTTATTTCGGGCCTGGAGAAATTGTGCAGGCCCGAATTGAAATAATTTGGTTTTTATGCCTTTTGAAGCATTGTTTCTGTAATATTTAAGTATAAAATGATGCACTAACATTATTGGAAACATTTAAATGCTCTAATAATGGTTAAAACAAAAAATATTTATTTCGGGCCTGGAGAAATTGTGCAGGCCCGAATTGAAATAATTTGGTTTTTATGCCTTTTGAAGCATTGTTTCTGTAATATTTAAGTATAAAATGATGCACTAACATTATTGGAAACATTTAAATGCTCTAATAATGGTTAAAACAAAAAATATTTGTTTCGGGCCTGGAGAAATTGTGCAGGCCCGAATTGAAATAATTTGGTTTTTATGCCTTTTGAAGCATTGTTTCTGTAATATTTAAGTATAAAATGATGCACTAACATTATTGGAAACATTTAAATGCTCTAATAATGGTTAAAACAAAAAATATTTATTTCGGGCCTGGAGAAATTGTGCAGGCCCGAATTGAAATAATTTGGTTTTTATGCCTTTTGAAGCATTGTTTCTGTAATATTTAAGTATAAAATGATGCACTAACATTATTGGAAACATTTAAATGCTCTAATAATGGTTAAAACAAAAAATATTTGTTTCGGGCCTGGAGAAATTGTGCAGGCCCGAATTGAAATAATTTGGTTTTTATGCCTTTTGAAGCATTGTTTCTGTAATATTTAAGTATAAAATGATGCACTAACATTATTGGAAACATTTAAATGCTCTAATAATGGTTAAAACAAAAAATATTTATTTCGGGCCTGGAGAAATTGTGCAGGCCCGAATTGAAATAATTTGGTTTTTATGCCTTTTGAAGCATTGTTTCTGTAATATTTAAGTATAAAATGATGCACTAACATTATTGGAAACATTTAAATGCTCTAATAATGGTTAAAACAAAAAATATTTATTTCGGGCCTGGAGAAATTGTGCAGGCCCGAATTGAAATAATTTGGTTTTATGCCTTTTGAAGCATTGTTTCTGTAATATTTAAGTATAAAATGATGCACTAACATTATTGGAAACATTTAAATGCTCTAATAATGGTTAAAACAAAAAATATTTATTTCGGGCCTGGAGAAATTGTGCAGGCCCGAATTGAAATAATTTGGTTTTTATGCCTTTTGAAGCATTGTTTCTGTAATATTTAAGTATAAAATGATGCACTAACATTATTGGAAACATTTAAATGCTCTAATAATGGTTAAAACAAAAAATATTTATTTCGGGCCTGGAGAAATTGTGCAGGCCCGAATTGAAATAATTTGGTTTTTATGCCTTTTGAAGCATTGTTTCTGTAATATTTAAGTATAAAATGATGCACTAACATTATTGGAAACATTTAAATGCTCTAATAATGGTTTAAAACAAAAAATATTTATTTCGGGCCTGGAGAAATTGTGCAGGCCCGAATTGAAATAATTGGTTTTTATGCCTTTTGAAGCATTGTTTCTGTAATATTTAAGTATAAAATGATGCACTAACATTATTGGAAACATTTAAATGCTCTAATAATGGTTAAAACAAAAAATATTTATTTCGGGCCTGGAGAAATTGTGCAGGCCCGAATTGAAATAATTTGGTTTTTATGCCTTTTGAAGCATTGTTTCTGTAATATTTAAGTATAAAATGATGCACTAACATTATTGGAAACATTTAAATGCTCTAATAATGGTTAAAACAAAAAATATTTATTTCGGGCCTGGAGAAATTGTGCAGGCCCGAATTGAAATAATTTGGTTTTTATGCCTTTTGAAGCATTGTTTCTGTAATATTTAAGTATAAAATGATGCACTAACATTATTGGAAACATTTAAATGCTCTAATAATGGTTAAAACAAAAAATATTTATTTCGGGCCTGGAGAAATTGTGCAGGCCCGAATTGAAATAATTTGGTTTTTATGCCTTTTGAAGCATTGTTTTCTGTAATATTTAAGTATAAAATGATGCACTAACATTATTGGAAACATTTAAATGCTCTAATAATGGTTAAAACAAAAAATATTTATTTCGGGCCTGGAGAAATTGTGCAGGCCCGAATTGAAATAATTTGGTTTTTATGCCTTTTGAAGCATTGTTTCTGTAATATTTAAGTATAAAATGATGCACTAACATTATTGGAAACATTTAAATGCTCTAATAATGGTTAAAACAAAAAAATATTTATTTCGGGCCTGGAGAAATTGTGCAGGCCCGAATTGAAATAATTTGGTTTTTATGCCTTTTGAAGCATTGTTTCTGTAATATTTAAGTATAAAATGATGCACTAACATTATTGGAAACATTTAAATGCTCTAATAATGGTTAAAACAAAAAATATTTATTTCGGGCCTGGAGAAATTGTGCAGGCCCGAATTGAAATAATTTGGTTTTTATGCCTTTTGAAGCATTGTTTCTGTAATATTTAAGTATAAAATGATGCACTAACATTATTGGAAACATTTAAATGCTCTAATAATGGTTAAAACAAAAAATATTTATTTCGGGCCTGGAGAAATTGTGCAGGCCCGAATTGAAATAATTTGTATGCCTTTTGAAGCATTGTTTCTGTAATATTTAAGTATAGAAATGATGCACTAACATTATTGGAAAACATTTAAATGCTCTAATAATGGTTAAAACAAAAAAATATTTATTTCGGGCCTGGAGAAATTGTGGCAGGCCCGAATTGAAATAATTTGGTTTTTATGCCTTTTGAAGCAGTTGTTTCTCGTAATATTTAAGTATACAAATGATGCACTAACATTATTGGAAACATTTAAATGCTCTAATAATGGTTAAAACAAAAAATATTTATTTCGGGCCTGGAGAAATGTGCAGGCCCGAATTGAAATAATTGGTTTTTATGCCTTTTGAAGCATTGTTTCTGTAATATTTAAGTATAAAATGATGCACTAACATTATTGGAAACATTTAAATGCTCTAATAATGGTTAAAACAAAAAATATTTATTTCGGGCCTGGAGAAATTGTGCAGGCCCGAATTGAAATAATTTGGTTTTTATGCCTTTTGAAGCATTGTTTCTGTAATATTTAAGTATAAAATGATGCACTAACATTATTGGAAACATTTAAATGCTCTAATAATGGTTAAAACAAAAAATATTTTTTTCGGGCCTGGAGAAATTGTGCAGGCCCGAATTGAAATAATTTGGTTTTTATGCCTTTTGAAGCATTGTTTCTGTAATATTTAAGTATAAAATGATGCACTAACATTATTGGAAACATTTAAATGCTCTAATAATGGTTAAAACAAAAAATATTTTTTTCGGGCCTGGAGAAATTGTGCAGGCCCGAATTGAAATAATTTGGTTTTTATGCCTTTTGAAGCATTGTTTCTGTAATATTTAAGTATAAAATGATGCACTAACATTATTGGAAACATTTAAATGCTCTAATAATGGTTAAAACAAAAAATATTTGTTTCGGGCCTGGAGAAATTGTGCAGGCCCGAATTGAAATAATTTGGTTTTTATGCCTTTTGAAGCATTGTTTCTGTAATATTTAAGTATAAAATGATGCACTAACATTATTGGAAACATTTAAATGCTCTAATAATGGTTAAAACAAAAAATATTTATTTCGGGCCTGGAGAAATTGTGCAGGCCCGAATTGAAATAATTTGGTTTTTATGCCTTTTGAAGCATTGTTTCTGTAATATTTAAGTATAAAATGATGCACTAACATTATTGGAAACATTTAAATGCTCTAATAATGGTTAAAACAAAAAATATTTATTTCGGGCCTGGAGAAATTGTGCAGGCCCGAATTGAAATAATTTGGTTTTTATGCCTTTTGAAGCATTGTTTCTGTAATATTTAAGTATAAAATGATGCACTAACATTATTGGAAACATTTAAATGCTCTAATAATGGTTAAAACAAAAAATATTTATTTCGGGCCTGGAGAAATTGTGCAGGCCCGAATTGAAATAATTTGGTTTTTATGCCTTTTGAAGCATTGTTTCTGTAATATTTAAGTATAAAATGATGCACTAACATTATTGGAAACATTTAAATGCTCTAATAATGGTTAAAACAAAAATATTTATTTCGGGCCTGGAGAAATTGTGCAGGCCCGAATTGAAATAATTTGGTTTTTATGCCTTTTGAAGCATTGTTTCTGTAATATTTAAGTATAAAATGATGCACTAACATTATTGGAAACATTTAAATGCTCTAATAATGGTTAAAACAAAAAATATTTATTTCGGGCCTGGAGAAATTGTGCAGGCCCGAATTGAAATAATTTGGTTTTTATGCCTTTTGAAGCATTGTTTCTGTAATATTTAAGTATAAAATGATGCACTAACATTATTGGAAACATTTAAATGCTCTAATAATGGTTAAAACAAAAAATATTTATTTCGGGCCTGGAGAAATTGTGCAGGCCCGAATTGAAATAATTTGGTTTTTATGCCTTTTGAAGCATTGTTTCTGTAATATTTAAGTATAAAATGATGCACTAACATTATTGGAAACATTTAAATGCTCTAATAATGGTTAAAACAAAAAATATTTATTTCGGGCCTGGAGAAATTGTGCAGGCCCGAATTGAAATAATTTGGTTTTTATGCCTTTTGAAGCATTGTTTCTGTAATATTTAAGTATAAAATGATGCACTAACATTATTGGAAACATTTAAATGCTCTAATAATGGTTAAAACAAAAAATATTTGTTTCGGGCCTGGAGAAATTGTGCAGGCCCGAATTGAAATAATTTGGTTTTTATGCCTTTTGAAGCATTGTTTCTGTAATATTTAAGTATAAAATGATGCACTAACATTATTGGAAACATTTAAATGCTCTAATAATGGTTAAAACAAAAAATATTTATTTCGGGCCTGGAGAAATTGTGCAGGCCCGAATTGAAATAATTTGGTTTTTATGCCTTTTGAAGCATTGTTTCTGTAATATTTAAGTATAAAATGATGCACTAACATTATTGGAAACATTTAAATGCTCTAATAATGGTTAAAACAAAAAATATTTATTTCGGGCCTGGAGAAATTGTGCAGGCCCGAATTGAAATAATTTGGTTTTTATGCCTTTTGAAGCATTGTTTCTGTAATATTTAAGTATAAAATGATGCACTAACATTATTGGAAACATTTAAATGCTCTAATAATGGTTAAAACAAAAAATATTTGTTTCGGGCCTGGAGAAATTGTGCAGGCCCGAATTGAAATAATTTGGTTTTTATGCCTTTTGAAGCATTGTTTCTGTAATATTTAAGTATAAAATGATGCACTAACATTATTGGAAACATTTAAATGCTCTAATAATGGTTAAAACAAAAAATATTTGTTTCGGGCCTGGAGAAATTGTGCAGGCCCGAATTGAAATAATTTGGTTTTTATGCCTTTTGAAGCATTGTTTCTGTAATATTTAAGTATAAAATGATGCACTAACATTATTGGAAACATTTAAATGCTCTAATAATGGTTAAAACAAAAAATATTTATTTCGGGCCTGGAGAAATTGTGCAGGCCCGAATTGAAATAATTTGGTTTTTATGCCTTTTGAAGCATTGTTTCTGTAATATTTAAGTATAAAATGATGCACTAACATTATTGGAAACATTTAAATGCTCTAATAATGGTTAAAACAAAAAATATTTGTTTCGGGCCTGGAGAAATTGTGCAGGCCCGAATTGAAATAATTTGGTTTTTATGCCTTTTGAAGCATTGTTTCTGTAATATTTAAGTATAAAATGATGCACTAACATTATTGGAAACATTTAAATGCTCTAATAATGGTTAAAACAAAAAATATTTATTTCGGGCCTGGAGAAATTGTGCAGGCCCGAATTGAAATAATTTGGTTTTTATGCCTTTTGAAGCATTGTTTCTGTAATATTTAAGTATAAAATGATGCACTAACATTATTGGAAACATTTAAATGCTCTAATAATGGTTAAAACAAAAAATATTTGTTTCGGGCCTGGAGAAATTGTGCAGGCCCGAATTGAAATAATTTGGTTTTTATGCCTTTTGAAGCATTGTTTCTGTAATATTTAAGTATAAAATGATGCACTAACATTATTGGAAACATTTAAATGCTCTAATAATGGTTAAAACAAAAAATATTTATTTCGGGCCTGGAGAAATTGTGCAGGCCCGAATTGAAATAATTTGGTTTTTATGCCTTTTGAAGCATTGTTTCTGTAATATTTAAGTATAAAATGATGCACTAACATTATTGGAAACATTTAAATGCTCTAATAATGGTTAAAACAAAAAATATTTATTTCGGGCCTGGAGAAATTGTGCAGGCCCGAATTGAAATAATTTGGTTTTTATGCCTTTTGAAGCATTGTTTCTGTAATATTTAAGTATAAAATGATGCACTAACATTATTGGAAACATTTAAATGCTCTAATAATGGTTAAAACAAAAAATATTTGTTTCGGGCCTGGAGAAATTGTGCAGGCCCGAATTGAAATAATTTGGTTTTTATGCCTTTTGAAGCATTGTTTCTGTAATATTTAAGTATAAAATGATGCACTAACATTATTGGAAACATTTAAATGCTCTAATAATGGTTAAAACAAAAAATATTTATTTCGGGCCTGGAGAAATTGTGCAGGCCCGAATTGAAATAATTTGGTTTTTATGCCTTTTGAAGCATTGTTTCTGTAATATTTAAGTATAAAATGATGCACTAACATTATTGGAAACATTTAAATGCTCTAATAATGGTTAAAACAAAAAATATTTATTTCGGGCCTGGAGAAATTGTGCAGGCCCGAATTGAAATAATTTGGTTTTTATGCCTTTTGAAGCATTGTTTCTGTAATATTTAAGTATAAAATGATGCACTAACATTATTGGAAACATTTAAATGCTCTAATAATGGTTAAAACAAAAAATATTTGTTTCGGGCCTGGAGAAATTGTGCAGGCCCGAATTGAAATAATTTGGTTTTTATGCCTTTTGAAGCATTGTTTCTGTAATATTTAAGTATAAAATGATGCACTAACATTATTGGAAACATTTAAATGCTCTAATAATGGTTAAAACAAAAAATATTTGTTTCGGGCCTGGAGAAATTGTGCAGGCCCGAATTGAAATAATTTGGTTTTTATGCCTTTTGAAGCATTGTTTCTGTAATATTTAAGTATAAAATGATGCACTAACATTATTGGAAACATTTAAATGCTCTAATAATGGTTAAAACAAAAAATATTTATTTCGGGCCTGGAGAAATTGTGCAGGCCCGAATTGAAATAATTTGGTTTTTATGCCTTTTGAAGCATTGTTTCTGTAATATTTAAGTATAAAATGATGCACTAACATTATTGGAAACATTTAAATGCTCTAATAATGGTTAAAACAAAAAATATTTGTTTCGGGCCTGGAGAAATTGTGCAGGCCCGAATTGAAATAATTTGGTTTTTATGCCTTTTGAAGCATTGTTTCTGTAATATTTAAGTATAAAATGATGCACTAACATTATTGGAAACATTTAAATGCTCTAATAATGGTTAAAACAAAAAATATTTATTTCGGGCCTGGAGAAATTGTGCAGGCCCGAATTGAAATAATTTGGTTTTTATGCCTTTTGAAGCATTGTTTCTGTAATATTTAAGTATAAAATGATGCACTAACATTATTGGAAACATTTAAATGCTCTAATAATGGTTAAAACAAAAAATATTTGTTTCGGGCCTGGAGAAATTGTGCAGGCCCGAATTGAAATAATTTGGTTTTTATGCCTTTTGAAGCATTGTTTCTGTAATATTTAAGTATAAAATGATGCACTAACATTATTGGAAACATTTAAATGCTCTAATAATGGTTAAAACAAAAAATATTTATTTCGGGCCTGGAGAAATTGTGCAGGCCCGAATTGAAATAATTTGGTTTTTATGCCTTTTGAAGCATTGTTTCTGTAATATTTAAGTATAAAATGATGCACTAACATTATTGGAAACATTTAAATGCTCTAATAATGGTTAAAACAAAAAATATTTATTTCGGGCCTGGAGAAATTGTGCAGGCCCGAATTGAAATA
The DNA here is from genome assembly GCA_964035985.1 of Panagrolaimus superbus. Taxonomy (NCBI): domain Eukaryota; kingdom Metazoa; phylum Nematoda; class Chromadorea; order Rhabditida; family Panagrolaimidae; genus Panagrolaimus; species Panagrolaimus superbus. The sequence continues at coordinate 30,469,535 of OZ038356.1, forward strand.
ATTTGGTTTTTATGCCTTTTGAAGCATTGTTTCTGTAATATTTAAGTATAAAATGATGCACTAACATTATTGGAAACATTTAAATGCTCTAATAATGGTTAAAACAAAAAATATTTGTTTCGGGCCTGGAGAAATTGTGCAGGCCCGAATTGAAATAATTTGGTTTTTATGCCTTTTGAAGCATTGTTTCTGTAATATTTGAGTATAAAACGATGCTCTAACATTATTAGAAACATTTAAATGCTTCAATAATGGTTAAAACAAAAAATAAATATTTCGGGCCTGGAGAAATTGTGCAGGCCCGAATTGAAATAATTTGGTTTTTATGCCTTTTGAAGCATTGTTTCTGTAATATTTAAGTATAAAATGATGCACTAACATTATTGGAAACATTTAAATGCTCTAATAATGGTTAAAACAAAAAATATTTGTTTCGGGCCTGGAGAAATTGTGCAGGCCCGAATTGAAATAATTTGGTTTTTATGCCTTTTGAAGCATTGTTTCTGTAATATTTAAGTATAAAATGATGCACTAACATTATTGGAAACATTTAAATGCTCTAATAATGGTTAAAACAAAAAATATTTATTTCGGGCCTGGAGAAATTGTGCAGGCCCGAATTGAAATAATTTGGTTTTTATGCCTTTTGAAGCATTGTTTCTGTAATATTTAAGTATAAAATGATGCACTAACATTATTGGAAACATTTAAATGCTCTAATAATGGTTAAAACAAAAAATATTTATTTCGGGCCTGGAGAAATTGTGCAGGCCCGAATTGAAATAATTTGGTTTTTATGCCTTTTGAAGCATTGTTTCTGTAATATTTAAGTATAAAATGATGCACTAACATTATTGGAAACATTTAAATGCTCTAATAATGGTTAAAACAAAAAATATTTGTTTCGGGCCTGGAGAAATTGTGCAGGCCCGAATTGAAATAATTTGGTTTTTATGCCTTTTGAAGCATTGTTTCTGTAATATTTGAGTATATAACGATGCTCTAACATTATTAGAAACATTTAAATGCTTCAATAATGGTTAAAACAAAAAATAATTATTTCGGGCCTGGGGAAATTGTGCAGGCCCGAATCGAAATAATTTCGTTTTTATGCCTTTTGAAGCATTGTTTCTGTAATATTTGAGTATAAAACGATGCTCTAACATTATTAGAAACATTTAAATGCTTCAATAATGGTTAAAACAAAAAATAAATATTTCGGGCCTGGAGAAATTGTGCAGGCCCGAATCAAAATAATTTGGTTTTTATGCCTTTTGAAGCATTGTTTCTGTAATATTTGAGTATAAAACGATGCTCTGACATTATTAGAATCATTTAAATGCTTCAATAATGGTTAAAACAAAAAATAAATATTTCGGGCCTGGAGAAATTGTGCATGCCCGAATCCAAATAATTTGGTTTTTATGCCTTTTGAAGCATTGTTTCTGTAATATTTGAGTATAAAACGATGCTCTAACATTATTAGAAACATTTAAATGCTTCAATAATGGTTAAAACAAAAAATAATTATTTCGGGCCTGGGGAAATTGTGCAGGCCCGAATCGAAATAATTTGGTTTTTATGCCTTTTGAAGCATTGTTTCTGTAATATTTGAGTATAAAACGATGCTCTAACATTATTAGAAACATTTAAATGCTTCAATAATGGTTAAAACAAAAAATAAATATTTCGGGCCTGGAGAAATTGTGCATGCCCGAATCCAAATAATTTGGTTTTTATGCCTTTTGAAGCATTGTTTCTGTAATATTTGAGTATAAAACGATGCTCTAACATTATTAGAATCATTTAAATGCTTCAATAATGGTTAAAACAAAAAATAAATATTTCGGGCCTGGAGAAATTGTGCATGCCCGAATCCAAATAATTTGGTTTTTATGCCTTTTGAAGCATTGTTTCTGTAATATTTGAGTATAAAACGATGCTCTGACATTATTAGAATCATTTAAATGCTTCAATAATGGTTAAAACAAAAAATAAATATTTCGGGCCTGGAGAAATTGTGCATGCCCGAATCCAAATAATTTGGTTTTTATGCCTTTTGAAGCATTGTTTCTGTAATATTTGAGTATAAAACGATGCTCTAACATTATTAGAATCATTTAAATGCTTCAATAATGGTTAAAACAAAAAATAATTATTTCGGGCCTGGGGAAATTGTGCAGGCCCGAATCGAAATAATTTGGTTTTTTTGCCTTTTGAAGCATTGTTTCTGTAATATTTGAGTATAAAACGATGCTCTAACATTATTAGAAACATTTAAATGCTTCAATAATGGTTAAAACAAAAAATAATTATTTCGGGCCTGGGGAAATTGTGCAGGCCCGAATCGAAATAATTTGGTTTTTATGCCTTTTGAAGCATTGTTTCTGTAATATTTGAGTATAAAACGATGCTCTAACATTATTAGAAACATTTAAATGCTTCAATAATGGTTAAAACAAAAAATAAATATTTCGGGCCTGGAGAAATTGTGCATGCCCGAATCCAAATAATTTGGTTTTTATGCCTTTTGAAGCATTGTTTCTGTAATATTTGAGTATAAAACGATGCTCTAACATTATTAGAATCATTTAAATGCTTCAATAATGGTTAAAACAAAAAATAATTATTTCGGGCCTGGGGAAATTGTGCAGGCCCGAATCGAAATAATTTGGTTTTTATGCCTTTTGAAGCATTGTTTCTGTAATATTTAAGTATAAAATGATGCACTAACATTATTGGAAACATTTAAATGCTCTAATAATGGTTAAAACAAAAAATATTTATTTCGGGCCTGGAGAAATTGTGCAGGCCCGAATTGAAATAATTTGGTTTTTATGCCTTTTGAAGCATTGTTTCTGTAATATTTAAGTATAAAATGATGCACTAACATTATTGGAAACATTTAAATGCTCTAATAATGGTTAAAACAAAAAATATTTGTTTCGGGCCTGGAGAAATTGTGCAGGCCCGAATTGAAATAATTTGGTTTTTATGCCTTTTGAAGCATTGTTTCTGTAATATTTAAGTATAAAATGATGCACTAACATTATTGGAAACATTTAAATGCTCTAATAATGGTTAAAACAAAAAATATTTATTTCGGGCCTGGAGAAATTGTGCAGGCCCGAATTGAAATAATTTGGTTTTTATGCCTTTTGAAGCATTGTTTCTGTAATATTTAAGTATAAAATGATGCACTAACATTATTGGAAACATTTAAATGCTCTAATAATGGTTAAAACAAAAAATATTTGTTTCGGGCCTGGAGAAATTGTGCAGGCCCGAATTGAAATAATTTGGTTTTTATGCCTTTTGAAGCATTGTTTCTGTAATATTTAAGTATAAAATGATGCACTAACATTATTGGAAACATTTAAATGCTCTAATAATGGTTAAAACAAAAAATATTTATTTCGGGCCTGGAGAAATTGTGCAGGCCCGAATTGAAATAATTTGGTTTTTATGCCTTTTGAAGCATTGTTTCTGTAATATTTAAGTATAAAATGATGCACTAACATTATTGGAAACATTTAAATGCTCTAATAATGGTTAAAACAAAAAATATTTGTTTCGGGCCTGGAGAAATTGTGCAGGCCCGAATTGAAATAATTTGGTTTTTATGCCTTTTGAAGCATTGTTTCTGTAATATTTAAGTATAAAATGATGCACTAACATTATTGGAAACATTTAAATGCTCTAATAATGGTTAAAACAAAAAATATTTGTTTCGGGCCTGGAGAAATTGTGCAGGCCCGAATTGAAATAATTTGGTTTTTATGCCTTTTGAAGCATTGTTTCTGTAATATTTAAGTATAAAATGATGCACTAACATTATTGGAAACATTTAAATGCTCTAATAATGGTTAAAACAAAAAATATTTATTTCGGGCCTGGAGAAATTGTGCAGGCCCGAATTGAAATAATTTGGTTTTTATGCCTTTTGAAGCATTGTTTCTGTAATATTTAAGTATAAAATGATGCACTAACATTATTGGAAACATTTAAATGCTCTAATAATGGTTAAAACAAAAAATATTTGTTTCGGGCCTGGAGAAATTGTGCAGGCCCGAATTGAAATAATTTGGTTTTTATGCCTTTTGAAGCATTGTTTCTGTAATATTTAAGTATAAAATGATGCACTAACATTATTGGAAACATTTAAATGCTCTAATAATGGTTAAAACAAAAAATATTTGTTTCGGGCCTGGAGAAATTGTGCAGGCCCGAATTGAAATAATTTGGTTTTTATGCCTTTTGAAGCATTGTTTCTGTAATATTTAAGTATAAAATGATGCACTAACATTATTGGAAACATTTAAATGCTCTAATAATGGTTAAAACAAAAAATATTTGTTTCGGGCCTGGAGAAATTGTGCAGGCCCGAATTGAAATAATTTGGTTTTTATGCCTTTTGAAGCATTGTTTCTGTAATATTTAAGTATAAAATGATGCACTAACATTATTGGAAACATTTAAATGCTCTAATAATGGTTAAAACAAAAAATATTTATTTCGGGCCTGGAGAAATTGTGCAGGCCCGAATTGAAATAATTTGGTTTTTATGCCTTTTGAAGCATTGTTTCTGTAATATTTAAGTATAAAATGATGCACTAACATTATTGGAAACATTTAAATGCTCTAATAATGGTTAAAACAAAAAATATTTGTTTCGGGCCTGGAGAAATTGTGCAGGCCCGAATTGAAATAATTTGGTTTTTATGCCTTTTGAAGCATTGTTTCTGTAATATTTAAGTATAAAATGATGCACTAACATTATTGGAAACATTTAAATGCTCTAATAATGGTTAAAACAAAAAATATTTGTTTCGGGCCTGGAGAAATTGTGCAGGCCCGAATTGAAATAATTTGGTTTTTATGCCTTTTGAAGCATTGTTTCTGTAATATTTAAGTATAAAATGATGCACTAACATTATTGGAAACATTTAAATGCTCTAATAATGGTTAAAACAAAAAATATTTATTTCGGGCCTGGAGAAATTGTGCAGGCCCGAATTGAAATAATTTGGTTTTTATGCCTTTTGAAGCATTGTTTCTGTAATATTTAAGTATAAAATGATGCACTAACATTATTGGAAACATTTAAATGCTCTAATAATGGTTAAAACAAAAAATATTTGTTTCGGGCCTGGAGAAATTGTGCAGGCCCGAATTGAAATAATTTGGTTTTTATGCCTTTTGAAGCATTGTTTCTGTAATATTTAAGTATAAAATGATGCACTAACATTATTGGAAACATTTAAATGCTCTAATAATGGTTAAAACAAAAAATATTTGTTTCGGGCCTGGAGAAATTGTGCAGGCCCGAATTGAAATAATTTGGTTTTTATGCCTTTTGAAGCATTGTTTCTGTAATATTTAAGTATAAAATGATGCACTAACATTATTGGAAACATTTAAATGCTCTAATAATGGTTAAAACAAAAAATATTTATTTCGGGCCTGGAGAAATTGTGCAGGCCCGAATTGAAATAATTTGGTTTTTATGCCTTTTGAAGCATTGTTTCTGTAATATTTAAGTATAAAATGATGCACTAACATTATTGGAAACATTTAAATGCTCTAATAATGGTTAAAACAAAAAATATTTGTTTCGGGCCTGGAGAAATTGTGCAGGCCCGAATTGAAATAATTTGGTTTTTATGCCTTTTGAAGCATTGTTTCTGTAATATTTAAGTATAAAATGATGCACTAACATTATTGGAAACATTTAAATGCTCTAATAATGGTTAAAACAAAAAATATTTATTTCGGGCCTGGAGAAATTGTGCAGGCCCGAATTGAAATAATTTGGTTTTTATGCCTTTTGAAGCATTGTTTCTGTAATATTTGAGTATAAAACGATGCTCTGACATTATTAGAATCATTTAAATGCTTCAATAATGGTTAAAACAAAAAATAAATATTTCGGGCCTGGAGAAATTGTGCATGCCCGAATCCAAATAATTTGGTTTTTATGCCTTTTGAAGCATTGTTTCTGTAATATTTGAGTATAAAACGATGCTCTAACATTATTAGAAACATTTAAATGCTTCAATAATGGTTAAAACAAAAAATAATTATTTCGGGCCTGGGGAAATTGTGCAGGCCCGAATCGAAATAATTTGGTTTTTATGCCTTTTGAAGCATTGTTTCTGTAATATTTGAGTATAAAACGATGCTCTAACATTATTAGAAACATTTAAATGCTTCAATAATGGTTAAAACAAAAAATAAATATTTCGGGCCTGGAGAAATTGTGCATGCCCGAATCCAAATAATTTGGTTTTTATGCCTTTTGAAGCATTGTTTCTGTAATATTTGAGTATAAAACGATGCTCTAACATTATTAGAATCATTTAAATGCTTCAATAATGGTTAAAACAAAAAATAATTATTTCGGGCCTGGGGAAATTGTGCAGGCCCGAATCGAAATAATTTGGTTTTTATGCCTTTTGAAGCATTGTTTCTGTAATATTTGAGTATAAAACGATGCTCTAACATTATTAGAAACATTTAAATGCTTCAATAATGGTTAAAACAAAAAATAAATATTTCGGGCCTGGGGAAATTGTGCAGGCCCGAATCGAAATAATTTGGTTTTTATGCCTTTTGAAGCATTGTTTCTGTAATATTTGAGTATATAACGATGCTCTAACATTATTAGAAACATTTAAATGCTTCAATAATGGTTAAAACAAAAAATAATTATTTCGGGCCTGGGGAAATTGTGCAGGCCCGAATCGAAATAATTTGGTTTTTATGCCTTTTGAAGCATTGTTTCTGTAATATTTGAGTATAAAACGATGCTCTAACATTATTAGAAACATTTAAATGCTTCAATAATGGTTAAAACAAAAAATAAATATTTCGGGCCTGGAGAAATTGTGCATGCCCGAATCCAAATAATTTGGTTTTTATGCCTTTTGAAGCATTGTTTCTGTAATATTTGAGTATAAAACGATGCTCTAACATTATTAGAATCATTTAAATGCTTCAATAATGGTTAAAACAAAAAATAATTATTTCGGGCCTGGGGAAATTGTGCAGGCCCGAATCGAAATAATTTGGTTTTTATGCCTTTTGAAGCATTGTTTCTGTAATATTTAAGTATAAAATGATGCACTAACATTATTGGAAACATTTAAATGCTCTAATAATGGTTAAAACAAAAAATATTTATTTCGGGCCTGGAGAAATTGTGCAGGCCCGAATTGAAATAATTTGGTTTTTATGCCTTTTGAAGCATTGTTTCTGTAATATTTAAGTATAAAATGATGCACTAACATTATTGGAAACATTTAAATGCTCTAATAATGGTTAAAACAAAAAATATTTGTTTCGGGCCTGGAGAAATTGTGCAGGCCCGAATTGAAATAATTTGGTTTTTATGCCTTTTGAAGCATTGTTTCTGTAATATTTAAGTATAAAATGATGCACTAACATTATTGGAAACATTTAAATGCTCTAATAATGGTTAAAACAAAAAATATTTATTTCGGGCCTGGAGAAATTGTGCAGGCCCGAATTGAAATAATTTGGTTTTTATGCCTTTTGAAGCATTGTTTCTGTAATATTTAAGTATAAAATGATGCACTAACATTATTGGAAACATTTAAATGCTCTAATAATGGTTAAAACAAAAAATATTTGTTTCGGGCCTGGAGAAATTGTGCAGGCCCGAATTGAAATAATTTGGTTTTTATGCCTTTTGAAGCATTGTTTCTGTAATATTTAAGTATAAAATGATGCACTAACATTATTGGAAACATTTAAATGCTCTAATAATGGTTAAAACAAAAAATATTTATTTCGGGCCTGGAGAAATTGTGCAGGCCCGAATTGAAATAATTTGGTTTTTATGCCTTTTGAAGCATTGTTTCTGTAATATTTAAGTATAAAATGATGCACTAACATTATTGGAAACATTTAAATGCTCTAATAATGGTTAAAACAAAAAATATTTATTTCGGGCCTGGAGAAATTGTGCAGGCCCGAATTGAAATAATTTGGTTTTTATGCCTTTTGAAGCATTGTTTCTGTAATATTTAAGTATAAAATGATGCACTAACATTATTGGAAACATTTAAATGCTCTAATAATGGTTAAAACAAAAAATATTTGTTTCGGGCCTGGAGAAATTGTGCAGGCCCGAATTGAAATAATTTGGTTTTTATGCCTTTTGAAGCATTGTTTCTGTAATATTTAAGTATAAAATGATGCACTAACATTATTGGAAACATTTAAATGCTCTAATAATGGTTAAAACAAAAAATATTTGTTTCGGGCCTGGAGAAATTGTGCAGGCCCGAATTGAAATAATTTGGTTTTTATGCCTTTTGAAGCATTGTTTCTGTAATATTTAAGTATAAAATGATGCACTAACATTATTGGAAACATTTAAATGCTCTAATAATGGTTAAAACAAAAAATATTTGTTTCGGGCCTGGAGAAATTGTGCAGGCCCGAATTGAAATAATTTGGTTTTTATGCCTTTTGAAGCATTGTTTCTGTAATATTTAAGTATAAAATGATGCACTAACATTATTGGAAACATTTAAATGCTCTAATAATGGTTAAAACAAAAAATATTTATTTCGGGCCTGGAGAAATTGTGCAGGCCCGAATTGAAATAATTTGGTTTTTATGCCTTTTGAAGCATTGTTTCTGTAATATTTAAGTATAAAATGATGCACTAACATTATTGGAAACATTTAAATGCTCTAATAATGGTTAAAACAAAAAATATTTATTTCGGGCCTGGAGAAATTGTGCAGGCCCGAATTGAAATAATTTGGTTTTTATGCCTTTTGAAGCATTGTTTCTGTAATATTTAAGTATAAAATGATGCACTAACATTATTGGAAACATTTAAATGCTCTAATAATGGTTAAAACAAAAAATATTTGTTTCGGGCCTGGAGAAATTGTGCAGGCCCGAATTGAAATAATTTGGTTTTTATGCCTTTTGAAGCATTGTTTCTGTAATATTTAAGTATAAAATGATGCACTAACATTATTGGAAACATTTAAATGCTCTAATAATGGTTAAAACAAAAAATATTTATTTCGGGCCTGGAGAAATTGTGCAGGCCCGAATTGAAATAATTTGGTTTTTATGCCTTTTGAAGCATTGTTTCTGTAATATTTAAGTATAAAATGATGCACTAACATTATTGGAAACATTTAAATGCTCTAATAATGGTTAAAACAAAAAATATTTGTTTCGGGCCTGGAGAAATTGTGCAGGCCCGAATTGAAATAATTTGGTTTTTATGCCTTTTGAAGCATTGTTTCTGTAATATTTAAGTATAAAATGATGCACTAACATTATTGGAAACATTTAAATGCTCTAATAATGGTTAAAACAAAAAATATTTGTTTCGGGCCTGGAGAAATTGTGCAGGCCCGAATTGAAATAATTTGGTTTTTATGCCTTTTGAAGCATTGTTTCTGTAATATTTAAGTATAAAATGATGCACTAACATTATTGGAAACATTTAAATGCTCTAATAATGGTTAAAACAAAAAATATTTATTTCGGGCCTGGAGAAATTGTGCAGGCCCGAATTGAAATAATTTGGTTTTTATGCCTTTTGAAGCATTGTTTCTGTAATATTTAAGTATAAAATGATGCACTAACATTATTGGAAACATTTAAATGCTCTAATAATGGTTAAAACAAAAAATATTTGTTTCGGGCCTGGAGAAATTGTGCAGGCCCGAATTGAAATAATTTGGTTTTTATGCCTTTTGAAGCATTGTTTCTGTAATATTTAAGTATAAAATGATGCACTAACATTATTGGAAACATTTAAATGCTCTAATAATGGTTAAAACAAAAAATATTTATTTCGGGCCTGGAGAAATTGTGCAGGCCCGAATTGAAATAATTTGGTTTTTATGCCTTTTGAAGCATTGTTTCTGTAATATTTAAGTATAAAATGATGCACTAACATTATTGGAAACATTTAAATGCTCTAATAATGGTTAAAACAAAAAATATTTATTTCGGGCCTGGAGAAATTGTGCAGGCCCGAATTGAAATAATTTGGTTTTTATGCCTTTTGAAGCATTGTTTCTGTAATATTTAAGTATAAAATGATGCACTAACATTATTGGAAACATTTAAATGCTCTAATAATGGTTAAAACAAAAAATATTTGTTTCGGGCCTGGAGAAATTGTGCAGGCCCGAATTGAAATAATTTGGTTTTTATGCCTTTTGAAGCATTGTTTCTGTAATATTTAAGTATAAAATGATGCACTAACATTATTGGAAACATTTAAATGCTCTAATAATGGTTAAAACAAAAAATATTTATTTCGGGCCTGGAGAAATTGTGCAGGCCCGAATTGAAATAATTTGGTTTTTATGCCTTTTGAAGCATTGTTTCTGTAATATTTAAGTATAAAATGATGCACTAACATTATTGGAAACATTTAAATGCTCTAATAATGGTTAAAACAAAAAATATTTATTTCGGGCCTGGAGAAATTGTGCAGGCCCGAATTGAAATAATTTGGTTTTTATGCCTTTTGAAGCATTGTTTCTGTAATATTTAAGTATAAAATGATGCACTAACATTATTGGAAACATTTAAATGCTCTAATAATGGTTAAATCAAAAAATATTTATTTCGGGCCTGGAGAAATTGTGCAGGCCCGAATTGAAATAATTTGGTTTTTATGCCTTTTGAAGCATTGTTTCTGTAATATTTAAGTATAAAATGATGCACTAACATTATTGGAAACATTTAAATGCTCTAATAATGGTTAAAACAAAAAATATTTATTTCGGGCCTGGAGAAATTGTGCAGGCCCGAATTGAAATAATTTGGTTTTTATGCCTTTTGAAGCATTGTTTCTGTAATATTTAAGTATAAAATGATGCACTAACATTATTGGAAACATTTAAATGCTCTAATAATGGTTAAAACAAAAAATATTTATTTCGGGCCTGGAGAAATTGTGCAGGCCCGAATTGAAATAATTTGGTTTTTATGCCTTTTGAAGCATTGTTTCTGTAATATTTAAGTATAAAATGATGCACTAACATTATTGGAAACATTTAAATGCTCTAATAATGGTTAAAACAAAAAATATTTATTTCGGGCCTGGAGAAATTGTGCAGGCCCGAATTGAAATAATTTGGTTTTTATGCCTTTTGAAGCATTGTTTCTGTAATATTTAAGTATAAAATGATGCACTAACATTATTGGAAACATTTAAATGCTCTAATAATGGTTAAAACAAAAAATATTTATTTCGGGCCTGGAGAAATTGTGCAGGCCCGAATTGAAATAATTTGGTTTTTATGCCTTTTGAAGCATTGTTTCTGTAATATTTAAGTATAAAATGATGCACTAACATTATTGGAAACATTTAAATGCTCTAATAATGGTTAAATCAAAAAATATTTATTTCGGGCCTGGAGAAATTGTGCAGGCCCGAATTGAAATAATTTGGTTTTTATGCCTTTTGAAGCATTGTTTCTGTAATATTTAAGTATAAAATGATGCACTAACATTATTGGAAACATTTAAATGCTCTAATAATGGTTAAAACAAAAAATATTTATTTCGGGCCTGGAGAAATTGTGCAGGCCCGAATTGAAATAATTTGGTTTTTATGCCTTTTGAAGCATTGTTTCTGTAATATTTAAGTATAAAATGATGCACTAACATTATTGGAAACATTTAAATGCTCTAATAATGGTTAAAACAAAAAATATTTATTTCGGGCCTGGAGAAATTGTGCAGGCCCGAATTGAAATAATTTGGTTTTTATGCCTTTTGAAGCATTGTTTCTGTAATATTTAAGTATAAAATGATGCACTAACATTATTGGAAACATTTAAATGCTCTAATAATGGTTAAAACAAAAAATATTTGTTTCGGGCCTGGAGAAATTGTGCAGGCCCGAATTGAAATAATTTGGTTTTTATGCCTTTTGAAGCATTGTTTCTGTAATATTTAAGTATAAAATGATGCACTAACATTATTGGAAACATTTAAATGCTCTAATAATGGTTAAAACAAAAAATATTTATTTCGGGCCTGGAGAAATTGTGCAGGCCCGAATTGAAATAATTTGGTTTTTATGCCTTTTGAAGCATTGTTTCTGTAATATTTAAGTATAAAATGATGCACTAACATTATTGGAAACATTTAAATGCTCTAATAATGGTTAAAACAAAAAATATTTATTTCGGGCCTGGAGAAATTGTGCAGGCCCGAATTGAAATAATTTGGTTTTTATGCCTTTTGAAGCATTGTTTCTGTAATATTTAAGTATAAAATGATGCACTAACATTATTGGAAACATTTAAATGCTCTAATAATGGTTAAAACAAAAAATATTTGTTTCGGGCCTGGAGAAATTGTGCAGGCCCGAATTGAAATAATTTGGTTTTTATGCCTTTTGAAGCATTGTTTCTGTAATATTTAAGTATAAAATGATGCACTAACATTATTGGAAACATTTAAATGCTCTAATAATGGTTAAAACAAAAAATATTTATTTCGGGCCTGGAGAAATTGTGCAGGCCCGAATTGAAATAATTTGGTTTTTATGCCTTTTGAAGCATTGTTTCTGTAATATTTAAGTATAAAATGATGCACTAACATTATTGGAAACATTTAAATGCTCTAATAATGGTTAAAACAAAAAATATTTATTTCGGGCCTGGAGAAATTGTGCAGGCCCGAATTGAAATAATTTGGTTTTTATGCCTTTTGAAGCATTGTTTCTGTAATATTTAAGTATAAAATGATGCACTAACATTATTGGAAACATTTAAATGCTCTAATAATGGTTAAAACAAAAAATATTTATTTCGGGCCTGGAGAAATTGTGCAGGCCCGAATTGAAATAATTTGGTTTTTATGCCTTTTGAAGCATTGTTTCTGTAATATTTAAGTATAAAATGATGCACTAACATTATTGGAAACATTTAAATGCTCTAATAATGGTTAAAACAAAAAATATTTGTTTCGGGCCTGGAGAAATTGTGCAGGCCCGAATTGAAATAATTTGGTTTTTATGCCTTTTGAAGCATTGTTTCTGTAATATTTAAGTATAAAATGATGCACTAACATTATTGGAAACATTTAAATGCTCTAATAATGGTTAAAACAAAAAATATTTATTTCGGGCCTGGAGAAATTGTGCAGGCCCGAATTGAAATAATTTGGTTTTTATGCCTTTTGAAGCATTGTTTCTGTAATATTTAAGTATAAAATGATGCACTAACATTATTGGAAACATTTAAATGCTCTAATAATGGTTAAAACAAAAAATATTTATTTCGGGCCTGGAGAAATTGTGCAGGCCCGAATTGAAATAATTTGGTTTTTATGCCTTTTGAAGCATTGTTTCTGTAATATTTAAGTATAAAATGATGCACTAACATTATTGGAAACATTTAAATGCTCTAATAATGGTTAAAACAAAAAATATTTATTTCGGGCCTGGAGAAATTGTGCAGGCCCGAATTGAAATAATTTGGTTTTTATGCCTTTTGAAGCATTGTTTCTGTAATATTTAAGTATAAAATGATGCACTAACATTATTGGAAACATTTAAATGCTCTAATAATGGTTAAAACAAAAAATATTTGTTTCGGGCCTGGAGAAATTGTGCAGGCCCGAATTGAAATAATTTGGTTTTTATGCCTTTTGAAGCATTGTTTCTGTAATATTTAAGTATAAAATGATGCACTAACATTATTGGAAACATTTAAATGCTCTAATAATGGTTAAAACAAAAAATATTTATTTCGGGCCTGGAGAAATTGTGCAGGCCCGAATTGAAATAATTTGGTTTTTATGCCTTTTGAAGCATTGTTTCTGTAATATTTAAGTATAAAATGATGCACTAACATTATTGGAAACATTTAAATGCTCTAATAATGGTTAAAACAAAAAATATTTATTTCGGGCCTGGAGAAATTGTGCAGGCCCGAATTGAAATAATTTGGTTTTTATGCCTTTTGAAGCATTGTTTCTGTAATATTTAAGTATAAAATGATGCACTAACATTATTGGAAACATTTAAATGCTCTAATAATGGTTAAAACAAAAAATATTTGTTTCGGGCCTGGAGAAATTGTGCAGGCCCGAATTGAAATAATTTGGTTTTTATGCCTTTTGAAGCATTGTTTCTGTAATATTTGAGTATAAAACGATGCTCTAACATTATTAGAAACATTTAAATGCTTCAATAATGGTTAAAACAAAAAATAAATATTTCGGGCCTGGAGAAATTGTGCAGGCCCGAATCGAAATAATTTGGTTTTTATGCCTTTTGAAGCATTGTTTCTGTAATATTTGAGTATATAACGATGCTCTAACATTATTAGAAACATTTAAATGCTTCAATAATGGTTAAAACAAAAAATATTTATTTCGGGCCTGGAGAAATTGTGCAGGCCCGAATCGAAATAATTTGGTTTTTATGCCTTTTGAAGCATTGTTTCTGTAATATTTGAGTATATAACGATGCTCTAACATTATTAGAAACATTTAAATGCTTCAATAATGGTTAAAACAAAAAATAATTATTTCGGGCCTGGGGAAATTGTGCATGCCCGAATCAAAATAATTTGGTTTTTATGCCTTTTGAAGCATTGTTTCTGTAATATTTGAGTATAAAACGATGCTCTAACATTATTAGAAACATTTAAATGCTTCAATAATGGTTAAAACAAAAAATAATTATTTCGGGCCTGGGGAAATTGTGCATGCCCGAATCGAAATAATTTGGTTTTTATGCCTTTTGAAGCATTGTTTCTGTAATATTTGAGTATATAACGATGCTCTGACATTATTAGAATCATTTAAATGCTTCAATAATGGTTAAAACAAAAAATAATTATTTCGGGCCTGGGGAAATTGTGCAGGCCCGAATCGAAATAATTTGGTTTTTATGCCTTTTGAAGCATTGTTTCTGTAATATTTGAGTATAAAACGATGCTCTAACATTATTAGAAACATTTAAATGCTTCAATAATGGTTAAAACAAAAAATAAATATTTCGGGCCTGGAGAAATTGTGCATGCCCGAATCCAAATAATTTGGTTTTTATGCCTTTTGAAGCATTGTTTCTGTAATATTTGAGTATAAAACGATGCTCTAACATTATTAGAAACATTTAAATGCTTCAATAATGGTTAAAACAAAAAATAATTATTTCGGGCCTGGGGAAATTGTGCAGGCCCGAATCGAAATAATTTGGTTTTTATGCCTTTTGAAGCATTGTTTCTGTAATATTTGAGTATAAAACGATGCTCTAACATTATTAGAAACATTTAAATGCTTCAATAATGGTTAAAACAAAAAATAAATATTTCGGGCCTGGAGAAATTGTGCATGCCCGAATCCAAATAATTTGGTTTTTATGCCTTTTGAAGCATTGTTTCTGTAATATTTGAGTATAAAACGATGCTCTAACATTATTAGAATCATTTAAATGCTTCAATAATGGTTAAAACAAAAAATAATTATTTCGGGCCTGGGGAAATTGTGCAGGCCCGAATCGAAATAATTTGGTTTTTATGCCTTTTGAAGCATTGTTTCTGTAATATTTGAGTATAAAACGATGCTCTAACATTATTAGAAACATTTAAATGCTTCAATAATGGTTAAAACAAAAAATAAATATTTCGGGCCTGGGGAAATTGTGCAGGCCCGAATCGAAATAATTTGGTTTTTATGCCTTTTGAAGCATTGTTTCTGTAATATTTGAGTATATAACGATGCTCTAACATTATTAGAAACATTTAAATGCTTCAATAATGGTTAAAACAAAAAATAATTATTTCGGGCCTGGGGAAATTGTGCAGGCCCGAATCGAAATAATTTGGTTTTTATGCCTTTTAAAGCATTGTTTCTGTAATATTTGAGTATATAACGATGCTCTAACATTATTAGAAACATTTAAATGCTTCAATAATGGTTAAAACAAAAAATAAATATTTCGGGCCTGGGGAAATTGTGCAGGCCCGAATCGAAATAATTTGGTTTTTATGCCTTTTGAAGCATTGTTTCTGTAATATTTGAGTATATAACGATGCTCTAACATTATTAGAAACATTTAAATGCTTCAATAATGGTTAAAACAAAAAATAATTATTTCGGGCCTGGGGAAATTGTGCAGGCCCGAATCGAAATAATTTGGTTTTTATGCCTTTTGAAGCATTGTTTCTGTAATATTTGAGTATAAAACGATGCTCTAACATTATTAGAAACATTTAAATGCTTCAATAATGGTTAAAACAAAAAATAAATATTTCGGGCCTGGAGAAATTGTGCATGCCCGAATCCAAATAATTTGGTTTTTATGCCTTTTGAAGCATTGTTTCTGTAATATTTGAGTATAAAACGATGCTCTAACATTATTAGAATCATTTAAATGCTTCAATAATGGTTAAAACAAAAAATAATTATTTCGGGCCTGGGGAAATTGTGCAGGCCCGAATCGAAATAATTTGGTTTTTATGCCTTTTGAAGCATTGTTTCTGTAATATTTGAGTATAAAACGATGCTCTAACATTATTAGAAACATTTAAATGCTTCAATAATGGTTAAAACAAAAAATAAATATTTCGGGCCTGGGGAAATTGTGCAGGCCCGAATCGAAATAATTTGGTTTTTATGCCTTTTGAAGCATTGTTTCTGTAATATTTGAGTATAAAACGATGCTCTGACATTATTAGAATCATTTAAATGCTTCAATAATGGTTAAAACAAAAAATAAATATTTCGGGCCTGGGGAAATTGTGCAGGCCCGAATCGAAATAATTTGGTTTTTATGCCTTTTGAAGCATTGTTTCTGTAATATTTGAGTATAAAACGATGCTCTAACATTATTAGAAACATTTAAATGCTTCAATAATGGTTAAAACAAAAAATAAATATTTCGGGCCTGGAGAAATTGTGCAGGCCCGAATCAAAATAATTTGGTTTTTATGCCTTTTGAAGCATTGTTTCTGTAATATTTGAGTATAAAACGATGCTCTGACATTATTAGAATCATTTAAATGCTTCAATAATGGTTAAAACAAAAAATAATTATTTCGGGCCTGGGGAAATTGTGCAGGCCCGAATCGAAATAATTTGGTTTTTATGCCTTTTGAAGCATTGTTTCTGTAATATTTGAGTATAAAACGATGCTCTAACATTATTAGAAACATTTAAATGCTTCAATAATGGTTAAAACAAAAAATAAATATTTCGGGCCTGGAGAAATTGTGCAGGCCCGAATCAAAATAATTTGGTTTTTATGCCTTTTGAAGCATTGTTTCTGTAATATTTGAGTATAAAACGATGCTCTGACATTATTAGAATCATTTAAATGCTTCAATAATGGTTAAAACAAAAAATAAATATTTCGGGCCTGGAGAAATTGTGCATGCCCGAATCCAAATAATTTGGTTTTTATGCCTTTTGAAGCATTGTTTCTGTAATATTTGAGTATAAAACGATGCTCTGACATTATTGGGATCATTTAAATGCTTCAATAATGGTTAAAACAAAAAATAATTATTTCGGGCCTGGGGAAATTGTGCAGGCCCGAATCGAAATAATTTGGTTTTTATGCCTTTTGAAGCATTGTTTCTGTAATATTTGAGTATAAAATGATGCACTAACATTATTGGAAACATTTAAATGCTCTAATAATGGTTAAAACAAAAAATAAATATTTCGGGCCTGGGGAAATTTTGCAGGCCCGAATCGAAATAATTTGGTTTTTATGCCTTTTGAAGCATTGTTTCTGTAATATTTGAGTATAAAACGATGCTCTAACATTATTAGAAACATTTAAATGCTTCAATAATGGTTAAAACAAAAAATAAATATTTCGGGCCTGGAGAAATTGTGCATGCCCGAATCCAAATAATTTGGTTTTTATGCCTTTTGAAGCATTGTTTCTGTAATATTTGAGTATAAAACGATGCTCTAACATTATTAGAAACATTTAAATGCTTCAATAATGGTTAAAACAAAAAATAAATATTTCGGGCCTGGGGAAATTGTGCAGGCCCGAATCGAAATAATTTGGTTTTTATGCCTTTTGAAGCATTGTTTCTGTAATATTTGAGTATATAACGATGCTCTAACATTATTAGAATCATTTAAATGCTTCAATAATGGTTAAAACAAAAAATAAATATTTCGGGCCTGGGGAAATTGTGCAGGCCCGAATCGAAATAATTTGGTTTTTATGCCTTTTGAAGCATTGTTTCTGTAATATTTGAGTATATAACGATGCTCTAACATTATTAGAATCATTTAAATGCTTCAATAATGGTTAAAACAAAAAATAAATATTTCGGGCCTGGAGAAATTGTGCATGCCCGAATCCAAATAATTTGGTTTTTATGCCTTTTGAAGCATTGTTTCTGTAATATTTGAGTATAAAACGATGCTCTAACATTATTAGAAACATTTAAATGCTTCAATAATGGTTAAAACAAAAAATAAATATTTCGGGCCTGGAGAAATTGTGCATGCCCGAATCGAAATAATTTGGTTTTTATGCCTTTTGAAGCATTGTTTCTGTAATATTTGAGTATAAAACGATGCTCTAACATTATTAGAAACATTTAAATGCTTCAATAATGGTTAAAACAAAAAATAAATATTTCGGGCCTGGGGAAATTGTGCAGGCCCGAATCGAAATAATTTGGTTTTTATGCCTTTTGAAGCATTGTTTCTGTAATATTTGAGTATATAACGATGCTCTGACATTATTAGAATCATTTAAATGCTTCAATAATGGTTAAAACAAAAAATAATTATTTCGGGCCTGGGGAAATTGTGCAGGCCCGAATCGAAATAATTTGGTTTTTATGCCTTTTGAAGCATTGTTTCTGTAATATTTGAGTATAAAACGATGCTCTAACATTATTAGAAACATTTAAATGCTTCAATAATGGTTAAAACAAAAAATAAATATTTCGGGCCTGGAGAAATTGTGCATGCCCGAATCCAAATAATTTGGTTTTTATGCCTTTTGAAGCATTGTTTCTGTAATATTTGAGTATAAAACGATGCTCTAACATTATTAGAATCATTTAAATGCTTCAATAATGGTTAAAACAAAAAATAATTATTTCGGGCCTGGGGAAATTGTGCAGGCCCGAATCGAAATAATTTGGTTTTTATGCCTTTTGAAGCATTGTTTCTGTAATATTTGAGTATAAAACGATGCTCTTACATTATTAGAATCATTTAAATGCTTCAATAATGGTTAAAACAAAAATTAATTATTTCGGGCCTGGGGAAATTGTGCAGGCCCGAATCAAAATAATTTGGTTTTTATGCCTTTTGAAGCATTGTTACTGTAATATTTGAGTATAAAACGATGCTCTTACATTATTAGAATCATTTAAATGCTTCAATAATGGTTAAAACAAAAATTAATTATTTCGGGCCTGGGGAAATTGTGCAGGCCCGAATCGAAATAATTTGGTTTTTATGCCTTTTGAAGCATTGTTTCTGTAATATTTGAGTATAAAACGATGCTCTAACATTATTAGAAACATTTAAATGCTTCAATAATGGTTAAAACAAAAAATAAATATTTCGGGCCTGGAGAAATTGTGCATGCCCGAATCCAAATAATTTGGTTTTTATGCCTTTTGAAGCATTTTATTTACAAAAAGAAAGTTTTTACAGTTTTTAAAAGCTATAATAAGTAGTTAAAATATATATAAAAATTATATGAAAAAACTTTACTTATTTAATAATGACAAAGTGGAGTTTTTGATCCGTCTGTATAGAAATCTAGGTCTGATTCATCCTTTTATTAATTTTTTTGACTATAAATAAATTTTTAAAATAACTTACAAAAATTTCATATGTATGTATTTTCCTCTCTCATTTTTTTTAATAAATTTGCCCCTTCTATCGGCGTAGAGCTTCGTATTTCTTCCATTTTTGCAAAGCAGAAAAACAACCTGTTTTTTCAGGAAAAAAAAGAGATAAAAATTAATTAAAGTAGCGAAAAGTAACAGCATTACTAATCTGTGGAAAAACACAATAAAATATTCAAAAAAAATGAATGAAAAATGAATTTTTAGATGCCAATTGAGCAGCTATTTATACATATCTAATAATTTTGGCGCCAAACTTGGTCATCCATAAGGCGGAGATTTGTACACACAACTTCTCCAAGCTACAATACAATTTAAAAAGAAGAGAGTCACCAAAGAGGAAGACAGACAGATCATATTTATCCACGATGGTGGGGGGGGGGGGGGGGGGGGGGCATTAAATGCAAAACTGCAGTAAAGAGAGACAAAAAGGTGTTTAGCAATAACAGTCAGTCATTGAATTAAAAATGAATAAAAACCAAGAAGAAAAACAACATTAATTTCATGCACTAACGGATGACTAAAAAAACTTTTAATAAAAACACTTCAACATTTTTAAGATTCTTTCTTATTACTGAGAAAGAAAGAAATGATTACTGGGCTGACAAGCATATCAGAAGGAGAAGCTGAGTTTGTAGGCAAATATTTCGTCTGCGGAGATGATCCTTTGCGGCTAATTATTTGTTGTATACTGTAATGAAAGAAAAAATAATTTATTTAAAATGATATCAATTACAAACACAAAATAATTTAAATATTGTTTAAAATTTTTGCTGACACTTTGCCAAATAAAATTACAGTATACTTTTATGAAATAATTTTTGTTACAGTATAATGACCTTGAATTGTTTTTTGATAAAAAATAGTGATAAGAGGTTGTTGATAAAACATCTTAAAGGATATTCGAGTTCAACTTAAAAAATCCTTATCAGTCATATATGACTTGAAAAATTGTTGAAAATACTTTTTACCAGTAATATTTTACCAGAGTAATATTTTACCAGAGTAATATTTTACCAGAGTAATGTTTATTACAGCAAAAAAATATAGTCCAACATTGTTTTGGATTCTGGAGGCGGAGTCAGAATTAAATAGTAATTTTGTCTTACTACTATATTTCTACAGTATATTTCTAAACTCCGCCCACGCCAAAAACGAAAAAATCCTTATCAGTCATATATGACTTGAAAAATGGCGGCGGTAAAAGATCACAGGCACGCCCCCCCCCCCCCCCCCCAAATAGATGCTCTTTTAAGAATTAAAATTTAATAAATGAACTGATGATTCATGCAAATTTTAATGGCCAATTTAAATCCCCTTAGGAAACAACATTTTTATTTTTTGTCTGAAAATTATTATTTTAACACATTTTCAAGCATTCAGTGGCATCTTCAGATTTGTAAAATAAAAATATTATATTATTATTAAATCACACTGAATGTAAATGAGGTTACTGTAGCTGTAAAATTTGCATATTTAGGAGCGAAAGACAAAGAAATTCAAAGAGATAATAATAGTCTTAAATAATGCTAATTTAATCAGTTAAAAATTTTTTTATATTTTATACTACACAAAAAAAATATTAAATTTTAAATTTCAAATTTTAGTACATATTTTAATTTTGCCAATATCAATTTATATTTTTGAATTAAAAAGTTGAACATGTTGAATCCCTGCATAAATTGCATGTTTGCTGAAAAAAAGTGTTGGTTTATTTTTTAACAAAAGTAAAGAATTTCAAAAAAAGAATCCTTACTTTACAATATTTGCACATAATAGGTTTGTAAAGAGAATTTTGACATTCATTCAAATTATATTGCAAACAATCAGGTACTGCATCAACACAACTACTTCCTGAAGGTGTTGGACTACCAGTGAAAAGGGATGCCGTGGCAGTTGTTAAAGAAGAAGTCACATATTTTGCTTCTAACGCCCATGCCCAAAACATATCTTCTACTCGAATAATGGGATCACAAAGGGCTGGAAATTGATTAGCAGAAAAATGTTTTTTAAATGCTATTATTACTCTTTCCTCATCTCCAGAAGAACGGAAACCATATGAATGTAGCATATCCAATAAAATAGTTTGATTAAGATTTTGTGGGAAAGATCGGGGAGGAGCATATTTGGCATTGATAGCATCCACACTCATTTCATCATCATCTAACCATGCTCCAACCCCATATTGATGATATAATTTTCCCCATGGAAAAAGTGGTCCTGGATCTGGCTTCCATGCGGGTTGAACATCTTCATGTCCAAGAACATGTTGGGGAAGGATACCATATTGTTTTACAATATCTCGAGAAATCTTTCCTGATGCCGCAATTTCATTATCATCATATGGAAAATATGTTCGATTCATTTCAGGCATTGAAATATTTCCATTAAATCCAAGATTAACATGTTCAATTCCAATTGAAACATAATTTAAACTTTTATCACTCCCAAATGCTGAAGTTCCAGCATGCCATGCCCGAAGCTCTTCAGGCACCACACGAAGCACTTGTCCTCCCGCTAAATTATTAACCTCTTTTTGGGTAATGACATAATGGGCACTGGTGGGATTGTCCCGAGAATTATTGGTAAAAATATTTATAGTTCTGGTAAAATTTTCTTCTGTAAAATGCATAATTAAATATTTAATTTTTGAACCTTTTCGAGAATCATAATGATTTCGATTTGATTCATTTGCGGGAAATGGATTTATTGCATATCCAAGAACTCCATGAATATTCACAGATGATACATCAATTTCTGGATCAGGAGAAAATACTCCAGGATAGGCATCCGTGATTGGAATGGCATTTGATGGGGCCAAAAAGAATGCCGTCAATAGCAAAAATAGACAGTATAAAATATTCTTGTGTATCATTTTTTTGCCCTTAAAAAATGAAATTTTAAAAAAAAGTGATAAATAAATTTTTCAATGTTGCTCCGGCACCGACTCCGGAGCTGAAACTGGAGCCGGAGTTGAAACTAAGAAGGTGATCTCAAAATATCAAAGAAAAAGTGACGTTTAGGAGCCGCGGAGCGGGTTCCGGAGATGGAGCCGATAAATTAAAAATTTTTGTATGATAAATATGTTTTTCAATATTGTCCCAGCACCGACTTCGGAGCAGTAGTGTTTTTTCGGTTCCGGTTCCTTATAATGGCACCGATTGCAACCGGAACCCAAAAATTGTGGAAATAGGAAAACACTGCTCCGGAGCCAACTCCGAAGCTGGCACCAGCACTGGAACCGGAGCTGCAGAAACTACTCTCAAGTCACAATTTTTGGGGGGATTCAGAAACCACGGAGCCGACTCCGGAGCTGGAGACAATAAAAAAAACAAGAATGATACAGAATTTTTTTTTAACAATTTTTATTCTTCTACCAAAATATCAGGCTACAAGAAAAAAGGTCAATGTTCAAAATTGTAAAAAATAAATGTAGAATAAATACCCTTAAAAAAATTCAAACAAAGAAATCCTTATCACAAAAAAATGAAGATAAAATCGATTTTTTTGGCTAATAAAAAAGGTGGAAGAACAGTTTTAAGAAGGAAAGACTACATTTTTTTAAAAGTTTGGTAAAAATCAAAATATTTTGATCAACAGAGTGATTTTAAAACAAATTTTGTTCATTAAAGTTACGCCATAACTTTTGTTTTTTTTCTTCATTGATTCCGGTAAAATTAATATAAGGACATCTGTATTCACGATTTTTTGTGCCAATAATTTCATCAATAATTGCTTCAATGCCAGTTTTGTATGCTTCAGAAATTGTATCAGAAAATTCGAGAACAATTCGAGTTTTCTTGTTTTTCTAAAATGTAACAATAATTATTATACAAAAAACCCTCAAAATTCATACCTTCATAAAAGAATAAAAACTGTCAATATCAAAATCTTCAGGAATATTAATGAGGCTGAAATAATCACAATTTGAAAGATGAGGAATTTTCCAGAGTTCTTTAAAAGTATTTTTTGAGATATTATTTGATGGAGTTGTAAAAGTACTGAAACAAAAAACTTGAATTAAAGAATTAGAAAGAAATTGTAAAATAACTTACAATTCAAATACATTTAATTGAGGAAATTGTTCAATAAGTTTTTCGAATGCAACTACAGTACCATTATCATATTTTACCGTAACTTGATTTAAGATCAAATCTTTAACATATGAACAAAGAAAGATTCGTTCTTTTAAAGAAATGACTTGGTCATAAAGATTTAAACGTTTAAGATCACATCGATAAATCTTTGGGACAATCGAAGAAGCAACAGAATCATTGCCGGCATTTTTTGGATAAACAGTAAGTGCACCAGTAATCCACAATTTAGAAGAAAGTTTATTCATATCAATTTTTATCCAAGTTTCGTTACCATAAATTTTCCATCCATTATGATTGTAATATAAATTATCAATAACTAAGATTGGATTTTTGATGAAAAAATATTTGCATCTTTTAATCATTTTCAGATAAACATATGTATTCTTTGGATTCTTGGCAATATAATGCATAACTGAATCTGGAAGAGTAAATCTTTGACGACGATTATAAGTTGAAAAAAAGATATCACGCTTGGAAGGAGTATTCACTGATGAATTATCAACAATATCATTTGGCATTGTTTCAGTTGAGTTCGTTGTTTGTAAATTAGATAAATCCATTTCTTGATCAACAAAGTTATAATAATATTTGCGATATCTAAAAAATTAAACAAGATTATTTTAATATTTAATTATTCGATGAATAATAAATTATTTGAGTCACGTTGAAAAAAAAAGCCGCAATAACTTATAGTTTTGCTGAAAGTGGACATTTTGCCAACAAAAAAAAGCAGGGATAAGAAATATGGGATTTTATTTAAAAAAATTGACCCTTTTTATGCTGTATACAGGCCAAAGCTGTTTGTATTTTTTTGTTCATAGACCTATACAGAAAAAATTAAATACTGCAAGTCCCATTTAGTCACGGCCCCGCTTCGGTTCCGGCCCCCCCCCCCCCCCCCGAAATTCAGTCGGGCAGAATCGGAACTAAAATTTTGGTTACGGGATTCTTTATTTATTTTTTCATTATAAATTTTTAAAAAATCGTTGTTAAAATCTTTTTTAAAACACACAACTTTTCATTTTTTGAAGTTTTAAAAATATCCTATTCTGCTGGATAAAAATGATTAAACTAAATTATTATTAATTATGATAAGAAATTTTAAAAAAAAATTTGTTGATCAGAAAGAAAAAGTAACAAAAACAAATTTGAAGGAACTGTTAACAGATAAAAGATATTTCAAAGATAGGGTAAATTGATTTATTTTTCAACATCAATAATTTTTATCATAATTATTGCTTATTAGTTGATGTTCTAGGTCAGCATATAATTCAAAGGGTTTGATTCTCAACCCTTTGAATTATACATACACCAGTCCAACAATTTTTTCTTTTTGGGGATTGATTTGTTTGCAAAACAGAGAATTATAAAAAGGATTTGAAGATATAGAGCAAATTATCCTGGAGGTTGGATAATTTGAGCAAAAAAAGATAAAATATTCAAAAAAAAAGTGTAAAAAAACGACAAATTATTTTATCAAATTCTACAAATGTTGTGAAATGAAACCACTTTTTTTTCATTTAAAAAAGTAGGGCTAAAATGTTTATTAAAGGTTGTAAATGAGTCATTCATTTATTCAGCACCAAAATTATTTGTTTCAAAATCCTTCCATTTTATTGTTACAACCAGTGATGTGCCGGGCATTTTTTATCGACTCCGACTCAGACTCCGGAGTCGGAGTCACTGGAGTCGACTCCAAATTCAAAATTTCCTTTAGAACATATAAAACTGCTTTCTAAGTATCAATTTACCCTATTAAATTGTTTTAAATAATTAAAAAATTAATATTTGAAACAAAAAATTTGTTTTAAAAATTTTTAGAATTTTTAAAAAAATATTTCAACTGTTTTTTAAGCAATTAAAACATTCTATTAGAGCTTTTATGTCAAAAAAAGGTGCTTTAGAAACATTATTGTTCAGAATAAATAGTTTTTTAAAGTTTTTTTAAAAATTTCTTTCCGGAGTCGATGCATCGACTCCACCTCATCGACTCCGACTCCAACTCCGACTCCGGAGCCGACTCCGGAGTCGCAACATCACTGGTTACAACGTAGCTGTCCCTCTTTTTTCGACGCACACAGTTTTAATCATTTTTGCTTAATTGTATTTCGGTGCAAAAACATATTTTATTTTTCCTATTTATTTCTTTGTGTTAAAAAAATACGCAAATTTTGTTTATCAAAAATCTTTCAATAATTAATGCTTTTTTCTGCTTTTTTGAATTTTTTAACATTTTTTTTAAAACTCTGTGGAATTATGTTGTTAAAGAAAAAAATATTTTAAAAAAAATACCACCTCTTAATTAAAAAATACAGAAAATTCGGCGACGAAAAATTATTGCAATCATATTTTTAAAAATAAATAATTTTGGAATGCCACCTCTAATTTTTTTTTGGATAAGCTTTCCATGATACTCTCGACACGAAACAAATAAAGTTTTTGGTTCAAAAATTCCCTGATCGCCATTTTCTACGGCAACTGCCATGGAAAAAAATGCAAAATTTCGGAAAACAAAACTATTTTAAAGTGTCGAATTCTTCGAAGATTGGTAATTATCATTTTTAAAGTTCCATTAAAAAACTTTTAATTTTTGTTTTTAAACAATCAAATTTTTAATTAATTTACTGAAAAATCTGTCAAAACAATAAAAATAAAATATTTAAAAGTAAAAAAATGTAAAATTTGATTTTTTTTATTCTTTCTTTTTCTCCGATATTTTTGTTTAACACAAAATATCGATTTTTAATGAACAAAAAACGAGCAAAACATTTTTTGCGTCAAATTAATCATTTTCAACAGATCCGCCTCTGAAAGTATGGCGGTTGTAAAAATAATTTTTCTTTAAACTTTTTATTTATAAAAAATGTGTTTTTATTCAAAAAATGCAACAGACACATTTTACGCCGAACAAAAAGGTTGAATTTTCGAATTTTTTGATGAGATAAAAACCAAAAACAGCATTTTTTTCTTTCATTTTGGCATTGAAATACATTTTGCCAAACATCGGACCAATTTTCTATTTTTTAAAAATTAATTTTCTATTTTTTAAAAATTAATTGGACATTTTAGAAAAGGTTCTTTTTGATTCAAAAACTTCCAAAAAAAATATAGACAGATGTGTTAATTTTTTTCTTTCAAAAAAATTCTTTTAAAATATTTATATTCGCTTTTTTGATTTTCGACGACAGACAAAAAAAAGATGGGTTTGAAAAGAAATGTTTTTGGTGCAAACTAAATTTATTTTACAACGTTAATAATTTTTTTTTTCAATAAAAACATTTGTGTAAATAAAGTAAGCTCGAATTTTGCCACAAATGTTGATATTTTTGCTCATTTTTTACATTTTTTTTGAATATTTTATCTTTTTTTGGCACCAAATATATAAATTAAAATAAAATAAAATCCACAGAGTTACAAAAAGAGGGATAAAGCTTTGAGAAATTGTTGAATACTGCGCCCCATTATTTAAAAGGTTTAAATGTTGCGATGTATTTCAAAACAATTTTTAAAAAAGAGAAATAGTGGCACAAAAATTTGAAACATTTTTTAACCAACTTTTGCTGATGAAATTTTGGCAATTGTTTATGTTTTTAAAAAATCGATTGGATATTTTCGAAAAAATCCATTCTGATTCAAGAGTTTCACAAAAAAAATACAGCTGTGTTGTCAGTAATAAAAAAATAATCTTGCAAATTGAACGCTTTAAAAATATTTATAATCCCTTTTTTGCTTTTCGACGATAAACACAAAACAGAAATGTTTTCAAACAAATCAATTTTGGTGCAAACTAAATTTATTTTACAACTTTAATAAATGGTTTTGAATAAAAAAAATCAAAAATAAAATAGGCCCGAATTTTGTCAAAATTTTGCTCTTTTTTCACATTTTTTTTGAATATTTTATCTTTTTTTGCCACCTAAAATATAATACTTTAAATAAAATCAACAAAGTTACAATGATATGATAAAGATAGAACTTTTAGAAAGCTTATAATGTTTTAAACTTTCATCCGACACGGTGCGTTGAACTGTCCCGTGAGAGAGAACACCTTTCTTTACTTTTTTCTGTGTTAAATTTTAAAAACCCAAATTCCGAGCGATTGAAGCTATTTAAACGTTTTCTGCTTTTATTTAAAAAAGTTCAGCATCACATTAAAAAGTATCACCACCAAAATCAATAAAAAGATAATCTAGAAGCCGAGATTTTTTACAAGAAATCCGAAGCTCGGGGAACACTTTTCTTCTGTCCGTTTTTACAATTTTTGCAGCATTTTTTTCATCGTTTTTTGATAAAAAAATTAATAAATCGTTATTATTTTTTACTTTAACTCATTTTTTGCTTGTTGAACGTCATTATTATCAAAGATATGTATTCTGTTGAGGGTGTGGATGTTATATTGTTTGATAAAACCTTTGGTAAAAGCTGATTTGCACGTTTTTGAGGAGCTGAAGGTAAGGTATCTTTGCATTTTATCTGTTATTTTGTGTAATATCTTTGATATTTTATAGGTAAATGAAGAATATTTAATGCTTGGATGTGCTGGTCGGGGGGAAATAATGAAAGATCCTGTTTATGGGTAACATTTGGATGGTGGAATATATGATGCTGGGTTAATGTATGTATTTGTTTTTATTATTACTTCTTCATTTTACTTTATCGTTGTATTTTAGATATCAGATGTATTCATATGGTGTTTTTCGATAATGCCATAAATCTACTTCGAATTCTTCAATTTGTTGCTCAAGCAGGGGCTACCCCGTAAGTTGTTTTATATATAAAGTATTTTTTTCGGCTCTAGCCAAGCATACCTGTGCGAAAGATTTATTCCCGTCCGAACAAAATTAAGTGGTATTGTATCCTCAAACTTAAGCTTGTTCAGACAGGAATAAATCTTTCGGACGGGGACTCTAGGTTAGAGCCTTTTTTTTTTTTAGAAAAATGTCTTATTCGTGTAAAAACATACTTGTTGCCAAAATTTTTTTTTTTGCTTGTCGTCGACACTCCCTTTAATATTAATAAAAATAATAAGAAAAAAATATATAATTTTAATATATTAAAGATGTTTCAGTAACCTTTGACAATCATACAATTTTGAATTTCCCGCTTTTCAAGTGACAATTTATATGAACTTAGTTAAACATCCACACATAATTTACAAAATAGTTATAAAAAAATCTCCTTTTAAAAACTAAATTTTTTCTAAATAAAAATTGTTTCCTTCAATGGGCACGTACTAAAATGCGGCCGCGGCCCTATGAAAAATTTAAAATTTTTATCCTGAACGATAATGAGTATTTAAAAATTGCGGATATGAATTCCGATAAGAATATTGTTCACACATTATTCTTAGCCCGATATCTCTAGATTTAAAAATTTTTTTAGGGCCGCGGCCGCATTTTAGTCGATTTTTTCGCGGCCGCGGCCGGGGCCTGGGCCGCATTTTAGTACATGCCCCTTCAATGCGTAAAATCTGGCACAAAGGCTGTTGGCTATTTTTACAAAATTGAGAAAAAAATAAAACCAGCTGTCAAATTTTCACAAAAAAAAATTTATATACAAGATAGCACACCAAAAATATAAAAAAATAAAGCATTGATTTTGGTTTAAAATTAAAAAGTAAAAAATTAAAAAAAATGAAATAATAAAAAATCCAAAAAAAATTTATTAGCATAAATAATGAGAAATAATCAAATTTTCGATTAAAAATTGCATTAAAAACAAGGAGGCGCAACAACACTGGATTTGTTATACTCTTTTTTGAATATTTTATATTTTGTTTGCTCAAATTATCCAACCTTCAGGATAATTTGCTCTACGGTCAACTTTTTGATACCTATGATGTATCAACTCCACAAATCATTTGACTTTCCTAGCGTATATATTTCAACAAATTTGCTTTTTATTAAATTCTTGCATTATTGAATTATTATATCATTCTTTTGAGAAAATCTCTAATATATATTTAAAAATTTAATTTTTTATTCTTTTACAATAAAAATTAAATAATCAAATTTTTTTATAAATTCTTTCAAAACTGCAAAAATAAATTGGCCGAACACAAAAAAATTTGAATAATTCAGAAATAATGAGTTACACCTATGTAAAATGAAAAAGATCTGTTAAAAAATGTTATTTTATCAGTGATAAGGATTTTGGCGAAATGGGCCGGCCGCCAAAGGGTAGAACTTTGATATGTTTGATGGTATTTTTGTTAATGTCAAATCTGTCAATCCTTTAAAAGTTTTATCAAAAAACGATTTATATTGTTGGATAATAAATTTTTTTGAAAATGTCGAATTTTTTGAAGATTGATAGTGTCGTTTTCAATAATTCAGGTAATTTTGCTTTCAATATTTGTTTTAAATAATCAATCTTTTAATTAATTAAAAATCACTGACAAATCTGTGAAAAGAATAAAAATTAAATATTTAAAAATTAAAAATTAAAAAGTTAAAAGATAAATAAGAGATCCACATCAAATCCAAATCAAACTATCAGTGTAATTTTATGGTTCAATGTCTGGCAAAATGTTTTTCAATGCCAAAGTGAGAAAAAAGTTTTTGTTGGAAAAAAAGTAAAAATTTTTTTCTCCCACTTTGTCATTGAAAGACATTTGCCAAACATTGGACCAAAAAATTCGACGCTAAATTCGAAGTATATCCCATTTTTTTGCGCTGATATTTTTGTGTAACATAAAATATCGAATTTTAATAAACTAAAAAACGAGCAAAACATTATTTTTTTTGCGCCAAATAATTCATTTTCATCAGGTCCGCCTTGAAAGTATGAGGGGGTTGTAAAAAATGATTTTTTCTTTAAACTTTTTATTTATTTGTTTTTCGAAAAAGGCTGCAGCTTTAAAAAAAGAAGAAAAAAAATATATTTATACACATCAAAAAAATTTAAGGGATTCTCCAAAGCTGATTTCATCAATTTTGAGAGGAGTATCAAAGTTATGCAAAACAAAAATTATTCAAAATTTTTTAACACAAAAAAGACTTGGGAGAAAAATTGGTACTTAAACGTCCAATTCTCGTGATTAACATAAGATTAATAAAAGTTTATGCAAATTTTAAAAAGATATTTCAGAATATTACAAAAGTTTTTGATAAAAGTTACCAGCATTTTTCCAAAATATTTTTTTTCTTGCCACGATTCTATCCTATTTAAAAGCAATGAAAAAAATATTTTTCTCCCACAAAAAAAGAAAACAAAGGAAAAAACAATTGTCACTTTTTTTTATTGGCAATCTGTACTTCAACGATCGACGTCGGTCTCTGATTTTATTTTAAAAAAAGGGGGGGGGGTGTAAAAGTGCCAAAAACTTTGACTTTTTTGTATTGTTTGTCTAATTAATCATTTTGAATGTGCAGAAAGTGTTGAAACAATTTTTCGGAAGCTTGGGACACATTCAGGTTTAGCGAATTTTTGGAATTACATTATCTCGAAAAGGAAATGGATTTATGGTATCAAAAAGGGGGGTCGAAGTTGGAGATTTGTATTGCAAAGATCAAAGTCCGTGTAGTATTATCTAAATTTATTTTATATTTAATTCTTCATTTTTTTATTTTTATGTGTGTTTTTGGAAAAGTGTGATAATGTTTATTTTAACATTTTTTTTACGTTAAAACCAAGACTCGAATATTTTTTTATTACTGTTGAATTCATGTTCAGCGCACCTTTTTCGACAGTTCCAAAAACAAAAGTACAAATTATTTCGTCAAAAATTAACTCAGTTTTGTAAATTTTTTATAATTTAAGAAAAAACAAAAATGATTAAAATATTTAAATACATTTAAAAATATAAAATTAAAAATTTTTAGCAAAAAATCAAAACAATTAAAAAATTATAAAAAGACTAAAAATAAAAAAAGGCTCATTTTTAAAGCTGTTCAACAAAAAAAAGAAGGAAGCACCAAAATTTGCAAAAAACGGCGCTAATGCAAAAAAAAAGTTTTAATGTATCGATCGATAATGACGCAATTTACAACAAAACAAAATGAAACAAAGAAAAAAACGGATCTTTAAAAAATATAAAAGTTGCTGCAGAAAAGATTAATATTTGTAATATTTCATCGGTTTTGATTTAATATTAAAGTTTAGTGCAAACAATCATCAACTGATAAAATATTAAGAAACAGGGTTGTCTGGGACTGGCTTTTTAATCCGTCTATGTAAAATGAAAAAGATCTGTTAAAAAGTGTAATTTTATCATTGATAAGGATTTTGGCGAAATGGGCCGGCCGCCAAAGGGTAGAACTTTGGTATGTTTGATGGTATTTTTGTTAATGTCAAATCTGTCAATCCTTTAAAAGTTTTATTAAAAAATGATTTATATTGCTTTAATTTTTTTTAAAAATGTTTCAAACTGCCCCTCGCATTCTGGTCTTTGTTACTAATTTAAATAATAAATTTTTGGTTTTCAGTATTGTCAACCTTTTTTACATAAATCAAAAAAAAATGTTCACTGTTAAAGAAAAAAAAGAGATAAAAAATTCAAAAAAAAGCTAAAATAAAACAACATCTCTGAAGACAGGACAATTTTTTCTTTATCACATTAAATTTAGCGTACATTTTTTTGGTCCGATATCTGGCAAAATGTTTTTCAATGCCAAAATGGAAGAAAAAATGTGTTTTTTTGGTTATTTCATTTTTTTTCGCACAAAAAAAGTTACGAAAAAACAATATTTTTTTCTGCGCCGAAAATTCAACTTTTTCTTTGCTTTGAATTCGATTCAAAAAATTTGTTTTGCATTTTTTAAATAAAAAATGTTTTTAAAAATTGGCCAAAAATAGTTGTTTTTCTCCGAAAAAAAATGCGACAAAAGCTTTAAAAAATATTTTATCGCAAGTCACCGAAAAAAAGACACAAAAAAAGCTGCTGCATTTTGTTTTTGTTTTTTGAATATTTTATTACTCTTTTTTTTACACGGAAATTTTCTGTCAGGTTTTCGCTTATAAACTTACCATCAAATTTATTTTTTTTTTTTAATATTTTTTTTTAATTCAATATTAAAAATAAAGCTAAAATTCTTTCATCATTGATTTAACAATTATTTTTCCTTTGATGCAGCATACATTTAATTTACAATTTGAAAAAAGGTATCAAATATGTCAAAGTTCTATCTTTTGGCTGCCGGCTCTTTTCGCCAAAATCCTAATTACTGATATCTGACAACTCGTTTAACAAATGTTTTTCATTTTTCATAGTTGTAACTCATTATTAATTATTTCAGAAAAAATAAAAAAGACCGAAAAAGATACAGAACTTGAATTGTTTTAATTTTGGTATACTGTGTCGACCTGTTTTTGACATCCCTGAAAGGTAATTAATTTTTCGTAATAGAAATTTACAAAATTATCCAAAAATGTTTTGTGATATAGCTTTTATCATTTTTGTTTTTTGAGTTTTGTTCTGATTTTTTTTGAATAAAAAAAATTGCAAATATTTCATTATTAAATTTTTGTTAAAAACGTTTCAAATTTTTGTGAATTAAATTTAAAAAAATTGTTTTGAAATCAAAATAAATATTTAAACCTTTTAAATAATGTCACATCTTTTAGTCCAACCTCAAAAAACTTTGTTAACATTTTTGTAGTCCATTTTGTAAGAGCTTTATTTGTATATTTTAGGTGCCGAAAAAGATAAAATATTCAAAAAATTAGAAAATTTTTAATCAAATTTTATAAAATTCAAGCCTATTTTATTTACACTATTTTTTATTCAAAATTTTATTAACGCTGAAAATAGATACAATCCTACAGCATCAAAATTAATTCTTTCAAAACCCTTCCATTTTTGTATGTTTTTAGGAAAGCAAAATTTTTCGAACAAAAATAAAAATAATCATTCTTTTTTTACACTGCTTTTTTTTGAACGATCGATCAAAAAATTTCGACATCCAAAAAAAAGAGAAGAAACAGCTGTGGTCTCAAAAAAGAAAGATTTTTTGTGCCATTTTTTTTGAAAAAAAAAAGAATTTTAAAAAAATGCATTAAACAAAAATAATTTGAAAAATGCCATATTTTTGAATTTTTTAATAATGTTTTTTACAATTCAGATATAATTTGTTTTTGGTTCATACTCGAGTACAGTATCCCAAAATATTTGTATAGTTTTAAAACCAATTTTTTATGTCAACATTAATAATATATGTTATTCCGATTAATGAACATTATTTTCACATTATTAAACAAAAAAATGCGTTTTTTTTACAATTCAAATATAATTAGTTTTTGGTTTATATTCGAGTACAGTATGCCAAAATATTGGTTAAGGGTTTTTAAGTATTTTTTCGAATATTTTATCTTTTTTCGAAAACGAAAGTTTAACGCATTTATTACTTTTTCTGATTAATTATTTTGTTGTTTTAGTCGTATTAAATTTTTAAGAAATCAAAAAAGAACTCAATACTAAAATGTCAAATGTCTTAATTCAAATAATCAGTTATTAGGGAATTATCAAATATTTTGAAAACATTATTTAAAAGGTTTAAACATATATATATATGGATTTCAAAATAATTTTTACAAAAAAAGAAAAAATGGCACAAAAAAAATTGAAGCATTTTTAACTGAAATTTCTGCATTGTTTCTTTTTTTTGAAAAGAATTATCTGGTTGTTCGATAAGTGCGTGCACCTGTTTGATTATCTGGCATTTTTTCAGTTTTTGATTTAATTTGTTAATTTCTTTTTTATAAAACAAAACTGAACAAACAAAAATGATAAAAGCCTAAAAAGAGGGACTGTTTGCGTTGAAATAACAAAATTTATTTACCCCCCTAAATACGGCCTTGACAACAATTAGAAAGGAAAAATTTTTTATGTTCGTCCTAGTATTGTTGATCGTTAAATGTATCAACTTTTTTGCAGCGGATTTATCTGTAATAATAAAAATATTTTTGGGATAAAGCTTTTTTTATTTTTGTTTTTTTGGGTTATGTTTATATTTTTGGTAGTCCCTTTTTGCTTAAATTTGATTTTATTTGGTGCTAAAATAGATTAAATATTCAAAAAAATGAATCAGGGAAAAAAGAAAAGAGTAATTCATTTTTCTTGCTTTTCGCTCATTTTTGTTTTTTCTCAATGTGGTGATTGTTCATCCTCTCTCGTAAATGAATATAATGTTTTTTGCACCGAAATACAATTAACTGAAATGATTAAAACTATGTGTATCGAAAAAAGATGGGCAGCTTGTGTTGTAACAAAAAAATTTTCTTAAAAAAACACTATTTTGAAATATCTGTAATCGCTTTTTTGCTGCTTTTCGACGACAGACAAAAAAATGGAAGGGTTTTAAAAGAAATGTTTTTTAGTGCTGAACGAACGAAACATTTACGACCCTTTAAAAAATGTTTTTGAAAAAAATGTGATTTAATTTTTTACACATTTTTTACATTTTTTTTGAATATTTAATCTTTTTTGGCACCAAAAACAATGTAAAATTAAAAATTAATTACAGTAAGATATAGATAAAGCTTTTAGAAAATCTTTGACAGTTTCAGATTATCATGGGAATTTTAAGTTCATTATTTAAAATCCCATGATAGCTACTGATATAGATTTCGCAACATTTTTTACCAAAATTTGCTGGTAAAATTCATGCATTTTTCTTATTTAACAAAAATCAAAACAAAACTCAACAAATAAAAATTATAAAAGCTTAAAAAATCAATCGGATATTTTTGGAAAAGGTTCATTCTAATTCAAAAGCTTCCCAAAAAAGTGTGCATATTTATGTTACAAAATATGGGTCAAATCAAAAACTGAAAAGATATCCATAAATTTGTTGAAATAAAAAGGAAACGATGAAATTTCAAATATTTAATTAAAAACGGTCACAAAAAAAATAATGCAAAACATTTGTAATGATTTATAAATTTTATCATATCATTTTTTATAATGCCATTATTAACGATCAAATTATCATTCAAACTAGAAATTGTTTAATTTTTTTATATTGATATGATTCATAAAATTTTTTAATTAAAAATATGCGACAAAAATAAAACATTCAAAAAAGTTAATTTAACAAAAATTTTGCAGCTTTCAAATTTAATAAAACTGTTCAAAAAAAAATCGTTAAAAATTCAAATACAAATATTTTTTTTCAGCAAAAAAATCATCATTTTTTAAACTGCTTTTTTTTGAACGATCGATAAAAAAATTTGGAAATCCAAAAAAAAAAAGAAAAGTTAGAGCGGCGGCGAAAAAAGAATTTTGTTGTGGCATTTTTTAGAAAAAAAAAGAGTCGTAAGAAAAACTTTTTGAAATGTTATCAAACAAAAATAGTCTGAAAAATGCAATTTTTATTTTTTTGAATTTTTTAATAATCATTTTTGCAATACAGATATAACAAGTTTTAGGTTTATACTAATATACAGTATCCCAAAATATTTGTATAGTTTT
The DNA here is from genome assembly GCA_964035985.1 of Panagrolaimus superbus. Taxonomy (NCBI): domain Eukaryota; kingdom Metazoa; phylum Nematoda; class Chromadorea; order Rhabditida; family Panagrolaimidae; genus Panagrolaimus; species Panagrolaimus superbus. The sequence continues at coordinate 30,505,918 of OZ038356.1, forward strand.
CAAATTATTTCAATCTTTATGTCAACATTAGAAATATATGTTATTCCCATTAATGAACAAAAAAAGGCTGTTTTTGAATAATTTTTTTACAATACAGTTTTGACTATTTCTTGGTTTATACTCGAGGACAGTATTCATAAAATTTTTTGTTTTGTAAATCCTTTTAATTTACTAAGCTGCCACAGCCAATAAATATTATAAAAAAATATCACATAATTTAATTATCGATTCGTAAATTAATTTTTGAGAGACCTCCGTCGATCGGTGAAGTACAATTTGCCAATAAAAAAAAGTGCCATCGTTTGTTTTCTTTTTTTGTTGGAGAAAAATACCTTTTTTTCAATGCTTTTTAAAGGGTAGAATCGTGGCAATATAATTGTGAAAAATGCTGGTCACATTTTTCAACAACTTTTTTAAATATTCTGAAGCATCACTTTAAAATTTGCATAAAATTTCATTTATTTTTACTTTATTTTATTCTCCCAAATTAAAAGTAATTAATGTTAACTCAAAAATATTTGACAAAATGCATTTTTATTTTTTCCACGCCGTTCTCCATTTTTATTTTTTTTAAAGATTCATTCTTTTCTTCGACATAAAAATATTTGATCTTTTTTGCGTCATTATCGATTGATGCATTTTTTTAAATTTTTTTTTTTTATTTATTCCAAGAGGAATATTCCACAAAAGTGGTATTTTGTTTATTTAATTTCCTTTTTATCCTGGTGAGGTCCTGGTAATGAAACGATTAAAACTTTTTTTTGCATCGGCGCCGTTTTTTTATAAATTTTACAAATTTCTTCTTTTTTTTCGTTGAACAGCTTTAAAAATGCGCTTCTTTTTTTATTTTTTAAATTGTTTTGATTATTTCCTAAAAAAATTTAGTGTTACCGTGATGGTAACGTTTTAGTAGCAAAATAGTAACGTTACCAGGAAAGTTACGTTGGTAACCGTAACTGAACCAAATCGTAACTATCTTTTTTGTCAGTGTAAACAAAGCTGAATAATTTTTTTAAATGTTTAAACAACTTTAAAAATCTCTTTTCCAGATTCCATAGATACCAAAATTATAATAAAATTAAAAAACGAGACAAAAATTGAAATCAAAATTTTCAAATTTGAAGATCCAAGAAAAAATAAATGTAATAAAACAAATGATCTTAAAATCAGATTTTTCCCACATTATATAATATCCGTTTATCAGAATATCAATGAAAAAGTTTCTCAAAAATTATAAAAAATAATCAGTGATTCAATGATAAAAAAAATACATCAAAAAAATGAATAAAAACAAAAAAAAACAGTTTTAAAAATGAAAAATACTCCATAACTTTTGTTTTTTTTCTTGATTAATCCCGAGAAATTGAATATAAGGAGATTTGTATTCACGATTTTTTGTGTCAATAATTTCATCAATAATTGCTTCAAGACGAGTTTTGTACTCTTCAGAAATTTGGTCAGAAAAGTAGAGACCAATTCGAGTATTCTTATTTTTCTAAAATGTAACAGTAATCCTTTAACAAAAAACACTCAAAACGCATACCTTCATAAAAGAATAAAAACTATCAATATCAAAATCTTCGGGAATTTTATAGAAATAAAAATTATCATAATTTGAAAGATGAGAAATTTTCCAGAGTTCTTTAAAAGTATTTTTTGATATATTATTTGATGGAGTTGTAAAAGTACTGAAACAAAAAACTTGAATTAAAGTATTAGAAAGAAATTGTAAAATAACTTACAATTCTAAATCATTTAATTGTGGAAATTGTTCAATAAGTTTTTCGAATGCAACTACAGTACCATCGTGATTTTTTACAGGTATGTCCAAATCTTTAACAGATGAACAAAGAAAGATGAGTTCATTTAAAGAAATAACTTGGTCATAAAGAGATAAATTATAAAAATCACATCGATAAATCTTTGGCATAACTGAAGAAGCAATAGAATTGTTGGTGACATTTCTTGGATAAACATAAAGTTCAACAGTAATCCATAATTTAGAAGCAAGTTTATTCATATCAATAATTATCCAAGTTTTGTTAACATAAATTTCCCATTCATTATCCTGGTAACATAAATCATCAATAACTAAGATTGGATTTTTGATGAAAAAATATTTGCATCTTTTAATCATTTTCAGATAAACATATGTATTCTTTGGATTCTTGGCAATATAATGCATAATTGAATTTGGAAGAGTAAATCTTTGATGATGATAAGCTGATAAAAAGATATCACGCTTGGACGGAGTAATCACTGATGAATTATCAACAATATTATTTGGCATTGTTTCAGTTGAGTTCGTTGATTGAAGATCAGACAAATCCATTTCTTGATCAACAAAATTATAATAATATTTGCAATATCTAAAAAAGGTTTAATTATTCGATGAATAATAGATTATTTGAGTCACGTTGAAAAAAAAGCTGTAATAAATTATAGTTTTGCGGAAAGAGGACATTTTGCCAACAAAAAAAGCAGGGATAACAAATATGGATTATGGAATTTTATTTAAAACAATTGACCTTTTTTTATGCTGTATACAGGCCAAAGCTGTTTGTATTCTTTTGTTCACGGACGTATACAGAAAAAATTTAATACTGCAAGTCCCATTTAGTCCCGGCCCCGCTTCCGTCCCCAAATTCAGTCGGTCGGAATCGGAACTAAAATTTATATTAAATGATTATTATTAATTATGATAAGAATTTTTGTAAATAAATTTGTTGATCAGAAAGAAAAAGTAACAAAAACAAATTTGAAGGAACTGTTAACAGATAAATGATATTTCAAAGACATGGTAAATTGATTTATTTTTCAACATCAATAATTTTATCATAATTATTGCTTATTAGTTGACGTTCAGGATCAGCTGGAACAAAATTCTGATTTTCAACCCTTTAAATTATACATACACCAGTCCAACAATTTTTTCTTTTTGGGGGATTGATTTGTTTGCCAAAGAGAAAATTTTAAAAAGGATTTGAAGATATAGAGCCAATTATCCTGAAGGTTGGATAATTTGAGCAAAAAAAGATAAAATATTCAAAAAAAAAGTGTAAAAAATCAACAAATTATTTTATCAAATTCTACAAATGTTGGCCATTTTTTTCTCACACAAATGTTGTGAATCACTTTGCTTTTTTTTCATTTATTTAGCACCAAAATTATTTGTTTCAAAACCCATCTATTTTTTGTTTATCGTCGAAAAGCAAAAAAGCGATGTTTCAAGAAATTTTCTGCAAGAAATTTTTATATTACAACCAGTGTTATGCTTTTGTGTTTTTTGCAGTTTGCGCCCCGCGCCCTTCTCTTTTCAAAACATCGCCCCGCGCCCCGCCCCGTGCCCCGAAATTTCTAAAAGCCGCCCCGCGCCCCGCCCCGTGCCCCGTTGTTTTTTTAAATGTTTTTCCTTCATCAATTTTCAATTTTGTTTAAAAAATTTATTTGTTTATATTTTCAAGCACAGACAAAGAAGTTAAAAAGTTTTATCACGAACTAAAATATTATATAAAGATTTTGATGAGGTTTTATAGTCGTTTGGCAAAACGTCACTATTTAGCTAAATATCTCTCTCGTCTTTCTTTCTATAATTTTGTGCATGTTTTATATATTCATTATTCTGTGAGAATTGTGTGCTGCAAAGCAGGAGCTATTGCTCGTTTATTTAATAAATATTAATCCTTAACTTATCTTAACAATTAACCCGGATAAAAGAGACTTTTATCTGTAACAGTGGTGACGAGGAGTTTTGGATTCGATACTTGCTCAACGAACAGCTAAAAGCTGGATTCCGATTTTGATTCAGATACAGAAACGCAAGAAAAGCTTCTTCCTGCCACTAAAAGTGGTTCTTCTCTCGTATCAAGTGTATCTCAAAGCTCTTTTAGAAGTTGTGATAGTTCAGCTGAAGTCAAAATGACTAATGTTAACAAGGTTTGGCCTCCACAAGCTTTTGATGGACAGGTTCGTTTTGATGTATGGGAAATGCAACTCGAAATGTACATGAAGGTTCAATCAATAACAGATGAGGCAGATAAAGCAATAGCGTTATTACAACACATTGGACTCCCTATGCTTCAAAAGCTAATTGATTGGGCTAATCCAAAGAAGCCATTTAATATGAAGTATCAAGAGCTTATCACCTTGCTAAAAAATCATTGTGCACCTGCTACAAATATTTTTGCTCAAAGAGTTCGATTGTTTAATGAAAGACAACTTCAAGGTCAGAGTGTACAAGATTATATCTCACATATGTCACAATTACTTGGTCAGTGTAATATGTCTACAATGGATCCCCAGCAATACGGTATTTTAGCCATTCTTCGGGGACTTGAAAGCGATGAATTACGACAGTTTTTAATGAATCCTTCGAACAAGTTAACTGATGTCGAAACGACAAGATCTTTAGCGGTTAGTTTTGAACAAAGTAAAATTGCAGCAAGGGAAATCAAAAGTCGAGACGACAAAAGCAGAGCTGTGGGAATGAATGTTGTTGGGAAAGGATACAGTTGTTCATATTGCGGTGGAAATCATTACAAAGGTAAAGAAAAATGTCCAGCAAAGGGTGCAACATGTAACAAATGTGGCAAAAAAGATCATTTTGCAAAAGTATGTCGTAGCAAAAGTGCATCCGATCAAAGATCTGGAAATCAGCAAAGCAGATTTTCTCCTAGAAGGCAAAATATTGTTGAGGACGTTTCAGAAGATGAAGTTGAACATTTGAATGGATTGTATGGTATTTTAAAAGTAACTTCAGATCCAGATGTTGATATTCCACCTCCAATCATGCTAGAAGCTAAACTAAATGGAATCCAAGTAAATTTTCAACATGACAGCGGTGCTGCAACAACAGTGATCAATGAAAGAACATGGAAAAGAATTGGTGCACCGGCTGTTGAAGAAACTACAGTTAAACTTCGTAGTTACAATGGAAATATTGCAGTTTTGGGAAAAAGCAAAGTAATGGTGGAGATCGAGAATAAAGCTGAAGCATTATGGGTAATTGTTGTAAAAGAAGGGGAAGCACTTTTGGGCAGAAACTGGATTCGTGCATTAAATCTTAAAGTTGAAGATCAACTTCATCAAGCTTGCCATCAAGTTGAGACAACGGATCGATTGAAGCAAATTTTGGAAAAATATGATAGTGTTTTTAAAAATGAATTAGGTTCTGGTAAGCTCAAAGTAGCTTTAAAACTTACTGATGGTGCTAACCCTAAATTCGTAAAAGCAAGGAATCTACCGTATGCTATGCGTGAAAGAGTTGGGAAGAAATTGGATGCATTGGTTGAAGCTGGAATTTACACCAAAGTCCAACATTCTGATTGGGGTACTCCATTGTGTGTAGTTTTAAAGCCAAATGGAGACATTCGACTTTGTGGTGATTACAAGGCAACATTGAATCCGGTGTTGGATGTGGCACAATATCCTTTACCGAGAGTTGAAGATCTTTTTCATGAAATGAATGGAGCAGCATATTTTTCAAAGCTTGACTTATTTGATGCTTATCATCAGATTGAACTGGATGATGAATCAAAGAAGCTTACAACTCTTACAACACATCAAGGACTTTATCAATGTAATCGATTACCAGCTGGAATTGCATCTGCTGTAGCATTGTTTCAAGAAAAAATGGAACAAACTTTCCAAGGAATTCCAGGTATGGTAAAATTTGTTGATGATTTAAATGTTACCGGTGGTGATATTAATGAAAATTTGGATCGATTAGAAGCGGTGTTGGAAAGGTGCAAGGAAAAAGATCTTCGGCTGAAGAAAGAAAAATGCGAATTTTTGTTAAAAAAGATGGAGTTTTTGGGCCACGAAATTGATGGTTCAGGAGTTCGTCCTTCACCAAAGAAGCTTGCAGCTTTTACAAATATGCCTCCTCCTGAAAATGTTAAACAGCTAGAAGCTTTCATTGGTTTTGTAAATTATTACGGTCGTTTTGTCAAAGACTTTGCGACTTTAGCTTCTCCATTAAATGATTTACGGAAAAAGGATGCAAAATGGGAGTGGAACAAAGTTCATCAACAAGCTTTTGAAGACATTAAAGCAATATTGTTAAAGGGAGATCTTTTGACCCATTACGATCCTTCTGAAGAAATAATTTTAGCTACTGATGCGAGTGAATACGGAATTGGGGCTGTAATTTACCATAGATATTCAGATGGGAGAGAAAAAGTCATTTCAAATGCTTCGAGAAAATTAACAGCGGCTGAAAGAAATTATGCACAAATTGAAAAAGAAGCGTTGGGAATAATTTACGGAGTTAAAAAGTTTGAAACATATTTGCTGGGAAGACATTTTACCTTATTAACTGATCATCAACCCTTATTGAGGATTTTTGGGCCAAAGGCTGGAGATAATGCAATTGCAATGAAAAGATTAGCAAGATGGGCAATCATTTTAATGAATTTTGATTACGGTATTGAATATCGAAAAACTGAAGATTTTGCAAACGCTGATGCTTTATCACGGCTTCCTGATCCTTCAGAATTTGTTAGTGCTGAGATGCAAGATGATGAAGATGATTTTGAACAACTATTTGCAATTGAAGAAGAGCAATCTCCTTTAAATCTTGATCGAATAGTTGAAGCAACTGCAGAGGATGAATTGTTAAAAAAAGTTATTAATTATGTAAAAGATGGCTGGCCTAAAGGTGCTGAAACACAATTTAATACCTGGTGGAATCGGCGTGAAAAATTGTCTTGCAGAGCAGGATATTTGCTTTTCAAAGAAAAGCCGGTCATTCCAGAAAAACTGCAATTGGAAGTTTTAAAAGTGTTGCATGATGCTCATGTTGGAAGGAATAGGATGCTTTTGCTTGCAAAAGATAATTTTTGGTTTCCTAAAATGAATGAATACATCACCAAGATTGCGCAATCATGTGAAATATGCAATGGGGAGTCCAAAGGACAGAAGGAGCGCTTGCATGCATGGGAAAAAGCTGAATGTTTTTGGGATCGAGTTCACATTGATCACGCCCAATTTCATGATAAAATGTGGCTGGTTGTCGTTGATGCTAAAAGCAATTGGCTAGAAGTAATGCAATGTCAAAGCACTGATACAAAAACCACCGTAAAATTATTGAAAAATTTGTTTGCTCGATACGGTATTTGCAAGCAGTTGGTCAGCGACAATGGCACGGGATTTACAAGTGCTGAATTTAAATTTTTTTGCCAAGCTCGTGGAATTGTACATACCCTGACTCCACCATATCATCCACAAAGCAATGGTATCGCTGAAAGGGCAGTTAGAACATTCAAAGAATTTTCTGAAAAGCAAATTAAAGCTGGAATGAATTTGGAGGATGCTGTATTAAATGCTTTATTGATTCATCGATCAACTCGAAATGCAAATGAACAACTTTCACCAGCTGAAGCTGCATTTGGGCGGAAGCTAAAAACTCGAATGACAATTCATCAAATGCATGCTATCATGCAAGGGGAGGATATTGGAAAGCTAGAGACAGAGTTTTTAGTGCAAGACAAAGTCTGGGTAAGATGTTATTCTGCTGGTCCACGGTGGCGTCCAGGTTACATCAAGTCTATTGTAAGCAAATGTACATTTATCATAGATTGCCAAGGTGAATTGCTTTTTCGTCACCGAGATCAATTACGCAAAGCGTGTGAAACAATTTTTGAAAAAAGCAAAGAAAAAGTAGTCCAACAACCGGTCGTCCAACAACCTTTTCAAATTGAACCCACTAGTGAAAGATTTAGTGAAAATTCTCGACACGAAAGTAGCCTCATTCCAGCTGTTGACCAAAACTTGGATATATATTTTCCAAAGCAAAATAAACGTGTCTCTAAACGTGGTCTGGTTCCATCAAAGAAATACGATCCTAATACTTTTGATATGGGTAAACCAAATAAGCCAAAGGCTTCTTCCTCCAAAGATCATGGACCATCATCCTCTGCAAATCGTTTAAATTCTGTTGTAGTTAAGCCAAAGCTTACAGAGAACAAAGTTCGAGCATTTATTAAAACTAATCGTAAAGACTTTTTAGCCGCTAAGGATGAATTGAATCATTTAAGGGAACGTCTTCCTGCTCGTCTTCAAGAAACCTCAAGCTTATGTAATCATCTTGCAGAGCAAGTTAGTAAGGGTTTTTCAGTAAGTGCAAGTCAAGTCTATGAAATGGAACAAGCTTTTCGAAAGCTCAAAGAGTATGCATCCATGTTCGAACTTAAAGAACGGTTATCTCGAGAAGGCTTTGAAGCACGTAATAAATTGGATGAAGTTATTGCAACTGAAGATCGTCGTATGGAAGCTACCAGAGGTAGTTCAGGTGGAAGATCAGCTACCAGAGGTAGTGGATCATATGTTCGTGACAGTACGCAAGGTCGTGGTCGTAATAATGATGAAGATAAAGAAAATAGTGGTCACCGACATCCTCGAATTTATTATTAATGTACTGAAGTTTTAAGTAGTTGTTAGCTTTAAAACTTAGGGGAGGTGATGAGGTTTTATAGTCGTTTGGCAAAACGTCACTATTTAGCTAAATATCTCTCTCGTCTTTCTTTCTATAATTTTGTGCATGTTTTATATATTCATTATTCTGTGAGAATTGTGTGCTGCAAAGCAGGAGCTATTGCTCGTTTATTTAATAAATATTAATCCTTAACTTATCTTAACAATTAACCCGGATAAAAGAGACTTTTATCCGTAACAGATTTATTACTGCTAAGCAAAACACGTAATCTTGTAAGTTGTGATTTTGAATTGCTTTTATGTCCATCAGTGTGAATTTTGAGATGAGAGAACATTCTTTCAACAGCTGCCGATGTTGCTAGAATAGCCAAAATTGCCATAGCCATATCAAAAAGTTTTGGATATTGTTGTTGATGTAAAAACCATGCTTCAATAAGTCTATCAAAATTCCAATTTCCTTCTTTTACAGATGAAAAAAATTCAGTAATTTCTTTTTCCCATGTAATGCCGTGTATACATTGTTGTCCAAAAGATGTTTTTTCTGCTTCAAGACAAAAAATAAATTTGGCAATAAAAAATTTCTTTTTTTCTCAAATATTTAATCAATAAAAATCGAAAATGTTTGTCCATTAAATGTTCGCCCCGCGCCCCGCCCCGTGCCACGAAATTTCTAAAAGTCCCCCCGCGCCCCGCCCTTCGCCCCCCGGGGCGGGGCAAAATCGGGGCGAAGCATAACACTGGCATCAATCGATAATGGCGTAAATAAAAAAATGACGACTGCTTCTTTGGATTTAATGCAATATGAACCAGGTGTTTTGTATTGTTTAAGCATACATTTTTTTATGCAAAAATAAGAAAAGATAAAATTTATACGTGTGCCCTATACATTTTTGATCGTTAAATGTATCAACTTTTTTGTCATGGATTTATCTGTAATAATAAAAATATTTTTGGGATAAAGCTTTTTTCATTTTTGTTTGCTGGGTTTTGTTTTGATTTTTGAAAAATAAAACAATGCAAAAATTTGAATAAATGTGCTGCAAATTTTTTGTGCCATCCTTTTTACTTTTTTAAAAAAATTGTTTCGAAATCGTTATCAATATTTAAATCTTTTAAATAATGTTCGAATCTTCTAGTACCAATTCGGTAATCTAAAACTATCTAATTTGTTCAAAAACTTTGTTTATATTTTTGGTAGCTCCTTTTTTGCTTTAATTTAATTATATTTGGTGCTAAAATAGATTAAATATTCAAAAAAAATGAATCATGGAAAAAAGAAAAAAGGAGCAATTGCATTTTCTTGCTTTTCGCTCATTTTTGTTTTTTCTCAATGTGGTGATTGTTCATCCTCTTTCGTAAACTATGTGTATCAAAAAAAGATGGACAGCTTGTGTTGTAACAAAAAAATTTTCTTAGAAAAAAATTGTTTTGAAATATTTGTAATCGCTTTTTTTTGCTTTTCGACGACAGACAAAAAAATGGATGGGTTTTAAAAGAAATGTTTTTGGTGCTGAACGAACGAAACATTTACGACCCTTTAATAAATGTTTTTGAAAAAAAATGTGATTTAATTTTTTACACATTTTTTACATTTTTTTGAATATTTAAACTTTTTTGGCACCAGAAATGTTGTAAAATTAAAAATAAATGGCATTAATATATAGATAAAGCTTTTAAAAATCTTTGACAGTTTCAGATTATCATGGGAATTTTAAGTTCATTATTTAAAATCCCATGATAGCTACTGATATGGATTTCGCAACATTTTTTAAAAAAGGAAAAAAAAAGTTTGGTAAAAAATTTGAATCATTTTTTACCAAAATTTACTTATAAAATTCTTAGTCAAAAACAAAACTCAACAAATAAAATTGTAAAAGCTCAAAAAATCAATCGGATATTTTTGGAAAAGGTTCATTCTAATTCAAGAACTTCCCAAAAAAAGTGTGAATTTATTTACTTTACAAAATATAGGTCAAATCAAAAACTGAAAATATATGTTGTATCGGATTTTGAGAACCATCCGTTCTAAGGAACCGATATCCGTTCTGAAGAACCGATATCTTTTTTCAAGAACTTTTAATTTTTATTATTTTTTATCAATTTAATTTAAGTTTATCATTCGTATTACATGACTACCTTACACTTCATTGCCGTACCCTTCGTTGCCCTACACTTCGTTGCCTTTACAAAATCATCTTAATTTTATTGCTAAGCCTGCACTCAATTCCCTGAGGGCGCCCTTCGGGCGCCTCCTAAGCCTAAGGCTAAGGCTTAGGCCCATCGGATAGCCTAATAAGGTAGGATCTAAGTGAGAAATTGGGATAAAAGCTTCATTGAATTGAGTTGCATGTAATTTCTTTTTGCAAATCACGGATGAGTTCATGAAGATGATTGATTTGGACATCTTTTTGGCAAAGTTGATTATTTTTTTGTTTCATTTCATTGTTGAGAATATCAATCTGGCTTTTGAAATAATTCAATAAGAAATCAGTTGAAATATTTGTTGGCATTTGAGGGAGAACAGGTGGAGTATGTGGATTTTGTTGAGGTTGTTGGTGATATGGATGAAAAGAATTTGGATTAGAAATAACAGGAACAGTAGGAATTGATGGAGGTTGAGGTGATACTTGTACAAAATTATCCATATTAATATTTAGAATTTTCGGTAATTTTATTTCAGATTACACCAAATTAAAAATAAAAATTGAATAATGTTGTGTTTGAATAAGATTTGAGAAAAGAAGTTTCTTTTTTAAATTTTGGCAGCGAGTTAACAAAACACCAGCAACAGAAAAAGCAACCGGTTAGTACGAGCAAGAAAGGAGTACGAGCAAAAAAGGTTGAACGATCGATCAAAAAATTTCGACATCCAAAAAAAAAGAGAAGAAACAGCTGTGGTCTCAAAAAAGAAAGATTCTTTGTGGCATTTTTTTTTGAAAAAAAAAGAATTTAAAAAAAATGCTTTAAACAAAAATAATTTGAAAAATGCTATATTTTTGAATTTTTTAATAATTTTTTTTTACAATTCAGATATAATTTGTTTTGGTTCATACTCGAGTACAGTATCCCAAAATATTTGTATAGTTTTAAAATCATCTTCATATTTTCATGTGAACATTAAAAATATATGTTATTATTATTAATGAACATTATTTCCACATTATTAAACAAAAAAATGCATTTTTTTTACAATTCAGATATAATTAGTTTTTGGTTTATATTCGCTTACAGTATCCCAAAATACTGGTTAAGGGTTTTTAAGTATTTTTTTGAATATTTCGAAAACGAAAGTTTAACGCATTTATTACTTAATTAATTAATAATTATATTTTTTTTTAAATTTTTTTTTAGTCGTATTTAATTTTTAAGAAATTGAAATAAAACTCTATATTAAAAATGTCAAATGTCTTAATTCAAATAATCGGTTAAACATTTATAAATCACATCGAATTTAGCGTGCCATTTTATAAGCTGTTTTGTGTAATTTGTGAACAAAACAGAAAATTTTCGGGATTTCAAAAAAACTTTTTGTCTCCGATTTGGCTCATTTTTGGTGTATAGGGTATTTTGGGGTCGCTGGTAACTAATTTCAACTTTTTTTTAGATTCTGATGTACAGAATCCGTGCTACAAAATATGGGGGTGTAAAAATTTCAAAAAATTTTTTTTCAACAAATTTGGTATCATTCGACTCGTCTCGATGAGGTGAACATTTTTCATAATGGGAACACCCATTTTTGACCACATTAAAAGAGTGTTTTTATGGATTGAAGTAGCTGGATTACGGTAATTGAACCATAACATATGAAATATCCTGTACGGGCAAGTGTTTTCTCCCTTGTATATTGTTCCCCATATATTTTTACATATGTATGCTCAATATCAAGAAAAAAATCAGAGGCTCTTGATATTTTTTTTTATTATGTTTTTAGTCCCAATATGTCCAACATCATTAAAAATTCATATCTTCTGAAATATGTTATGAAAAGTGTTCCGGTGTTTTTTATTATCAACTATAATGTTGTTGAAAGATTTGGGGCAAGTTTTAAACACCAGATATCAAATCTGGCCATTTTGGATCACTTTGAATATCAAATTCCGTCCAATATGGTCAACATCAAATAAAATTTTTTTTTCTTCAACAATTAAAACGAAAACATATTTTTAATGAATAAAACATATAAAAACACTAAAATAAAGTGTTGAAAAATGCCGGGGTCATTATTGATTTTTTTACGATTTTTTGAAAACTACTCATTTTTGGTCAATTTTCATGATATTAAAATTTTATCAATATTGAAAGATATCAGTTTCTTGATATTTTTTTGATAAAATATAGCTTGTTATAGATTTTTGGGCCATGTTTCAACATCCTGGAATCACTACTTTTCATTTTCCAGTAAATTGAAAACATGGTAGAAAATCGAAGAAACAATCACCTAGAAATCGGTGTTTTTCAATTAAAACATCACTAAAAACATTTTTTTTGGTGTTTGTGTCGATATTTCATCAATTTTTGAGTGATTTCAACATCGGGTTTTGTCAAACCATATTCTTTCAAATTTTCTAAAATCAGTAATTTTCAAAAATTTTATCATTCTCCAAAATGACTTTAAAACCATTTATTCCACCAAAATAAATTACAGGGATCCAGAAAAAATGTTTTTAGTGATGTTTTAATTGAAAAACACCGATTTCTAGGTGATTGTTTCTTCGATTTTCTACCATGTTTTCAATTTACTGGAAAATGAAAAGTAGTGATTCCAGGATGTTGAAACATGGCCCAAAAATCTATAACAAGCTATATTTTATCAAAAAAATATCAAGAAACTGATATCTTTCAATATTGATAAAATTTTAATATCATGAAAATTGACCAAAAATGAGTAGTTTTCAAAAAATCGTAAAAAAATCAATAATGACCCCGGCATTTTTCAACACTTTATTTTAGTGTTTTTATATGTTTTATTCATTAAAAATATGTTTTCGTTTTAATTGTTGAAGAAAAAAAAATTTTATTTGATGTTGACCATATTGGACGGAATTTGATATTCAAAGTGATCCAAAATGGCCAGATTTGATATCTGGTGTTTAAAACTTGCCCCAAATCTTTCAACAACATTATAGTTGATAATAAAAAACACCGGAACACTTTTCATAACATATTTCAGAAGATATGAATTTTTAATGATGTTGGACATATTGGGACTAAAAACATAATAAAAAAAAATATCAAGAGCCTCTGATTTTTTTCTTGATATTGAGCATACATATGTAAAAATATATGGGGAACAATATACAAGGGAGAAAACACTTGCCCGTACAGGATATTTCATATGTTATGGTTCAATTACCGTAATCCAGCTACTTCAATCCATAAAAACACTCTTTTAATGTGGTCAAAAATGGGTGTTCCCATTATGAAAAATGTTCACCTCATCGAGACGAGTCGAATGATACCAAATTTGTTGAAAAAAAATTTTTTGAAATTTTTACACCCCCATATTTTGTAGCACGGATTCTGTACATCAGAATCCAAAAAAAAGTTGAAATTCGTTACCAGCGACCCCAAAATACCCTATACACCAAAAATGAGCCAAATCGGAGACAAAAAGTTTTTTTGAAATCCCAAATGTTGTTCGAAAATTTAAAAAAACGTCTTTTATAGTCCAATGTTTGGCAAAATGTCTTTTTTTGCAAAAATAAATTGCGGGAATTTCAAATTTTTTCATGGAACAAAATGCTGATTGTTTTGTTGGTACTTTTTTTAAAGAAAAACTAATGGCACCATTAAATTCCCCATGGTTTAAAGCCTATCATTGCCAAAAATATGCTTTAGTGTTGTAACAAAAAATATTCTGGCAAAATAATTCTTTCGAAATATTTGTTTGTTTTTTTGCTTTTCGAAGACAGACACAAAATGGAAGTGTTTTGAAAGAAATGATTTATTTTTTGAATTAAAAAAAAGTGTAAATACAATAAACCCGGTGATTTTTTGATTTGAAAAATTTTGCCGATTTTTTACATTTTTTTGAATATTTTATCATTTTTTTGGCACTAAAAACAATGTAAAATTTTAAATAAAATCAAAAAAGTTACAAAAATATAGAAAAAGCTTTGGCCAATTATCCAGTATTTCAAAATCATTATTTAAACATAGATATGGATTTCAAAATAATTTTTACAAAAAAAAGAAGAAATGGCACAAATAAAACTGAAGCATTTTTAACTGGAATTTTCCGTTGAAATTTCTGCATTGTTTCTATTTTTTGAAAAAAATTAAAATAAAACTGCACAAACAAAAATGATAAAAGCCTAAAAAACGAGGGACTGTTTACGTTGAAATAACAAAATTTATTTATCCCCCCCCCTAAATACGGCCTTGACAACAATTAGAAAAGATAAAATTTTTATGTTCGTCCTAGTATTGTTGATCGTTAAATGTATACACTTTTTTGCAGCGGATTTATCTGTAATAATAAAAATATATTTTTTTTAAGATAGTCTGAAAATTCGCGAAAAAAAAAAGATTTTAGATAAATGTCAGAAACACGTTGTGTTCAAAGCAAAGAAAGCGTTCAATTTTTCAAGCCGATGTCTGGCAAAGTGTTTTTTTCGTAAACACCAAATGCGGGAAATTCAAATTTTTCCTTGGGACAAATTACTGATTATAATTTCGTAAAATTTTTCCAAAATTTGCATCAAATATATTTGCAAATACTGACTTTGCAATGCGATTTTCAAAGGGTGGTCGGGTGGTCGGGTGGGCGGTTGCTTTTGTGAATGAAAAAAATAAATTGTGGGGGGGGGGGGGGGGGGGGACAATATCATTTAAGCTGATTCTTTGCATATATAGGTATTTGACCATGGGAAATTTAATGGTGCCCCTGGTTTTTATTTAAAAAAAAGTGCCAAAAAAATAATCAACATTTTTTTCCAAGGAAAAATTAGAAAATCCTGCAATTCGTGTTTGCAAAAAAAGACATTTTGCCAAATAATGGACTGGATTTGATGTGATAAAGTCAAATAATAGATCGATTTTTATTTATTTATTTCTTCGTCCTCTGTTTGTATCTTATTTTTGTATGTCCGCATTTTTGTTTTTCAACTGAGCCCATTCATTTATTCATTCTATTCATTAGGTGTCTTTGGTTGGTACCATTTTTTAGTTATATTTATTTATTATAAAAATTTATTTTAAGACAATCCAATATTTGCTTCAACAAAAAAAAATGTCCATGATTAAAATGACTGATAATAATCCATATTCAAAAAGTAAATATTCCTATTATATATCAAAAATTTCAACATCTTCCCCCTTTACTTTTGGCCATCCCCGACGACAACATTTTTCACTTCCATCTAATCAAATTTTATATATTTTTTATCAAAAAAAATCTCCATTTATTTTGCTAAAGCTTTATCAAACATGCAAATATTTTTTGAAAAAAAAATTTATTTTACCAATTTATTGGGATGCCACATGCTTCCAAACTTCCATCTATACCCTTCCAAGCTATAATCTCTATCGAAAACATAATTTTAACAAAAAAATTCTTTTTTGGTTTTATAATTACTTAAGTTTGGCTCAAACATGCAAATCTGTGCGAGAGAGAATTTATTGTTGTACCATAAAAATTCTACATTTTCATCGGCTAAATATGTCTTTGACCGAATTTGAATATATAATTTCTGAATCAATCATTGAAGATTTTATGTCCAAAGGCACAAACTTTTTTTATTCAAATTATTCTGTTGTGCCAATAAATATTATTTTACAAAAATTACCATATTGTATTAAATTCTTTTTTGAAATTTCAAAAGAAACATGTTTGAAAGAAACTCTTTTAAAAATGAATGAAATTAAATTTTTGCATAAATTTATTCAACTCAAAATCTTCATTTTTTCTGTTAATAGTGACTTTAATCCAAAGATGTTATGGAAATTTGCCAAACATAATCTCGACCAAAATTCTTGCTGCCAAATTGATACAAATGATATAAAAAATGATGCCAACGAAAAGCAAATTGCAGAAATGATAAAAGCAGCATTTAAAACAATCTTTTTTGAATGGAATGGAAAAAATCCTGAGATTACCATTCTTTCGAAAAAATAATTCTGAAAATATTTATTCTGTTTTTGAAATTACAAAAAATGATTATAAAAATATAATAAAATCTTTACTCAATTAAACATTAATAACGAATGTTTTTCACATTTATTTTTGCGTTTAACTAAATTTCACTCTGTAATTTTCAGAATCCGAGATTCAGAATCAATGTGAATAACTAAATGACAAGGGTCATCAGATTCGCCATCGTTGAAATACTGTAGAAATGTTAAAAAATATATTTTTTTTATTTTCCCCTTGGATTTAATCATAGATTCCCCCAAAAAAGCAAACCCTAAAAATATATCCCTAAAGGGGTTGTCCAGATCATTGTTGTTGCGACTCGGACTCCGGAGTCGATGGAGTCGACTCCACATCGACTTAAACTCCGGAGTCGGAGTCGAGTCGGAGTCACTAATTCCAAAAGATCAAAGAAAAAGATGCCGCTTTTCGTAGTCGGAGTCGATAGATTCGACTCCGATCGAATTTGACTCCGGAGTCGGAGTCGATAAAAAATGTCGGGCACAACACTGGTCCAGATATTACGTAATACAAACGAGGGGTGGGTCTGAGGAATTATTACACCGCTTTGAGTTTGTCGGCAAAAAGCTTTGATGTTTCATTACCTGATGGGAGGGGGGAGGGTAATGACTATTTTTGTATTACGCAACATCTGGACAGCCCCAAAAAGAAATCCACAAAAAAACAACACTTCTAAATTATAAGATTTGATTTTTAAAGATTTCTTGAAAAAAATTTTTTTAAAAGATGTTACATTTAAAGGGGGAGTCCCACTTCTAACAGCTTTTTTACAACGTATTTTATGCAAATTTCAACGAGAACAATAGTAAAAATGCGTAAATAATGTGTATTTCCTTTTTTCTCGTTCAAATTTGCATAAAATACGTTGTAAAAAAGCTGTTAGGAGGTGGGACTCACCCTTTTAAAGATTTTTACAAAATGTTTTCGATAACGGAGTTTTCGATAAAATGTGCAAAAATTTATTGAAAGGTTGCATAAGGATTATTGCGTATTGTTACAGAGTGGAATGTAGAAGTTTCAATGTGTGACGATAATCTTTGGTCTGGTCATGATCATGTCATCAAAAAAAGAAGCGCTTTGGTGCAAAAAATTCTTAAAACAAAAACTCTTTTCCTCTTTTTTTGCACATGCTGCACGAATGTTTGGTTTCATCACATGATCATGATCAAACCAAAGATTATCGTCACACATTGTATGCGTTGTTCCCCTCATTGGTTTTGTTGTATTTTGTTTTTTAAAAATCTTTAAAAATCAAATCTTATAAAAAGCATCTTTAAAAAAAAGATCTTTTTAAATTTAAAAATGTCGGCTGAACAAAACATCTTAAAATAGTAATTCTTAAAAAAAAAGCTGTAAATGTCACATCTTTAATGACGAAACTTATAATGTTACACCGCCCAAAACTTCGCCGACAGATCGATCAAAAAAAAGGAAAGCGAAAAATCAGCTGCGATGGCATATTTTCTCTCATTTGTTTATGTGTTAGAGATGCAGGGATGCTGGGACAAAAAAAAATGTGTAAAAAAGCGAATTTCGAAACATTCGTCGCAAAAAAAAAATTATTATTTTTTAAGTTTTTCAATCGTTTTTCTTTTTTTCCTTTCTTACAATCTTGTTTTTTTAAAAAGTAATTTTAAAATACTTAAAAATAAATGAAAAAATGTTGTTTTGTGTTTGAATTTTTTAATAATTATTTTTACAACCTGCACGCTTTTTCAGATATCCTTTTTATGCAAATGTTATAAAACTTGAAAATTTTGAATTTATATTATGCGATCACAAATATTGAACGCGATGAACGATAAAGAAAAATTGTTGGATATTTTTCCTATTACAAAAATACAGAAGTGAGAGAAAAAAAAATATTACTATAAAATGTTTTTCGAAGATACTGTTTTTGCGTCTATATAAAATTTGCATAATCTTTTTTTTACTCTTCTGTATTTGCATTTTGCTTTAGTTGTTTGTTCAAAAATTATTTTAAAATGATTTTTGTAATAAATTTCGCCGTTTTTACAAACTCTAAAAATCTGTCTAAGCATGTCGCGGGACCATTTTTGAAGTCCCAGTCCCGGCCCCGGCACTCAATTTCGTCGATGGAACGATGAATTTCTTCTCAATTTTATCAAGTTCCGTCCTGGGACGGGACGGGACGGGACTGGAACAAAATGGAGCATTTTTCAGTTTAAAACTTATACAGTACAAACTCAACACTTTTTATGCAAATTTATGAATTAAATAAATTTGCACAAAGTTAGAAGCGGATAAAGTAAAACAGTTCCTTAAACACGGGGGTGCCAGTCTCGGTGTCGTGCCTATTTCCATCTTTCCCACAAAAAAAACTTTTTTTAATCTTGCAATTATCTTTCTTCAAAAATGTGTTTTTTTTAAATAAATAAAATGTTTTTTTTCTCAAATTCTTCGAACTTGTTTTTCTTTTTTGCATCCATAAAAAAACTGCAGCGCCAAAAAAAAGCAAAGTTTAATTGTTTTTTTTTGTCGTTGAATTTTAAGGCATTGCAAAAAAAAAGATTTAATGAGTCAAAAAAGAAATACAAAAAATACTACGTCATTTGAAAAAAAAAAGTTTCAAATAAATTATTTAATATTTTCTGTTATTTTTTTTTGTTTTATTCATTCAAAAAAATGTGATCCCAAAAAAAGAGAGTATTTTGTTGTTGAATGAATAAAAGCAGCAGCAGTAACAGACAACAATAAAGAAAAAAAAATATGTTGAATAAAAAAAAGAATCGTTGCAAAACATTTTTTCGCCCTTTTTTTCAGGGGCATACTGTAGTTAAGAAGGAGCAGCGACCCCAGTGCCGAAAAAACCTGGCCCATAAAATCGTGCCATAAAAATCTTTTTCTTCTTTTTTAAAAACAATTTTAAAGGTTTTTTTCCAAAAAAAAACCTTGTTCGTTTATGTTTTTTATTTGCATTTTTTGAAGAATATATTAATAACCCGACCCCCTTTAACAAGTTTGAAAATAACAATCAATAAAATAAGCATTTTTTTATACAACTGCATTGATTAAAGAGAAGGACAAAGTTGAAAGTGTAAAAAAAAGTATAAATTTATGAACCACAAAAAAGTTTAACGACAACTGTGTTGCTTTCTTTAACCGTTTTTTTTTTTAAATCAATGCCATCGCTGCCGTCGCCACCGGTGTCACAGCTGTTTGTCGTCAGCGAAAAAAAAAATAAAAACGAAAAAAAAGAATATTTTTAGTACAATCAATTTTTTTCTGTGTTGTTTTATGTGTCATTTGTTTGAATAATATTGTTGAAGAAAAAACGATATTCAAATTATGGAAAACGATGAAGCTGAAAAGATTGAAGCAGCGGCAAAAAAGTTGGAAGCTTTGAGGATAGAAAAAGTTAGTTATTTTAAAAAGGTTTTTTGTCATTTAATCTTTAAAAGGTTAAAATCCCGCATATCAAACATTAGATCGTCGAGGACCATGTACCCAAAGATGATTGGAAAGCCATTTTTTAGAATAAAGATAAACTTTTTCGGACGTAACGAGGTCGTGAATTTACTTTTCGGGATCTTTCAGACATCCTTAGGGGTTTAATAATGTATTTACTGTAATCAATTTGTATTATCTTCAATGGGTATAGACGTGGATCCGAACCTGTGAGGGTTGGGACATGAGATGATAGCTCTCCACTCGACCATACACACAAATTCTGCTTTTTCACTTTTAAACAGTTTTATTATTACCCGCTCACCCTAACGACTTTAATAGTGTACCTATTGTCTTCAAATTTGTATTTCCTTGATTGGGTACAGGCATGGACTCGAACCTGTGAGGGTCGGGCTATAAGATGAGCGCTCCACACCACTTGACCACACAGACATATGTGCTGCTATTCCAATATTAAGCATATTTTTATCATTAATTGTTTTTGTACTTTTTTATAATATTATTATTCTTAAATTTTTAGGAAGAAGCCAAAGCTCGAACTTCTGAAGCAGAAGAAAAGCTTCGAAAATTAAAAGAAAGAATTCAAAAAGTTGAAAAACAAATTCAAAAAACTCAAAAACAAAAAAATATTAAAAATGAAACTGATTTAACTCGAGAAGATATATCTGCGACAAAGCTAATGGCAATATTAAAGAAGCAACCAAAAAAGTTTAAAAAATAATAAATTTTATGTAAGTTTGGTGCAGTGCAGGAATTTGCTCATGGCACAGTGATTTGAAATTTGCATAAACTTGGAGGTGTATCCTCTGTCTTTTTGGCATTAAATTTTTCTGTTATTTTTTTTATGCAAATTATTCCAAATTTAATTCTCTACATTTTGTATAAAAAAAGTTACAGAAAAACTTTAATGCCGAAGAGAAAAGATACGCCTCAAAAATTTATGCAAATTTCAAGTTTTAATTATTAATATAAACATGATTATTTTTTTAGATATATTTAATCTAAAATACAAAAAAACATGGAGCTTTTTAGGTCTTGCAAAAATGCTGCTGGGATTTATTCCATATTTCTTTCATCACGTTTATCAAAATATCATTTTCTTTTTCATTGATAAGAATTTACAAGGCTACTGTACTTTTTTAAATTTTATTTTTGATTACCGTATTTTTTATAAAATTTTCCATTTATATTTATTTTATTTGTTCCCAAAAAATGCCATTTTCTTATTATAAATCTTTTGGCATTCATGTTTTTTAGGCATAGAAAAACATTTATAAAATATAAATTAAAATTCTGATTGATATGACATTTTTTGAAAAAAAGGAATAAAGAAACCCACGCAAAATTTGATTGTTAAAAAATTTTTTTTGTGTGTTTCTTTTGTTTCCTTGGTTTTCATATTTTCTCTTTTTTTAAACAATGAATAAAAATGATAGTAATATGTCAAAAAAGAGTATCAATAAATTGGTTTTTTTGTTCTGATTTTATATTTTTTTGAATAATTCTTGGTTTTTTTGAATTTATAAAAAATATATTTGGTGCACATTTTTTTTTATTTTTTAAAATGATCATTTACAGAGACTGTATAGATATGACGTCATACAAAAATCGATATTTTTGAGACCCCCCCCCCCCCCCCCCCGCGTCATATGTGCCGCTTTTATGTACCGACAAAAGATCATAGAGCGTTATCATCGGATGTACCCTCCCCTCTTTGTGTGACGTCATATCTGGACAGCTCCAAATATAGACTGCCACTTTGATAATATTTCGAAATATAATGGATGACCCTGATTTGCCTGATTTTTTTCTTTGTTTTAACACGAAAATAGCTTCTTTTGTTTTCTCGAACTTTTTTTAATGTTCTTTAGAAAGTTCGAGAAGCTAAAAGAAGCTATTTATGTGTTAAAACAAAGAAAAATCAGGCAAATCAGGGTCATCCATTCTCCGGCCTCTTTTAAATTTACGTGTAAAAACTACTGTATTTCAAAATAAAAATTACTTAAAAAAATATTCAAAGATATCTTTTTGTGATTCCCCGTTTTTTAATAAAAATTAATAATCAAAAAAAATGTTTGTGTTATACTTCCAAAAAAAAAATTTAAAACAAGACACAAAAAAAACACGAAAAAGGAAGGAAGGAAACCGACGGCCGCCGATGACGAAGAAAAAAAAAGGGGGGGGGGGGGGGACAAAAAAGAGATGTCCAATTAATTAAAAAAAAACCGCATGACTTCATCTTTTCTTTTTTTCTAAAAAAGTTGTCATTTTTTTGATTTCTTCATTTTTCGCTATCGTCATTTTCTTTGAATTCCTTAAAACTATAAATGATAATAATAATTAGTGTTGTCAGAGAGTTTTTGTGTTTTAATTAAACACATACTTTTTTTTTGGAAAAGGAAAAAAACGAGGAAGTTTTGTTTAAATCTCAAAAAAAGTTGCATTCATTGGTTTAAAAAAACGGTAATTTCCAAAAATCAAATTTGTTTCACTTTTTTACAAAATGACAGTAATCTCAAATTACAAAACTATGCATTTTAGATATTACTATCACTTTTGGCAAAGTGTTCATCAATGCCAAATTTCAACAATTTTATAATTTTTACAGTAAATAAATTTTTTTACAGTTTTTTACACAATGACAGTAACCTCAAAATACAAAACTTTGCATTTTAAATATTACTGTCATTTTTGGCAATATGTGTTCCAACAACGCAAACTTTCAAACATTTATAATTTTCTTTACAGTAAACAAGACCCTAATAAAACAAAGTAATAAAGCCTATGACAAAACAAATAAATTTTTTTGAGATAATAATATATTATGCAAATATGTGTTTGCAACGTCTACTTTAATAATATAAAAAAACCAAAAGTTGTATAAGTTTTTTTCCCTTTGAGACAATTAAAACAATAATAAAAAACACATATATATATATATTTAAATTTTTTAAACACTCTTTTTACAGTATACAAAATGTTCTAAACGCCGAAATTTTTGGCAAAATGTTTTTAACGCCAAAATTGTTGGCAAAATGTTTTTAACGCCAAAATTTTTGGCAAAATGTTCAGAACGCCAAATATATAAATAAATACATATATATATTTATATAATTTAAGAAGTAAAAGTTTTTGAACATGCAGAAGAAGGTGAAATATCAGATTCTAAAAATTGTGAATGTAAATGATCACCACGTTCACGGCGAAGATATCCAATTCGTAGAATTATTTCCAACGCATTCACAGAATCCATTCCACATTTTCTTAAAACATTTTTTAGTAGACATCTCTCCATCTGATAATATGATCGACATTTAAAGGCTTCAATTCTTTTTATTCCAGCTAAAGTTTGTAACATTAATGTTGTGCTAAAAAAAGTTAGGATTACGGTAATGATAATTATCAATAATATAACAAACCTCTCAGCCGTTATTTGTTCCAATTCTGATTCGGTTTTTGCTCTACCAACTAATTCTTGAATTATTGATAACGTTTTTGTATATGATACAATCATTTGTTCATTAATTTCTGTTCGAGTATTATTGTAAGAGTTAATGGACTAAAAAAAAGATAAATTTAAATATTTTTAAAAAATGTTTTAAAAATTAATGAATGTTTTAATAAGTGACAGTAACGTTAGTGTTGCAAAAAGATATTTTTTAAAGATTTCTGTCATAATTTGGCGAAATGTCCTAAACGCCAAAATTGTTGGGCGAAATGTTTGAAAAACCAAAACGTTTGCAAAAATGTTTTAAAAGTCAAAATTGTCGGCAAAATGTCCTCAACGCCAAAATTGCTGGCGAAATTTCACCGATGTCAAAATTGTTGGCAAAATGTCTTGGACGCCGAAATAGCTGGTAAAATGTTCTGAATGCCAAAATTGTTGTCAAAATGTTTTTAACCCCACAATGTCCCTAACGCCAAAATTGTTGGCAAAATGTCCCTAACGCCAAAATTGTTGGCAAAATGTTCTAAACTCCAAAACACTTTGCCAACAATAACTTTTACACTTTTTTATCATCATTTTTTAATCAACATCATCTTTTTTGCAAAAAACACTTACAGCATGACATTCATTATACCATACATCAGAATTTTCTCCAATGCAGGCATACGTTGATGGAGTAGCTTCCGGACGATGGCATTCATTTTCAAACATTACTTTAACATTTCCATCATTTTCCATCATTGCAGTAATATGTTCAGCAATTTTATTTTGATCTTGTAAAAATCCAAATGCACATTGAAATTGTAATTCATTTTTTAAACATGCTTCATGGATTGTTTGTTTCATATCTTTCAATGGCATTGTCATTAATGATGCGGACTGAAAATTTTTTAGCATCATTAAAAATGAACAATTATCTTTGTGGAGGATTAAACAAAAAAAAATTTTTGGATTTGATATAACCCATATCTGATAAAACCGGATATATGAAATCTTATATGATTTTAATGTGCCATAAAAAGATCCTGTATTCAAAAACTTACAACAGAATCAACTCCAATTGCCTTCAAAATTCTTTGAGATGCCGCTTCTGGGGTATCAGGGTTTGGGGCTATTGATTCACTGCCAATTGTATCAACTAATTTTTGTGAAATATCTGAAGCTACAGTGGAACATTCACCAAGATGTTTTGCATATAACATCATTCTAAAAAATATCTTTGATGGTTAAGAAATTGTAATACATTTATTTTTGTTGCATATAGAATTACTGTATTACAGTAATTTTTTATGCTACAGTATACTATTATGGGTATACTGTAGCATTAAAAAAATTTGTTTTTTTGCTTTCAAAAATATTTAAATAATTTTTGCGAAAAGTTATTTTTTCTCCCAAAAAAACAATGTTTTAATATAAAATTCTTCTAGACTCTTTTTGTATCTTATAATATTAAATTAATTTTCAATGATGAACTTTAAAAGAAAAAACATTAATGAATGAAAATGTTTTGACGCAGAAAAAGGGGGGTGGGCAAAAAAAAACACATTGCGTGCAAAAACATATCTTTTTAAAGCCTTTCAATAAGAATTTTTGATGTCACATTATCACAACAAAAATTTATAAACAAAAGAATTTTTTGTTGTTGTTTTAAAATGACGTTTGCTTTTTTAGATTTTTTTTGGCATTATGTCTATCAAATGCCAAAAGGGAAACAAATTCGTCATTGAGGGATAAAATGCCTAAAAAGCAAATTTGGATTTTAAGTGCATGATTTTTTTGGTTTCATATCCATTGAATGCCAGCAAGAAAACACTATGGTTTTTTTGGCATTTTGTCCATTGACGGTAGCAAATTTGGCAAAAAAGGAACTTTGGCAAAATGTGTTTGAACGTATAAATTTGTTTAAAGTCCTTTTGAAATCCAGTGTTATGCTTCGCCCCGATTTTGCCCCGCCCCGGGGCGCCCCGGGGCGCCCCGACGGGGCGAAGGGCGGGGCGCGGGGGGACTTTCAGAAATTTCGGGGCACGGGGCGGGGCGCGGGGCGAATATTTAATGGACAAACATTTTCGATTTTTATTGATTAAATATTTGAGAAAAAAAGAAATTTTTCATTGCCAAATTTATTTTTTGTCTTGAAGCAGAAAAAACATCTTTTGGACAACAATGTATACACGGCATTACAATTCCAATGTGAAGAAAAAACAGCTCGTAGAAGAAAAACAAAATGTTTGTACTGGCTTGGACTAACTTGATGCCTATTGAAGCATGGTTTTTACATCAAAAACAATATTCAAAACTTTTTGATATGGCTATGGCAATTTTGGCTATTCCAGCAACATCGGCAGCTGTTGAAAGAATGTTCTCTCATCTCAAAATTCACACTGATGGACATAAAAGCAATTCAAAATCACAACTTACAAGATTACGTGTTTTGCTTAGCAGTAATAAATCTTTATATAATATTTTAGTTCGTGATAAAACTTTTTAACTTCTTTGTCTGTGCTTGAAAATATAAACAAATAAATTTTTTAAACAAAATTGAAAATTGATGAAGGAAAAACATTTAAAAAAACAACGTGGGCGGGGCGGCTTTTAGAAATTTCGGGGCACGGGGCGGGGCGCGGGGCGATGTTTTGAAAAGAGAAGGGCGCGGGGCGGGGCGCAAACTGCGAAAAACACAAAAGCATAACACTGTTGAAATCACATTCTTTAAACTCATTTGTCATATCTTTTTTTGGCATTATGTCCATCAAATGCCAAATGCAAAAAAAAATTGTCATCGACGGACAAAACGCCAAAAAGGCAAATTTGGCAAAATGTATCTGAACGAAAAAAAAATTTGTATAAAGTCCCTTCGATGTCAAAATTCTTTAAACTTTTTATCATATCATAACTGATAACAAAAGGTATAAAAATAGATAACCTTTGATCTGATTTTTTATCGATAATTGCAAAGTTTAAAAAAGAGACATAAAAATAAAAACTTTTTTTTATAAAAAAAAGTAATAAAAAAAAGACGTACAAAGTTTTAACTTTTAACTTTAAAGAAGTGATTAATTATTTATCACTTAACCACTTTTTTTGCAATATCAGATGCTGACGAAAATAGAGCATTTAAGATTATCGGGGGTAAATAAAAAATGTTAAAAAAATGTTTTAAGGGGGGGGGGGGGGGGGGGTAATTAAATTTCTTAAATCCAGCAAATAGCAAAAATCGGAAGTACTTCAAAAGGCATGTGATATTATTTTTTATCATTGAACTTTGGCATTTTAAAAAGGATATAAAAAAAATTTTAAAATTTCTGTTAAAAATATTGTTTTTTTAGACAGGGAATTAAAAAATAAGTTTTTTTTGCGCAAAAAAAAATATGAAACCATTCAAATTTTAAAATTTGCTTTTTTTGATATTAATTTTTTTAATTTTAGCTAAAGTTCAAAAATGTAAATACAATTTTTGTTGGGGTAGCAAATATATATATGCCGTATTAATTCAAGAAATATTGTTAAATAAAAATATATTTTTGAATATTATTTGTAAAAATAATAAAATATTTGAATGAAAAAAAATCCAATGTATGCTATTTAGGAATTCAAAGGCTTCGAAAAGGTTTTCCCGCTAAGAGTCAAACATTTAAAAAAAATTCGCTCCAAGACAAAAAAGTAGTTTTTTTTCATTTTTTAATTTTTAAAACCAAATTTTTTGAAAGTAAATTTTTTAAAATAACTTTTTAGTATACTGTAATATTAAATAATATTTTCTACCAACTGTGTCTCAAAAATTATCGCCTATTTTTTTATCAAAAAATTTTTGCAAATTGTTTATCCCTTTTTTTTATTTTTTTAAATGATAATTATGATATAAAAAAAGGGATAACAAAAGTCACACTATAAAAGGCCAAAAATCAAGCAGCTAATTAATTTTAGCCATAAAAAAACAACATTTTTGCTAACATTTTTTTTTCATTAAAGAAAGTACAAAGGTAAGTACAAATTATGCCCTCCAGGGACGGCAAATTAACCGTTAATATTTTTGCAAAAAAAAGCTGATTGTTCTCTGATTTTACTACTTTGTTGCCTTTAAAGACATTTGCAAAAATATAATTTTTAAAAAGAAGAGACTTCAAAGCTTTCAAAAGTTTGCTATTTCTGGAGCCTCTGTTGCTAATTTTGCTACAAAGTTATTTTTAAAAATTCACGGATTTTTTTTAGTTTCCAAAAAAAGAAATAAATTTTTGCTAAAAAAAGATATTCCAATATATTTTTTTGAAATCCAGAAAGATTATCAGCTTTTTTTAATCCAATATTATCGGTTTTAAATTTAAAAAAGTAAAAATAAAATTTTAAAATTTTTAAGGCTATAAATTTTTTTTTCGTTCCAAGACAAAGTAATATTACTGTAGCTATATTTGAAAGGTGATGACGGCGAAAAAAGTTTTTAAATTAAAAATGCACCAAAAAAAAAGCCATGTGATTTTATAAAAATTGTATTTAATTGTTAAAGAAAAAGTTTTTTTTGCTAACATTTTTTTTTCCTCAAAAAATTTCCCATATTTTTAATTTTAATTTTACAAAAAAAAATTGTTTGTTGCAAAATACAATTTTTTTTAAAAAAAATTATAGCACAAAAAAAAGTAGTTTTTTTAACGAACCTTTCATCATCATTTTCTGCCTTCTGTAGAGATTGTTGATAACTGAGACGTTCTAAAAAAATTTTTATATGAAAAATTTGCATAAATTAATAAAAATGTTTTCACAGAACCCAAAAAATTTTTAAGTAAAAAATTTGCATAAATTAATAAAATGCTTTCAAAGAACCCAAAAAATGCCAAAAATAAATAACAAAACCTATTTTTTTTGGTGGCATATTTTTTATTTTTAGTTTAATTAATTAAATATGACATTAAAATTTTTTCTCATTCATTCATTGTTATCTTTTTTAAATAATAAAATAATAACAAAAAAAAGCGTCAGAATAAATCACTTTTTCTTGAAAAAAAATTTCTTGGAACGAAAAATTTTTAAAAAATGTTAAAAATTTTCGTTCTATGAAATGCAATTTTTTTGTTGTATTTTTTTCGAAATTAAGCTTAAAATATCAAAAATGACGACGAAAAAAGGTGTTTTTATCATTTTATCAAAATGATATTTCAAAAAAAATAAAGAATTTAATCCCAAAATTTCCGGTTTTTTACTATTTTTTTATGATTTTTAATGTTTATAAAATTTTATCGAAAAACAAAAAAAAATAAACATTATGAAATTATATATTTTTTTTAAAAAATAGGGGGGGAATTAAAACACATACCATTTTCACCAATCTGTTTTGCCGCAAAAATCATATCTCTTGGAGCATTTTTATAAACAAAATATTTTGCATTTACATTTTTATTATTTCCAATAATAATAACAAATATTATTAGAATAAATATAGTTTTATTACTTCTTAACCCAAGTAAATTATTTGTAAACATATCTGTTTTATTTCTGTAAAATAAAAAAAAATTTAATTGGGGTACGGTAGTTTTTTGGCAAAATGTGGCACAAAAATAATTTTAAAAAACAGTTAAAAATACAATTAAAAAAAGATCCCGACACGAAAAAAACAAAAAATATAAACTTTTTATAAAAAAAACTGATATAAAATTTTTTTTATGATATCACTTCAATCATTGATAAAATGTCCATAGTTGATAAAAATAATCAATTTTTATCAGTTAACGACATCAATTCGCTATATTAGAAAACTAAATAAGATAAAAAAATTGATGAAACAAAAACTACAAACATCTGCACCAAAAAAAATTAATCAACTGATAAGAAGTGATAAAAAAAATGAGAAAGAAAAAAAAAATTTTCTAGTTTTTATCAACTTTGATCTTTCATAAATGAATGATTATTAGATGAAGAAAAAAAATAAGCCATTAAAGTGCATTAAAAAAACAAGTTAATAAAAATCTTATGATCCGCATCCGCTTAAATGCCTCATAAAAAAAATTTTTTTTTTTTTTTAGAATCCTTTTAAAAAAATTTTATAACCCTTTTGAAATTTCCTTATTTTTAGGCTATAAATTAGAAAATAAAAAAATAAATACATATAAATATATATATATATAAATATTTCTAAACCATTAAACATTTTTAAGAAAAAAATGTTGAATTTTTTTTATATCACTGACTTTTTTTCTCTCTTTAACAGTCACCAAAAAATAATTTTTTATAGAAGGAAATATTTAAAGAAGAAAAAAAAATGAAAGATGCCTGAAGGCTTCCAAAAAAATATACATACATTTATCTGAAATTTTTTCCCCTTTCAATAAAATAGGCGTTATAGAACAGCAAAAAAAGGGGGAGGAGCGAAAATATTTGAACATATTTTTTTTCTTTCCCTTTTTTTTCTTCCAAGACACGACACACAAATTGTAGACGGGGAAAAACAGAGAGAAAATGGAAGAAAAAGATATGACTAAAAAAAGAGATAGCAAGAAAAAAAAATACAAAAACAAAACTTCATTAAAGTTTTGTAGCATTTACAAATTTAAGGTACAAAAGTTTAATGAATCTCTTTTAGCTGCAGATGCAGATGCAGCAGATGCTGATATCATTTCTCTATCCTTAGTATGACATGGACCCATTTTATGCAAATTTTTTGATTTTGAAAAAATAGTGATATTGTGATAGGGGGTATCAATTAACAAAAATAGATTGCAGAAAATAGTATATTTTAAATGGCAACAAATCCGATTTTTATGTCAAATTTTGAAAAAAGTACCGAACAAAAATGATAAAATCCGGAAAAAAACAAAACTTAACTTAGGCTTAGGCGTTTTTTTTACATTTCATTTTATTAATTGATAGCCCCTATCACAATATCACTATCAAATTACACCAAAAATTTCTTTTAAATAAAAAAAGTAACCTTGAATCCAATGAATATCGCGTTTTAATGAATTAATTTCCGAAGGGGCTCGAACCTGGAGGATCCCAGATTGATAGCCCACAGCGCTAACCACTCGACCACAAAATCAGCTCTCCAATTTTTCTCTCAAAAAAAAAGAAAATGTCAATCAGATAAAAGAAAAATGAGTGATAACAACAATTTAGATATTTCAAATTTTGGCGCAGCGGGACATAATACAATTTTAAACTTCATCTAAGTATTGTCCTGGCGACCTGTTATAGAATGCCAAAATTGCGATATCTTTTTGTTATTTAATTTTTTCTGGCTTTATTATGCACATTCATATTAATGGGGTTACATGTATATGATATGATAAAAAAAAGAATTAAAATTATATTAAAAATGAGTTTTAAGATTTTGGCGTTCTGTGACTGGCCGCCAAAAAGGTGGAAGATATCCGCCATGCTGTAGCTTCTTTTTAAACTAAAATTCTCAGTAGCTACTTAGCAGTTAACAGATTTCTGCAAAGAAAAGTTTCTTTT
Organism: Panagrolaimus superbus; assembly: GCA_964035985.1. Classification (NCBI taxonomy): domain Eukaryota; kingdom Metazoa; phylum Nematoda; class Chromadorea; order Rhabditida; family Panagrolaimidae; genus Panagrolaimus; species Panagrolaimus superbus. Next base: position 30,536,820 of record OZ038356.1, read on the forward strand.
TGCCACCAAAAAAGGCAACACTTAATTTTTGTTTCGAAAAAAACAAAAAAAAACCAAGTGTTTAGCAACGAAAAAAGAAAAGACACAGAAAAAAAAAGAATTTCTTTTTGTGAAAGTTTAAAGTGGCACTTAAGGTTGAGAATATTTTTTTCATTGATGGAAAACAGAAACAGAAGAAGAAGCAAAAAATAAATAAAGATAAACTTTTGAAATATGTTTTACAAAAAAAACCGCAAAACAATTTTTTTCAAAAAAAAATATGGAGGTGTTTTTTCAAGTTAAAAAAGAAGAAGAGATGGAGTGACTTTAGATATAGGGAACTTTGGATATAGGGAGCATTCGCGGCAAGACAAAGTTTATTTTCATTCCATCACACGGGTCCTCTTAGCACGAAAATATGCCAAAATCTTTAAAATAGTGAATATTACTAAATTTTGTCAATTTTTTCTGTTTTTTCGATTAAAATTAACCCTAAAAGATGTGCCCCACAAAAACCGGAAACAATCTAGGAAAATACGAAATTTGAATATTTTATTGATTACTCACACATTTTTGACAACCGTTTTTTATTCTCAAAAAAAAATTATATAAATCATATTTTTTTAAAAACAGTTTTTCCTGGGCTTAAATTTTATCTTAAAAACAGAAAAAATAGTTTAAATTTAGTAATATTCATTATTTTAAAGTTTTTAGAATATTTTCGTGCTAAGAGCACCCGTGCGATGGAATGCGAAAAATACTTTGCCTATCCCGAACGCTTCCTTAAAGAATTCCAAATCATTAATTAATCAAAGGGCAAAAATACTGTAATGAAGTCACGAAAAAATAATATTAAGCTTTTTATAAAAATTACAACCTTGGTTGATTTCCCAACCAATCAACCAATACCAAGAAATTGCAAAGTTTTTGAAATCTGAAATTTCATGTAAATTTACTCATTCGTATAATTAATAATTAATTAAATTGGTGCAATGCACCTGAGACATGTAACTCAGATAAAGTCTAATTAATTGTAGTATTACTGTTCAACAAATTTTTCATAAATCTGTTGTTGCTCAAATTAGAAACATTTAATTAATCTTTACTTTTTTAAAATATTTAATTAATTTTTATAATTAATTAAAAAATAAAAATATGTAATCTTTAGTAATTTAATTTTTAAAAGATGTTTTATGAAACATCTGAAAAAACAGAAATTTATCATGTAAAAAAGCATTTTTATTTGTTTTTAAATCTATAGAGAGATACTTGAAATTAAATTCAAATTCAATGTCAGCCCATTTTTGATATTGATTCCAGAGACACCACCGTAATCTATGTTTTATTGCCATAGTAAGATGTTTTTTTGAGATAAATTTTTGGGGATTTTTAAAGTTAGCAACAAATATGTGTGTGGTCGAGTGGTGTGGAGCGCTTAGCTCACGACCCAACCCTCGCAGGTTCGAATCCACGCCTGTTCTAAGCTTGGCGCTATCAACTGGAAGACATGGGACATTCATAAGGTCATTAGGGTGAATGGGAAGTCTCGAAAAGGTACGAACCACATCGAAAAAAGGTTTTTATGACCTTCTCTTTAATCATCAACAAAATGCCGTCCATGCCTCCTTAGATATACGACCACTCCTCATAACTGAATGTATGATATAGGATATTTAAATCTTTAAAAAAATCATTAATCTTTCAGTGAATCCTGGATTTAAAAAGTTAGCAACAAATGTGTGTGTGGTCGAGTGGTGTGGAGCGCTTAGCTCACGACCCGGAACTCGCAGGTTCGAATCTACGCCTGTGCTAAACTTAGGTGATACTAAATGTAAGGCAATAGTTATGTTAATAATATCTTTAGGGTGAATGGAAGGTCCCGAAAAAGAACGAGCCACACTGATAAAAGGTTTTTATGGCCTAAACTTTAATCATAAACAAAATGCCGTCCATGCATCCTTGGATATACTACCCCCCCCATAGCAGATTTAAATATCTATTATATCTGAATATAAGATATTTTAATCTTTAAAAAAATTCATTTATCTTTCGATGAATCCCTTCAAGACAAAAATACGCAGCCACAACAACATCAACAACAGCGAGGGTGGAAGAAGGAGATTTTATAAAGCTTCCCACATTTGTATTTTCAATTTTGTTTTAAAAAAGTGATTCTTTCAAATATAACTTTCCATGCCAAACAAAGCAAACAAAAACAACAAGGAAATATCTTAAAAATGCCATGCCAAGAATCATTTGTGCCATGGCATTTTTAAGATTTTCATTTCAAATATGTGATATTCTTAAATATAAATGTATCCTTTAAAAAAAAGAAAGAAAACATAAAAAAAGCAGCGCAAAAAAAAGAAACTTTTAATTAATTTAAAAAAAAGTTAAATTAAAATTTTTACAAAATGACGCAAATAATTATTTAAAATATAATTAAAATTTTTTTTACATTTGTATTTTGTAACAATATTGGGAGAGAAAAAAAAATAGGAAAAAAAATTTAAAGTATGATTCACATGAGAAAAAAAGCAAAAAGTTCTTTGTTGGGGGATACGGTAGTTCAAGGGTGGGTAAAATTAGAGTACAATCTTTTAGATGGAAAAAATTAATTGACGCATTTAGGTTTTACTTACAAATTTTTTAAAGTTTTCAGTGCAAAATAAATTATGATGATATTAATTTGAAAATTTTAAACTTTAAAGGGAGCATCCGGGATAGAAAAAGTTTTTTTTGGGACCTTTAAGACTTAAAGTTTAAGTTCCACGTCGAATTCAGCGTTCAATATTTCCCAAGGAGATGTTTGGCAAAATGTTTTTCAGTGCCAAAATGGAAGAAAAAAATCATTTTTTTCCATCAAAGATGTGAAAAAAATAAAAACTTTTTCTGTCACATTTAAGAGACATTTTGCCAGATACTGGCATTGAAGAAACATTTTGCCAAAGATTGGCATTTTAGATACATTTTGCCAAAGATTGGCATTTACGAGACATTTTGTTAGAGATTGGAACTGAACGGACATTTTGCCAAAGATAGGCATTTAAGAGACATTTTGCCACAGATCGAATGGACATTTTGCCACTTGATTTTAACTTGAAAAATGAATACCACCTATTTGCTTTATTATTGCAGAACAATTTTTTCGTTGTAAGAATACTCGTCACTGTAAATATGTTTTTTGCCTTTTTCTTTTTCATTAAAATGTATTTTTTTAATAATCAGAAAAAAAGAAACTGTAAAAAAATGATGCGCCTTCCAAAAATCAAACATCAAATTTTTAAATTCTAAATTTATGTCACGAATATATGATAGAAAAAAGCGAATGTATTTTAAAATTTGTCAGGTGTCCAAATTTGATATTTTTGTGATACATTATTTACAGACTATTTTTAGAAAACTCCTTTTTTGATCGATAAGGTCAATTTTTTATACCCATGCTTTTTTAAACAAAAAAAAGAGAGAGATCAATCATTTTTTACGTTTGATCTTTAAAAGAATGATAACGTGTCTAAAAACAAATATGTTTTATTTCAAAAAAAAAATGAAAAAAACGTGTCACAAAAAATTTAGTTTAAAAAAGGGACAAACATTTTTCGGCCCAAAATTTTTAGATTTTTGTTTTTTTTTTAAATTTTTAAGTTTTAATTTTAGCTTTGCAAAAAAAAGAAATCTAACAAACTTTTAATGATAGGCTTTTTTTTCCTTTTTTTAAAAAATTAAAATTGCAAGCTTTTTTTTGTTTTAAAATTATTGGGAAAAAAATAATGATACATATTTTTTTTTTACGTAATTTCCGGTCTTCTTTTTTTGCTACTCAGAAAAAATGTCAAACAAGAAATTTATTGCAAATGAATTAAATTAAGTATATAGCATGAATTTTTGGTAACAACACCACGGTACATTTATATATATTGAAACGAATGCAATTTTACAAACCTGGCAAAATGTCTTTTGTGCAAAAACAAAAAAGAAATCAAATTTTTTCATGAACAGTGTATTTATGTCACGAATCTATGATAGAGAAAAAAAGCGAATGTATTTTAAAATTTGTCAGGTGTCCAAATTTCATATAAAACAGCCCGACATTTTTTATCGACTCCGAATCCGACTCCGGAGTCAAATTCGATCGGAGTCGAATCTATCGACTCCGACTCCGAAAAGCGGCATCTTTTTCTTTGATCTTTTGGAATTAGTGACTCCGACTCCGGAGTCGAAACATGACCATACATGATTTGGGGGTGGAAATTTCACCCCCCCAGACCGACCGACCGACGACCACAAATTCCGAAAAAGTGGGCAAAGGGGGGAGTACGTTGATTTTTTCGAAAAAAATTTACGACTGATGAAAAAATTAATTTATTTTGCACTAAATATTACATTTTTCTCTCAAATCAATTTTTAAATTTCATCAGGGTTTGGGATGAAAAGTAAATTTCTTTTCTCCAACTTTTCTTTTGTGTACGGGTCATCAAGCTGGCAGTCGATTGGATCATCGGATTCTTCATGATTCTTTTTTGCAGGTCCTCGAGGTTGTTGTGCGTCGCTTTCAAGATGTCCCGCAGCTTTCCAATCAGCTAAGTATTTGGGGCAATAAAAATGTTTGAGAGCGGGACCATTTAATCGAACTCTGAGAAGATCATCAAGAGTGCTAAGACTTGGGATTAAAATACTTCAGGGGTTAATTTTGTCCATTCTTTTAAAGTTGGGAAACTAACTTGATTTGTTGCTACATTTTCGAGCAAGATTATGAGGTTACCAGCAATATTTGGAGAATTTATTTGAGAATGTCGAGCAAGATTTTGATGTTTTACAGCATAATCAGCAGGAAATGTGATAGCTGTATCAGAAATTTCAAAGTGTTTAGGATTGAGGATTTCAAAGTCTTCAAGGTTGTCATCTTTATAATATTTGTCAATGCTTTCTACCATGGCTTTAATAAAATCTACGCGATAAACATGAAGAGATGGCCCAATTCCTAGTTGATGATCAGCAGATTCTTTTCCATGTTCGATATCTGTTACAGGTTCATGTCTACGATCCAAATACAATACTGTACTATCTTCAGTCCTTTTGTTGCTGTTTAATAAATACTTTTTGCAGCGTTCACCGTAAAAAATAAGTGTTGATTGTTCAATACTGCATGGAATTCTACCAACAGCAGCATCAAGATGTGGCCCATTTTGTTCGGCAAGCTTGTTTAAATCAGTTTTCAAAGTTAAATAACGAGACTTTTGACCAATTAAAACAGCACTTGCGCGTTTGATAACTTTTTGAATACTTTTATAAAATTTCAAAAACATCTTCAAAAAAGGATTAAGCTGCAAAGAAATTTGCATCTTGAAAGGGTTTTATATGTTCTTCTGCATCTCTCTTTTGCCGTCTTTCAGTTTGATCCTCGCTTTTGTTTTGTCTTGTAAATGTTTCCCAAATACAGAAATACATCTGTAAAACATTTTTTTAAATTTTACTTTCTTCAACGAAATGAAAAAATTATTAGCTGTTGTTTTTTTATCGTTTTCAATTACGGATGCCAGATTTCCTGGTGCTGGAATCGGTGGCGGATGCTTAATTACATTACGAACATTGACGGAGGTCTCAGAAGAGCAGCATCAAATACTCCCGAACTTGTTAAATATCGTCCACTTGCAGGATCCCGAAGTTCATTAACTTCTGCTGGTCGTGGATCTGTCAGTTCGGGGAGCAGTGCAGCATCTATTGGTTCAGTTCCTGGAATTGGCTATCGAGCTAGTTTGAAAATTGCTGCTGAAGCGACTTTATTTGCATTGCTAATACACGCAGCAATTGACGAAAATGCTTTTCTTCGAAAGGCTTATCGCGAACTGAAATCATGGATTGTTGGAACTACTGAAGAAAATAATAATAATAATGGAATCAGATGGCGGTCTTGCAGCACTTGTCATGGCCAAAGACAAAGATCCCGAACCGATCGTCGTCTTTAAATGCTAATGAAATAACACTTTATTAACAACGTTTTTATTTTCCGCATTTGTTCCTCTTCTTGTTACTATCTTTTATTCTTTTGAAAGCTTTAAAAAATTTCATTTAATATTTTATATAGAAATAAAAAGTTAATCAATTTTTTAAACAGTAGAAAGTATGCCAGAGAGAAAAGCATAAGCAAGGAGGGGTATACTGTAGTATTTTTCAGTAGAAAAGGAAAAAAATAGGCTTATATATATAAACAATTTACCTCTGGACATGACAACGGGGACCGCGGATCGATTTGGAGAAGCTATAGGGGGACTGCAAGCAATTTTTCGGCGGCGCGAAGCGCCGCCGAAAAATTTTTGGCCTTTACATTACTTTCGAGAATCGGAAAAAGTCCCCAGCATGAACGGGGGGACCGACGGCCGGTTTCAAAAATTACCACCCCCCAAATCATGTATGAACATGACTCATGAAGCAAAATGCTAATTATTTCTTTGGCACTTTTTTTTATAAAGCTTATGTAAAATTTGCATAAACTTTTTTTACAAGAAAATTAATGGCATTATTTAATTTCATATGGTCGAAAATCCAGAGATGCCAAAAAAAAATTAAACTTGGCACATCGAATTTACAAAACACAAATTTCAGATCGGTTCTCTACTTTAATAACAGATAAATAGCCCTTTGAACTTTTGAAAATTTGCATCATATTAATTGTTACCCAAAAAACTACGGTGGAATTTAAAACTTGGCACTTAAAACAAGTTGTATTGATAAAATGTTATAAAATTGTATTTTGATGATAAAAAAACAATGAATTATAGATTTTTATTTACTGATAAAAAGATCAGTAAAAATTGATAAAAACATTGAGTTATATGTATTACTTTTGTAATTCAATTGCCAGCTTTTTTATTACACCCAAAAACTACTGAATTTTAGCTATATTATTTTGCCGAAGAAATTTATTTTTATTTTATTGCTTTTTAAAATCAATATTTGTCTCATTGGCACTATTTTTTATAGGTCATTGGATTTGGGGGTCATAGATATAGGATTTGCCAAACTTTGACCCTTCATCGATTGTTAATTTTTAATCACTTTTTTGCAAATCAAAAAAACAAAAAATTTTATTGATTAATTTGATGCCATAAAAAAGGTTATTTGCTTGACCTCCAAAAGAAGAGAACAAAAACAATAACAAAAATTTGGCAAATAAAATAATATAAATAATTTTATTATTAATCATTCATTATTATTAGTTTTCATCAAATTTAGTCTTTTATTAAAATATATTTTGTTTGTATTTTTTGGCATCAACAAAAAAAATGCCGTACAAAGTTCTTCCATTTATTCAAGAAATGTATCTTCAAGATATCCGAAATGCCCTTTACAAAGTGCTTACATCAGATATTGAAAAAGCTAAAATTCTTTATCAGTATTCTGAAAAATTTCTTATGATTCCTGATTATTGGCTTCATCTTATCACGTTAGTTTTCCCCTTTTTTCTTTAATCCTGCAAAAAAAAGTGGATATATAATATCCCATTTATGCAAATTTTTTTGCAATCCCAAAAAAAGCTAAAATTCTTTATCAGTATTTTGAAAAACTTTTAATGATCTTTGGCTCATCACGTTAATCCCCTAAATCTGTGAAATATCCAAATTATGCAAATTTTTTTGACATCTCAAATATCCTGAGATTTGTAATATCCATTTATGCAAAATTTTTTGATCCCAAAAACGCTAAAATTTCTTTATCAGTATTCTGAAAACATTTTCACAGATAATTGTCTTATCACGTTAATTCCCCAAATCTGTGAAATATCCCATTTATGCAAATTTTTTTTCTTATAAAAAAAATTTTAGATTACTCGAAGATATTACCACTGATGCCACAACCCTTCATTCATGCCGTATCTTAGCCCTTTCACATTTTTATTCAACTTTATATGGAAATAATAACGATAAACATATTGAATGGGATGGATATGATGGAATTATTTCTAAATGCCGTACATATGATACATATCCACATGCGATTCAAGCCCTTGAAGAGGCTTTAACCTTTCCCCATCATGAATTAGAAATGTGCTATAATGCATATGAAACTTTATCAGGTAAATTATTTTTTTAAAAAATTTGCATAAAAAAGTTTGAAATTTTTGATTAAACAAATTTTGCACAAAAAACACCTTTTATATATTTTTGGAAAAGTTTTCGGATATATAAAATCCCATTTTTTATTGTTAGAAATGTGTAAAATTTGCATATTGCATAATAATTATTTTTTCGAAATTCTGATAAAATTATTTTTCTAAAAAGAAAAATTTAAATATTTTTGGAACTGTTTTCGGATATATGAAATCCTCCTAATGATATCTTTTTATAATTCAAAATTTTCGAAATTTGCATAAAAGCAAAATAGAAAGTTTGATAAAATAAATTATCCCAAAAACACCTTTTAAAAATTTTTGGATATATGAAATCCGTTTTTTTATTATTTAAATTGTGCAAAATTTGCATAAAAAATCAAAATTTCAAAAAAATGGTTTTTAAATTATTTTCGGATATATGAAATCCGCCTATTTTTTAAAAATGTTTTCGGATATACGAAATCCGCCAAATTTTTTTATCCCATCTAATCCCATATCCCTAAATTTTTAGCAAAACCAATTTCAAAAGATTTGCAAGAAAAATACAATCAATCTTTAAAGATTTTTGACATTTTAAAAACTTCTAATTTCAATGAACAATGGTTTAAAGCTTTAAAATGTATCGGAAATTACGAAATTATTGTAATCAATTTTGAATATTTTATTGGATTAAATTATTCATGCAAAAAGTTATGGAAAGAATATATCAGCTATATGAAAGCTCGGAATCAAATTGTAAGTTTTTTTTATCACTTTTTACGGTAGTAATACGACATGAAAATTTGCATATTGGGAATAATTTGCTTAAAAAAATTTGCATTTTTTAAAGATTTTTGATAAAAACATTTTTCGTGATTTACTGATATGATAGGGACTCCCTATTAGGGAGCCCAAAACTGCTTTAATACTATTTTTTAACATTGTTAAACTGATATGCAAATTTTTAAGTTGTATACAAACAACTCGAAATTTCGAATTTTGATTGACAAATTTTTTATTTATCTGTTTCTTTTTTACTTTATCACCCCGACACAAAAATTTGCATAAAAAAATTTGCATTTTTAAGATTTTGGTAAAATCATTTCCCGTAATTTACTGATATGATAGGGAGCCCAAAAACTGCTTTAATACTATTTTTTATCATTGTTAAATTTATATGCAAGTTATTAAGTCGTATACAATCAACTCGAAATTTCGAATTTCGATGGACAACTTTTTTAATTATATTCAAAAAAAAATGCCATAACTACAGTATCCCTAAAATTTTTACAAAAAAATAATAATTTAAATATTTTTAGGCCCTTCTAAGTATTTATCGCCGATATATCCGTTTTTTTATTGGTGATTTATCAATGATTAATGAATATCGAAATGAAATTGAAAGAATTGGAAATTTTGAAGATGTCTCAGATTTTTGGGAAGATACAATTAAATTTGAGCTTGAAATTTGTGGCCTAAAATATGCACAAAAACTTTTTAATCGAGCAATTTTGGCAACTTTAAAACAAGATTTTGGTGGACATTTATTTGGTCAAAAAATTGTTCAACTTTGCCGAAACTTTAATGCTCAACGGATACTGTATTTTGGCAGTTTTGATAAAAAAACAGAATATGCAAATTTTACAAATGCCCTTCAACAATGGAAAACTATGGCATCAAAGAAATTTAAATTTATTTCTGCAAAAAAAGATGTTGTGGCAAAAGTAAATGTTGTTGAAGGTGTTACGGCTACAGTATCCAATTTAAATCCTACAACGAAATTTAATCCTTTAACAGCTTCAACACAATCTTATACCCTTCCAATTTCATATATTTATCAAATTTTAAAATCTGCAACACCTAAAATCCTTTCAAATCTTTTTCAATCTTGTAAATCTCTTTTTAAACTTCATTCCACCCCTCTCTGTTATCAGTTGGGAGTAAATGATGAAGTGATACCACAATACTTTCAACAATCCCTTTTTATTCCAGTCTCAAAAATTGCCTTTCCTGGCCTTCAAAAACTTCATATCGTCAATTCTTTGGATTGGATTGTTGAAACTGATCGAAAAGCGTTATCAAAAGTGATCCCATATTTTTATCGATGTGATGCAAAATTTATTCATATTGATTCACAAGATTTAAGTATTGATGAATTTAAATTTATTACTTCAAATATGCAAATTTTACATATTTGTAATACAAATATTTTTAATTCTGATGGAACTGTGTTGTCACAAAATGAAATTGTTGCTTTAACTTCTGGAATTGTAAGATTTGAAACAATTCATTGGTAATAAATAATATTTTTGGTTTATTAGTAATATTTATTTTTGCGGTTATATTTGTATATATTTTGTTTATATTATTTGTTTATTTTGAAATAAAAAAATCGCTTGAAAAATTGTTTTATCATTATCACACGACCCGGTTTCATGGGTGTTCATTGGAGTTGCCACAAACTCCAATTTCAAAGTCGTGATATATCATTGCCGGAGTCGACTCCGGAAAAAAAACTTTTTTTTTTAATTTTGTAAACTATATTTTCTGCAGAATTTTGTTTCAGAAACATTTTTTTTGAAATAACAACACTTAGCTTTTCCAATTGTCCTAAAAGCGTACTGTAAATATCCCAATTTGACTTTATTTTGACTTAATACAAAATTATGCAAATTTTTGGTTATTCTTTTTGGGACATTTTGGCAAAAAAAAATACTGCAAAATCATTTTTGTTGACAAAGTTGTTTAAAGGGAGCGGACGGTTTGCGACTTTTTTGCACTCGGGAAATGCAGGATCCTGACAATCAGGATCTTGCATGCTCCAGTGTTTTGTCGGACACTTTTTTAATCGTTTCGAGACCAAAATTATGAAAAAAGTACTAAAACGTCCGCTCCCTTTAAATCCAGGGAAATAAACATAGGGATTTTTGTGCTAATATTTTTTTCAAAAAAAATACGATTTTTATCTCCGATTTATTGTTTTTATTTTTAATGAAATCAGTATGTATTTTTCTTCGCTTTTAACAAAATTCCGCCTTTTTCAAGGATCAAAATCTAGTAGTCTCCTGACAAAAAATATGCTAATTACAAAAATTTTTAATAGCACAAATATTTTATTTAAACACATCGAAAGTCAAACAACAAGAAAAAACAACATTTTTAAGGATCAAAAATATCATATAATTCATTGTATTTTTCACGATCAAGTCCAGAAAAATGAATACAAGGAGGTTTATATTCACGTTGTTCTGCACCAATAATTTCATCAACAATTGCTTCAAGTCGAGCTTGGAATTCTTCGGAAATTTCATCAGAAAAGTTGAGGCTAATATATGTTTTCTTATTTTTCTAAAATGCAACAAAATTTAATTAAACAGCTAAAACTCCTTAAAAACATACCTTCATATAACAATAAAAGCTTTCAATATCAAAGATTTCAGGAATATTAAAGAGATAAAAATTATCATAATTTGAAAGATGAGGAATTTTCCAGAGTTCTTTAAAAGTTTTGTTTGATGTATTATTTGATGGAGTTGTAAAGGTACTGAAAAAAGTGGTATTACGGCAAAACACAGCAGTGATAAAATAACTTACAATTCAAATTCGTCAGCATTAGGAAATTGTTCAGAAAGTTTTTCGAATGCAACCACAGTATCATCATCGTTCTTTACAGTAACTCGATGCAAGATCAACTCTTTAACAGATGAACAAAGAAAGATGAGTTCATTCAAAGAAATAACTTGGTTTTCTAGATCTAAACGTTTAACATCACAGCGATAAATTTTTGGAATAATTGAAGAAGCAACATTGCTGACATCTTCTGGATAAACCATAAGTCCATCAGTAATCCATAACTTAGAAGAAAGTTTATTCATATCAATACTTTTCCAATCATCTTTAACAGTTGTTTCCCATCCATTTTGACCATAACGTAACCAAGAAAAAACCAAGATTGGATTTTTGATGAAAAAATATTTGCATCGTTTAATCATTTTTTGATATACTGTGGCATTCTTTGGATTCTTTGCAATATAATGCATGATTGAATCAGGAAATGTAAACTTTTGACGTCGATTATAAGTTGATAAGAAGATATCACGCTTGGAAAGAGCCATCATTGATGAATTATCAGCAGTATCACTTGACATTGATTCAGTTGAGTTGGTTGTTTGAGGATGATCAGATGAATCCATTTGATTATAAGCAACAGAAGCAAAACACTTTCAAAAGTATCTAAAAAACGAATAAATTATACAAGTATATAAAATAAAATTTAATTAAATATTAATTAGCGTTTAAAAAAATGTTAGCCCATTTTCCATCAAATAAATTTATTTAGTAAAAATTGACGGCGGTCGTAAATGACGCAAAAAAGAAGAGAGAAGGTGCGAGAATAAAAAACAAACAACGACGGACTTTTTGCCAAAGGAAGAAAATTATAACGCATTTTGTGAGAAAACGTAGTTTTCTGAAACTGAAATCACAAGCCGACAAAAAAAAAGAAAACGGCCATTTGAAAAAAAATGAAAAAAGTGTTCTCCATGCGGGATCACCTTTTTCTTTTTTTCAACTTTTTTTTTGCACAAACTTTTTATTGGTAAAAAAGATACTCAACTTCTGGAGTTTTTTCCGAAGCCGGATTAAATTCTGAATGTTTTTTTTCTTTTTTAACTTATTCCTCACATCCTAAATAACATTTCTGTGTAGACTCAAAGCACGAGAATCAATATAAGCAGATATTTCTGTTATGCACGATATGGAGCAATTTCGGGCTTTTTGATTTTCCGCAATTATATATGAATTTAAAGTAGAAAACTGTTGTAACATATTTAATATACTTATATAAGCATGCAAAAAAACTTTTAACTTCTTAAAAACATTTATAAAAATATTCGAAATTTGACGACCAACTTCACCTCCAGCGTCAAAATAATCACAAAATTTAATTTTTATATGTATACAAACACTTAATTACTGCTTCATAAGCCTTATAACGTATTTTTTTTCAACTTCGAGCAAAAATGAGAAATTCGTTCATCGACACTTTTTTAAAATAATCGTATGGACTTCAAAACTTAAACATAGGGTAATATTGGTCAGTAAATACGATTGGTAAGGGTTACAAGTCATGAAAACTGCCCGAAATTTTGATACCGTAACCCAGCTACAGTATACCTCGTTAAAATTGAAAAAAATTTTTCTTCAGGGATATAAATTTTTGTTAATTTTAAAGTGATGGCAAATTAATTTTAGAAGGACAAAAAATCTGAAATTATTAATAAAGACTCTCCTTAATCGATTCCCTATATAAATTTGGAAGAATCTGGAAGTTTCGATTTTTAGAGGTATACTGTAGCTGGGTTACGATATCAAAATTTCGGGCAGTTTTCATGACTTGTAACCCTTACCAATCGTATTTACTGACCAATATTACCCTATGTTTAAGTTTTTAAGTCCATACGATTATTTAAAAAAAGTGTCGATGAACGAATTTCTCATTTTTGCTCGAAGTTGAAAAAAAATACGTTATAAGGCTTATGAAGCAGTAATTAAGTGTTTGTATACATATACACGTTGGAATCGCTCCCACTAAAAATGAACATTCTGAACTTTCGTTTCAAGAATCCTTGTCATGCATTTGTCGTGCAATTTTTTGATAAATTTATTAAAACTTTGGCGATGGATTCCGCGTTTATGTGAATTTTTCATGTTTTTTTATCTTTTTATTTAAAATCAGTGTAAAAAACCAAGTCGGATAACAGAGAGTTTTTTGAAAAATAATACCTGTGAAGCAAAATCAATATTGCACGTGAAATTGTCGGGTGATTTTTTCCCTTTTTCAGTTTTGGCAAACTGTTTTTCTACGAGTCTAATCCATATTAGCTCAGCTAAACTTATATTCGATGCTGGATATATACTTTTCTCTCAAAAATAATGATTTACGAATACCAGAAGATTCTGCTGGATCAACATGGATAATATCCTATAAAAAGTGAGTATTTCTATATTATATAAAAAGTGAGTATTTCTAATTTTTGTACATAAATTTGTATAATTTTTGTTTCAGGTTGCTTTATTTTTTATTCAGAATTATATTTTTCAGACTGATATAAGTTATGCAGCGGCTCTTCCGGTAACATTTTGGTTCACCATCATTCGGACACAAACTCGTGACTATGTTGTTTATTATGATCCTATTTGGAAAAGATGTGATATATAATTGTAATAATTGTTGAAAAAATGATTCTGAATAAAAAATAAAGCAACCTGAAACAAAAATTATAAAAATTTATGTACAAAAATTAGAAATACTCACTTTTTATATATCCATGTTGATCCAGCAGAATCTTCTGGTATTCGTAAATCATTATTTTTGATAGAAAAGTATATATCCAGCATCAAATATAAGTTTAGTTGAGCTAATATGGATTAGACTCGTAGAAAAACGGTTTGCCAAAACTAATAAAGGGAAAAAATCACCCGACAATTTCACGTGCAATATTGATTTTGCTTCACAGGTATTATTTTTCAAAAAACTCTCTGTTATCCAACTTGGTTTTTTACACTGATTTTAAATAAAAAGATAAAAAAACATGAAAAATTCACATAAACGCGGAATCCATCGCCAAAGTTTTAATAAATTTATCAAAAAATTGCACGACAAATGCATGACAAGGATTCTTGAAACGAAAGTTCAGAATGTATTAAAATTTCCAACGTGTATAAAAATTAAATTTTGTGATTATTTTGACGCTGGAGGTGAAGTTGGTTGTCAAATTTCGAATATTTTTATAAACGTTTTTAAGAAGTTAAAAGTTTTTTTGCATGCTTATATAAGTATATTAAATATGTTACAACAGTTTTCAACTTTAAATTCATATATAATTGCGGAAAATCAAAAAGCCCGAAATTGCTCCATATCGTGCATAACAGAAATATCTGCTTATATTGATTCTCGTGCTTTGAGTCTACACAGAAATGTTATTTAGGATGTGACGAATAAGTTAAAAAAGAAAAAAAACATTCAGAATTTAATCCGGCTTCGGAAAAAACTCCAGAAGTTGAGTATCTTTTTTACCAATAAAAAGTTTGTGCAAAAAAAAAGTTGAAAAAAAGGTGATCCCGCATGGAAAACACTTTTTTCATTTTTTTTCAAACCGTCAGGATTTGCCGTGTGGGACCGGTTCTCAACGGAGCAACAATTGAAATGACCAAAGGGGTACGGTATAAATATTAATTATAAATTTTTAAGTAATTATCGCTTTTTTCGCTCCAATACATTTTTTTAGTTTCCTAATTTAATCAAAACAAATATATTTTCAAAACATTTCGATATATATTTTTTGCCATTTTTTAAAAATCTTGCCCTGAAAAATAACAGCAAAAAAAGAAAGAAATAAATTGAGTTAAATCTTTTCCATTTTTTTTACTGCTGCCATTCAAAAAAAAGAAAACCAAAATTGAATATTTATTTTTGTTTTTTTAAAAAACATATTTTTGAGGGTGGTCTTTTTTTTATATTTTTTCACTTTTTTGGCATTGATTGGACGTTTTGCCAGAAAACAGCTTGAAAAATTTAACCGTTTCTATTTTGAATTTGTTGTGTGGATTTTTTTTAAGGACTGTCCAGAAATCAGGTGACCAAGGGAAGAGGGGGGGGGGGGGGGTACCCAAATTGTCACGAGCTTTGATGTTTGGTCACAGAGGGGGGGAGGGGGTTTAAAAATCTTGATTTTTTGGTCACGTGATTTCTGGACAATCCCTTATTTTAAAAAACATATTTTTGAGGGTGGTCCTTTTTTTTATATTTTTTCACTTTTTTGGCATTGATTGGACGTTTTGCCAGAAAATAGCTTCAGAAATTTAAGCTTTTCTTTTTGGAATTTGTTGTGTGAATTTTTTTTATTTCAAAAAAACATATTTTTGAGGGTGGTCCTTTTTTATGTTTTTTTTTGCGCAAGGACGATTAAAGAAAAATAGGGGGGGGGGGGGGGGGAGAAAAAAAAGCGCCATCATTTGATCGATTGCTCTCTCTTTTTTTACTTTCGTTTCAAACACATTGAACTGAACTGAAGAAGGAAAGAAATTATTGTTGGCCTTCGATTTATTTTTCTAACGACATTCATTTCTTTTTTTTCGATGGCGATGGAAAAAAATGGACAGATGGAAGCAAGCACAAAAAAAGAGGAGGAGAAAAATGAAGTTGGAGGGGAGGATTGGGTTGGAAAGAGGGGGGGAGGGAAGGAAGAACATTTTGGTGGACTGCGCAAAAAAAAATTATAAGGGATGGCTTTTTGAGGGAACGGCCCGAAGAAGCATAGTTTCAACATTTGGCATGGCATGTGTTATGTAAATTCTTTGATTTTAAATGAAACTTTTGATATCATTTGATAGTGATATAGTGATAGGGGATATCAATTAACAGAATGAATTGTAAAAAATTATATTTTTAAATGCCAACAATGGACCCAGTTTTTGTTAATTTTCTTTGGCATTTTTTTACAAATTTGACATAAAAACTGGGTCCATTGTTGGCATTTACAAATATATTTTTTTACAATCCATTCTGTTAGTTGATAGCCCCTATCACTATATCGCTATCAAACGATATCTAAAATTTTTTTAAAATCAAAAAATTTACCTAACACATGCCATGCAAATTTTGAAGCTGTGCGTATTCTCGCCATTCCCTCAAAAAGCCATCCCTTATAATTTTTTTTTGCGCAGTCCACCAAAGTGTTCTTCCTTCCTTCCTCCATCAAATAAAATGATATCAGAAGCTTTTTAAATCAAAAAATTTACATTTGATGGCACTTTTTTCCCCCAAAGTTGCCATGCCTTAAACCTAAACCCATCTTTTTTGCCTCCTCTCCTTTTTTTTCTGTTTTCATCTGTTTTTGGCAACAACAAAGAAGAAGAGAAAAACGGAAGAGCAGCAGCAGCAACAGAAAAGCAAAAGGGAGGAGGAGAAAAAAAAGAGTGACCAATCCAAAGAAAAAAATTTATGTTCTGTCGTCGCTTGCATTTTTGACAGAGAGGCTTGCTTTTTTTCAAACAAATCTTTCATTCTTGCGCGCGCATACTTAAAAACCAAGAAAAAAAATTTGGATGCCAAAAATATGCTAAATTTTTTTTCTCTCTCTCTATCCGGAAACATTTGAAAAAAGCTGGACATTGCTTTTGCTGCTGCTGCTTCTTTGGCATTTGCAAATGCGGCATTTTTTTTTGTCCCTATAACTAACTTTTTGACAAAGCTTTTTTCCCTTTTTTTTCTTCAACTCTCAAAACAATTCATTTTCATCCCTCTTTTTTTTTTAAAAAATATTTATCTCATCACAAAAATGCCGACCCTTCCTTTTTCTTTTTTTCACATGAAAAAATGCCAAAACTTTTTTTTTCATATGTTAGCTTCGATGCTTTTTCGGCTAACTTGTCATTTTTTCATGTTTGCTTTCATCCATTTTCATTTTTTTTCCATTTTTTCCCGAAAAAAACTTTTTTATGTTCTTTTTTTGCATAAATAAATATATATATTTTTTATGACAAACTTTTTTTATATTTAATATTTGATTCATTCAAATCAATATATTTATATAATTTCGGTGTTTTTATTTTTTAATTAAATGAAAAACGATTTTAGTCATGTCGATTTTATATTAAAAAAGTAAACAAAACATTTGATATTTGCCAAAAAAAAAGAGGGAAACCTTTTTTCAGAACAATGCATATTTTTTTTCGTTTATATCTGTGGCATTTTTAGGTTTTAAGCTAAAAATTTATTTATAATCTTTTGGTTAATTTCATTTTAAATTAGAACTAATTTACCGAAAAAAATGAACATAATTCAATTATTTTATTACAATATTTTTTTAAAGATTACTGTCAAAATGTGTATTTTTTCATGTTTGCTTAAAAAAAAGATATTTAAAGGAGTCGGGTTCTTTGCTATTTTTTTGTGGATGAACCTGAAATTCAGGTTGATCCATATTCCAAGATTTTGTCGAGTGATTTGCAAAGGCGTTGTGAGACCTTACAAACAAAAAAGTATCAAAGAGCCTCTTTTAATATACTTTAATAAAACTGAAAAAAAAAACTTGTAAATCATCTTCTTGAGTTACATCTATTGTTTTAATTTACAAATATATTTTAACATATTTAGTGTTTATCGGTGGTCTTTATTAATTGTTTTTTTTCTGTGGTTAATTTTCTAATGTCCGATCTCAGGCAAAATGTTTTTTAATGCCAAAGCAGAATTTTTTTTGCTCTAAGGGAGCGTCCAGAGGTGACGTCCAGGGTTGCACGAAAGTTTCGTTTCGTTTCGTTTTTGCGAAACTTTCGCGGTTTTTTAGGGTTTCGTTTCGTTTCGTGTTTCGCGAAACAAAGCCTGAAAGTTTCGTGAAAACGATGGGCTAAGAATTATGTAAAAACCCAAAACTTTTGGAGAAAAATGAGTGACAACCAAGTCGAAAATAAAATCATAATTTGTTTTTTGAGTTTAATTTTGGCGCTTTTTTGGAAAAATTTTCTCTAACGATGTTGCTGTTGTTATGCATTTTGCCAAGACGTTGATTTTACACAAAAAATCTTTTTAAATATTTTTAAAATCTCTTTGATTCATTTTAATCTTAAAATGTCGTCATCAAAATACGATAATTATTTTACAAAAATAATTTTACCTTCAAATCTTAATCAATGGAAATGCAAACTATGCACGTTTACTACAAAACAAGTTCAACATACTTCGACAATATCTCGTGAAAATCATCTACAAAATAAACATAAAAAGCAATACGATGAACTTATGACAAAAACTAAATCAATAAAAGAAGTGAGAAAAAGAACTAATCCAGAAGCTCCTGTCATCATTCCACCAAAACAGCTCAAAGTCAATGATGGTAATTTTTTTCTTCATTATATGATAACTAATGTGCTTTTGTTTAAGGACTCTTTCGGTCAACCACTGATACAAAATCTCGTCAAAATGATAACAAAAAGTTACTGTTTTTAAATTGTAATTTAAAGCTGCTTAATTATGATTATTAAAACTTGTTTTTGTTTTGTTGATTTTTTGTTTACGTTATTAATAAAAAAAATTTTTGAACTTTCGTTTCGTTTCGTTTTGCGAAACTTTCGCGGTTTTTTTAGGTTTCGTTTCGTTTCGCGCTAGCGAAACAAAAATTTCGTTTCGTTTCGTTTCGTTTCGTTTTGCAAAACCTAGTTTCGTGCAACCCTGGTGACGTCATTATAAAATCGAAAATTTTGAACCCCACCCACCCTTCCGTCATGCTTTGCCCTTTGATCTTTGTCGGCTTTTTAGCAGGAGCGTCACGCTTAGCTTACCCCCCACCCACCCATAAAACTCGTGACGTCACGTCTGGACGCTCCCTAACGAAAAAAACGAAAACTTTTTATTGCACTTTGGCATTGAAAAGACATTTTGCCATTTCAAAACTGAACAATTTATCTGTTTTGGATTTGATATAGTTAGTTTACAATGCTATGATTTTTTATAATTTTTCTTCCCCTTTTTTTTCTCAATGTTTTTATTTTTCATTCACAGCTTTTTTACTACTGCTCTTTGTAACATCTGGTGTTGATAGAAAAAAATATTGATTTGAATTTTTTTATGTCTTTTTCAAAAATTCATTCAAAATTATCCGCGATCATTTATAAATTTGAGAATCCCCCATTCAAATTTGATACATTTTCAGAATCCTATTTTCATTGATTGGTCAATAATTATTTCACAAAATACCTTCAACAACTATTTTTTACTGCTAAAAATTTAATTGCGTCCACTTCAATGTAATAAAAAGAATACATACATATTTTTTGAAGGGCAAAAAAAAGTAAGAAAGAAAAGTGCGAACGAAAAAAAGTTATTTTATTTCTATCATTTTTTTTCAGATTTTTTGAAGGTTATTTTATTTTACATTTCTTCAAATGCATTTAAATCAAAACAATTTTTATTAAAATTTATCGACTTTTTTATTTATCAATAAATATCTCGGCTTTATCAAATCTCAAAATCCAAAATTTTACCAAAAATACTCTTCCAAAAAATATTCAAATTCAATCAATAAATCAATAATGACTCACTCAAAAACAAACTTTAATCATATTTTTTTATTCTTTTTTATTTCTGTAATTTTTTTTGTAAATTCTGATGGCACCACAGATGACTTAATTGGGTTTTATCCAGGTTTGTACTTTTTTTTAGTTGGTTTTTTAAGCATCAAAAATGATAAAAATATTTTTTCATTTCGTTGATTACGTCTTTTTTGTAATCAATCATATTCTCACCTTTTTTCGACGAAAGTTTATCAATTGTTTTTATTTTCTCTGAAAAAAAGTTTTTAAAATACTTTCACTAAAAAAAGATAGTAATCAAAAAAGAAACAATTTTTCACTTTTTTGATTACTGTCATTTGTTACAGAAAACATTTTTAAAAATTACTGTAAATTTTGTGTAACTGTTATTGAATTAGCACCTTTTAATAATTTTTTAAAAAATCAAAAAAAAACTAAAAAGTGAAAACTAAAAAAAGATAGTAATCAAAAAAGACAAAATTTTTCACTTTTTAGTTTACTGTCATTTTCATAACAAAATTTTTAAAAATTACTGTAAATTTTTTGCAAATATTTTTCTTCGTTTGAATGGACACTATTAAATAGCTTTTAAAGTACTTTTGCTAAAAATAGATAGTGATCAAAAAATCAATAATTTTGTACTTTTTTGGTTATTGTCAATGTTACAGTAGGACTTTTTAAAGGGTTACTGTCAAAATTTTAGCAAATGATGGACTTCTTTTGGAATTGGCAAAATTAAAAAGCTTTTAAAGTATTTTCACAAAAAAAAGATAGCAATCAAAAAAGAAGAATTTTTGTATTTTTTGGTTACTGTCCTTTTTTACGGTAAAAATTACTGTCAAAATTTTTTAAATATTTTCCTTTTTTTTTAGAATTACAGCTTTTAACAAACATTTATTGTTTTTCCTTAATCCTTTAATGTTAATCTCATTTGCATTTGTTGACTCTCTCTTTTTTTTATAGATAATATATTTTCACGGGGAACACTTGGTTACGGGCCAATGATGGTTGACAGTAAAACGACCAGTTTATACGTTGGTGCAAAAGGGAATCTATTTAAATTATGGCTTTTTAATATTAATCAAACATCTTCCGATAATCTTGTAAGTATAATATTATTATTATTGTTAAAGTTTTGGGAATAAAATTTCGAAATTTCGATCATCGAAAATGTCGAAAATATTACATATTGGATTTATCAAATCCCTTTCTTTGTTAAATCCTCTAACACTTTGGGCATCAGGCAAAAATTTCAAGATCGGAAAATCGAAATTTAAAAAATTTTAATTTTCATACGTTTTTGAAAAAATCGAAATTTCAAAAAACTTCTAATGTGAGATATATGAAATCCCTTTATTTGCTTAATCCCCCTTTTTATCCACTTTTTTAGTACTTTGTACCTCTTTGGTCCCAAACTTTTTATTAGGCTTTTGAAAAAATCGAAATTTTGAAAGTATGAAATAATGGATATATGAAATCCGTTTTTTGTTAATCCACTTTTATCCTGTTTTTTAGTACTTTTTACCTTTTTAGGTTCAAAAATTTTTTATTACATTTTTGAAAAAAATCGAAATTTCAAAAAAATTGTATATCGGATATATGAAATCCTTTTTTTGTGCTTAATCCCCCTTTTTATCCACTTTTTTTTTAGTTCTTGGAACGAAAATTTGAAGCTCGCCCGGAAGAGCTTGAAGAATGTTTAGCTGAGAATTCTCCAACAGAATGTGAATCATGGATTCGATCAATATTTTTAACAACTGATAATCATTTATATCTATGCATTTCAACAGCAATGAAACCACAAATCTTTCATATAACCTCTCATAAATTAGATGATAAATCACATCCTCGAACAATGCTTGGAATATGTTCTCCTCAATCTGGGCTAAATACAACAGCAATATATGTTGAAGATGGAAACCCTGATGGAATCCCTTCAATATATTCTGGAATTCGAATTGGACTAACTCTTGAAAATTATCTTATCTATCGACCCCCACTTGAATTTAATAATCGTCAAATTCATTCAGCTCTTTCAACAATTTATACGGATTCAAAATGGTTAAATGAGCCACAATTTGTGGGATCAATAAATTCTGAAAATTATGTATATTTTTTCTTTCGTGAAATTGCAATTGAAGCAGAATCGTGTGGAAAAGTTGTTTATTCACGGGTGGCAAGAGTATGCAAAAAAGATTTGGGCGGAAAAAATGTTCTCTCACAAAAATGGTCTTCATTTGTTAAAGCTCGACTAAATTGCTCTATTTCATCTTCACAATTTCCATTCTATTTTGATCATATTCGTAAGTTTTATAAAGTTTATAGTAATCATTTAAAAAAACCAAAATCTTGTTGTAAACAAGATATGCAAATTTTTTGTTTTAATTTAATTATAATTTAATGACAACACAGATTTTTGGACTAAAAGGATACTGTACCTTTGAAACCGAAATTTTGATTTTATATTGTCAAATTATGCAAATTTTTGGCTGTATTTTCGGAACACTTTGCCAACAAAAATGATAATGTAATTGCTACTCATAGCTTTTTGGGTTGTCTTAACAGTGTACTTTTATTCAACAAAACCGAAATTATGTGTTAACCAAAATATGCAAATTTTTGGTTATAGTTTTTGGGACACGTTGACACCAAAAATGCTGTAAAATCATTTTTGTTGACAAAGTTGATTAATTCCCAAGAAAATAAGTATAAGAAGGTTTATATTCACAACTTTTTGTGCCAATACTTTTATCAATAATTGCTTCAAGATGGTTTTTTTCTCCGTTCACCGATAATCGGTGATCGATTTATTGTTTTTATTTTTTTAAAGAAATTAGTATAAATTTTTGTGCGCTTTTAACAAGATCGGGCTTTTTTCAAGGATCTGAATATTGTAAAACCCTGAAAAAAACATGCTAATTAGAAAAATGTTTTAATAGTAAAAATGATTTATTTAAAAACAAATTCAAAATCAACAAAAAGAAAAAAACTAAATTTTTAACCATAAATAATACGATGCAATAAATAGCTTTTTTGTCGATCAATTCCAGGAAAATCAATGTGAGGAATTTTATGTTCATGATTTTCTGCACCAATTATTTCATCAACAATTGCTTCTAATCGAGCTTTGTATTCTTCAGAAATTTGATCAGAAAAGTAGAGACCAATTCGAGTATTCTTGTTTTTCTAAAATATTACAATAACTATTAACAAAAAACCCTCAAAACGCATACCTTCATAAAAGAATAAAAGATATCAATATCAAAATCTTCAGGAATATTCAAAAGCTCTACATAATCATAATTTGAAAGATGAGAAATTTTCCAAAGTTCTTTAAAAGTTGTTTTTGACGTATTATTTGGTGGAGTTGTAAAAGTGCTGAAACAAAAAACTTGAATTAAAGTAATACTAAGAAATTGTAAAATAACTTACTATTTAATTCTATTAAGCTGAGGAAGTTGTTTAACAAATTCTTCAAATAAAACCACAGTATCATCATCATTCTTTACAGTAATTCTAAGTAAGTCCAACTCTTTAACAGATGAACAAAGAAAGATGAGTTCATTCAAAGAAATAACTTGGTCAAGAAGATTTAAACGTTTAAGATCACAACGATAAATTTTTGGGACAATCGAAGAAGTAACAGAATCATTGCTGACATTTCCTGGATAAACAGAAAGTGCATCAGTAATCCACATTTTAGAAGAAAGTTTATTCATATCAATAGTTATCCAAGTTTTGTTAACAAAACTTTTCCATCCATTATGACTGTAATATAATTTATCAATAACTAAGACTGGATTTTTGACAAAAAAATATTTGCATCTTTTAATCATTTTTAGATAAACATTTGTATTCTTTGGATTCTTTGCAATATAATGCATAATTGAATCTGGAAGAGTGAATCTTTGACGACGATTATAAGTTGATAAAAAGATATCACGCTTGGATGGAGTAATCATTGATGAATTATCAACAATATCATTTGGCATTGTTTCAGTTGAGTTCGTTGATTGAAGAACAGATGAATCCATTTCTTAATCAACCAAATTATAATAATATTTGCAATATCTAAAAAAAGAACAAATTATACAATTATAAAAAACAGTATTAATAATGAAATAATAATTAGCGTTACAAATAAGTGTGTTTCTCCATTTTGCATCAAAATGTGTGTTTCCATTCAGGAACTTTTTGCCAAAGAAACAAAATTTTTCACACTAAAAATTTATAATTTTTTCAACAAAAAGTTATTAAAGTTATTTAAAGTTGCATTTCTTTTGCCTATCAATGATTTCAAAAAATTAAAATTTTAACCCTAAAAATATCGGCAGCAACTTTTTTTGATTATTTAAATTATTTTTTACAGAATCAATTGAAAAAGTTTCAATTGGCAGTGATACATTAATCTATGCCACTTTTTCCACCGCTGAATCCCCCTTCGTTTCGTCTGCCATTTGTGCCTTCACCTTAAATTCAATCAATCGTGTCTTTGATAATGGACTATTTTTGGAACAACAAAATAATAATGCTTGGGCCACCACCCTCCCAGATACTGTACCACAACATCGACCTGGATCAGTAAGAAATTTTATCCATCGATTAATGACAATAATTATATATTTTTTAGTGCGCTCCAGATTCTCGGAATTTACCTGATTCTGATGTACATTTTGCTCAATCACATTTGTTAATGGCTGATTCAATTTCGGGCGGGGAACCATTGCTCTATTCTGGAAATCAACAATTTGGAAAAATTGTTATTGATTCCAGAGATGAATACACTACCGTACTCTATGTTTCATTACCACAGTAAGATTATTTTTTTGATTTAATTTTTTGGAGATTTAAAAAATAAGCAACAAATGTGTCTGTGGTCGAGTGGTGTGGGGCGGAAACCTTACGACCCAGATCTCGCAGGTTCGAATCCACGTCTGTGTCAAACCGAAATGCTACCATTTGAAATCAAGGTGTTCACTTATAAAGCCTTTAGGACGAAAAAAACAACTTTTTTACATTTTTGGGAAGACTGGTGAAATTTTCGATTTTGTTTCGTTAAATTTTTTAAAAATTTAACAAATATTGTTTATCATGGTACGATAAATCCAACCAAATGATCAATTTTTTTTCAGTGAAAACAAATTAATCAAACTTTTACATGATCGTCATGAATCTGATCCTTCACTAGCTTCAAAAAAACTTGCAGAATATAAGCTACCATTTCCAGAAAAAATTAATTCAATGACAATTCTTCCAAATGATTATCTCTTTATTGCTGATAATAAACGAGTCTCCCAATACCGTTTAGCACAATGCCATTTACATCTTGATTGTGGCACATGTGCCACCGATCCACATTGTTCATGGAATATTGCAAGATCGGAATGCTTTTCACAGGAGACGGTTCATTCGACGGCAGTTGGGTGGATAACAAATTCAAAATCAGCTGAACGATGTGCAGCATATGTTAAATCGATTCCAAAAACGATATATCCAGGTGATTCATTACATTTGGATTGTGCTGGTGATAATATCAATTGGTTTATTGATAAAGAATTATTTGTTGAGGACACTGATAGAATTAAATTAACTAAAAAAGGTGGATTGGTTATTATTAATGTAAGTGTTTTTGATTAGTGGGGGATTTACGATATCCATTATAACAATGCATTAAAAATAAGTTTGGATTAGGTAACATAGGATATTACTTATGCAAATGTTTCAGCAGCTATATTGCTGAACATAAAATCAAAAACCTCTTTTGAGACAAAATTTTATGAAAGATTTATGATATTCATTATGCAAATTTTTTCGTAGGATTCGATATATCTTTGATTCTCTGTGGAATTTAAAAAACTGAAAACTTGATATTTGTATTAATAGAAATATTTTGATTTAATATGCATATTTTTGCCTCCTAAATGGATTTCATAAATGCGAATTTATCCCTAATATCCAGTTTTACAAAAATGCAATTTTAGGCAACCAGTTCAGAAAGTGGAACCTATCAATGCATTGTTCTTGGCACGCCTGTTATTGATTATCTTGTTAGAATTGATGATGGTAAGTTTACTTAATCCTCACATATCTTTCTTTATCCCGCCATTAAAATTCATTTTCCATCCTTTTTTATTTGTAGAAGAATGCACCCGCCCTGCTACGGTTGAACAGTTTTATTCAATTCAACGAGAATGGTGCCGAAAATTTGATAGCTATAAATCAAATATGCTTAAATGGCAACGCTGGTATGAAAATAATGTGAGTTGATTAATTTTTATATTTAACAATACTCTGTGATTAGGGTTGTTGGCGATACTCGAATATCATGTCGAATATCAAAATATCGGTATGGATATAATTTTTACCGATATCGTATACCGATAAATCGAGTCGATATATCGGTATACGATAAATATTCATTTTTATTTGATACCGAATAAATTTTTTTCTTGCAAACTAAATTATTAAAAAAAACGATATTTTTGGTAGCGAAAATCGATATATAAATATCAAAATATCGGTATTAACTATAAAATAAATAGTATTGTATAACTGATTTGTGACAAATAGCAGAATATCGGTAGCGATATTCGATATATTTAACAAAAATATCGAAATATCGTTTGTATGAAAATAACAGTATCACACAGCCCTGTCTATGACAATAAAATTAATTCTACTTATCTTTTTTTCAGAGCCATTGTCCTCGACTTCCTGAAGAATTCAATAAATCTCATCATAAAAAAGCTGCTGCTGCCATTTTGTAAATATATTATTTAAAGTTTTCAGTTTTATTGTTTCTGTTATAATTAATAAATTATTAGAATTTAAAAACAAAAAGTTAAGCAATCACACAAAATAAACAATCGTCTTTTTATTATACGACGATTTTCCTTTTAATTTTTATAACCAAAGAATACGGCAGAAATAATAATTTTAGAATAAAAGCTTTCAATATCAGAAAGAAAAATCATCAAAATTTAAATGATAAGGAATTTTACAGAATTCTTTAAAAGTTGTTTTTGAGATTTTGAGAGATAAAGTTTGGTGACCTATCAGCTTTTTTTTTATCACAGCCATTGTTTTAAATTTATTTCCGCGCTTTAAAAAAATCCGGCTTTTTTCAAGGATCAGAATATAGTTATAACCCGAAAAAACATATGCAAATTTCAAAAATCTATTATTTAAACAAACTGAAAGTCAACAAAAAGAACAATTTTTTTTAACCATAAAAAATATCATGCAACAAATATATGTCCGGGAAACTCAATAAAAGGAGGTTTGAATTTATAATTTTTTATAGCAAAAAGTTCATCAATAATTGCTTTAAGGCGCGTTTTAAATTCTTCAGAAATTGTATCAGAGAATTCGAGAACAATTCGAGTTTTCTTGTTTTTCTAAAATGTAACAATAACTATTAACAAAAAAACCCTCAAATCACATACCTTCATATAAGAATAATAGCTTTCAATATCAAAATCTTCAGGAATATTGAAAAGCTCTAAACATTTATAATTTGAAAGATGAGGAATTTTCCAGAGTTCTTTTAAAGTATTTCTTGATGGATTGGGAAAAGTGCTAAAACAAAAATCTTGAATTCAAGTGTTAAAAAGAAATTGTAAAATAACTTACTATGTAATTTTTTTAAGCTGAGGAAGTTGTTTAACAAATTCTTCAAATAAAACCACAGTATCATCATCATTCTTTACAGTAATTCTACGTAAGTCCAACTCTTTAATAGATGAACAAAGAAAGATGAGTTCATTCAAAGAAATAACTTGGTCAAGAAGATTTAAACGTTTAACATCACAACGATAAATTTTTGGGACAATCGAAGAAGCAACAGAATTATTGCTAACATTTCCTGCATAAACAAAAAGTGTATTAGTAATCCACAATTTAGAAGAAAGTTTATTCATATCAATAGTTATCCAAGTTTTGCTAACAAAAATTTTCCATCCATTATGATCGTAATATAATTCATCAATAACTAAGATTGGATTTTTGATGAAAAAATATTTACATCTTTTAATCATTTTCAGATAAACATTTGTATTCTTTGGATTCATTGCAATATACTGCATCATTGAATCTCGAAGAGTGAATCTTTGACTACGATAAGTTGAAAAAAAGATATCACGCTTGGACGGAGTATTCATTGATGAATTATCAGCAATATCATTTGGCATTGTTTTAGTTGAGTTGTTGGTTGATTGAAGATCAGATGAATCCATTTCTTAATCAATAGAAGTACAACACTTTTTATGATATCTAAAAACAGAATAAATTATTATACGATTATATAAAATAAAATTTAATGAAATAATAATCAGCGTTCACAAAAAAAGTGTTTCTCCATTTTCCATCAAAACAAATTTTTATGTTTTATTCAGGGACTTTTTGCCAAAGACAGAAAATTTTCACACTATTATAATTTTTTTTAACAATAAGTGTAGGTACCGGCGTCGCAAATTTTTTCTTTCTCTTTTGCAAAAAAACGCGGCGGAGAAAAAAAAATGTGGCCATGACCTCATTTTCGGAAGTGTAGCGGTGAAACGCGCATGCGTTGCGGCCGGCTGTCGCAGGATCGAATCCCGTTGGGGGAAAAACAGCTTAAAGTTCAGAATAAAATTAAAAATTTTTTCTTGAATAATGAACAATGTTAAAAAAAATTAAATTAATAAGTTAAACATAATATTTAACCTTTTTTGAGACATAATATTTTTTGAAGAAAATATTTTTTGTTGTTGAATGCTTTCATCTAGGGTTGACCATTTCCCGGGAAATCGAAGAAAAGCGGGAAATTTCCCGGGAATTTCCCGGGAAATTTCCCGCCAATTTCCCGGAAACGCAATTTTGGTTTTTTCAACTATGTTTCTTCGCAAAAACAGTACTTTTATGTTTTTTAAGTAATCTTTAGCTTTTCTGAGATTTTATTTAAGAGACAGTCTGCGTAACTTTTTGACAAATTGGGAGCAGAAAAAATTTTTTTTTCGATTTGAATCTTCAAATTTTCAGAGGTCGTTAACATATGTCCCTAGATGCCAAAAATTGATTTTTTTAATTTTTTCGCTGTAAGATTCCGATTCTGGAGACTTCTGAAGTCGTCAACTTTCGGAATGCGGGAAAAAACGAATTTTTATTATTTTTTTCTGTTCTCCCGTATTCCTAGGTTTTCGACCATGGGGAATCTCGTGGCACACTCAGTTTTTTTCCAAAAATTTTTTTTCGTGTCGAAACCGAAATTTCGATTTTTGAAATCGAAATTTCGATACCGTAAACCAAATGGTACGGGTTCTGACTATGTTGTTTTCATAGCTTAACATATCTAGTTTGATGATATAAAGGTCATTTTATATAAAACTATCCAAGTGGAATATGCCGGCATCAGAAATGTGTTTGACCCAGAATCCGGTTCACAAAATTTACCAGTAAAAATCGAATTTTCTTTAGTTTTTGTTAATCTTCCATTTGTATAGGTTTTCGAGCATGGCGAATTTAGTGGTAAAATTTGTTTTTGTTGAATTTTAAGTTTTTGTGCCAAGACAGCTATTTCTACAGGATGACATGTATGTATTTGGAAAAAAATGCCCCTGACTTTATTTTTAGGTGGCACAAGCTTAAAATGGATTATTTTTGTTCCCAAAGGTTTGTTTTATCACAGCAAATAGAAGAAATGGTTATCCGACATCCGTAGCTGATTTTACAGGATCCAGAAGTCAAGTGATGATGTTGGGGTAGATGAAGAAAAGTAAAAATGTTGTAAATGTTCAAAAATCAGCGAAATATATATATAATTTATAAAGCTTCAAATGCTGAATGACGTTCAATTAATAAAGCTGCTGCTGCTATTAAACATAAAGTAAGTGTCTCTTATTTTTATTTGTCATGTTCAAGTTATTGTTTCAATTCTAGCGGCCCAAATTAAAGGCTTATAAAAAGCTAACAAATTGTGATAAACTTATGGTGAAATTTTAATGCTTCAAGTTTAAATAGATGGATAAAAAGAATCTACAAATGCTATAAAGGATAAGGTATTTTTTTAATATATCAATAAAGATCTGATTTACAATAAACCAAGTTTAGAATTTTGTTATGGAAGAAAAAATCCGCGATGTTATCAAA
The DNA here is from genome assembly GCA_964035985.1 of Panagrolaimus superbus. Classification (NCBI taxonomy): domain Eukaryota; kingdom Metazoa; phylum Nematoda; class Chromadorea; order Rhabditida; family Panagrolaimidae; genus Panagrolaimus; species Panagrolaimus superbus. The sequence continues at coordinate 30,567,103 of OZ038356.1, forward strand.
AAAAGAAAAGAATGCAAAATTATAAGAAAAGATTGCTGAATTGGAAGCAACATTCAAAGCACCAATGTTGAACTCAAAGAGATGCAATCAAATATCGAAGATCTTACAAGTTTGTTTTCCTTTGTCTTATTTTCCATATCATTATTACTGCGCTTTTTAGAATTTAATTATTATATGTATTGGTGGTGAACAAAAAGCTCAAAATGATTATTGCTGATTATGATGTAAAAAATTGAATGCTGAAAATACAAAGAAAATACAAATTGAAGGTGAATTATGAGCAAGTTTACATTTGAATATTTCTCACCAGCAATATCAATCAATTAAAAATATGATACACAAATATAACGATGGCTCAAAACAATGACAATGTAAGGATTCCATTATTTGATCTTATATATGTATGTAATATTATAATTTGAATGTTATAGGGATGAAAATACTAAATGTAAAACATTTAATTTTTAGATTTGAAAGCTGAATATTAAAGAAGAACGGGAGCTGAATCATATATCCATACAACCACTTATTGTATTGATGGACGTCAAAGCTTTTCAAACTACTTCAAAATGTTAAAAACAATTGATGAATCTATTTTTGATTATGTAATAAAATAAGAAGTTCTTATCGATAAAACACGGTTCTGTTGAAGCGTAATACTTTATTTATATTCTGTTTTTTAAAATACTGTAATCTCATTTGTTGCAGATCTTAACAGTTGAAAGTCATTTCAATTTTTAAAAAACATACATTTTTTCTTCATACAAAAATATTATTAGGCTAAATATTATAATTAAATAATTAATTTAATTATTTTTAACATTGTTCATTATTCAGGAAATAATTCTAATTTTTACTTGGAACTTTAAGCCGCTTTTCCCCCAACGGGAGTCGATCCAGTGACAGCCGGCGTGCAACGCATGCGCGTTTCACCGCTACACTTCCGGAAATGAGGTCATGGCCACATTTTTTTTTCTCCGCCGAAAAAATCTGGAGGCCTCGCCGTAAAAGCTTCATAACTTTAACACTGTTAGATTTAAAAAAAATCTGAATATGCCATCAGATTTCTCATTTCCCAAAGTATCGAAATTATATAAAATTGTGTATAAAACTGAAAAAAAAATTTTGCGGCGCCGGTACCTAAATAAGTGATATATTTATTGTTTAAAAAATTAAATTTGTTTTGCTTTTCAATGAATTTCTTGAACAGTTTTAAAGTTAACAAAATGTTTTCGAGGGGAACAACGAGAACCATCAACATTTAATCGATCCAAATAATTATCTTCAAAGGAATCCGACAATTCTTCCATTTGATTACCGTATTATTTTTGTAGTAAAAGTTGTAAAAGATACTTTGTCTAGGGATAATAAAGCCAAAGATGGAATTATGAGAATATGTTGAGCAAAATCAGGATTATTACAGTAATCGGTTTTTTAATATTTTGCTAAAAACAGTGCACCAAAAAATTTTATAAAACAATAACCGAAAATTTGCATATTTTGGACAACATGGCTTGTATTATATTTTAAAAAAAATAGTGAATCAAAAAGTTAAAAAAAACTATCGGATTTTTTCTTCCCTACAGTAACCCATGAATAATCCACAGCGATTTTTATCAATTTTTTTAAGTTTTTTTTGCAGAATCAGTTGAAAAAGTCTCAGTGATACAGTGCTTCAAAAAAATATGGTAACACCCTTAATTTTATCAAAATTTTGTTGTTTTTTGTTCTTTACAAAAATCGTTTAGTGATTCTGAAAGCAAAATCAGTTTGTCGATTGACGTGTTTCAGCGTTTTGGCCAATTTCGATTTTCGGTGTTCTCGCAGCGAAAATGCAAAAAGGCCTAAAATCGAAATTTTGGTATACGGTAGCTTCGAAATTTTTTTTATGTCTACTCACAGGTCTCTGAACTTGCAAAAAATCAGCAAAAAACTGAATTAAATCAGTAAATGCACTACAACGCGTTTTCCACGGTTTTGCTTTTTTGTTAGAGAAAAAAAAGACAAGTGAAAAAATGAGAGAACAGCGTTTCGAATATTTTCGAAACTCTGCTCTCTCTCTGTTTTACTTGTCTTTTTTTTCTAACAAAAAAGCAAAACCGTGGAAAACGCGTTGTAGTGTAAATGCTGATTTAAAGGGGGAGTCCCACCCCAAACAACTTTTCTTACGACCTTTTTTGTCAACGCACAATGAAAAAGAATGCAAAGCGTGCGTAACACCGCACTCACTTTTTCATTCTTTTTCATTGTGCGTTGACAAAAAAGGTCGTAAGAAAAGTTGTTTGGGGTGGGACTCCCCCTTTAAATCAGTTTTTTGCTGATTTAATTCATTTTGTTGTTGATTTTTAGCAAAAATGGGAATAAAAAAATTGGTTTAAATCAGCAACAAATGATTTGAATCAGCAAAAAGTTGATTTGAATCAGCAAAAAGTTAAAAAATGTTTTTTGAGGTAATTTCTATTTATTTTACATAAAATATATTGTAGATCAAATTTCCAGGTTAGTTAAATTATGTAATTGTTATTATTCAATCTTTGTTGGTTTAAAATTAATGACATTCATTTTTAGATGTGCATTATGTTTTTCTAAAAATGAATGATAATGTTATATTGCTGCTAGTTTCTATTTATTGAAAAATATATATATATACCATATATATATATTTTAATAAATAGATACCTTAAAAGAAGTTCTTAACACTTGACTTTAGAGGTTGTGATCGAAATCATCCTGGAATCAAATTGAAATCCCCTTAAAGGACATAATATGCGAATCCGACGATTGTAAATGAATATTTATATTGTAGAAGAATTTTAAGCATGTTTAGGAAATAATTTGATATAATCGTTGAATAAAAGTACTTTGTTTTTTTATTTTTGGATTTTTTTCTCTTTCATATACGTTGAAAATGATATATGTAAGAGAGTAACTTTAAGAACAATGAAATTATTTTATTAATCTTTAACAAAAAAATTTTTTACAAAGCATAAAAAAAGTAAAAGAAACGACGAAAACAAAAGGTAACTTTATTTTAAAAAAAGTACAAAAATTTAAAAAAAAATAATTGCTCTTAATCAATGAAAAATAAAAAAAATTCTTCATAATTTACAGTAGGTTTATACCAAGGGGGTTGATAAAAGCTGTAAAGTGATCGATATGGTATATCATTGTTAATTTTTTTTGAAGAAAACCCAATTGAAACATTAACACTGCCTCTACCTAAAGCACTATCTCTAAATAAAGCAAAATTTTTATATTGTATATGTCCAACGGATTTTGTCATCATATTGTATAGATCCTTTAATGATTCAACTTTTTGATTTTTACTAAAAAAAATGTAGGAATTAATTAAACTAGGTTTTTGCAAGTCTTATTATAACAATGATAATATTGCTTTGACTTACTCCAAAACATCTTGAAGAACTTTACCAGCTCCAGCACGCCACCATGCGGATGAATGATAATCTGTTGAGGTTTCATATTGATCATTCATAAAGCGATAAATGAAGCACCGAAGGTTTTCGTGTTGAAATGTTAAGCAATTTTCTGTTGTACAAGATGTAAAAACATTGCCAGTTTCATCCAAATCAACAAATTTTGTTATAAAAACAACATAATTAAACCTGAAAAAAATATTTTCAAGTATTACTTTTTTATTTCACATTTCTGACCGCACTTCTTTAGAAATCCCTTCTAACAATGAAATCAGGAACTTCACTTTTTTTACATAAAAGTTTATTTTTTTTGTGTAAACGAGGAAAACGGTAAAATAAAAAGGTTTTCATTTTTGATCAAAAAGAGCAAAAAACCTTTACACAAAGGAAAAAAGTGTCCCCTGCACGTGTCTAGTTTTATGCGACTAAATTTATTTAAACGATTAAAATGCAAAGAGTGTTCCCTTGATGTTTCGTCAGAAATGAAGCGCACTTTTGGAAATTTTAGGATCGTGGTTCTTAGATATTTTTTTAATTTTTCTTTTATCTATCAATAATATTTACATTGCGCATCTGTTGAAACTAAAATAAACGCTATTAGCTAAAATTCTTAAAAACACAGCACACGGCTATTTTTGTGAACGAAAAATATCTATTTTACATTCATCATGCCCCTGTGTGAGGAAAAAAATAACAAACTTACGTTTGAGGCCCAAGCATATGAACTTTTTGTAAAATAATCCTTGCTGTTTCATTATATTTTTCTTTTGGAACAAGCGAAGTTGATAAAATATCCAAAGAATATTTTTTAAAAATGGTTGGCCATGATAGACGCTAAATTAGATGCAATAAGTTTTTAAATCTGGAATTAAGAGTATTACCAAAGTACTTTCTATAAACTTTTGCATATTTTCGATTGATTCATTAATCATAAGCAGAGAATTTTGAAGAACTGTATCAGAAAATGCAGTAAAATTGCCACACATAAGAAGAAGATCACGCTAAAAAGAAAAAAAATTATATATTATTTCGTTTGCTGACAAATATTTACTTACACTTTTTACAATATCTTGAGCTAATTCAAGGCCATGAATGAGTAAACCTTCTCTGGAATGTTTTGATTCAATGTAAGCATATGATAAATAACATCTAAAAAGATTTTATAAAAATTTGTAAACAAATATCAATTTTACAAGCAAAACATGAAATAATTTTCTAAGCTTGGTAAGCCACTGGCGTGCCTTCGTAACGCTGTTTGTTTTTTGAAGAAGAAGCTATTTCTTCTTTAATTTCAAAAGTTAAGGATACATGTCAAGCTTTTGCAGATAGTTAAAGTTTTAAGTTACAAAGCATTTTAAAGCTTACATTCCATTGGAATAAGCATTAAAGAAATCCATAACAGATTCAATTTGAAGTGTATCTGCAAGTTTAAAATCTGAAAACCAAGTATGAACTGCTTCCTTAAAATCATAATTTTTTAAAAACCTGTTAATTTTTCTTCAAAATCGCTGATTTCATATGCACCAGTAAGAATCGATGAATAGAAATCTAAAAAGATACTTTTAATTTACCGTGGTTTTATAATATGACGGTCATAGCTTACGAGTTTTAGCTTCTTGATAATTTCTTTTCTGAAGAAAGCTAAGTTCCCGAAAATCCATTTTATTTTGTTCGAAAAATTCAAAATGTTCTGATATCGTTAAATAATTTTCAAATGATTTAGCAGATGGAATGAGGCAAGAACCGTTTGTCCCTATATGGATATTCTAAAAACTTGCCATATAATATTAAGTTGTAAAAGCATAAATTTGGGAATTTAGGTGCTATTAAAACTGAAACTTTTCAGAAACTAAAAAGAAAAATTTGAAAGTCTTTTATTTTGTAAATTGTTGTTTAAAATTATAAAAATCCTTTATAAAAGTCCTAAGAAATAGGTTTTTGGTTTTAAATGAAAGCAGAAACTAAGGTCCATAAAATTAATTAAAGGAGATTCGTTAGTTGATGCATTGCGAAATTCTGAAAAAATTTGAAAAAAAATTTTGCCGCACTTTTCCCGTGGCAAAGAAACTTTTTTGCGAAATTAAGTTTCTTTGCCACGGGAAAAATGCGGTAAATTTTTTTTTCAAACTTTTTCAGAATTTCGCAATGCATCAACTAACGAATCTCCTTTAAATATAAAATTTGGAAAAAAAGCCACATTTGGGTCTCCAGTATGACCCCTATAAAATTCGTGAAGTCAGCCCCGCCAATTTTTACTGTTATATTTTTGTAATTTTATATTTTGTAATAATGTCCCCGAATGCCAAAATTTTTAGTCCAAAAGTTGCTCCCCCTTGTTTTAACACTATCCTGAAAATATGAGCCCATATGGCCGACTGGGAACCATTTCTCGCTTAAAAACAAGTTGAAAATTTAAAAGAATCACCCTGTATTGATAAAAATGAAATATTAGACTCCGTTCGTATTTTTTTATGGACAGGGCCGTACCCAGAAAAAAATTTTGGAGGGGGCTAATCGCGTTTTGGGGGGGGGGGGGCTTCAGCACTAATAGCCCCCCCCCCCTTGGGTACGGCGCTGTTTATGAAAAACAAGAATTCGAGAGATTAGATAGACATCTTACCTATAAACAGTGATTGTGCGTTTGTGATTGGTGGCGCGTTTTTATTTTCCAAGCTGCGCAGGCAATGCATCTTGCATGAAAAAATGCGTTTTTTGTGGCAATTTTTTTGATGACTATTTTTTACAAAAAAATTTAACTAGAGTGCAACCCCGCCGAAGGCGGTGGAGTCCTCTAGTTACCGACTATTTCGGAAGAGATAGTCGGTAATGTTTATTAACCAAAAAGAGAAAATAACTGTTTAAACAGACCCGTATAATAGTGACTGGTGGATTTTTCTGGCATTCTGATTTTATATAATCTTTGTACATATCTCTGTAACCAACGGGATTTATGCAAGCATCAAATGCATCAATAAGGTGTATAATTGGAAGTTGAATACGCTGTAAATAATAAACATATTTGAAAAAAATTATTACATGTTGCAAAATATTGCCGGCTCACAAGAGATGATAAATTTTTCTTTAATTTTTTTAAGACAAAAGTATACTTACATCTTCATATTTGAGTTCGGATGCAAATCCTTCAAAGCTATTTTTCATTGAAGAAATTTGTGTCGACATTGCATTGAATCGCATCATAGTTTTGTTATGATGTAAAACTAATGCATCATGCAAATCAGGTTTGATCTAAAACAGAAATGTTTAAAAAATTTAGTAATTCGTTTAAACAAAGACGAGAAAAAAATGAAAATTAACCTTGGAAATTCCTTGATCATGCAGTGTTCCGATGGCTTGTGAAACTGGTACACCAAATGATGACAATGTGTTAGTCATATCTTTTACTTTTTCAAGTAAATCTAAAGTGTTTAGCCCAGTAAGGCGATCAACACGTTCAGTGTAATTTTGAAACATTTTAGTAATTGGTCCATCTATAAAAAGCACTATGTTATAACTTAACGTTAAAATTTTGCGCTTTTTGGCAGTAAAGTTCAAAAAGGAATTTTGAATATCTTCTTTTTAAAAATTTTACACTGAAAGTATTCTGGGCTTTTCCCTCTCTATTTTTAAAATTTAAGAAACAAATACAACACTTTACCATCGCTTGAAACTCCATCACTCAAAGATAAAACGATCAGCCCCATTAAAAGAAAAAGCCAAACGAGATAAAACAGCTGTTTCATATCGGGGAACAAATAAGTATGATCCTGAAAAAAAAACGTTGGTAAAGCGCAAACTAAATTTTAAAAAACGGAATTATAAAAGCACGGTCAAGAAAAACTTTTAAAATCATCATTTAAAGCTAATATTACATTTTAATCTTACGTAAATATGATAAAACACAGAAAACGTAAAATGAAGAAAAGAAGAGCTATAAAATGAAAAACATAAACAATGTAGTTCTTTTCTTCAACTTTTATCAAAAAAAGCCAACAATTTTTCTTTCTCGAATGTCAAAAAATAAGCCTGCCCTTATGACTTTTTTGCAAACTCCTTTTTTAAAAATGAAACTAATCACACACACAAAAATGGAAAAAAGGCAACAACTTTTCTTTCTCGAATGTCGGGGGCGCAGCGTCATTCTTTTTTTCAAAAAAAAAACGCAAAATGAGTGGCAGCGAAAAAAATTTCGGGGAATTGCTGTTCGCCCGGAAGGATAGTGGTTAAACGCGCGCAGCCAACAGTCAAAGTGCAGAAATGGGAGAGGTTCGATTCCCCTCCAGGGCAAAAAAAATCTTGAAAAATGCAAAAAGTTAATTTTAATCTTTAATGAGTGAGACAATATTAATGTGGCACAAATTAATTTATTTAGACACAAATTTTTTTGCACTCCAGGGGAATCGAACCTCTTTTATTGCCGCACCTTGACAGTTGGCTGCGCGCGTTTAACCACTATGCTTCCCGGCCAAAAGCAATTCCCCGAAATTTTTTTCGCTGCCACGAAAAACGGAAGCGCGCGTCGTAGATGCTTCACAAATCTTACAATACTGAAAATAAATTCAAAAAAATTATTTTATCAGATCACGGGCTCATTTGGCGTAGTGTTAAGCGGTTTTTCGCGTAGGATGATTTTAAACGATTTATTTTTCTATCAAACGTCTTCTTATAGTCCCCTGAACATTCCCTGAAATGTGCGTCGAAAAAAAAAATTTCGAAAATTTCGATTTTTTTTCACAGGGGGGACCAAGGCAAAAAAAATTAGAAAAATTTAAAAAAAAACAAATTTTTTTTAAATAGTTCCGACATGTCCAGAATGTTTAAAAAATACTATATAAACCGTTTACGGGGTTATTATAAGTAAAATATTGAAGTTATAGCACCAAAATGATGTTGGGGGTATTGTGAAAAATTTTCTCACATTGAAAAAAAATTTTTTTTGTTCTTCTTTGACTTTAAAATTAATGGATATTACTAAATTGAGGTCGGGAAGTTTAATTAAAGCATTTACAGGCGTTTAAAACCACTTCTAAGGATAGTTTTTCATGTTGGGGGTACTGTAGCACATGATAATAGCTAAAATGAATAGAAGTCACGAAAGAGTGATTCTGTATAGTTCCTTTTGGTATTTATAGTTACCTATGGTGATAACGAATAGTTCACCGAGAATGGTTTTTTAATTTAGGGTCTTAATTTTTTTTTGGACTTAAATGAAAAATTTGCGTATTTTATACTACAACATCAAAAAAGCTATAGAACTTCAGTATTAGTGATACTGTATTAATTCCAACTATATTTTTTCATTTATAAATATATAATAAATGAATCACCGAGACTCGTTTTTTGATTGGACGTCTCATTCCCGTTTCTCGTCAGGTCAAATTTTATTTTTCGAAAAAAACGTAAAAAACCAGAGGAGATATCTAAGTTAAAAAAAATTGTTGGGTCATAGTGGGGGGTAAACTGCTTTTATTAATGCATTCATATGATCTGTGCGACGAAAAAAACTTGGGGTCAAAGGCCAGTTTACGTGGAAACATACTCAGGGCAAATGAAAAACTGTTTTTTAACGCCATTTTTGGGCAAAAATTGACATGATATCTAAGTTAAAATCTTTTTAAGGGGTAAAGATATAGATATCGTGTTGTTTTAACATTATCAGGGACACCTCAGGGCACAAAAAAACTTGGGGTCGGAGATCACTTTTCGATCTAATATCCAAACGGCACCATAAAAAGTGCCAAAAAAGGGCGTTTTTCGCATTTTGGTTTTACTAACGGCACACTCCCAAATCGTGCCAGATATCGTTCCAAAGCTTTTTTTTGGTCATTCTAGGTCATTTGCCATCGTTTGGTACCAAAACATCCTAACACTACGTTTTTTACCAAAAAATGAGCCCGTGAGATGACGAAAATCCGGAACTATCCGAATTAGGGTTGTCAATTCCCCGGGGAATCGGAAAAACTGGGGGATTCCCCGGGAATTACCTGGGGGAATCCCCCGACATTCCCCTAATTTGTGTTTCGGCTGTTTTTTGTTACATTTTTCTGTAAAAATGGCTTTTGTATACGCTTTAAAATTTTTTAAACGTTTAGTTAAAGCATATATATCAATTTTGCAGAAATCATTGTTAAAAAAAACAAAACGAAGTTATTTGTTTGATTATTAACATTCCCAAGTCGAAAAACGTGGAGATTTTTTTACCGTTTTTACCTTTGAAAAAAATTCCTTCTTCCTCGACACTATGAGAAAGAAAGCTCATGGCTGTTGCTAAAACGAAAAAATAAATGTAAAATTACAAATTATAAAAAAAAAGCGAAAAATATTATTTATTTGCTTTTGAACGTTTGCTTTTAGCAGGGAATTTGATGTCATTCCACGGCAAAATCCGGGAATCCCCCGGGGAAGGGGAATGAACAACCCTAATCCAAATACATAAAAATCAATAGCAAAATCAAAAAATTATTTTTTTCACTCTGCGCATGTCTTTGACAGAGAAATTATGGTGAGCTACTTTTTATCAGAGTCATATATATATAGTCACTAGGGTTGTTCATTTCCCGGGAAATCGTAAAAAAGGCAGGAATTTCCCGCCATTTCCCGAAATTTCGATTTGGGCATTTTTACGAATTTAATGTCAAAAAACATCAAAAACATTTATTTTCAGGATTAAACATTAAATTAAAGCATTTAAAGGACTCATATTTTAAGGGTCCTTTAAATGCTTTAATTTAATAATAAGAGTTTTAAACTATTTTAAAAGCTGAAATTTCGATTTTTAAATTAATTTAACATAAAAAATTTCCTTTTCTATACAAAAATTTTCGTGAAATGGAAGTCATTTACCGCAAAAATCAGGAAACTTTCCGGAATAGGGAAATGAACAACCCAAATAGTCACAGTTTAAAATTAAACAAAATGAAAGTCAAACAACAAGAAAAAACAACATTTTTAACGGTTAAAAATACCAAATAATTCATGGTTTTTTTCACGATAAAGTCAAGAAAATTACAGGAAAGCATGTTATAGACGAAAGAATTCACTGTATTTATCTAAATCGAGTCCGGGAAAATTAATACAAGGAGGTTTATATTCATGATTTTCGGTATCAATAATTTCATCAACAATTGTTTCAAGTCGAGCTTTGTATTCTTCAGAAATTGTATCAGAAAAATTGAGAGTAATTCGAGTTTTCTTATTTTTCTAAAATGTAACAATAATCATTATACAAAAAACCCTCAAAATTCATACCTTCATATAAGAATAAAAGCTTTCAACATCAAAATCTTCAGGAATATTACTGAGGCTGAAATAACGATAATTTGAAAGATGAGGAATTTTCAAGATTTCTTTAAAAGTTTTGTTTGAAGTATTATTTGGTGGAGTTGTAAAGGTACTGAAACAAAAATCGATGCATTACGGCAAAACACAGCTGTGATAAAATAACTTACAATTCAAATTCATCAAATGGAGGAAATTGTTCAAAAAAAATTTCGAATTCAACTACAGTATCATCATCATTCTTTACAGTAACTTCATCTAAGGCCAAATTTTTAACAGATGAACAAAGAAAGATGAGTTCATTTAAAGAAATAACTTGGTTTTCTAGATCTAAGCGTTTAACATCATAGCGATAAATTTTTGGAATAATTGAAGAAGCAACAGAATTATTGCCGGCATTTTCTGGATAAACAATAAGTTCACTAGTAATCCATAATTTAGAAGCAAGTTTATTCATATCAATATCATTCCAAATATCGGTAATATAAGTGCCCCATTCATTTTGATTGTAATGTAAATTAGAAAGAACCAAGGCTGGATTTTTGACGAAAAAATATTTGCATCTTTTAATCATTTTTTCGTAAACATTTGTATTCTTTGGATTCTTTGCAATATAATGCATCACTGAATTTGGAAGAGAGAAGTTTTGAGGACGATAAGTTGATAAGAAGATATCATGCTTGGAAAGAACCATCATTGATGAATTATCAGCAACATCACTTGACATTGATCCAATGGAGTTGGTTGCTTGAAGATGATCAGATGAATCCATTTGATTATAAGCAACAGAAGTACAACACTTTTTATGATATCTAAAAAACGAATAAATTATACAAGTATATAAAACAAAGTTTTTTTTTATTTCATTAAACTGTAATGATACAATGGATCATTACAGTTTAATGAAATATTAATTAACGTTCAAAAAAAATGTTTTTTTCCATTTTCCAGCAAAATAATGTTTTTTGGTAAAATTGACGGCACCCGTAAATGACGCAAAAAAGAAGAGAGAAAAAGAGAGAGGGTGCGAAAAGGAGATCCGGATTCCGTACGATTGGGTACACTTTTTTTCCATTTATTTTTTTTGCAAAAAGCCAAAATCAATGAGAAAAAAATGTTGCTTGGAAAAGGTCAACCATTAAAAAATCAATGATTTGCAAAAAAAATGCAAATAGTTGGAGCTCAAAAAAGAAAAGCATAAATTTATTAATTAAAAAAAACAAACATTTTGAAAGTATGGTGACTGTCGTGGAGAAAGTCCACGATTATGCAAATTATGGAATGGAAATCTCATTCACATCAAAAGTATATAAAAGGACGGTTGTCCATTCTCATTTAACCTTTTTCATTTGTATTTTGTATATTTATATTTGTTACTGACATGTTGTTTCATCATCAATAAATACTTTATATTAAATATCTTGCTGTGGATTCAAATGATGCGTTTCTCCACAACAAAATGGTGCATCGACCGAATCAAATGAATACAATGGTTGGTACTGATTCAAGTCCCGCGTGGCAGGCTGGGCAAATCTGGAAATGGAATTTTGATTGTAACTGTTTTAGTTGCTTTCATATTTTTTATTTTTTTATTTTATGGGAGTAACTGTAAAGCTGCTTACCAGTACAAATTTAACAAAGAAATTATTTTATTTAAACAATTTATTATGATGGAGAACCTTGGAAGAGACGATACCAAAGAACATGGAAGAGACGATAACAAGCCCATCAAATTATTTAAATAATTAGAAACTACTATTTATGGAAATATCTTAAACTGCAACAGTTTTTGCTAAGAACTTGAAACATGGGTAAATTTTTGATAGAAAAAAAAATTGAAGATCCTGATCAAGAAAGAGAAATATTTATTTACTTAAAGAACTTGAAACATGGGTAGATTTTGATAGAAGAATTGAAGATCCTGATCAAGAAAAAGAAATATTTATTTACTTAAAGAACTTGAAACATGGGTAGATTTTGATAGAAGAATTGAAGATCCTGATCAAGAAAAAGAAATATTTATTTCATTAAAGAACTTGAAAGATGGGTAGATTTTTGTTGAGAAAATTGAAAATCCTGATCAAGAAGAATTATATTTTAATCCTTTGGAAGAACATTTTATTAATCTTGATTCTGCAACAGATCTCGATAAAAGCTCAAAATGTTAATCAAATCATTGAATCAAATTTGTCTTCAAAAGTTGCGGCGGGGAGCGGCTTGCAGAGCAAAGTGAATCATTATATTTTAATCCTTTGGAAGAATGAAAGTTTTAAAAGAGAAAATGGCATTAATCAACTTGGTAGAAATATGTCACGATTATGCAAATCCATTCCATAATTTGCATAATCGTGGACTTTCTCCACGACAGTGACTGTAAAATATAATTTAGAGTGCGAGATTTGGATTAATTTGTATGTTTATCAATTAAAGTAGGTGGTGATAAGGAAGAATAGTATCCCAAAAACTGTAACCAAAAATTAGCATATTTTGGTTAAAACAAAATTCTGGTTTTTTTGAAAACTACCGCCACGTTTGGACAATCCCTTATACGTACTCAAAATTGAATAAAAATGTGTTAATAATAGTTGTTTATCAAAAAGTTTAATGATAAATTTATTTACAAAAATAGACAACAGAAATAAACACAAGTAAATTTAATAATGGCACATATTTTTTAAAATAATTTGAGCAAATATTTTTTTGAATTTGTTTTAAAATTTAATATCTTTTTTTTCGGTGTTACACCATAACATCATGACCAGATGTAAAGTCACTGCTAATTTCTTCCTAAAATAATTGGTATTAATTTTATTAAATGTTAAAAATACAGTAATATGTAGAGTACCTTATCACCAATCACACTACACGAAGATTCAACAATTGTTGAAAGGCGTTTTGCAGGAAATTGATCAGAATGTGTATCAGAAGTTGAAAGGCCTTGTTCAATGACGTCATAGCTTCGAGTCACTTCTTCTTCATCTATCCCATCTGCCACCCATGCCATGCCCTTCCAAACTTGATGCATTATATGCACTGCTGGGGCTAACATTGCAACGGTGGCTCGACTTTCTTGTCTATAAACAATTGGATTACAAGCTCATCTCAACATTTTCATTACCGCGGTTAATTTCCAGCTTTTGGCGGCCTGTCATAGAACGCCAAAATCTGTTAACTCGTCTTTTAAATAATTTTGATTTTTTTTATCATAAAACATAGATGTAACCCTATTAATATCAATGTCCAACAAAAAAAATTTACAGAAAAAATGCTTATTTTGGTGTACTGTGACAGACTGCCAAAGGCATGCTTAATTTTTATTATTAAAATGTAATTCAATCTCTCCATCGGGATTTAACCCCATGGTCTTATGTGGATTTGAAATATCCTCGTATGAATCCAAAAAACTTTTTTTGTACCTAAATTTGAATTTAAAAAGAAACAAACCTTAGCGGAAGTTTAGAATCCGTTTCACGACCCGTTGAATTATTTGTTGCAACAGATTGAGCCTGCTGCATTGCCATCATACGACTCCTTAGACCATTCATTTTTGGACTCGATGTACCATCTGATACTGGATACATTTCCTAAAAAACCAAATAAACAACATTTATAAATAAATTGTGTTAATTTTAAAATAACTTTTTTAATTCTCAAATTTCATTCGTGCCGTTTTTGAACCTTTTCTTTAAATTTGCTTGAAACTATTTTAAATTCTTTCTTCGTAAAACACAAAGTGTCAATTTAATTTTTGTTTCCTTCTTTTAATGGAAAACAAGAAAAAATATAAAAGTGCATAAAAAAAGTACATGCCAAAATAGGCTTAGCCTAAGGTACATGCCGAAATAGACATATTGAGTTTCTCTAATCCTTTTAAGGACTTAAAAGTGATACACAGCGAACTGACAGTTGATTTTTAACATTTTGCCAAAAAAAATTTTTTGGAAAAAGTAACTCTTTTTCTTTTTATCCGTAAATATTTTCTGTAAAGCCGAATTACTTTTTTATTTTTTCTAGGGTAAAAAAATGAGAAAAATCTGATAAAAACATATACACGCTGTGTTGTGCTGTCCAATGAGAAAAAACTTTTTTTTGCATTTTTCCATATTAAATTTTTAAACCTAGATTCTGAGAGACTGAAGCAAGTTAAACGTTTTCTGTAAAAAGAAATAAAATGGTTACCACCACATTAATATGTGTGACTTAAAAAATTTGAAAAAAAAGATTCAGAATCCGCTGGATTCAGAATCTTGGAAAAAAATATTGTCCAAATCCTACAAATTTGCTATCATTCGATTCGTCTCGATGAGTTTATTACACTAAATGTAAAATCAAGTGTTTTTTAGAAGTCAGGAAAAAGATTCACAGCTTTTAAAAACTTTATTTTTCATTTTTTTATTTTAATTTATTCTGCTTCTGAATCCTATACAACACTGAATTTTGCATTTAGTGTAATCTACTCATCAAGACGATTCGAATGATAGCAATTTTGAACAATTTGGACAATATTTTTTTCCAAGATTCTGAATCCAACGGATTCTGAATCTTTTTTTTCAAATTTTTTAAGTCACACATATTAATGTGGTGGTAACTGTTCTATTTCTTTTTACAGAAAACGTTTAACTTGCTTCAGTCTCTCAGAATCTAGGTTTAAAAATTTAATATGGAAAAATGTAAAAAAAAGTTTTCTCTCATTGGACAGTTTTGGTCGCGTTCGACACACCGTGATATATAATTTCCCAAAAAATATGAAAAATATGGGTTTTTGGACATGTTGAAATAAGAGTATTTTAGAAAAGTTAAAAACAGAAAATTTTTTTAATTTTTTTTCTCTCAAAATGTGTTTAAAATGTTCAGCAGGTTCGGTTTTATAAAGTTGGGGCTCAGTTTTTTCTATCGTCAATACAAAAAAATTTGCCGCCAAAATGAAGTTGATGCGCGCGCCAGCGTCATGTCCAACATCAATTTAGTGTCAGAAAATGTTTTATGTGTCTAATTTATGCTTAAATCAACTAATTATTAACAACAACACACTGTTATAATTAGTTGGAACAACTATCAACTCTCTACATTCACTACAATTATATTCAAAGTCATCAACATCCTCAACATCAAAAATTCAATAAAAATGGAGAAATTGCTTCAAAAATGATTCCGAAAAGACTGCAGTAGCTATATAAAGCTGTTCTAACTTATAAGTAAGTATTTCAAGCATAAATTTATATTTATTTTATTATTTTAGATATTATATATAATACATGTATACTGTAGTTCTTCAAATTCACGGATGATTCTTTTTTTAAACAGTTTTGAATTGCTGTTATTAATTTATATATATTTAAACCTTGTTTGAGATTTTATGTGATGTTATGAATCTTGTAATCGGTGTTTAGCAATTTTGTATTACAGTTAGAACTCAGATTTCGCATAAGCGCATTTTACAAGAATATCGTTCCTAAGTAGTTTAAATATGTTGAATATATGTTCAGTTATTCATAAAACAATTTTGGAAAGAAATTATACAATATTTCGGTAAAATTGAGAAGCATGGTGATTTTTTAAAACTACAGTATATATATAACTTCGTTAGTAAGCAGAAATAAATCTAAAATAATAAAATAAATATAAATTTATGCTTGAAACACTTACTTATAAGTTAGAACAGCTTTATATAGCTACTGCAGTCTTTTCGGAATCATTTTTGAAGCAATTTCTCCATTTTTATTGAATTTTTGATGTTGAGGATGTTGATGACTTTGAATATAATTGTAGTGAATGTAGAGAGTTGATAGTTGTTCCAACTAATTATAACAGTGTGTTGTTGTTAATAATTAGTTGATTTAAGCATAAATTAGACACATAAAACATTTTCTGACACTAAATTGATGTTGGACATGACGCTGGCGCGCGCATCAACTTCATTTTGGCGGCAAATTTTTTTGTATTGACGATAGAAAAAACTGAGCCCCAACTTTATAAAACCGAACCTGCTGAACATTTTAAACACATTTTGAGAGAAAAAAAATTAAAAAAATTTTCTGTTTTTAACTTTTCTAAAATACTCTTATTTCAACATGTCCAAAAACCCATATTTTTCATATTTTTTGGGAAATTATATATGTTTTTATCAGATTTTTCTCATTTTTTTACCCTAGAAAAAATAAAAAAGTAATTCGGCTTTACAGAAAATATTTACGGATAAAAAGAAAAAGAGTTACTTTTTCCAAAAAATTTTTTTTGGCAAAATGTTAAAAATCAACTAGCACCCTTCTTTTCGATTCGCTGTGGTGATATAGCCATGAAAACAAAAAACTTTTTGCTCACTGCTTACCTTCATGGCATCCATGGAATTCAAGTATCTCAGTGGTCGAGTGGTTAGCGCAGTAAGTTTTCGACCTGCTTCCCTCCAGGTTCGAGTCCGGTCGGAAATTAATTTACTAAAAAGCTTAACATAGTGCTCCGTGAATTTATTGTTAAGCCGATCCGATCCCCAGAGCACCCATATAAGAATTTTAATAAATTATTCTCCGAACGGGACTCGAACCTGGAAGGTACTTGGTCGAAAATCCACTGCGCTAACCACTCGACCACAAAGACATTTGTTAAAAATGCGGCAAAAAATATCAAAAAAAACAAACCTGTAACATTAAACAAAATTTTGTATACCATGATGGATTTTGGCATGCATTTGGGTTTGCTATACATAAGGCACATGCTAACATTGTACCTATAAAAGTGATAAGCTTAAGTTTTTTTGTTTCAAAAAATATTTATTTTTGGTTATTTTATGCTAATCACATCAAATTCAAAGTAAGTAAGTTTTTTCAATGCCATCTGACAGAAAAAAGTTTTTTTTCGCGTTTTTATATTTTTTTTCCCTTTTTGGCATTGAAAAACATTTTGCCAAACATGGGCTCTAAAGATTGGACGCTCAATTCACTGTGGATTCGTAAAGTAATTTTTCTTATTTTATTTTGATCGATTGCTTTGCTCACTGCCGATATTGCCGTCCATCTGTTTTAAAAATCGTGTATAAAAAAATATTTTTCTTTAATTTGAAATATGACAAAAAAGACGGTTTCATTTTATCGCAAAAAGGCAAAAAATTTTTTCGGTGCCAAAAAAGCGGAAAATAACAAATTTGTTTTCTTACAAAAAAATAATAACTTTTTTTTGCCAGTTGGCGTTGAATAGACATTTTGCCAAAAATCGGCTCAGAAAAATTGAACCAAAAAAAGAAAATAAAAAACTTTGCATCTTTTTTTGAATTTTTTATATATTTTTTTGTACTTTAATTGTATTTTACGGCGGCTAAAAGGTTATATTAAATGTTTGAAAGTTGGTTAAAATATAGGGATTTACATTAAATGTGAATTCGATATAAAACATAATTATTATTTATTGTAATCGTTGCCAAATTTTTTATTTTAATTTAAAGGAACAAAAACTAAAACTCTTTTTATTGATTTTTTTAACTTTTTACAGTCAATTCAAAGAAAAGAAAACGTTCACTTTTCACAGTCAATTTTTGGCAAAATGTCTATTCATTGCCAAGCTGGCAAAATGTCTATTCAACGCCATGTGGCAAAAAAAGTTTTTAGTTTTTTTGTGACTTTTTTATTTAAAAAAATTGAAAAACAAAACAAACATTTTTTTCTCCCCACTTTGGCATTGAAAAACATTTTGCCAAACATCGGAAATTGGAAAATTTGGCAAAATGTTTTTCATTGCTAAAGTGGGAGAAAAACTGTTGTATAATTTTCAATATTTTTTAAAACAATAGATTTGTATGAAATGAAATACTCTTTTTTTTTTAAAACTGTTGCGATAACATTATTGAACCAAAGGTTTTTTTATATTGATCAGAACATTCGCAGTTTTTGTTTCCATTTCAATCTGCCATCTTTTATATATTCAATATATATTTATATTTTTAATGCCATGCAAGCAAAATTCTAAGAATTAAAAATTCAAAAACTGCACAAAAAATTTTTTTGCTTGTTTTCAAACAATTTTTTTGTGTTAAAAAAAATTGTGAGAAAATTTTTCTTTTTTTCTGCCTTTTCGATGTATTAATTATTGATTTTTTAAACGCTGTATAAAAATAGATATCTTAAAAAAATGAAAAAATGCTCCCATTTTATCTGTTTTTTTTGTTAGTTAAAAAAAAGATGCATCAAAAAATTGTAATGTTACAAAAATAATTTTTTCCCTTTAATGTTTAATCAATTTCACCAAATTTTTAGTTTAATTTTATTTCAATTTTTTAAATATTTTAGTTAATTTTTTTGCTATTGTTTTTTTTTGTATAATATTGATTGTTTCGTCTTCAAAAAAAATATATATTGCATTTTTGAAAATCTTAAAACTGTTACCCAAAATGAAATATTCTATCGAGCATTTATTATTTTAATAAAATTTTGTGAAAACTTTTTATTCATTTTTTTTAAATTTTTGATATTAATCAAAGCTTTGCGAAACTGCTATTTTTGTTCAAAAAATACTGATAGTTGGTATTTTTCAAGAATTAGTTCGACACCGATAATCGCTCGATATTTGATATCTATAACTATTTTATCGATACTGACATATCGATTAGATACTTGATATCACTAACGATTATTTTTTCGATATTCGATATTTTAGTATCCTACTCAAGGCCATATACCGAAAAATATTTCGGAGGGGGCACAGCGATTTTCAGGGGGGGGGGGCACGCCTTTGATATTTTGCAGCCGCCAACACGAAGCGGCAAAAGATCAAAGGAAATTCTTTAGTTTTGGGGGGCACAGATCCCGAATCCCCCCCCCTAAATACGGCCTTGATCCTACTGCACCAAAATTTGTTTTTTTAGTAATAATTAAGACGAGTTCTCTGAATTTATTTGCAGGCCACCGTACAAAAAATTCAAAGTGGTCGGGGGGACGTAATTTTTCGTCCTATAGGGTAATTTTTGGTGCTGAGTCCGTTTTTTTTGGTTTTAACGCGAAAAATTTGGTGGTTCAAAAGTTATCGTGGCGGGACCACCGAAATTTCGAAAATACGGTAAAAATTCGAAATTTGTTAGTTTTCTCTAATTTCCCACCCATATAGGTTTTCGACCATGCTGAATCCGAATTTCTCCTCGGCGAGTGCCGAAAAGTTCCGAAAAGTGCCGAAACGACATTTCGACCAGCCGAATTTGTTAATTTTTGGGCGAAATGACCGTCTGGGTTATCGGGGGATGTGAAATAATGTCATATTCGGAATCAGCGTGGTCGATTACCTATACTCCTGGCAATTATGTAAAATAAAACGTGGGCAGGCATTTATCGCACCCCCAGAAACACCAAACCTCCACAGGGGGGAGTACGTTGAAGTTTAAAAATAAAAATTTTTTCAAAAAAATTTTTTTTTCGAAATTTGTTTAAATATAGTTTTTTTTACTTCACATTGTCCCATTTGGCATTGGAAATAATTTTGGTGTCTTTTTACCAGTAATAAGTAAAATTTTTGGTAATATTTATTGTAAAATTTGACTTTTTTTTCAACTAATGTATTTTTTTGACAAATTATTTCAGTTTTATTAAAAATAATGTTATTTGACATTCGAAATATGTTTGCTGTATATTTTAACAGTAATTAGTAATATTTTGGTAAAACTTGGGTTTGTTTTCTCAACTTACAACTACAGTTTTACCCAACAAAATGTTACAAAAATAATACCACAAAATTTTACCAAAATATTACTAATTACTGTTAAAATATACAGCAAACATATTTCGAATGTCAAATAACATTATTTTTAATAAAACTGAAATAATTTGTCAAAAAAATACATTAGTTGAAAAAAAAGTCAAATTTTACAATAAATATTACCAAAAATTTTACTTATTACTGGTAAAAAGACACCAAAATTATTTCCAATGCCAAATGGGACAATGTGAAGTAAAAAAAACTATATTTAAACAAATTTCGAAAAAAAAATTTTTTTGAAAAAATTTTTATTTTTAAACTTCAACGTACTCCCCCCTGTGGAGGTTTGGTGTTTCTGGGGGTGCGATAAATGCCTGCCCACGTTTTATTTTACATAATTGCCAGGAGTATAGGTAATCGACCACGCTGATTCCGAATATGACATTATTTCACATCCCCCGATAACCCAGACGGTCATTTCGCCCAAAAATTAACAAATTCGGCTGGTCGAAATGTCGTTTCGGCACTTTTCGGAACTTTTCGGCACTCGCCGAGGAGAAATTCGGATTCAGCATGGTCGAAAACCTATATGGGTGGGAAATTAGAGAAAACTAACAAATTTCGAATTTTTACCGTATTTTCGAAATTTCGGTGGTCCCGCCACGATAACTTTTGAACCACCAAATTTTTCGCGTTAAAACCAAAAAAAACGGACTCAGCACCAAAAATTACCCTATAGGACGAAAAATTACGTCCCCCCGACCACTTTGAATTTTTTGTACGGAAAGCGTGAGGAAGGGGAAAAAAACCTCAGAGAACTCGTCTTAAAGCTATATCTATCAGGGCTCTGCGAAATCGAAATATTGAAGCGAAATAAATTTAAGGGAATTTTTGCTAATTGAAAAACAAGAATTAGGGAGCGTCCAGAGGTGACGACACTATAAAATCGAAAATTTTGAACCCCACCCACCCTTCCGTCACGCTTTGCCCTTTGATCTTTGTCGGCTTTTTAGCAGGAGCGTCACGTTTAGCTTAACCCCACCCACCCATAAAACCCGTGACGTCACGTCTGGACGCTCCCTTACGCTGAAAACTCTTTTTTTACTAAAAATGTTAAAAAAACAATCCAAAAAACCAGTTTCGATTTCGAATTTCGAACAAAAAATTGCAAAATCGAAATCAAAATATCCAAATCGAAATTTTTTCCGAAATCGAAATCGACATTTTCGATTGATTTCGCAGAGCCCTGCTATCTATATATCTATAAAAAGCTGCGGCAAAAAACATTTATCTAATTTCAACAACAAAAAAATATTATATTTTTTTTCGTGACAAAACTTACCAACAATACACAACAAAACAATATATAATCCAAAATTATATGTTTCTAAATCAATAATGGCAATTGTAACACAAAAAAGCATTATTGCAAATAAAATTAATATTGAAAGGCAGGCATAAAACATTGTGTTTTTTTATTTTGTTGTTGTAAAATTAATTAATACAGTAATTGAATATAAATAAATATTTAATATAAAAAAAACAAATTTGCATAAAAATAATTTTTAGGTAAATTTACTACCAATGCCAAAGATCCATTAAAATATATATATAGAAAATTATTTGTGTTTGAATAAAAAAGATAAGGCTGGATCTGAAAAAAAAATTATTTATATTTGTTTTAAATTAATTAAAGGGAGCGTTCGGGGCAAGACAAAGTTTTTTTTTCCATTCCATCGCACGGGTCCTCTTAGCACGAAAATATGCCAAAATCTTTAAAAATAGCGAATATCAATAAATTTAGACCATTTTTTGTGTCTTTACGATTAAAATTAACCCTAAAACATGTACCCCACAAAAAACGAAAACAATCCAGGAAAATACGAAATTTGAATATTTTATTGATTACTCACACATTTTTGACAACCGATATATATTCTCAAAAAAAGTTTATTTAAATCATATTTTTTTAAAACAGTTTTTTCTAGGCTTAATTTTAATCGTAAAAACAGAAAAAATAGTCAAAATTCAGTAATATTCACTATTTTAAAGATTTCTGGCATATTTTCGTGCTAAGAGGACCCGTGCCATGGAATGAAAAAAAACTTTGTCAATCTCGAACGCTCTCTTAAAGTTGTTAAATAAAATTTAAAAAAGTTGTTGTAAAAAAAGCGAATAAGTTAAAAAACTTTTTTGGCATCACGCAATTTTTCCGGTTTTTTTAAAAAGAAGAAAAAAAAAGAGATAAAAAAAATTGAATATTTTTGAAACAATTAAGCCTTGATTTAGTATTCTTTTTCATGGCATTTTTTTAGTTGGTTTTATTTAAATAAAAGAGAAAAAAATTTTTTTTGAAAAGAATTGAATTTTAGATTTTTAAAGGAACGAAAAAAAATTGAGGGTCTTGAAGGGATTCTTTTTCGAATTAAAAAAAATAAAGAGTTTTAATTCTAAGGATTCCAAAATAAAAACAACAAAGTATTAAACAAAAATTTAATCGATAAAATTTAAAATAATAATTTTGTTATTAAATTAAAGTGCTCCATTTTAAATTATAACTGTTGTTAAAAAAATTTGCATATTTAGTGATAATATTTTTGGTGATAAAAATAATTATTTTCGAAATGTTAGGGAAATCAATTGAAAGGATTAAAAATAGTTAGATCAAAGCTAGGCTCATCTAAAATTTGCATAAAAAAAACAGAAAATATGCTTCAAAAGTCTATGCAAATTTTTCAAAAATGATGAAATGAAAAAAAAAATAAGAAAAAAATCTTTCAAACTCCAAAAAAAAATTTAAGTCACAAAATAAAAATTTTTAAAAATAATAAATAGCTGTAAACTATAATTAAAACCATTTTTTTATAAGAAAGTCATTTATATAACTTTTAACACATCAAAAAAGATGGCGAAGAATATTGCTACTTCCTTTTTTCAAATACAAATTCAAATACAAAAACATTTTTATATTTTTGAATTTATCAAAAAAGCAGTGACACGGAAACAATATTTTTTTGATTAAAGAAAAAATTAATCATATCTCTTGGGAATTGTACGAATGATAAAATGATAAAATGATAAAATGATAAAATGATAAGGGAAATACTGAAAGAAAAATTCTTGAAACTTTAAAAATTATAAAAAAGTTTTTAATTTTTCGATACAAAATTTTAATTTTTGAAGACTTAAATAAATGATAAGGTGATATGGTGATAAGGCGATAAAATGATAAAACGATAAGAGAAATGTTAAAAAATTTCGAAATGATAACTTTTAAAAATATAAAAAACAATTTTAAATTTATATTTCAACATTTTAATTTGTGAAAACTCAGAAAATGATAAGGTGATAAAATGATAAAAATGATAAAAAATTTCGAAACAATAAAACTATTTTTAAAAAATGCTTAATTTAAACATAAATTTTTTTGGATTATAAAATTTTTAGAAAATTTGTTGTGTTAAATATACTATTTTATGGTACTGTAAGCTACAGTATACCAATCCAAAATATTAGCAAAACGAAAATTCCAAAAATAAAAAAAAAACAAGTTCAACAAAAAATAATTAACAGATTATGCAAATTTTTGCTATGTCTCATAAAATATCAAAAATTTGCATAATATTTTTAAACTGCAGTATCTAGCTTTTAAGACTTTTACCGAAAAAAAGAAACATTTTGTTTATCAAACATGTATGTTTCAAATATATTTTTAATAGTATAAAAAAAATTTGTTCAAAGAATTCAGCGCGAAAAAAAAGAGAGAAAGCAAAAAAAAAATGGTGGGTTTCAATTTAATTTTTATTTTTTCTTCCCTCTCTCTTTTTTTTCCTTCAGTATTAACGAAGCTAATCGTTGCCTTCCGGGGAAAAAAAAAAGTCAAAATGAAAAGAAGGAAAAAAACAAGGACAAAAAAAGGGGGGGAAAAACTTTGAATCAATGTTTGCCGCCACCGCCGCCGTTGTTGCTGCTGCTTTTAGCGTCGCCGGCAGCTCCACGGACTTTTTTCTTAGTTTTTTTTAAAATTTATAATTCTCTTTTTTTAAAGAAAATGTTGCGCAGCGAAAATTTAAAATGAGGCAGGCGTAACTCTAAAGTTGAAGATTTTTGTGGTCCATGAATTATTAATTAAAGGGAGCGTTCGGGATAGGACAAAGCTTTTCATTTCCATGGCACGGGTCCTCTTAGCATGAAAATATGCCAAAATCTTTAAAATAGTGAATATTACTAAATTTAAACCATTTTTTGTGTCTTTTCGATTAAAATTAACCCTAAAACATGTGCCCCACAAAAAACGGAAACAATCCAGGAAAATACGAAATTTGAATATTTTATTGATTACTCACACATTTGTAACAACCGTTTTATATTCTCAAAAAAAGTTTATACAAATCATATTTTTTTTAAAACAGTTTTTCCTAGGCTTAATTTTGATCGAAAAAACAGATAAAATAGTCTAAATCCAGTAATATTCACTATTTTAAAGATTTTGGCACATTTTCGTGCTAAGAGGATCCGTGCAATGGAATAAAAAAAATACTTTGTCTATCCCGGACGCTCCCTTTAACCGCGAAAAAAAGGTCAATTTTTTGTTTAAAAAAACTTCTAAATTTGACATGTTTTTAATTTTGACTTCTGATTCCATTGATCCCAACTCTCTGAAGTCAAAATTAAGGAATCGGAAAATACCTAACAAATATCACAGCGCACATTGGAAATTTTAATACATTCTAAACTTTCGTTTCAAGAATCCTTTTCACGAATTTGTCGGGTAATTTTTACTAAAACTTTGACAGTGGATTCCGAGTTTATGTTAATTTTTCATGTTTTTTTATCTTTTTATTTAAAATCAGCGTAAAAAACCAAGTCGGATAACAGAGAGTTTTTTGAAAAATAATATCTGTGAAGCAAAATCAATATTGCATGTGAAATTGTCGGGTGATTTTTTCACTTTATTAGTTTTGGCAAAACGTTTGTCTCCAAGTCTAATCCATATTAGCTCAACTAAACTTCTATTTAATGCTGGATATATACTTTTCTCAACAAAATTATGGTTTAGAATCGCTTGAACAAATACCAGAGGATGTTACAAAATCACCATGGATATATAAAAAGTAAGTATTTCCTATTTTTTACCATATTTTATATATACTTTTTTCAGTTTGTTATATTTTTCTCAAAGAGTTGTCTTTTTCCATTAAATAATCATAAATTCAATATCAATTTTCAACTCTTACCAGCAGCTGTAAATAACAAGTGTACTTTTTTCACGGTTTTGGTGCACTTGCAAATGTCTATATTTTTGCTCTTATTGTTAATTCACAAGCTCATCATGAATATATAGACATATTTAGGATGATGATGCAACTGCATTATTCAAATATTATTTTTTATCAATTTCTAATAGTAAATTAACAACAAAAGAAACAATGAAAGACAACTCTTTGAGAAAAATATAACAAACTGAAAAAAGTATATATAAAATATGGTAAAAAATAGGAAATACTTACTTTTTATATATCCATGGTGATTTTGTAACATCCTCTGGTATTTGTTCAAGCAATTCTAAACCATAATTTTGTTGAGAAAAGTATATATCCAACATCAAATAGAAGATTAGTTGAGTTAATATGGATAAGACTCGGAGCAAAACGTTTTGCCAAAACTAATAAAGTGAAAAAATCACCCGACAATTTCACATGCAATATTGATTTTGCTTTACAGATATTATTTTTGAAAAAACTCTCTGTTATCCGACTAAGTTTTTGACGCTGATTTTAATTATAAAAACAAAAAAACGTGAAAATTTTGTACAAAACCGGAATCCACTGTCAAAGTTTTAATAAATTTTGCAAAAAATTGCACGAGAAATGCATGACAAGGATTCTTGAAACGAAAGTTTAGAATGTTCACTTTTAGCGGATGCATTTCCAACGTGAGCGAAATCGCTGTGGGAGAATTTCGAAATAGAAATCAAAAATTGCTTTTTTTCGATCGGCCCAAACTCATCCGAATTACATCCAAATGTTTTAATTGAAACTAAAAATATTGATATGGTTATTAAGAATATGCCAGAAAAAAACCAACCCATAATATGCAAATTTGAAAACATGGCAGTAAAAGTTAATTTTGATTTCCTTTAATTTCTCATATTTTTTTTGCTAAATTTTTTAATTTTTGCATTAGCATTTTAAAAAAATGGATTTTTAACAATAATTCAAGAAAATATCAATGACTTCCGAATTTTGGCATATTATGATGGACTCGCAAGAATCTGCAAAAATTCTATTTTTTGACGCTTTTCAATGTATTTATCAATCAAGACCATAGCAGTGAAAACAAAATAAAAAAAGTAAAAAAGGGTGCAAAAAAGGATACAAAGAGAAAAGAGATTTTATGGGTCAATTAAATAAATCAAGAGCGAGTTTTTTTTTTCACTTTTAGTTTCAATGTTGCATTTTTTTCTTGAACCCTTTTGGCGATCAATTATTCGAAGCATCGGTGGTTCAGTGGTAGAATGCTCGCCTGCCACGCGGGCGGCCCGGGTTCGATTCCCGGTCGATGCAATTTCTTTTTTACTTTTTCAAATACATTTAATTCAGCGGGTTTTTTGTGATGCAAACTGAAATTTTATGAAGAAAACATTTTTTAAAAATAAAGTCGGAGGAGTGTATTAATATTGTTCTTTTTTTTCCGTTTAAGAGAGAGAGAACGAGAGGCTTTTTAAAAATATCTTTTGTTTGGCGTCAATTTTTATTGAAGCGTAACGAGAGGAAAGAGGAAATTAATTTGAATGAAAATTATAAAAAGAAGAAAGAAAGAAATAAAAATAAAGTCAAAGGTTAAAAAAAGAATTCCCTGTCTGTTTCGATCGAATTGAAAAATGAAATGAATGAAGCTTGCAATAAATAAAAAAATAGAATTCAATACACTTGAATTAATTTTTTTAATTTTTCACGGAATTAAAAAAGTTTTTCTGTGTATTTTTTTTAAAAAAATGATATCAGATTGTAAATCATTGATATAAGTTAAAAAGGTGTTGTCAGTAGTAATTTTTTTTGGCATATTATCACAGATTGAAACCGGCGACTTTGGCAAAGTGAGACATGTCGCCACTGGCGATTTTGACATAGTGTGACAAGTGGGGAATGGTCATTTGGGCATAGTGTGACAGACTGTTCGCCAATGGCGATTTTGGCAAAGTGGGACATTTCGCCACTGGCGATTTTGGCAAAGTGGGACAGATTTCCATCGAAGATTTTGGCATAATGTGATAAATTATCACTGGTAGAAAAGCGTGATAAATGGCCACTGGCAATTTTGGCACAATGTGACGATATGCTCAAGAACACAGTTGTTTAAAAAATCAAAACTCAAAAAAAAGATAAAAATAAATACTGCTTTATAAATAATTAGAAAAATTCTTAAAAAATTTATTAAAAAATAAAAAGCTTTTAATTTTGGCATTGACTTTCACACTATGAATTATTTCTTTTGTTGCATTTTGCCAAAAAAGAAAAGTCAAAAAATTTTTTTTAAATTGCAACGTTTTTTGCCTGAGAGGATAAAATTGAAAAACGTGAAAAAATATTTTTTTATTATTTACAAAAAATAGCCTATGAAATGAGGAATCTAATGATATCTTATTGAAGGCAAATGGTGAAAGTTGTGCAAAATGCCGTAAGTTTTTAGATGTTGCATATATAAATTTGTAGTTAAAAAGTGCATAAACTTTGTGATTTGAATCAGCTTTTTGAGCTTAATGTTTTTCATATATCGCATATAACATGTACAACAATCTTATCTCAAAAAATTGGACTTTCAACCCGAAGTTTTTTATTTTTGAATATATTTATATATATACTTGTTCTTCCTTGAATAATCAGTCAAATAATTTCAAATATGTTTCAAATACCACTTTTATTTGCTAAGTAACATTAAATACACTTTTAAAACAATAATATTATAACTTAAAAAAAATATATGTCACAAAAATTAATCCATAAGTGTTCAAGTACCCTTTGAGGCCATATCGAGAGCTCTCTTTGAAAAAGTTTTGTGGCGAATGCGATGGGTCAAATAACAAGTAAACAAATTGCTTTAATTAAATCAACGATTAATCAAGTATTTTTTGGCGCGCAAATGCCGTGCAAAATGATTTTTCGATATTTTTATTGATGTGCTAAATTTAACACTAACTTCATCAACGTTTAAACCTTTCACCACCAAATGGTTTCTGATGGAGGCGGAGATTTTTTTAAAGTAAGTATTTGTTCACATTTTTTGATTGCCATATATATATATATTCTTTTTAGCTAATAAAAGTGGTATTTGAAACATATTTGAAATTATTTGACTGATTATTCAAGGAAGAACAAGTATATATATAAATATATTCAAAAATAAAAAAAACTTCGGGTTGAAAGTCCAATTTTTTGAGATAAGATTGTTGTACATGTTATATGCGATATATGAAAAACATTAAGCTCAAAAAGCTGATTCAAATCACAAAGTTTATGCACTTTTTAACTACAAATTTATATATGCAACATCTAAAAACTTACGGCATTTTGCACAACTTTCACCATTTGCCTTCAATAAGATATCATTAGATTCCTTATTTCATAGGCTATTTTTTGTGAACAATAAAAAACGTTAAAAAGTTAAAATTAATCGTAGCCAACTTTTTTGGTAAATTACTTTTACAAAATTTTTTATTAAAAGTAATTTCGTTGCAAGAATTTTGATAATTCGTAGTGCTTTCAGAGTCTTTCTTTTTTTTTCCCATTCATTCAATTCATTCCATTTAACTTTTTTTATTTATAAAAGTAATCTTTCAAAAAAATATATATATATAAATTCTTTGCTCTCATTTTTTCAAATATTTTTCACATATTTTTTTTTGGCATTCTTTTTTTTTTTCAAATATTTTTTATTATTAAAAAAACAAAAGTGGCAAAAAAACGAACTCATTTAAAAAAATATGAAAGAATAAAGTTTTCATTTGAGTTCAATGAAAAAGGGGGGGGGGGGGGGGTGACCAGAAAAAAATGAGAAGAATAAAAACTTTATTTTTTAAATTTTCCCCTTGGTAGGTTTGAGAATGTGTTTGTTTGTCTGTCTGTTTGTTACATTTTTGTTTTTCATATCGGTGTTTGGTATTAAAATGTTGAGAAAAATATGGGGGTAATGCTAAAATAGGTGAAGGTTTCCGGAGGCTGCCGGAACTTTGAGTTTTGGGGCTTCGAAATTGAGATCCGAAAGGAGAATGAAAAAAATAATGCAAATTGACGGGGAATGCAGAAATGTGAATGAATGTTGGAAAAAAATGAAAAAAATGGAATGAAACTTTCATTATGAAAGAAGGAAAAACGGAAATGATTTGCATAGGATTTCTAATTTTTGGAATGTAATAATTTTGCTATTGTTTTGTTGGAAAGAATATTGAAGAGATTGGGAAAAGAAGACAACTGGGCGCCCGAAGGGCGCCTTATGATGGTATGTCAGGATCAAAAAACGTAAAAATAAAATATGTGTTTGGAAAATGTTAAAATTCTGATGCTGACAGGTGGAAAATTTGTCAATAAATCAGTAAAATTCTAATTTGACTTTTACCACGTTTTTTCTTGATGTAGGGTACCTATCATTGATGTTACAACAGATTTAATGGTTTCATCAGAAATAAGATTTGTATCAAAGGAGATTCGTCAGTTTGCGCATTTTTGCGATTTCGCAAAAAATTGCGAAATTGTAAATAAGTGATAATCAGGGTTTTTCGTGTCGAGAACGGCATACTGTAAATTGCTTTTTTCTTTCGCAAAAAAACAAAAAGAAATTTCGAAATCGTCGCTTTGTTTTTTTATAAATGCATTTTTGCAGTATTTTTTTTAATTTTATTCTTTTTGCGTATAAATGTTTTAATTTTTATGTTTAGTGATAAATAAAGTTGTTTTTCTTTGTATTTGTGGACAATTAAAGGTTTCATCTTATACATTTTTTTTGACACTTTTTGGTGTTTTTAAATATATTATATTTTTCGATCAATTTTGAACGGGGTAATGATTTGTAGCAAAAATATTGACGAAGAAAAAACAAAATTGGCAAATGCTATTGGGAAACACATCGTTTATGTTTATTGGCATTTGTCCACATCCCTTTGACAGAGGAACCTTTTTAAACGATTCATTCTCCATCATCAAAACTTGAATCAGCCAAAATTTGGACATCATAATCGCCTGAGGTTAATTTTATTAAAATTATTCAACTCAATTTTATCAACAATATCAAAAGTTTTTGAATGCTCGGAAAAACATTTTCTGAATATGAAGTTGTTTTTGGATAAACGAGTATGAAACTCAACAACATCGCTTTAGCACACTGATTGCTTTATAGAACAACAGCAACAAAATATTGGTTTCTAAACCAATAAGTTTTCAATATTTACAGTTTTTGGAGGCAAAATCCTGTGTATGTTTGAAATGGGTTGGGCATGTTTGAAGAGATGATGTTTCTATAGCACAACTTTGTCGATAAGAAATTTATTATCAAATTGCCAGTAAAGTGTAAATGAAAAATCAACATTATCATCTATTCTGTTTCTCTGCATTATGAAGTTTTTCATTTAAAATTAAAGCTGCATTAAATAAAATTTGTCTCTAAACTCCATACTAATATTTCAGCAAGACCGTTTCATAAATTTATTGTCACATATATGGTTAATTACATTCTATCACAGGAAAGCAGCTTTTCAATCAAACGTATGAAATCCTTCAAATTTTTAAAATAAAAAACGTAGTTTTATTGGTGTGAAAATAATATTTTAAATACACAATTATTAAATATTTTTGCTAAAAGCAAGAAATAAAAAACATTACCTTTATTTAAATTCAGCAAAATTATCGCAAAATGTTTGACAAAAAATGAAGAAAAATAGAATATAAATCTATAAGGATTAAACCTGTCGTTTGTAACATAAAGACAGTGTCTTAAGAAACCGATAAAATTTTTATTAAAACAAGTCAATAAATACGTAAACCATATATATTAAATTTAAAAACACCAAAAAGTGTCAAAAAAAATGTATAAGATGAAACCTTTAATTGTCCACAAATACAAAGAAAAACAACTTTATTTATCACTAAACATAAAAATTAAAACATTTATACGCAAAAAGAATAAAATTAAAAAAAATACTGCAAAAATGCATTTATAAAAAAACAAAGCGACGATTTCGAAATTTCTTTTTGTTTTTTTGCGAAAGAAAAAAGCAATTTACAGTATGCCGTTCTCGACACGAAAAACCCTGATTATCACTTATTTACAATTTCGCAATTTTTTGCGAAATCGCAAAAATGCGCAAACTGACGAATCTCCTTTAAGCTCATTACGTTTTTATATCTGAAGATTCCGCCGACTGTATAGTAGGCTGGTGTTGAAGCAATATATATTCTCTGATAATTGTTATAATGTAGAAGTGAGAATGAAAAGTGAAGAAAATATAAACGTGAAAAGAAATTAAGGAGTTTAGAAGCTGCAAAAATCGGTATTATCTTATTTTTAAAGGTTTTTGACTATAATGTTGCAAAGCTGAATTTAATCGGTGTAATATTTATAAATCATTTTTCAACTATTGCTTCGTTTTTATAATGCTGTAAACTTACAGCAACAAAAAAGGAAATGAAAAAAATGCAAATTAATGGACAAAATGAATGACAGACGTTTTGCATAAAGTTGTGAAAAATTAGTGAAAAAAAACAGTAGCAAGAAGGTGTAAGACCTATGTCATGTATTTGTTAATATCCCCATGCAAGACCCCCTGTGTATGCTTTTGCTTACAAAGAACCCGCGGCAGCGGGTTCGCCTCTTGTCACACGCATAAATAAAAAAATATATATATAAAAATAAAAGAATGAAATGAATTGAAATGAGTGACTGACGACTGCCCCCTAAAAACAGTAGAAGAAAAAAAAAATGCAACTTTGAAAGAAAAAAAAGAAAGTTTAATTGCGTCAAGTTTTTTTGAAAAAAAAAATATAAGCAAAAAAAGAAAAGGAAGCTTCTTCTTTTTTTCTGGATTAATCGGTGCCATAGTCAACTTCAA
Organism: Panagrolaimus superbus; assembly: GCA_964035985.1. NCBI lineage: Eukaryota > Metazoa > Nematoda > Chromadorea > Rhabditida > Panagrolaimidae > Panagrolaimus > Panagrolaimus superbus. Next base: position 30,599,584 of record OZ038356.1, read on the forward strand.
AATGAGAGAATGGCACAAAATAAAATATAAAGAAAAAAAAAGTTTGTTTTGGAAACTATTTTGCATTTTTTGTTGTTGAAATGTAGAAGAAGAAAAAAAATGTTTTCAACTTTTTTTGAGAGATTTTTTTTTTGAAAATGAGACCAAAAAAAATTATATAAAAAAACATTAAATTTATTCTTGGAAAAAAAAATTAAAAATTGAATTGATTCAGAAAAATAAAAGGGATAAAAATGTAATATTTTTTGCAGCTAACAAAAAAATATAAATTTTGAAAGGGAATTTGGAAAAAATACTTTAAAAAATAGACAAAATTAAAATGGCTATAATTTGTGACGTCACAAATTATTTGAAGATTTTGCAAAATTATTTTTATGCAAATTTTATCAAATTTTTGGTGAAAAATCTTTCAAAAATATGCCAAAAAAACATAAGGTTTCAATCAACCTACAAGAACTCTAAATTACAGTAATATTGTTTAAAATAAAAGATTTACCAATAATTTATTTTTAACGACAATTTAACATTTATTTAAATTTTTAAACTTAAAAGAAACAATTATTTTAAAGTTTAAAAATAATAAAATTTCTGTTTTTTGAACTTTAAACATTTCTGAGAAAAGATAAAAAAAAACAATTATAAAATTAAATATCTAAGAATAAATTTGATTAAACTACATAACAGACCCTCATTAAAAGATTTAACAAAAATATAAGCTTAATAAAATGTTGTTACAAAAAAGATAATGTTTTGAAACATAAAACCAAAAATCTACTTTTAAATCTTTTGTGCCTCAAAAATTTTTTTTAAAAATGGCTTTCACAACAAAAAAAAAGTCTCGACGATAAAATTTAAAAAAAAGTAAAAAAATTGAATGCAAAAAATTGTTGGCGACATGTGCAAAAAATGGATGAACCTGATTTGCCTGATTTTTCTTTGTTTTACCACGAAAATAGTTTCTTTTGTCTTCTCGAACTTTTTTTCAATGTTTTTTAGAAAGTTCGAGAAGACAAAAGAAGCTATTTTCGTGTTAAAACAAAGAAAAAATCAGGCAAATCAGGTTCATCCATTCACGAAATTACGCAAAAAAAGAAAAAATGTCAGAATTTTATAATTCGAATTCTGAAGCATTTTCGTGGTGAGAACACTGACATATTACTTGCTTGTCGTCGAGACTCCCCCTATAACGACAGAAAAAAGAAATGGAAAAAATGATTAAACAATTTTTAATACCGTTTAATACTCTTTTTTGAAGGAATCCAAAAAAAGCTATAAAGCTATTAACCATCTAAAAGAGAGATAGAGAGAGTGAAAGGAATGGAGAGACACGTCATATAATTCTTGTTTTACGTTTTTAAAAAAAATGGTTTCTTTAATCTTAATTCATTATTATCATCTTTTATAATCCCAAAAACCAGAAAGACAGATTTTTGAAATAAAAAAAATGTTTTTATCCAAAAAAAAAGAACTACCAATTTTTGCTGTCTTTTTTTTAAAGATGGTAATTATTTTTTAATGGGCTTAAAAACAAGTTTTGCTTAAATATATTTTTTTGAACATTTTACAAATAAATATAAGGGTTGGGGAAATATTACTTACAACAACGAAAAAATTTGTTTTTAAAATATTTGAATTTTGTTTTTCCAAAAAAACTGGAAAGTTTTTTCATTTTTTGAAAAAATAAATGTTGGGATCATGTAAAACATTGAAAAGTGAATTTAAACACGCCAGAAAATGTCATCATTGATAAAATTGCTTTAAAAAATGTTTACGATTATTTTAAAATTATTTCAAGAAAAAAAAATTTTCAAAAAAATTTTTTTTGACACAAATTTTTTATCAGCGTGTTCAACACACTCCTCAATGTAATCCTCGGTAGTATATTTATAATTTATTTCTCTTAACATTTAAACAGTTATCCAATAAATATTATACTGTTATAAAAAAAGTTAAGTAATAACTGAGCCGGAGCTCAAGCAATAAAAAAGAAAAGTGGACACTTTATTGGGAATTAGAAAGGTTGGTTTGTTCTTCCCAAGCATTTACTATTCTGCAGCAACTTCTTCTTCGATTTACAGATCCATGAGGTTTTCCATAACCAATTATAAAAGAAGCAGCTTCACGTCTGTCATACTTTGGGTATGATGGACGTATACTTCAATACAAATTAAAAGTTGCTATCAACTTTTACTGTAATGAAGTTTTTGTATATTCATTTGGTTCAGCAATCCTTTAACTAACTTAAAAGATTCTTCACCAGCAGAAAAGAGGAACTAACGAGATAAATCTCACCTTCAACTTTATCTTAAAGAAAGTTTAGGCCAGACTTATCTCCCGGGTCGTGACCCTTTTTACCAAATGAAATATAACATATTTATATATACAAGTCTTAAAGGGAGTGTCGACGACAAGCAAAAAAAAATTTTTTGGCAACAAGTATGTTTTTACACGAAAAAGACATTTTTCTATGCTATTTCTTTTCTCTAACTCAATTTCGTGTTAAAACATACTTGTTGTCCACACAAATTTTTTTTTGCTTGTCGTCGACACTCCCTTTAAATAAATAAATGAATCTATCACGATTATGCTACTCCTTCCAGCTTCGGTAAATATAATTTGCTATACGAAGTTTCACATTTACATACATGATAGAAACAAAACTATTACAAGAATATATATAAATACTTACGTTATATTCCATTTGGTAGAGTCGGTATTAATATTTTTGCTCGGCCACTTAAGATATTTTCTGATGCAGGTTGTAAAAATAGAGATGATGATTTCTTTAATAATTTTCATCAGCAACATTTGCTTCAATGTCTACCCAACCAAATATTAGGGTAACAATCGCCGTGTTTATTGGCGCTATGAAGTTTGTGAAGCATCCGAAGAGTAAAAGATTGATGCAACATATATACAATGGGTGACAAAAGTTTGAGTACTTTTTTTTTCATGAAAGATCATGTTTTTTCATGAATTTTAAGGAACATAATGCCAAAAAGAGTGGGGTGAAAAAAATCTCAAAAGCTCAATCGCTTACAAAAACATAAAAGTTTTTTTTAAATTTGGGGGCTTTAAATTAATTAATTTTTTAAAAATGTGGATAATCGAACATGGGGAATCAGATTAATAATGTTACCGTACCACAGTAATAAGTAATTTGTGGTAAAATGGTAAAAAAATTTTTCAGAATCCTAGAAGCACAAAAATGTGATTCAGAATCCTCTTGATATCAAATGACTTGTAGTTTTGGATTCTCCGTATTCGATTATCCTAAAATGAGTAAAAAGAGGTTTTTTAACAAAAATTTTACCATTTTACCACAAATTACTTATTACTGTGGTACGGTAACATTATTATTCTGATTCCCCATGTTTGATTATCCACATTTTTAAAAAATTAATAAATTTAAAGCTCCCAAATTTAAAAAAACTTTTATGTTTTTGTAAGCGATTGAGCTTTTGAGATTTTTTTCACCCCACTCTTTTTGGCATTATGTTCCTTAAAATTCATGAAAAAACATGATCTTTCATGAAAAAAAAGTACTCAAACTTTTGTCACCCATTGTATATTCTTCCATCCAGCATTGAGATATTGATGAGATGAACGCCATCCAAAGGAAGATTAAGATTTTTGCAATCCCCCACTGCTCTCTTTCTCGTTTCATCGGAATATAAGCAAGCCAGCATATATTCCCTAGACAACGCCGAAAGAGTTGTGAGGTTATTGTATCTCGTAAATTCCTTCTTCAAGCATCCAAATATCAAAAAGTACGAGTGCCTTGGCCAAAAATCATCAGTTTATCTCACAATAAAACAGCGGATATGAAAAACCTGTTTTATTGATCGATAAAAAAAATGATGATTTTTGTTAATCTAGCTTAAAAATTACACTTTTTGGGTCTAAAACCTAGCAAATAGTGTTCTTAGTAGCTTTATAATGATTAACCAATAAAATAATGATGATAAAATGATAAGAATCAAGAAATAATCAACAAAATAATAAAAAATAAGCAGAAAATTAAAAACCGACCGCCTGTCACGTGCGAGACCCGGGTTCAAATAAATACATGTATAAGGGTTGGGGAAATATTACTTAATACAGGGTGATTCAAAAATAACTTTACTCTTGTTTTTGATGGGAAATCGTTGCTTTTTAGTTCTGCGAGTTCATATTTTCAGGGATGTGTTATAAATGTGGGGAGCTAATTTTAAAGACAAAATTTTGGCATTCGGGGACACTTCGCCAAACAGCGCCAAATTCAAATTTTTTTTTTTTAAACGGCTATTTTAAACATATTATTATGAAAATCTAGCATTTTTTACATGAAAATGTGAAAAAATTAACCATTTAAGTTAAATATTGAATGAATGGCGAGGTATCGAAAAAATGGTCAATTTTATACAAAAATAATTTTATTTGAGTTTTCATTAGTTTTTTCACGGTCTCCAACTATTTTAATAACTAAACAACACAAAATGCTTAAAAATAACTAAGTTAGCATAATTCGAGTTTTAACCGATTTTTACCATTTTTTCGATACCTCGCCATTCATTCAATATTTAACTTAAATGGTTAATTTTTTCACATTTTCATGTAAAAAATGCTAGATTTTCATAATAATATGTTTAAAATAGCCGTTTAAAAAAAAAAAATTTGAATTTGGCGCTGTTTGGCGAAGTGTCCCCGAATGCCAAAATTTTGTCTTTAAAATTAGCTCCCCACATTTATAACACATCCCTGAAAATATGAACTCGCAGAACTAAAAAGCAACGATTTCCCATCAAAAACAAGAGTAAAGTTATTTTTGAATCACCCTGTACAACGAAAAAATTTGTTTTTAAAATATTTGAATTTTGTTTTTCCAAAAAAAACTGGAAAGTTTTTTCATTTTTTGAAAAAATAAATGTTGGGATCATGTAAAACATTGAAAAGTGAATTTAAACACGCCAGAAAATGTCATCATTGATAAAATTGCTTTAAAAAATGTTTACGATTATTTTAAAATTATTTCAAGAAAAAAAAATTTTCAAAAAAATTTTTTTTGACACAAATTTTTTATCAGCGTGTTCAACACACTCCTCAATGTAATCCTCGGTAGTATAGTGGTAAGTATCCGCGCCTGTCACGTGCGAGACCCGGGTTCAATTCCCGGCCGGGGAGAATTACTTTTTACAATTTTTTTTAACTTTTTACATTATTATTAGATTTTACAATTTTTTATGTTGTACATATATATAACAACATTTTAAGCCATTTTCAACATTTTTAAAGGTAATTTTTATTTAATCATCTCAAATTTTACAGAAAAGTTACAAAAAAAATTCTTTTATTAACCTACTTTTTTTCACCCATGACCTTTTTGACCTTTTATTTTGCAGCAAGTGATATGATATCAAAAAAAAACTTTGATACTTACCACTTTTAAACATCTATTTTTATCTTATTTTACTCTCTCGTATTTCAACTCCCTCAAAAAATAGAGGGAAAAAAAGAGACATTTAATTGGAGTCAAAACTTTTTTTTTATATCCCAAATCCAAAAACAGATTTTAAAAAAACTGAGAATAAAAAATAAAATAGCAAAATTAAAAGCCTGAAAAAAAAGAGATAAATAAAAGGACAAGCTTTAAAAAGAAAATACTAAAAAAAAAAACGTTTATATTATATAAATTGCAAAAATTGGAGTAAAATGCAAAAAAAAAATTTTGGAAAAATCGGAAAAAAAGAAAGCAACAAAAAAAAGAAAATAGCATCACGAAAAACGAAGAAAAAATGTTGCAAAAAAGTGAAGAAAAAACTTTTTCCAATTTACATAAATTTATACAAAATATATTTTAGGTTTTGTTTTTTTTTTCATTTAATGTATCCTATAATATATATGGATATAATTAATTCTTTAAAGTGAAAAAAAAATATCAATAAATACTTACTTACTTTTATTTGTTGCAAAAAGTAAAAGTTTAAAAATTAAAAATAATTATTGGTGTCGTTCGAGTAACAATCACTTCTTTTGGCGACTTGTCATAAAACACCCAAAATGGATTACGGTTTTAATATATCATTTTTTTCTGTATTTTTTTAATCAAAGCATAGCTAATATATAGCTGTATAAAAAAATAAGAACAATAGAAATTTATTGAAAACCAGATATTCCAGTTTGGCAAAATGTAACGGACTGCCAGGTGCCACTTTTGAGTGTTCTAAAAAAGTAAAAAATTCAAACTTTTTCTATGCAATTTTACGTTTCTCTCTCGTTTTAGTTTTGTTAATCGAGAAATTATAATTTGCAGGTGTTTTATTAAATAATAAAATGGAACAAATTACGTCAAACTACTAAATTTAAATATTGTTTTTGTTTAAATATACTTTTTTTTCATTTCAAATGTGGTAATTGTGTCTGGTCAAAGACTGTAATTCCGATATCGCATAACCTCGGTAAAAAAAATTAAGTTATTCAAAATTTTTCGATTTTTGGTTAACCATTTGAATTTTAAAAAATTATTTCTTAACACGATAAAACTAAATCGATTTTGTAATTTTTTAACATTTCAATTATGAACAATGTACATTGACAAATTCTTTAATAAATGTTAAATAAAACTGAATTTTTTAAATTTAATGTGAAAAAATCAAATATTTTAAAAATGTAGAGATGAAGCAAAACTTTTTTTTCATCTTATAAAAAGACGCAGCTTCTAAAAATTATTTTACTTTTATTTAATGTAGGATGGGATTTTTGCCAATAATGATATTTTTAAAAAAAAATATTTGTAATTTTCCCAAAAAAAAATTATGATTTTTTAAACATACAAAAAAACGTTTAAAATATTTAAAAACAAAAAATTAGCAAAAAACATTGAAACGAAAAAAAAAAAAAAAGTTCAAACTTTTGCTGCCATTTTTTCAATTTTAAACCATTTCGCCTGAAATTTTACCAATATCTTCTCCAAGATATTATCTATATATTAGAGTTTCTCTCAAATTTATTGGAAGCAAAACCGTAAAGAAATAACCAGTAAAAAGTGCGCGATCGATTTTTTGGCGATACTAACTTTTGCTGCCACATTTTCAAATTTGCATATTTTAGGTTGGTTTTTTTTTCTGGCATCAGGGCCGCAAATAGGTTCCAAGTAAGGGAGGGGAGATTCCTTACAAGAGACCGAAAAAATCTCATTTTATCTAGTATGAATTTAATTTTTCAAGGTTAATTATGGCACCGAGGGGGGGGGACATGTCCCCAATGTCCCTAAGGCAGTTGCGGCCCTGTCTGGCATGGTCCTGATAACCATATCAACATTTTTAGTTTCAATTATAGCATTTGGAAATAATACGGTTGAATTTTAGCCATCCGAAAAAAGTAATTTTTCATTCCTATTTCGAAATTCTCCTATATCAATTCTGCTGTGAGCTGATGTTATTGTAGCTTTAAAAAAATGAAGAAATTTTGTGGTTTTTAGTTCTAAGAAGAAAAAAAAGATAGACGTGTAACAGATGTTGTTGACCTTTAAAAGTTGTCTTTCTTTTAAAAAAATAAACAGTCTTTATTCAAAAAGCGCAATTTCAAAATCGAAAAAAAGCTTTTATTTTGTTTCAAAATTTTGATTAAACTATTTTCTCTTCATTTTTTTAGCAAAAACAAACTTTGTCGAAACAACTTTTTTAAGAAATCTGATATTTTATAAAAAAAATTGTTAGAAAAAAGTGGCTTAATTTTTTTGTTCCCAAAACTTTTATATTTGAATATTTTAATATATTTTTAAGTAAAAACTGATAATATTTTGAAAATACTGATAAAAATGATTTGGAAAATATAGTATTTTTGACAACAGTGCAGTAAATAAAAATTATACTGTATTTTTTATAATACTTTTTCATTAATAATTTGATAACGATTTTTTAATTTGTATTTTTAAAACTGCAACAACTTGTTTGTTGGCTGCTGTCAGTTCTAACCCCCCTCTCCCCCCCCCCCCCCCCATTCTTCAGGTAAAATGATCCAAAGTTCCATAGATTATTGAAATTTAATGAACAAAAATAATCTGTATTTTTTACATAACGTTTTTTTTCCAAAGTATCAGAATCATGAAAAATTTTTTTATTTGTGTTTAAAAAACAATTCTATCAAATTTTTTGAATTACAAAGATTACAAAATTTTTAAAAAATTAAAAAAAATTATAACAGCTTTTTGTTTAAAAAGCTTTAAAAAGGCGAAAAAAGTCAGCTAATTTTTGTTTGAAAAGAAAAATCAAAAAATGCTTTCTGTTTTTTTATCACGTACGGATTTTTGGGAAATGGAAAAAAAAGACACTTGAAAATTTTATCGGAGTGCAAAAATGGATAGAGCAATTGGTTGCGCGTTTTCTTTGCATGCGCTGGACAAAAAATGTACAAGTTCGAAGAACACAGCGAGAGCATTGATTTTTTTATTTTTACAAGAACTTCTGAAAGTCTCAGAAAAAGACTTTGAAATTTTGCTAATATTCCCCACCTTGGACCTACATAAAAATCGTTTTTTCACAATTAAATCTCAATTAAACTGTTTTAAAACCTGGTGATACATAGTTTTGTAGTATTTTTTCCGCTGATCATTATTATAAAAGAAAAATATAACATTGTTAATCTCAAAAGCTCAGAAAAAGACTTTTAAGATTCAGAAAAACAATGAAGTTCAAAGAAGGTCCCAAACGGAATAAAACTTTTTTGAGAAAGCCGTTTTGCCGTTTTTTTTAATTTGTCGACCAGTGATTTCATCTTTTTTTCTGCAAAGGTCTCGCCACGAAAGCACCCAATAAAAAACAAATCAACAAAAAAAAGACAAAACAAAGAATTTCATAATTCTTTGATAGGACAGACTCAATAATAATAATAATAATATTTATTAGGAATCAAAAGCACCGATAATTCCAAAATGTTTTTTTACATCCAAAACTGGATAATGATAGAAATCGCGAACTTTCACAACAGTAATTTTATCATCTGGAATGCCAAGCATGTTGCGTTTCATTTTAATGATTCCATTATCTTTCATGTAATCCTGAAAAGATAAATCGTTTGTATTTAATTTTTGGTTAAAAAAAGGATTACTAGAATAAATTTTTCAAATTCTGAGCGAACCTGCTCTGTATTACCAGAAATTAGAAAAATGCTAAATTTTGAATCCTGTTTCAATTTTGTAAAATGGAATAAGCCTCTACCATTCACAAGTTTGAAGAAATCATGCACTAAAAGTCTATAAAACAAAAATTAAATAAATGCTAATGGAGGCTGACTGCTTGCGACTTTTTTATTTTTTCGGTATCGCAACCAGGGTTGGACGAAAATTTCGTTTCGTTTCGCGAAATTTTCGCGTGTTTATGGAGTTTCGTTTCGTTTCGCGGAACGCGAAACGGAAAAAAATGAAAAAATCTTTTAAAACGCGTTCTTTGAGAAAAAAATGATGCAGCGACCAGCGGCCGGACACAAAAAAAACAATTTTTTTGAAACTTTACCCATGTTTTCGAATACCCTTAACAAAATTATTGGCCAAGGCTTTTCGGCTAAAAGTGCCATTTTGGCAAAGAATGGTTTAAACTATTTTTGGTCGAGAAACTCCAATATCATCTCGTACGGTTCCCTTGTCAGCACTTCATCCGACAAAACACTGGGGGATCATGAAAATCACAAAACCGCAAAAAAAAAGTATGTAACCGCCCGCCTCCTTTAAAGGGAGTGTCGGAGATAGTGAAAAAATTTTTACGACAGTTTTCCGTCGTTCCAAGTAATGGGGAATGCATTCGTTGCGTTCGAGCGGACAAACTTTTTCATTCCCCATCACTTGGAACGACGGAAAACTGTCGTAAAAATTTTTTCACTATCTCCGACATTCCCTTTAAATTATATCCATGAAGAAATTTACCTGATGCTTTTGGATAAAACTTTTGCAACCAAATGATTGTAAATTTCTTCAAATGTAATTCCTTGTTCTCGTACATTATGAAATCGGAAATAAATAGATGGAATTGTGCATTTTGTAACATCAAATTGATACATTGCTGTGAAGCCATAAAAAATTATCTGCAGGGAATCAGAAATTACAAAGTCGAGTGGAAAATTTTTTTGTAGTGACACTTTTTCGTTTTCTAATTCTTTATAAGTAGCTGTAAAAATTTGAGTTGCAATTTTTCTCTTAAAAATATCAGAATATTTTTGGTCGAGATCTTTAAATTTTAACCAACACTCCAAATTTCGGTTTAGTTTTTCAAATGTGATACTAAACAAACATTTGTCCCCGTCCAAGGGAAAATGGAATTCGTCGACTTTATACGGCATTCGATCAACTTCATTCTTAATCGTTTTATTGATCAATGATAACAAATAAGAAACTTTTGCATTTGAACGTTGAATTATTCTTGCAATTAAAGAATTCATTGGCGTTGAAAAATCTGTTTTTAAAGAATACAAACTTTTATTTTGAAAAGGAAATTTAAAATTTTTGAAATCAATTGATAGAAAATATTCGAGTTCTTTATCATTTTGAATTAAGTGTTGTTCTTTTTCGCTAAAATCACTTTCAAGTCCCAAATATTCTTGAATTTCCATCCAATCCATTTCCGTTTCTTTATTCTCAAACATTGCAAGAATGTAATCGGAAATTGAGTCAAGAAAGATATCGCTGTCAAGAATACACAAATCTTGAATAAATTTTATCAGTTGCTTTTTATCTTTGGCTGTGAAAGAATTGTAAAGAGTTTCCTCAAACTCTTTATTGTTTTCTTCTATCCCATTGTCTTCATCATTCTCTTTAACTTTATAATAATTATTTATCAGCTTGATAAAGATTTCCAAAGATTGACTGGGACAATCGACCAAAATTGGCTCTCTAATTTCCGTGATATCTTTAAAATAAATATTTCATTTATGAATCCAAAAAACTGTAATTTAACAAAATTTACTTACCACAAATATTTTTCAGTAAAGCTGATGCATCGATGACGTTTCTGTCAACGGTAAATTGTTGATTATCAATATTGGATTGAATAACAAAATTGATCGAATTTTGTTGTTGTTGGGACATAGTTGCAGGAGCTGCAAAGCTCATTACTAAAAGTAACTAAAATGATAAATATTATAATATTTTAATTTTATCCGAATCCATAACAATAACTTAAAAAATTATAGAACGGTTTATCACATTTTATGAAATTATTTTTTTGCCACAAACAACACTTTTTGTTTCAATAAAGTCCGACCACAGCTGTGTGAGACCCGAGACTTAGAACCCGAGACCCGAGATCCGAGACCATGAAAAGTTTAAACGAGATTCAAGACCAAAAACAAAATTTATTATTGTTGTTTTATTTTATTAAAATGGCTCTGCAAAGCAGCGACAAACATTTTTTTTCGCGCCAAACTTCTTTCTTTGTACGGCAGTTTTTCTTCGAACAACAAAAAAAGAGAACAAAATCAAAAAAAATACAACAAAAATCATTGATTTTTTTATCAAAAAAAAAAAGTCTCATTCTCGGGTCTCGGCACTTTTTCCCGATACCGAGACTCGAGATCCGAGACCGATATTCCGAGACGAGACTTGAGTCTCGCACAGCCCTGAGTCCGACCCTTTCGAAAAAAACTGATTCTCCATCTTTTAAAAAAAACTTAAAACATTTTCAAGACTGCCCAAAATGATGATGATCTTTTTTTTTTTCATGAATGAGCAATAATGGTTGGTTCGGCTGAGAACGGCTTCTTTTTATTTAAGGGCATTTACAAATTCAAAGGTCACTAAAAAATGACAAAAATAACCGCACACAAGACCATGTTTGTTCATTTATTTTCAATCAAGACAAACTATTATTAAGCAAAGCAAAAAAAAAAAAGATCATCATCATTTTGGGCAGTCTTGAAAATGTTTTAAGTTTTTTTTAAAAGATGGAGAATCAGTTTTTTTCGAAAGGGTCGGACTCAGGGCTGTGCGAGACTCAAGTCTCGTCTCGGAATATCGGTCTCGGATCTCGAGTCTCGGTATCGGGAAAAAGTGCCGAGACCCGAGAATGAGACTTTTTTTTTTTGATAAAAAAATCAATGATTTTTGTTGTATTTTTTTTGATTTTGTTCTCTTTTTTTGTTGTTCGAAGAAAAACTGCCGTACAAAGAAAGAAGTTTGGCGCGAAAAAAAATGTTTGTCGCTGCTTTGCAGAGCCATTTTAATAAAATAAAACAACAATAATAAATTTTGTTTTTGGTCTTGAATCTCGTTTAAACTTTTCATGGTCTCGGATCTCGGGTCTCGGGTTCTAAGTCTCGGGTCTCACACAGCTGTGGTCGGACTTTATTGAAACAAAAAGTGTTGTTTGTGGCAAAAAAATAATTTCATAAAATGTGATAAACCGTTCTATAATTTTTTAAGTTATTGTTATGGATTCGGATAAAATTAAAATATTATAATATTTATCATTTTAGTTACTTTTAGTAATGAGCTTTGCAGCTCCTGCAACTATGTCCCAACAACAACAAAATTCGATCAATTTTGTTATTCAATCCAATATTGATAATCAACAATTTACCGTTGACAGAAACGTCATCGATGCATCAGCTTTACTGAAAAATATTTGTGGTAAGTAAATTTTGTTAAATTACAGTTTTTTGGATTCATAAATGAAATATTTATTTTAAAGATATCACGGAAATTAGAGAGCCAATTTTGGTCGATTGTCCCAGTCAATCTTTGGAAATCTTTATCAAGCTGATAAATAATTATTATAAAGTTAAAGAGAATGATGAAGACAATGGGATAGAAGAAAACAATAAAGAGTTTGAGGAAACTCTTTACAATTCTTTCACAGCCAAAGATAAAAAGCAACTGATAAAATTTATTCAAGATTTGTGTATTCTTGACAGCGATATCTTTCTTGACTCAATTTCCGATTACATTCTTGCAATGTTTGAGAATAAAGAAACGGAAATGGATTGGATGGAAATTCAAGAATATTTGGGACTTGAAAGTGATTTTAGCGAAAAAGAACAACACTTAATTCAAAATGATAAAGAACTCGAATATTTTCTATCAATTGATTTCAAAAATTTTAAATTTCCTTTTCAAAATAAAAGTTTGTATTCTTTAAAAACAGATTTTTCAACGCCAATGAATTCTTTAATTGCAAGAATAATTCAACGTTCAAATGCAAAAGTTTCTTATTTGTTATCATTGATCAATAAAACGATTAAGAATGAAGTTGATCGAATGCCGTATAAAGTCGACGAATTCCATCTTCCCTTGGACGGGGACAAATGTTTGTTTAGTATCACATTTGAAAAACTAAACCGAAATTTGGAGTATAGATTAAAATTTAAAGATCTCGACAAAAAATATTCTGATATTTTTAAGAGAAAAATTGCAACTCAAATTTTTAAAGCTACTTATAAAGAATTAGAAAACGAAAAAGTGTCACTACAAAAAAAATTTCCACTCGACTTTGTAATTTCTGATTCCCTGGAGATAATTTTTTATGGCTTCACAGCAATGTATCAATTTGATGTTACAAAATGCACAATTCCATCTATTTATTTCCGATTTCATAATGTACGAGAACAAGGAATTACATTTGAAGAAATTTACAATCATTTGGTTGCAAAAGTTTTATCCAAAAGCATCAGGTAAATTTTTTCATGGATATAATTTAAAGGAGGCGGGCGGTTACATACTTTTTTTTGCGGTTTTGTGATTTTCAAGGTCCCGCATACTCTATCTCTCTTTTTGGGAAATGGAAAAAAAGACACTTGCAATTTTCTCGGAGGGCAAAAATGGATAGAGCAACTAGTTGCGCGTTTTCTTTGCATGCACTGGGCAAAAAAAGTGCAAATTCGAACCCAGCGAGAGCACAGATTTTTTTAACGAATTTTTTTGTGGTTTTTACAAGAAAATTTTATGTTTACAATGATTGCTGAATCACTTGAATCAAAGGTTTTCATAAAAAAATTGTTTTTTATAACTGCTCTTGCGGGGATCGAACCTGCCTTCTTTTCAGCGTTATGCATGCAAAGAAAACGCGCTAACCAACTGCTCTATCCATATTTGCCCTCCGAGAAAATTTCAAGTGGTTTTTTTCTATTTCCCAAAAATCCGTACGTGTCCAGTGTTTTGTCGGATGAAGTGCTGAGTCGTTGCGATACCGAAAAAATAAAAAAGTCGCAAGCAGTCAGCCTCCATTAGCATTCATTTAATTTTTGTTTTACAGACTTTTAGTGCATGATTTCTTCAAACTTGTGAATGGTAGAGGCTTGTTCCATTTTACAAAATTGAAACAGGATTCAAAATTTAGCATTTTTCGAATTTCTGGTAATACAGAGCAGGTTCGCTCAGAATTTGAAAAATTTATTCTTGTAAACCTTTTTTTAACCAAAAATTAAATACAAACGATTTATCTTTTCAGGATTACATGAAAGATAATGGAATCATTAAAATGAAACGCAACATGCTTGGCATTCCAGATGATAAAATTACTGTTGTGAAAGTTGGCGATTTCTATCATTATCCAGTTTTGGATGTAAAAAAACATTTTGGAATTATCGGTGCTTTTGATTCCTAATAAATATTATTATTATTATTTTTGAGTCTGTCCTATCAAAGAATTATGAAATTCTTTGTTTTGTCTTTTTTTTGTTGATTTGTTTTTAGTGGGTGCTTTTAAGGATGGACGTAGGCCCGAATTTTCAGGCCCGGGCCCTCAAAATTTCGCAAAGCCCGTCCCGGCCCTGGCCCTTATAAATAAAAAAAAGCCCTGGCCCGGCCCGGGCCCTGATTTTAAAAAATTTTCTAAATTTTGTCTTGGTCCCCCCTGTAGAATTTTTTAAATTTTTTTCAAAAAATTCAAAAGGCCCGGCCCGGGCCCGGGCTTTTCAAAAGCCCTCGTCCATCCTTAGGTGCTTTCGTGGCGAGACCTTTGCAGAAAAAAAAGAAGATGAAATTTGAAAAAAAAATATAAAACACAAAAAACAAACTACGAAAAAAATTATAGTTTTTACTGTAAATTTTTTTATAAATATATCTAATTAACACGTTACTATAATGCTGAAACCTTTTAACCTTCTTTATTAATACCCCGCTTAAATCTTGCTAGAATTCAAATTGGGTCAAAATCCGATGTTTAATAAAGGAATGCATGTTTTTGGCATTCTGTGTCGGGCCGCAAAAAAAGCCCGGTCTTGGCACGCGTCCATCCTTAGTCAGAAATATAAACCTTTTCCTTATTTTTCTAGCAGAAAAAAATATATGAAATCAAAATTACATTAGTATTAAATCTGGCTGCAGCTTTTTACCTTGATTTTGTTTCTTCCACAAAAATGCACCGCTTTTTGATTTTTGAAAAGTAGAGAAATATTTCTACCAAAAATTTTTTTGAATCACTTTGTTGCGATTCGCAATTTGCCAAATGTTATGTTATTATTTATGCTTTTCAACTGTAATCTTTTGGATAAATCTTTGTGAATTAAAAAAGATGCTTCTTTATTTCACTGTCCAATAATATGTTTGTTTTGACTATTGTCGACCGACGCGAAATGTGTTTCAAAAATTGGTGAGATTTTTCTTTTCAATAGTTCCATCCCAAATACGCAAAAAAGCATTGTAAATGAATAAGTTTTTTAATAATGCAGTTTCATACTTTTAATTGTGTATTATTATTTTGTAAAAACGCACAAAGGTAGATTTGTTAAATCTTATTATTTATTTTTTTTCACAAGTAAATTTCAAAGTATTTTTTACAACAGTTACAATTTTTTTATTTCTTATTACATAAATTGATCCACCGCGATCTTTATTAGTGACCTAAAAAAATAAACTTTAAAAAATGTATGGATCAAAATTTATTACCGTATGATTTAAATCTCCAAAAAATAAAAGTCTGTCATCTGTGCTTATCCCGTATTTTGCATGATCAGAACCAGATGTCCAAGAAAGTTTTTCATCTTCAATAATTGTTGTTTTTGTTACATCCTTAATATGATGTTCTTTGCTTCTACATCTGTCTTTGCTGTTCGTCCAAGTTTGAAGGAGAACACTTAATTCTTCGTCTTCTTCATTGTTGGATCTAAGACTATCAACAACTTCATCCCAAAAACTTTTGAGAGTTACCCCTTCTTCATTTGGTTCAATGTTATTGCATCTTGAATGAATTTCAGAGATTAAAACACTCTCTTCATTTTGCTTGTGTAGATTAAGGCTTGAAAATCCCAAATCAGAATCTTTTTTGACGGCTTTACCTTCAATCTGACGAAGATGTCCAATATGTAAATATGCAGCCGGAATTATTTTTGTTTCATAATATGGACGAGTATCAAATAAATGTTCCGAGATTACAGCAAGCATTGTTTCATTAATATTCATACAAACGACGTGCTGGGCATTTGTTGATGAAGTTGTTGGAAATCGGTTTTTATCTTTGATTGGAAGCCCAGGAACAGAATGAATAATCCATACTCCATGGCCATTTGCGAAAAAAATCATTCCTTTAATATGGCCGCAACCTGATATTGGTTTAATACCATCATTTCCATCAGCATTGTATAAATGGATTTGATCAGTGTAAGCCAATTTCAAAATATCTGTCCTTGAATAAAATGGCTCCATTGTATATTTGATAGCCTGCAATAATTGGATAGAAAAATAGAGAGCATAAAAAAATATTTACCATAATTTTTTGAAGATGCCGCATTTTATTTGATCCAAGAGTCATCATATCAACATCGAGATAAAGAGAACCGCCAACTTTTTTGGGTAATAGTAATGCAATGGAATATTCAATTGGCTTTCCATTATTATCTCTGCATGTTAACTTACCCTATAATGGATCAAATGATTAGATTAACGTATTTTGTAAAATTTTTCAATGTTTTTGCTTTTAATTTTATGTTGGAAATTATGGACACGTAAAACTTATGCCAATGTTTACATTTTTTTTAAAAGTTTTTTCCGTTTTTTTGTAAATTTTAGTTTTGTTTTGTAAAATGTGCCGAAAACCGGAAAGATTTTTCAGCAAAAATTTTAAATTGCTTAAAATACAATCTGGCACTTCTTTAGTTTGTCCCCCCCCCCCCCATTCACAAAATCATTCACAAAAGTCTGAGTTAATTATTTTTGCAGTTCTATGCAATTAATCATCTTTTTATATCATATTTGAAAAAAATTTTCATTAAACTTTCAAAAAATTAAGTAAAAAAATGCAATTGCAAAAATTTTTAAATTTTTAAAATTCTTTAAAGTTTTCTTCTGTGAAAAATTAATGTTTCTGAGGTTTTTCGGATCCAGTCGATTTTTTAATTCAATAATGTCAGTTTTAAAATATTTGTTTTAAAATTTAAAAAACAGAAAAAGTACATTTTTTGTGGACGATTTATTTCTCTTTATAGGTAAAAAAATATGTGTTTAGCAATGTCAAAAGCAGAAAGAAAATGCATTTTTTGATGCAAAAAAAGGAAATAAAAAATTTCAAGCACATGTGTTCTCCTGAACCAAAAAATTATACTTTCGCATCATTTGTTCAATTTTCAAGTATTTTTGCCAAACTTAATTTTTCAACTTTTTTCTTTTTATATTGTTTTGTTTCAGGGTCAAAATCAATAGAATCTGGCAATAAAAGTTGTTTTTTGCTGAAAAAAAGTTTCGATTCGCTAGTCTTTATTTTTATGCTTAAACTATGTTTTGAAAAAGGTGACGACAAAAAAATATTATCAAACTTATGCATCTTCGTTTTTAATTGATCTATTCAGTGACAATCTTTTAGGAGCTTTTATTGATTTTTTTTCTTTATAGAAGTTGAAATTGCTTTTTTTTCGCGAAAAGTGTCTTCTCAAAGTTTTTTTTATATGTGTTAAAAAATTGATAGTTTTGATATTTTAGATTTTTAAAAAAACTAACCCAAATAGAAAAGTCATTTTTAACCATATTTGCAATTCTTTCACTTCTTCGCTGGCCAGAATTTTGATCTTCGTCATCATCGTCATCATCTTGTTTATTTTTTGATTGATTTTTCTTTTGAGGTCCATGTAGACATTGTGGCGGATTACTTTTAGGAGTACTTTTCTTCTGTTGATTTCGACTTGATGATGTGAATAGATTCGGATTAAGCAAAACCTGAGAGGATTTAAATTGCATAATTTCTGCATCTTCTAATTTGGCTTCAGGTTGTTGTCGAATAAATTTTATTTCTGTGGAGAATTCGTTGATAGTATATTTCTTTTTTGAACTTTTCTTTTCTTCAACGGTTGAAATGGAGGTGGCATTATCATTTGAATTTTCATATTTTTGAATAAAAAGTGAAAGCGTGCTGTCATTTTTTGAATCCTCTTCATCATTCTTTCTTTCTTTTTGATACCTCTTTCCATTTTCTTTTTCAAAATAATTTTCATAAATATTTGATGCTTTGTTTGAGCACTTCCAGGAGGTTGATCTATTTCTTGTTTCTGATAGATCGTTGGCAAAATTACCTAAAAGTATTTCAAATCAGAAAAATTCTCAATGTTTAAATTTAAAAATTTGAATACTGCAAAAACAATGCTTTATAACCTTAAAAACTGATGCAACTGTACAATCGTTTGTTTAACTCACCATATTTCCCAACATTTTGGTTATCGTTTATTTTGCTTTTTGAATAAACTACATTCAATTTTGACCAATGATTATTATTCATATTTAGATTACTGTATTGACCATTGTCATTAGATGATTCAGGAATAAAAGAATTATTTTTTGAAGACGAAAATTTGTTGAATGTTGCCATTTCAATAGAATTAATTCGTTTAAACGTTGAAGCTTATTAAATTGTGTTACAAAATTATAAACTTTGGAACAAAAAAGGCAAAAATCTTCCGCTTAAAGTTTTTAAAAATTACGCTGTGTTTTATCGTTTTTGAAAAGTTTTGAAATACTAATAATTTTAAAAGCCAAAATGATGCAATTAAACCTGTACAAAAAAAATGTTGAATTTTTTAAGAATGTGAAAATTTGTGTAAATTAAACTTACAGTAAACAAATAAATTTGCCGTACTTTTTATTAAAATTGTCATTTTTTGTATTGAAGTGTCCTTTTAATAATTATAATGTATTTTATTTGTACATTCTTTTGCTAAAAAAGATACTGTATTCCCGTTCTTTTGTCATAGAATATTTTATTTCTTGAATTATGCTTTTGGAAATTTCCTATATTCCCTTACATTAAAATTGTAACGACAAATAAAACTTGAAAATTCAATAAAATTTATTACTTTCATTTTTTTAGCAATTTCGCAGAATTTGAAGTTCAGACAAAACAAAAACAGCTTGAGACGAAAATAACAATATTTATTTAAAACACACAATTTTTTTGCTGTTTAAATGATTTAAATTTATTTTTTTCCATTTGCAAATTTTGTTCAAGTTATACTGTATTTTGTAAAAATATAGTAATAATAACACTGACGAAAAAAAAATTTTCAAGAATGTCAAATATTCAATTTTGTTAACATTATTTTTATAATTCAAAATTTTACTGTATTTATTCAATCAGATTTGAATGAATCGATATTTGATCTTCATATCAATTCAATTTTTTACAGTTACATCCTATTTTGTGGACGATATCGCAAAAATTCACATGCGTGTTAACGTAGTCAAAACTCTTTTTCTCGGAAAAGTTTCCATAACCAGTAATTTTCATTTTTGCCTTTTTTAACTCAAATATAAGAACAAAATTCGGGTTTTAGAAGTTATCGTAAAGTTAATACTGAGAGTTATAAAAAAAAAGGTTTTTTTTGATACCAAAATCAACAACAAAATTTAAAATGCTCTAACATTAGAAAAGTTGTTTTATAAAAGCACAAAACATCTTCCAGTTTTTTGAATTTTAAAACACGGTGAAATTTGTCTTCAATTTATAAATTACAAACTTACATGCAAAAGTAGTTTTTTTTTGCAAAAGTATGTCTCTCTTTCAAAAAGTTTATTTTATTCGGATAAATAGCTATAAACCTGTCGAATGAAGTCAGAAGATTATCAAAATGTTCTCCAAGCTCATCTTCTTCCATTTACTCGTCGAAGAGCAAGAAAAAAATTCATTTTTCAGCAGGATAATGCGGCCATTCATGTTAGTGCATCAACAAAAGCTTGGTTTGCTGAAAAAAAGATTGAATTATTGGGTCATCCAGCATGCAGTCCTGATTTAAATCCAATGGAAAATCTTTGGGCAATAATTGTTCGTCGTGTTTATGCCGATAATCGCCAATATCAAACCGTTGCTGAACTGGAAACTGCTATTATTGAAGCATGGGAAAGCATTCAACCTAAAGTTATTAAAAATCTTGTATCCAGTATGAAAAACCGACTTTTTCAAGTAATTAATCGAAACGGACGTCTTACAGATTATTAATGTAAAGTTTTATTGTTGATTTGTTGTTTAATTAATATAAAATAACTCAAATGTTAAAATTCGGCTATATTTTTGCAACACCCAGAATTCAACTTTTTTGAAAATTTTCGTCATTTTTTGTAACTTTTCAGTAATTTCATGTTTAATAGGGTTATTTTTTACGCTGAATCAGAATATGATGACAGCTTTTTGTTAAGTTCTTGATTTGGGGTCACAATCGTGAATTTTTCAGTTCGGCTATATTTATGCAACGCACTTTATGTATATGCATTTTTCAAAAAAAATTATTTGAAATTTTTTGTTTATATATTTTTTTAATAACTGTTTGCTTATATCATATGATAATAACGGTCGTGTTTAAAGGGCTGTGCCAGTGTTTTGAATCAATTTTTTAGAACACTTTTTTTGTGTCATTTTTTTCAGTGTTGTTGCGGCTCCGGCTCCGGAACCTCGGAGCTGGCTCCGGAGCCGGCTCCGGAGCCGGAGCTGGAGCCGGAGCCGGAGCCGATGAGGTGGAGCCGATGCATCGGCTCCGGAAAGAAATTTTGTTAAAAATTGTTTCAACTTATTTTTATGTTAGAATTAAGATTCCAGAATCAGTTTTGTGTCATAAAAAGTCTAAAAAGAAGCTCAGAATACTTTATAAATCGTTTGAAAAAAATTTTTAAAAAAATTGAAAAATTTGGAAAATTTTTAACATGTGCTGTAAGACTTTGAAGTCAATATTTAATAATTTAAAACAATTTAATAGGGATAATTTACATTAATAAAGCATATTTACAAGTTTTAAAGAAAACTTTTTAATCGGAGCCGGCTCCGGAGTCGACTCCAGTGGCTCCAGCTCCGGCTCCGGAGCCGGAGCCGGAGCTGTAGCCGATAAAAATTATCCGGCACAACGCTGATTTTTTTTTTGAATTAAAGTTTTTGACAAAGATGGGCAAACGCCAGACGCTGAAAGGCGTTGGTTTTTTCAGTTGCCAAAAAAAAAGCGAAGCAACGCCAAAAAAATGTCAAAGCAACGCCTTAAAAAAAGGCGACAGTCGTTGAAAAAAAGGCGATGATGTTTTTTTATGGTCGAATGCCACGTTGAATTTTTTTGGCGTTTGCCCATCCCTAATTTTTGATACAATTTTTTGTGAAAGCTTACTTTGTGAATATTTAATTTTGGAAAAAATGTTTCAGAACGCATGTTAAGAATGTCAAAATAGTGAAAAAATGTTTATGCATTGACAAATTAGGAATCTTTTATTGTGGAAGGCATTTTCAGAACGCACAATTTATGAAAAAAATTTTTCGAACGGATGATTTTTGCATTCTCTTTTTCAGACAATATTTGTTCAGAATGCAAGGTTTGTGGCAAATGTATTAAACTGAGCTAATATTTTTGGATTTTTTACATTTTACTGCATTAATATGCTTGATTAGGAATGAATTTATATGCATTTTTGGCATTTTTAGAACAATTTGTCTTTAATGCATAAAATAAAACTGTAGTTAAATTGATCTGGCACATATTACAATTAATTTTTTTCTTTTTTAAGGGTTAAACTAAATAAATTTGATTACTTTTTATTTATTCCAAGCTTTATTTTTTACTTTATATGCTTTTTATATGTTTTATATTAGAATAAATGACAAAAATTGCTTAAAATTACAGTCATCCGGCTACAACATCTGGTAGCCCCGGAACAGGGTTGGACGAAACTGAGTTTTGTAAAACGAAACGAAACGAAACGAAAATTTTTCAGTCATTCACAATAGGTACACATTTTTAGGGACCGGATTTTGGGAATATGAATTCTGGTTATTTAAATAATGAAAAGAATAATTAACTCCGCCTAACACTAAAAACCAGAAAATCCTTAAAATTTCTGTTTTTGTAATTCCTATCACCAAAATTCTCGCCCCCAAAATTAAATCCCCAAATGTTTGTCCCCAAAAACGGCTACTCCCCTGCTATCAACTTCAAGACGTTAAACACTTCAATTAATCACGAATTTGAAAAAATACCTAAATTTTTATGGTTAAACAATAAAAATGGTTATTATGGTTAACTGTAATATTTAAAATTATTGCTAAAATTTGTTGTTTTTAGTGTTTTTAGTTAAATATCTTATATTCTGACCTTTTTTAACTTTAATTCATTTAACAATCAAAAATATAACTTTTTTCGGTATCAAAATCATTAATATAAAAAAAAGAATCTTCGGGAAATAAAGGGAAACTTCCCGGGAAATTAGACAAGCCTACCACCTACCCATCACCGTAACATTAGACTTGATCCCACCCCCCTTCCCCCATAAAAACCCGTTACGTAACGTCTGGACAGTCCGTAAACAAAAAAACAAAATTTACTTCCATCCGGCGGAACAGGGACCCGTTGATCCCCGCCACACCACACAACCCAAATGGCTCCTTCTTGAAACAAATCCAATGTATAAAAAATAATTTTTTTTGAATTTTTCGGGAAATGTTGCTGTCCCACAATTTAAAAACAATAAAAGGTTTGCTTTTCAGACCGCAAACAATTTTCCAGTCAATTTTTGCTTTGCTTAATAATAGTTTGTCTTGATTGAAAATAAATGAACAAACATGTTCTTGTGTGCGGTTTTTTTGTCATTTTTAGTGACCTTTGAATTTGTAAATGCCCTTAAATAAAAAGAAGCCGTTCTCAGCCGAACCAACCATTATTGCTCATTCATGAAGAAAAGATCATTTTGGGCAGTCTTGAAAATGTTTTAAGTTTTTTTTAAAAGATGGAGAATCAGTTTTTTTTTCGAAAGGGTCGGACTCAGGGCTGTGCGAGACTCAAGTCTCGTCTCGGAATATCGGTCTCGGATCTCGAGTCTCGGGTCTCGGCACTTTTTGCCGAGACCCGAGACTCGAGACTTCATTTTTTTTTTGATAAAAATATCAATGATTTTTGTTGTACTTTTTTTGATTTTGTTCTCTTTTTTTTGTTGTTCGAAGAAAAACTGCCGTACAAAGAAAAAAAACTGCTTTGCAGAGCCATTTTAATAAAATAAAACAACAATAATAAATTTTGTTTTTGGTCTTGAATCTCGTTTAAACTTTTCATGGTCTCGGATCTCGGGTCTCGGGTCTCACACAGCTGTGGTCGGACTTTATTGAAACAAAAAGTGTTGTTTGTGGCAAAAAAATAATTTCATAAAATGTGATAAACCGTTCTATAATTTTTTAAGTTATTGTTATGGATTCGGATAAAATTAAAATATTATAATATTTATCATTTTAGTTACTTTTAGTAATGAGCTTTGCAGCTCCTGCAACTATGTCCCAACAACAACAAAATTCGATCAATTTTGTTATTCAATCCAATATTGATAATCAACAATTTACCGTTGACAGAAACGTCATCGATGCATCAGCTTTACTGAAAAATATTTGTGGTAAGTAAATTTTGTTAAATTACAGTTTTTTGGATTCATAAATGAAATATTTATTTTAAAGATATCACGGAAATTAGAGAGCCAATTTTGGTCGATTGTCCCAGTCAATCTTTGGAAATCTTTATCAAGCTGATAAATAATTATTATAAAGTTAAAGAGAACGATGAAGACAATGGGATAGAAGAAAACAATAAAGATTTTGAGGAAACTCTTTACAATTCTTTCACAGCCAAAGACAAAAAGCAACTGATAAAATTTATTCAAGATTTGTGTATTCTTGACAGCGATATCTTTCTTGACTCAATTTCCGATTACATTCTTGCAATGTTTGAGAATAAAGAAACGGAAATGGATTGGATGGAAATTCAAGAATATTTGGGACTTGAAAGTGATTTTAGCGAAAAAGAACAACACTTAATTCAAAATGATAAAGAACTCGAATATTTTCTATCAATTGATTTCAAAAATTTTAAATTTCCTTTTCAAAATAAAAGTTTGTATTCTTTAAAAACAGATTTTTCAACGCCAATGAATTCTTTAATTGCAAGAATAATTCAACGTTCAAATGCAAAAGTTTCTTATTTGTTATCATTGATCAACAAAACGATTAAGAATGAAATTGATCGAATGCCGTATAAAGTCGACGAATTCCATTTTCCCTTGGACGGGGACGAATGTTTGTTTCGTATCACATTTGAAAAACTAAATCAAAATTTGGAGTGTTGGTTAAAATTTAAAGATCTCGACAAAAAATATTCTGTTATTTTTAAGAGAAAAATTGCAACTCAAATTTTTACAGCTACTTATAAAGAATTAGAAAACGAAAAAGTGTCACTACAAAAAAATTTTCCACTCGACTTTGTAATTTCTGATTCCCTGGAGATAATTTTTTATGGCTTCACAGCAATGTATCAATTTGATGTTACAAAATGCACAATTCCATCTATTTATTTCCAATTTTTTAATGTACGAGAACAAGGAATTACATTTGAAGAAATTTACAATCATTTGGTTGCAAAAGTTTTATCCAAAAGCATCAGGTAAATGTCTTCATGGATATAATTTAAAGGAGGCGGGCGGTTACATACTTTTTTTTGCGGTTTTGTGATTTTCAAGATCCCGCATATTCCTGTGTTTTGTCGGATGAAGCCAGTGCCGCAAATAGCAAAAATGAGGTTTTTATCTAGTCTTTAATGGAAAAAGTGATTTGGTGTACCTTACAGGCCTTGATAAACTAAGGCAAAAAAAATAGTAATCGAAATTTTTTTTCGAAATTTGGTCCCGTAGCGAAAAAAAAAGTCAAAATTTTGGCCATAAAGTTCACCCCCCCCCCCCCCTCCATATGATTTTTTAGGAATAAATATGAATCTTAGATTTTTTTTCCGTTGTATTCCCAAGAAACAGAAGTTAAAAGGAGGTTAAAAGCTATGATTCATAACTTCTAGACTGCACCATCAAAATGAAAAAAATAATTTGAGAAAAATAATTTTAAAAAAATCGAAATTTTCATTTTGATGGTGCAGTCTCAGTAAAAGTTATGAATCTTAGCTTTTAACCTCCTTTTAACTTCAGCTTTTGCCTTAGTTTAGCAAGTCCTGTAAGGTACACCAAATCACTTTTTTCATTAAAGACTAAATAAAAACCTCATTTTTGCTTTTTGCGGCACTGGATGAAGTGCTGAGTCGTTGCGATACCGAAAAAATAAAAAAGTCGCAAACAGTCCTCCTCCATTAGCGTTCATTAAATTATTGTTTTACAGACTTTTAGTGCATGATTTCTTCAAACTTGTGAATGGTAGAGGCTTATTCCATTTTACAAAATTGAAACAGGATTCAAAATTTAGCATTTTTCGAATTTCTGGTAATACAGAGCAGGTTCGCTCAGAATTTGAAAAATTTATT
The DNA here is from genome assembly GCA_964035985.1 of Panagrolaimus superbus. NCBI lineage: Eukaryota > Metazoa > Nematoda > Chromadorea > Rhabditida > Panagrolaimidae > Panagrolaimus > Panagrolaimus superbus. The sequence goes on from OZ038356.1 coordinate 30,625,273, forward strand.
CTAGTAAACATTTTTTTTAACCAAAAATTAAATACAAACGATTTATCTTTTCAGGATTACATGGAAGATAATGGAATCATTAAAATGAAACGCAACATGCTTGGCATTCCAGATGATAAAATTACTGTTGTGAAAGTTCGCGATTTCTATCATTATCCAGTTTTGGATGTAAAAAAACATTTTGGAATTATCGGTGCTTTTGATTCCTAATAAATATTATTATTATTATTGAGTCTGTCCTATCAAAGAATTATGAAATTCTTTGTTTTGTCTTTTTTTTGTTGATTTGTTTTTTAGTGGGTGCTTTCGTGGCGAGACCTTTGCAGAAAAAAAAGATGAAATGTGAAAAAAAAATATAAAACACAAAAAACAAACTAAAAAAAAACAATAAAAATTACAGTTTTTTCTGTAAATTTTTTTATAAACATATCTAATTAACACGTTACTATAATGCTAAAACTTTTTTTTAAAAGAAAAACGAATGGCACCATTAAATTCGCCATGGTCAAAAGATTTTATATGCCAAAAATTCGCTTAATTAATGACAAAAACTTTTCAGTATTTCTCAGCCGATTTGAAAATGCCGCAATTCGGCACAATTTACCAAACATTGGGCCAACATTTGTTAATTGTAAGCTAGATTTAACATGAGTGCCTTTGTTTGTTTTTTTGAATTTTTACTCGTAACATTTTTTCTGTAAAAAAAAGTAATAATATTTCCAAATTTTTAAAACAGTTTTTTTTCTCTTGGAACGCTCTTTTGTTATTACTTTTACTGTTCAATTGTTGTCTTTGTCTCTCTAAAACAGCTTAAAATTAACTGTGAGCCTTCTTTTTTTCTTTGTTTTATCTCTTATCATTTTTATCAGTCATTTCTTTCTTTCACCCTTTTTAATTTTTGCGGAGGAAAAAAAAGTTCACCAAAATATTTTTTTTTTATTTTTTGCTTCCTTCTTTTTTGTGTCTATATTTTAAGAAAATAAAGAAAGAATTGTATACACTTATAATGTCAACCAAATAAATATACATTAATTAATTAATTAATTAATTTTTAAAAATGTATTTTTTTGAATCTGACAATACTGCAATTGCTCCATATCCTACTGTAGGTGATGGAATTCCATTAATATTTTCAAATTGTTCTTCATATCATCATTCAAGTGATAATAAATATGCTGAATGTAATTTATCAACAATTTTTGATCCATGTGAATATCTCAAAGTTTGTTTACTTAAATTTTTTTTAAGGGAAAAATATTTTTGGTTTAATTGTCTCAAGTCTAATTGAACCTAAGAAAACGGTTTCTAATTTTGCAATTTCTGATCTTTGGCAAAATATTTTTCAATGCCAAAGTTGAGAGAGAAAAAAAGCTTATTTTTTTTTGTTTTTCAATAATTCTTTTTTGAAAAAAATAAAAAAACGAAAACTTTTTTCCCCCCACATGGCACTCCAGGACATTTTGCCAGACATCGGACATTGGAGATTGGAAAATTTGAACATTTGATTTTTCTGAGTTTTGCAAAAATCGAAATCGATTTTTAAATTTCGACAATATATATCGAGGTTAAATAATAAAAAATAACTTTGTCACCCCCTGTTAAAAATTATTTTCTGATAAATCAAAATTTTGATAGTTTCTTTGTATTTTTGCATTCAAATTCTGTAAATAATTTAAATGCAAAATTTTACTTTTTATCGATTTTTTCTGCTTTGATTTTTAAAAAATTGATTGATATTGACCGCATTTTAAGACGTCATAATTTATTCTGGAATACCACAATCTTTTCTTCAATAATCAAAAAATCTGATAAAAAAGAAGAAAAAAGAACCTTTTAAAAAGATGCAAAAAAAATAAGTTTGGCCAAAAAGTGTCCTCTTTTTCACTTTCACTTTTTTTTTTCTTCTGGCGCTTTTTATTATCTTTTAAAAAGCAGCAGCAGCATAGCAATAATGCTATACACTTCTGTGTCAGATACATATAATGATAATAAAAATAATTATTTTATGACAAATTACCGAAAAAAAAAAAGGAGTGGTGGTTTACTCTTTTTTTTGTTGCTTCCTTCCGGAGGTGTTCCATTTTATTTTATCACCAAAAAAATGTATTTATTGAACAAGTATACAAAAACAGTAATATTTTGGGCACAGATTTTTTACAAAATAATCATTTTTAATTTGGCTAAAAATAGGGATGATCGGGGTACAAAAAATGAAAATAAAATTTATACTACTTTACTTTTTATCGATTTTTTCTGCTTTGATTTTTAAAAAATTGATTGATATTGACCGCATTTTAAGACGTCATAATTTATTCTGGAATACCATGCTAAAATTATACTTTTAATTAATGGAAAATAACTAACAAATTTTAAAAAGATGCTTCAGAATCTTACAAAAGTTTTTGAAAAAAGTGAACAACATTTTTCCTAAGTTATTTTTCTCTTACCACGATTCTACCCAATTTAAATGCAATGAAAAAAAATATTTTTCTCCAACAAAAAAAGAAAACAAAGGAAAAAACAATTGTCACTTTTTTTTTATTCGATGTCGGCACAGAACCTGAATCCCCTTCCCCCCCCCCCCCCCCCCCCCCTCGCTACGACCTTGTGTTGGTCTCTAGCTTTTTTGGATTTTGGAGAATCTTAAAATCTGCAGCGACCGTTTTTAGGGACATAATTTTGGGAATGATGGATTTTTGGGATGGCAATTTTGGGGCTTTTAATAATGGAAAAATGACTAAAACCCTCAGTAACACTAAAAAATTCAAAATCTCTTAAAATTCTCATCCACACTACTCATATCCCCAAAATTCCCTGCTCCAAAATTATCAGCCACAAAATTCACATCTTCAAGAATGCAATCCTTTAAATTCCATCAAATTTGCACCCCCAAAATTCTCGTCTCTAAAATTTTTATTTCCAAAATTCTCTTCCACAAAACTCATATCGCTAAAATTCCCATCTCCAAAAAAGCAATCCCTTCCAATTTGCACCCCCAAAAAATCTCTTCCCCAAATTTTTGTCCCCAAAAACGCTCCAAAAAACACAAAAGTTTTCCAAAAATATTATGCAAATTTTGTTTTAAGACAATTAATAGTTATTTTTTTCAGGAACTTCACAAAGCAAAAAATTTTCGTCCATATTTCTTAGGTTTAATTCCATTTATATTTTCTGTGATTGCGCTAATCATAAATTTAGCATATGCAATAATATCAATTTTATTTTTAATGAAACAAAAGTAAGCAAATTTTTCAAAATTTTTATGTAAAATTTTTGATGTTCATTTGGGTCATGCACGGATTTGGCGATCCGATTTTGGGTCTTGAAAAGATTTGTACAGTATTTTTGGAACTGTAAATATCTGATCTTTAGTATTCAAATTTTTAATTTTGTTGATTTTTTGGAAAAATTTTACAATTACCTAAACATAGCTGATTTCCACTTTTTGGCATACTGCATAAAACGCCAAAATCCTAAAACTCATTTTTTATACTGTTATGAATATTTTATCATATCACAGAGATAAATGCAACCCATTAATATCAATGTCCAAAAAATTATAAAGCATGCGAAAATTAATTAGCAAAACATATCCGGATTTTGGCATGCTCACGGGCTCATTTGGCGTAGGGTTAAGGTGGATTTCGCTTAGGATGATTTTAAACGATTAATTTTTCTATCAAACGTCTTCTTATAGTCCCCTAAACATTCCCTGAAATGTGCGTCGAAAAAAAAAATTCGAAAATTTCGATTTTATTTTCACAGGGGGGACCAAGGCAAAAAAACGAAAAAAAAATTTTTTCTATTTTTTTTGGTTTTTTTTGCTATTTTTATAAATAAATATTTTTTTTATGTTTGTTTATGCTTGGAAAGATAAATAAAGCAATTTTTAGCTTCAAAAATAGTTAAAATTAAAAATTTTTGATGTTGGGGTATATGTAGCACACCATAATTGTAAAAACTAATAGAAGACTATTGTTTTTGGTAGCACACCGTAATTGCATTTTAAATAGTTTAAAATTGTGCATAATGTCTAAAAAATATTATATAAACCGTTTACGGGTTATAATAAGTAAAATATTGGAGTTTTAGCACCAAAAATGATGTTGGGGGTATTGTGAAAAAATTTCTCCCTTGGAAAAAAAATTTTATTATGTTGTTTTTTTGCTTTGTTTTAATTAATTATGACTAAATCAAGCATGGAGAATCTGAATATAACATTTCCAAGTATTGAAACATATTATTAAATACATTTTTTGATGTTGGGGGTATTGTGAAAAATTTTGTCCCTTAAAAAAAAAATTTTATTCAGTTGTTTTTTTACTTTGTTTTGATTAATTATGACTAAATCAAGTATGGAGAATCTAAATATAACATTTTCAGACATTTAAAAATATTATTAAATACAGTTTTTTGATGTTGATGGTATAGGTGAGCGCGAAATTAACAAAAAAGAATAGAAGTCGATTTAAAATGGGTGTATACGATTCCTTATGGTTTTATTTTAATCTTCAGGAAACAGGGAACAAAGTTAGGGACGCTTTTTCGTTACTTACATGCTCTCTACATTTTTTTACGTTGGTGAAAAATTTGCCTTTTTTTTACCTTATCATCTGCCAAAGAATAGAACTCTCGTAAGAGTGACATCCAAGTCATTCCATAGATGTTTTTCTACTCGCCACTACATGTAGAACAAAGTTAGGGACCAGATTTTTTTTAAAATATCTCATTGCTGATTTATGGCGTTTCAAAAATTTAGTTTTTAAAAAACTGCAAAAATTCACTGATTTTCAATTAGAAGGAACTTTTGTAATAGGGTAGTGGGGGGGTGTTTAAATAGCCTTATTATGTCCACAAAACATCAGCTTAAAATAAATCATTGGGTCAAAGACCACTTTCCCTGGAAACTCAATCAGATTTCCAAAAATTCTGAATTTTGTACTGTTTTTTGGCCAAAAATCACTAATTTTCAATTAGAAAGAACTTTTGAACTAGGGTAACCAGGGGTGTGTAAATAGCCTTATTACATGCACAAAACATCAGCCCACAAAAAAACATTGGGTCGAAGACCACTTTCCCAGGAAATACGGATGTGCCGTGCAAAAAAGTGCCAAAAATGGCCGTTTTTCGCGATTTCGCAATTTTGACGGCACATAACCCTGACGACCCAGATATCAACCAAAAGCCTTTTTTTAGTGTTTTTGGGCCTATTGGCACCATTTTAGGTCCAAGCCGCCTTAACCCTACGTTTTTCCCCAAAAAATGAGCCCGTGTGCTGTGACAGAGTGCCAAAATCCTAAAACTCATTTTTTATATAATTTTAATTTTTTTTATTATATCAAATAAATGTAACCCCATTAAATATCATTGTCCAAAAAAATCATAAAAAATAAATTAACAAAAGATATCCCGGATTTTGGCGTAGTGCGACAGAACGCCAAACCCTATGAGTCATCTTTTATATAGTTTTGAATTTTTTTTTCTCATATCACATATATGTAACCCATTAATAGGAATGTCCAAAAAAGTAAGAAAAAATAAATTAGATATCTTGATTTTGGCGTTGTGTGACAGAACGCCAAAATAATATAAGTCATTTTCTATATAATTTTGATTTTTTTTTCTCATATCACATATATGTAACCCATTAATAGGAATGTCCAAAAAAGTAAGAAAAAATAAATTAGATATCTTGATTTTGGCGTTGTGTGACAGAACGCCAAAGTTATATTTATCATTACCATATCCTGCTTTTCAACAAACCATAAAATTAAAATCCTTTTTGTTTATAGACCCGAAGAAAGATATACATTTTTGTTGAGCCGTTCAATCAGTACAATAATTGCACAAATAATGTTTTATATTGTATTAATTTCATGGAAAAATGAAACATTTGAATATTTTCCAGCTGTAATCTTTTTAATCCTTGGAACCCTCTCCTTTTTAACCCTGGCTGGAACGTATGTCGCATTTTCTACAACAATTTACATTGCAATTACTCATTCAAAATGGTATAAAAAAAATTTGAATATTAAAAAATGTGCTGTTATGAATATTTGTATTTGGGGGATTACGGTAACATTCTCGGTAAGTTGATATGATTTGACAAAAAAAAATTTTTTGGTGATAAAAAGTTGGGCCCCAAAAAATTGAGATCGATTTTTTCTTCGAGATTACTGTACTTTTTTTGCAGTTATTAATTTTTAACTCAAAGTTGAAAAAATTTGCATATCAAAATTCGAAATTATTGATTTTTATTTAAATTTTAGAAAAAAAGGATTTAATTTGAAATTAATAGCATTTTTTATTTGACTAAAAAAATATGCAAATTTTGTTTTCCAAATACAGATTTTCCAAAGAGTTTTAAAAATTTGCATATCGAAATTCAAAATTATCGATTTAACATTGTCCATTTTTTTATTCAAAGTTCAATAAAAAACCAGTTTGTTTTTTATACCATTTCTTTTTTTTTTAAACTATGCAAATTTTGTGGTTATTGTTTTCAGGACAACAGCGTTTACAAGAAATGTAAAAAATTTGCATATCGAAGTTTGAAAGTTTTTAGCGTCAAACTTTTAATAAAAAACTTATTTTTTTAAATATGCAAATTTTGTAGCTACACTTTTTAAATACAAGTTTTCCAGTTGAGATCAAAATTTTGTTGAGCAAATATTTCAAAATTTCGACTTTGATAAGCTTTTTTTTATTCAAATTTTTATTCAAATTTTTTCAGTCGAAACCAAAATTTTTCGTTCAAAATTAAAATATCGAAAATTTGTTGAATTAATTTTTGAACAAAAGTTTTTTTTCGAAATTTTAATAATTTTTTTTCACTTTTAATTAACATAATTTTTTTTTCTTCTCAGATATTTTTTTTTTTTTTTTTTTTTTTTATTTATTCAAAAAAGAATATTCCACAAAAGTGGTAAAAAAAGTACATACAAAGTAAAAGATAAGTATAACAGATAAAAAGATATAGAATAATGACAAAAGAAGTATGGTAAAAGTAAAGTTGTACATGAAAAAATAACAGAGGAAAATTATTACATATTAAACAAAGAAAAGAAAAGAGAGATAATAATATTATTTGCCATTTCTTGTGAGATTAATAGATGAGATATGTTGCTTGAGGTAGATGGATGATGGATAGCTTTGCAAGTTAATTTTGAAATAGTTTAGGATAGATGCTACACGAGTTGAGAAATGATTTTTTGAATGCTTGCCTTTGATGAGTAATGGGGTGAAGTAGTACCACTCGTTTAACCTTTCATTGAATTTCGATCGTAAGTCAATACCAGTCGGATCAGGATGAGCAATGAACATGTCATAGGCCAGCAGGATATCAGCCTGCAGTCTTCTTTGGTGAAGGGAATCCATTTCATATAATTTGAGTCTAGCAGAATATTCAGGGATTACTGTAGTGGTTGGATGATTTCTTTTGTATACAATTCTTGTGAACAGTCTTTGATTTCCTTCCAGTTGATCAGTATACTTCTTTTTCTGAACATTGAATATTTGAGAGCCATATTCATAATTTGGTCTGATATAGGTGTTGTAAATATAGATGAGCATTTTTGGATCCTTTATGGTGATTTTCTTTAAGATGGAAAACATTTTCCTGTTGACATTTCGAGTAATAACATTTAGATGTTGACTAATGGAGCCATCATTTCTAATAAAGAATCCAAGATCACGGGTCATATCTTTGCGTTGAATTTCAGAGTTGTTTAGAGAATATATTGCTTGAGGATTTGGAGTACCAAATTGTACATGAAACGTTTTGTGAGCAGCTACAGCCATTGATTCATTTGCACACCAGTCAGATACAGTAGCCAACGCATTTTGCATAATTGATTGATCATAATCTTTGATGAAATATGTGTAGACTAATTTGAGATCATCGGCAAAGATAAAGTGGATAATTCCGTCAATATTATTCAGTAGACGACTTAGTTTTGAAAGAAGAATGATGAATATTATTGGTCCAAGTACAGATCCTTGACCAACCCCAGAGTCTGCTTCAGTTTGTGAAGAGAGTTTCCCATTAATTTTAACTAAGAACTTACGATTGACAAGCAGAAACATAATGAGATTAAGAAGTTTTCCATCAATTTTTGCATCTTTAAGTTCTTGTTGTATACGTTCAAATTTTGGTTTATCAAAGGCTTTTTCTGCATCAACATAGATAACATCAGTTGTCATTTTCTTATCACTTGATCGATAAATATGTTCGGTAAATAAGACCATTTGTTTTGTTGTCGATTTACCAGGTAGGAATCCAAATTGTTCTTTAGGTAGAAGTTTATTGACATGTAAATGGAGTAAAAGTTGGTCTTTGAGATATCTTTCCAATGTTTTTAGAACTTCGCTTGTGCCACAAATAGGTCGAAAATCTGATAGTTGAATAGGATTTGATATCTTTGGTATAGGTGAAACATGAGATAGTAAGAAGACATCTGGGACATCACAGTTTTGCATCATATGATTAAACAATATCGTAAATGGTATACAAAGTGTTGCTGCGCATTTTTTAAGAATAATACCAGGTATTGAATCAGGTCCGTTGATATTTTTGTTCTTACACTTCTTTAAGAATTTTTCCACGAGGAGATGATGAAAGATGATATTTGATATCATATCAGGTTGATCAATATTGGAAGTATACGAGATTGATTTATCTGACTTGTTGTAAACAGATTTAAAATATGTTAAAAATGCTTCTGCTTTGAGGCCATCATCGAAGATTTGAGCATCATTTATTTGTATTGTTGGAATTGGAGCATGGTTGGTTTTAGTGATGTTCTCCATAGTTTTGTATAGTGCTTGACGGTTTGATAGTAATTTATGTTGATTTTTGTTGTAGAAGTTCTTGAATGATTGAAAAAGTTTTTTCCCAGTTTTTCTGCTATCATATGTGTTGTTGTTCAATTGGATCAAGATATTGAGGCCGATATGATAGGATGAATCGGCAGATGTTGTTGTTGTTGAAGAGGTCAAAGGCAATAGTTTCATCGACGTTGTTGTTGATTGGGATGTGATGATAGTTGTTTTTGATGAATATGCATACACCTCCATATGCTTGAGTTGATCGATCTTTTCTTATGATGTTGTAGGGTAGATTTGAGATGAGGGAAGAATTTGTTATGCCGGCATGGAACCACGTTTCACAGAGAAATAATATGTCGGGTTGATATACAGAAAGAAATACATAGAGCTCATTGAGCTTATTACACATGCTAATACAGTTAAATAAGTAACAGAGCAGACCTTTATTAACATTTGCAGCTTTATTAATGCATTTCAAAGTCGGAGGTGGTTGATTGGGTTCTTCCACGAAAAATATTGTGTTGTTTGTAGAAGGTTGCAACTTCTTCATTTACTGCATCATTTAGAATTCCATTCTTTTCTGGATTAGATATATCATTAAGATGAATTTGATTTCGTTGAATATATAATCTAACATCCATCTTGCTTTCTTTGGCATCCTTTCGAAGTTCATTAAGTCGTCGTTGGAGTTTGACTTGCATTCGATGTGATTCAGGCGAACGCATACTATTGATGAAGGTATTATTCTTTAATAATTCCGGATTTGATTTGATGTAGGTAGGAGCTTTTGAGAGAACCGCTTTCTTTTGTTGGTTTGATTGTAGCTTAACTTTGATTGATCGTTGTTTTCCATTTGTTTTCCTTCCCATACGAGCAAGAGAATCAATTTCGACACCAGGATCAATATTTTTGATGAGATTATTGATAGCAGCTTTGTCAAGTTCATCTTCATTGGAAGCATCAATTTGTTCTGGGATGTTGGTTACAACAATCATGTTAGAGTAAGCATCGTTGCGGGGTTCATTAATAGTTGGAGCATAACTTTCTCGTCGTCGAGGTGGAGTAGGAGCAGCTTTTTCTTGTTGCATAAGTAGTATTATTTGATGAAGAGCAGCAATTTGTTCATTCTTTTTTGATAATTCATCTTGCATTTTGTTATGGGAATCCATGAAAAAAGCAACAAGTTCAACATTAGAAGGAAGTTGAGGACCAGATGATACTTGTGAATAATTTCTTTTGGCAGATGGAGGTTGAGGTGATGTGGTAAATAAGGGTGGAGTCATAGTTGATAGTATTAATTAATAATATAATTGAGCGTTGTTAATGTTAAAAATTTGATGATAAAAACAAAATCAATCAATAAAAAAATGCAGAGAAAATAAAAAAACCCGACCGCTCAGCACGAAGAAAAAAAGTGCGATGTGAAAAAAAGTGCGATGAGAGAAATACAGATTTTCCAAAGAGTTTTAAAAATTTGCATATCGAAATTCAAAATTATCGATTTAACATTGTCCATTTTTTTATTCAAAGTTCAATAAAAAACCAGTTTGTTTTTTATACCATTTCTTTTTTTTTTAACTATGCAAATTTTGTGGTTATTGTTTTCAGGACAACAGCGTTTACAAGAAATGTAAAAAATTTGCATATCGAAGTTTGAAAGTTTTTAGCGTCAAACTTTTAATAAAAAACTTATTTTTTTAAATATGCAAATTTTGTAGCTACACTTTTTAAATACAAGTTTTCCAGTTGAGATCAAAATTTTGTTGAGCAAATATTTCAAAATTTCGACTTTGATAAGCTTTTTTTTATTCAAATTTTTATTCAAATTTTTTCAGTCGAAACCAAAATTTTTCGTTCAAAATTAAAATATCGAAAATTTGTTGAATTAATTTTTGAACAAAAGTTTTTTTTCGAAATTTTAATAATTTTTTTTCACTTTTAATTAACATAATTTTTTTTTCTTCTCAGATATTTGTTGGAATTTATGGTGCCACATTATTTTATCCTGAGACAGCTCCAATTTCATGTAACTTTAATACCTGCCAGCAACCCCTCCTAATTACAATTGTAATTCTTTCGGTTCTTTGTTACGTCACCGTTTTAGCGGTATACATATTTTCATTGCTTCGAATGAAAGCAAAAACAAAAGATTTAGCGGAAACCGTTGGGAAAGGTTCAATTCGACGAAATATCAATGTTATGAATCGAATGTCATATAATTTATTGATTTTTGCGTTATCAAAAATGCCATTATTAATTGTTTGTATTGTGGCATTATTTAATTCTCGAGATTTGAAAAAACTTGGTGATGGCAAAAAAACTTCTTGTAAAACATTTTTAAATGGTAAAACTTATTTTGAGGCTGAATTGTTGGCAGCTATTGCCGGATTGATTTGGTTAAGTGGTAAGGGTTTTTTTTATCAATAGTAATATAAGATTTGAAAATTATTTTTTAAATGGAGGAAAAATGAAATTTCCTTAAAAAACTTTAATCTTATTTTTTTGCTCTGGGCAATACAGGGCTCCACGGAAATATATATATTTTTTTTTACCAAATTTTGCTTATTTTTGAGTATTTTTTCAAGTGTAACTTGATTCTGGTAGTAAAAATAGTTTGTCAGTTGACTTGTTTCGACGTTTTGGTTAATTTCAATTATCGGTGATTTCGCAGCGAAAATGCTAAATGGCCTAAAATCGAAATTTCGATATACTGTAGTTTTGAAAATTTTAAAAAGTGCATCTGATAGCTTGTGGCTTAAATAGTCCATTTGCCATGTTTCAGAATTTTTCATTTACCCATCTCTCCAGAATCTGGAGTCCAGATTCGGGGAACTGAAGTTGCAAATTGAAAAAAGTAGCCATTTTTTGATACTTCAATCCTCGAATTTGGAGAGATGGTTTGATGAAAAATTCTGAAAATTGGCATATGAACTATTTAAGCAACGGGCTATCAGATGCACATTTTAAAATCTTCAAAACTACAGTATATCGAAATTTCGTTTTTAGGCCGTTTTGCATTTTCGCTGCAAAATCTGCGAAAATCGAAATGGACCAAAACGCTGAAACATGTCAACTAACAAACAGATTTTACTACCAGAATCACGTTAAACCTGATCAGGGACATTTTTGTGCTTTTTGGTCTTGCACAGAATATCCCTACAGTATCCAATATAATAAATTTTTACTAAACAAACGGTTAAGAATTTTCGATAATTTTAAAATATTTCCCAAAATCGAAAATTCCAATATTCCGGTTCTTTTCCGTTAAATCTGTTCAAGATCGAATTAAGCACGGCACGGGCTGAATTTCGGCGCCTATAAATTTTTGATATTATTTGATAGTGATAGGGCCGTATACAAGAAAAAATTTCAGGGGGGGGCACGCCTTTGATATTTTGCCGCCACCAAGCGGCAAAAGATCAAAGGTAATTCCTCAGTTTCGGGGGGCACGGCCCCCCCCCCCCCCCCCTTAAATGCGGCGCTGGATAGGGGATATCAAAGAACAGAATGGAAAGCAAAAAAACTGCATGTTAAATGCTAAATTTGGCACTTTTTGACGTCATAATTCGTGAAAAGTGCCAAAAAAAATTGATAAAAACCAGGCAATTTTGGCATTTCAAATGCAGTCTTTTATCATCCTATTCTGTTCAATGATATCCCATATCATTATTATTATCGAATAATATCAAAAATTATATTTAAATCAAAAAATTTATACGACCCGTGCCATGCCAATATTGGCCAAGACCAAATATATCTAATCTATTTAGCCAAACTTTATCACCAAAAAAGAGCAATAAATTATCTTTTGACATAAAATTCATTTTTTTAGGAATGATCCTTGATCCTGTAATTAATATAATAATTGATAAGAAAAAAATTAAAAATCGATTAAAACAAGTTTATCAAAATTTTAAAGCCAAAACCAACATTAAATGAAAGTTGAAAAAAAAATTGAGTTTTGTTTTTGCATAATATTTAATTATTTTGGAATGTAATTTATTTCAAATAAAATTATGTTTTATTTATTTATTTTTTATCTTTTTAATTAAAGTAAAAACGAATACAATGTTTCATTTTATCATTCAAAGCTTAGGTGATACTGAAAAAAATATCAAATTTTAAAATAAGCAAACATCCAAATCCAACGTTAGCAAAAATTACTATAAAGTCACATAAAATCTCCATAAAAATGTCATGCACTTGAAGACAATTTTTTAAACTCAGAGTTGTAACTGATTGTGTAATTTTATTTTTAACAATATTAGAAAATAACTTAACAACAATTATTACATTCAAAAAAGATACTATTCTGGTTCCAAAAAGTTTAAAAACAACATTGGGTTACTGCAATGTTACAGTATTCCATCGTCATCTCTAAATGCAATAAATTTATTTTAATTTTACCATAAAAGGCTGCACTTAAAATAAATTATTCAAATAGTTATGGTTAATTAAACCGCTTAACAAAAAACATTTTATCACAAAACTTTTATCAAAAATATATGTAATTCAATTTTTAACAATACTAAACAATGTCAAACAAATATTATCAAAAAAACTTAACAACAATAACATAGAAATAAAGAAACATAATATTACTTACTATTTAAGTTTCAAAAACATAATCTTCTTGTTCTTTTGTTTCTTTCAATCTTCGCTCAAATGCTTTTCGTTGTGATGGCTTAATTCTTTCAAATGGTCGTTCTTTATCTTCTAAAGCTTCCAACTTTTCCGCCAATTCTTTATACATCATCCATTCTTCCACAGTAACTTTTGCAACATTTTCAGCAAAAATATTATCATTTGTATCAAAAATACGATAAAGTGGAGGATTTTCCTATAAAATACAACAAAAATAGAGATAATAAAAACAAAAAAGGTATATATACCATCTTCAGTTGAGGCTTTTTAGGATCAGGTAATTCATATTTTCCAGTTTTTAACAAAAATTGATGCCGATTCATTACTTCTTCTAATGACAGCTGACTCCATCGTCGTGTTTCAACAAATTCTTCAGGTTCACATCTCATATGATAATAAATATATTCATAATTGGATTCAATTTGTTCGAAATTCTTTAACACAATTTCTGGATCATTTGCAAGAATTTTTGGAAGTAATGCTCGAGAAAAGAATGATCCCATAGCTTCTACATTTTCAGCAATTTGTTGAGAATCTGATGCAAAAAGTATGGCAGGACATCGACGAACTATACGTCCAAGGGTTCGTCCAGCTTTAACTCCAACTTGAAGAAAACATGATAGTCTTTGAGAAATTTCATTTGAATTTGTTTCAAAAAGTTCATTGGTATAACTGAAAAAAAGGAGTAATAGAAAAGATAGATCGAAAGCAATGCATTGCAAGTTTACTACCTTCCAAACATTCGAATTGTATCTTGAATAGAGAAGCCACACATATCACAAAGACAATCAAAAATTTCTATACATTTATTTCCATCACGTGTAATAGCAGCAAATAATTCAGGCTTTTGAGTAAATGCATCATAGAGGAATTCAGGTAAAACACCAGCTAAAAATAATGATAACTTTTATCAAAGTACATGAAGGAATATAAATATTAATATGCTACTTACTTGTTGTTGTCAGTTCTCTTAAAATTCCCAAAATACTTTCAATTGCATCTTCATCACTCCATGGAAGAACAAATTGTTGACCTCGTTCTTCCAAAGTTTCAACAACTTTCTTCAAAAATGGTACCCCAATATCTTTTTCTTCTTTTGTAAGCATAATAGCTGGATATTCATCATCTTTACCATGTTCAGGATTAAAATGATATTCTGGACGACGATAAATTCGTTCTGGTTGTGGAAGATCACCAAGGGCATCTGGGATAATTTGATTATCAGCAAATTTTTTTGGTTGTACAGGTATTGAATTTACAGATTTCTTGTTGGATTTTGAATGTTTTCTTGATCGTGGCGCATATGAAGCAAAAGATCGAAATGGTTGAAATGGGGAAGCTATAGCGGTACATCGTTGCGGCAAAAAAACAAATCCACGAAAAATTAATGGAATTAGCCGTACAGAAGACATGCAGCAGAGATAAAGTTACCCTAAAATATTAAAATTGGATTAGCAGGGTTTTTCGGTAGGAGAAAGTTTAAGCGAAAATAATGATAAAAGATAAAGGAACTTTTAAAATAATAAAAAGAGAAAATTCTGTGATAAACAAAAGATTTTTAAAAATTTTTAGCAAAGTTTAAGTTTGCATTTTTCTTTTTTCATTGAGAGACATATCGCCAACATTCTTGATACAAGATTACTGTAAAAAATTTTAAAATTAAAACTTTAATCTAATGTCCCAAATTAAAGGGATACGGTAAACCCACACGAAAAAAGTATGAAATTTTTAAATATTTTACAGTAATAATCTTATAACATTTTAAATATAATATTTTATTTAAAAGCAGCAAGTTTTGATCG
Organism: Panagrolaimus superbus; assembly: GCA_964035985.1. Lineage (NCBI taxonomy): Eukaryota > Metazoa > Nematoda > Chromadorea > Rhabditida > Panagrolaimidae > Panagrolaimus > Panagrolaimus superbus. Next base: position 30,640,545 of record OZ038356.1, read on the forward strand.
AAATTCATATTGGAAGTTTCTGATATAGCAAAAAATTTGTTGATTCCTTGAAAAAAAGCATGGTAAATAAATGATTTTTACAAAATTTACAGTCTCAACATACTACAAATCTTGAGAAATTCGCATAACCTTCTGAGGTGTATCCTTTCCTTTTTGGTATTAAATTTTTTTGTAATTTTTAGTAAATTTGGAAAAATAAAAATTTTTTTGTTACACTTTGGCATTAAAATGCCTTTGGGAACATGTCACGGGACATAATTTTGGGGATGAAAACGGTTTATAGATAAAGGAGCCCCCACGACCCCTTAAAAAATTTTTTTTTATAACTAAAAAAATTTTTTATAAAGGGCTCCTTTTTTTTCAGAGATTTAAAAAGGTCAGGTCAAATCTCTCTCAGAGAAATTAATAAAATTTTAATTTTAATTTAATTAAAAAAATTAAATTTTAAACAAACAATGGAATTTAAATAAAAAATAGGTGACAAAAACAAATATAAGCAAAAAAAATAATCAGTAAGCATAAGTCTCACAATTCATATTAAAGGGAGTGTCGAAGATAAAAAAAAAATAAAAAAAAAGTTTGTCCGCCCGCACGCAACGAATGCATTCCCCATCACTTGGAATGTTGCTGATGTTCAAACATTTAAACAATATTATATGGAAAATTGGATTCCAAAACTTGAATTGATTAATTATTATGATTTAAAAGGTCCAAGAACAACAAATTTATGCGAAGGATTCCATAGTGGTTTGAATACATTAATAAAAGAGTAAGTTTTTGTTTTTGTATTTTGTATTTTGTAAATTAAAATTTGTTTATGATATTTATTTTTTCAGAAATCGCCCAACATTTCGTTCTGTATATATGGCAATTCGTGAAGAACTGAAACATTCAGTAATGAAATATCAGCCTACAATGAATGGCACCTTGCTTCCACCTCGTGTAAAAAAATATAAGGATTCTGAAGCAAGTATAATGGTAACAATGGAAGATTTAAAGTTGAAGATTGAAGAAGGTCATGCTGATGTTGAAGATAATGAATGGATTGCATGTTATTGCAGAAGACAATCATATAATTCAGCAAAATTTATCAATGAAGCTCTGGATGAATTAGTTGCTGAAGAAGAACATATTCAACCTCCACCACAACCGCAAGTTTTTAATTTTAATTATTTTATTTTTAAATTAATTTTTTAGAGAACCAGAGGCTCAGCCACAACAACAGATAATTCCTGCAAATGTTGGTCCGCAAAATATTATTCAACCACAACATCATCATTATCATCCATATATTCGCCAACGTCCACAAATTCGACAACAACAAAACAATTTCAACGCTTCTCTACCTATATATTTAAATCCTGCTCAACAATTATATCATCGACAACCTTTACTGAATCCTGCTCAACAATTATATTATCAACAATTAATGAATCCTCGTCATCAATTTTATTATCATCAACGTCCCCCTCCACCTTTTTGATTTTCTTTTTTTTTGATTTTTTTTTTTCTCTTATTGTTTTACTGTTATGTTTTTAATGTTTTTAGATTTTACATAAATCTTTTTTTCACTTATTTTACGTCTTTCTTTTTTGTAGTTTGAAAAAAAAAGAAATAAAAGTTTCTCTGAAGGCTTTTCTCTAAGGGGTTATGGGGGCTCCTTTCTCCGCACACCATGAAAACTTGGGGATGGAAATTTTAGGGGACGGAAAATTTGCCAAAAAAAGAGCAATCTTTTAACATAAAATCCATTTTTTTAGGAATGATCCTTAATCCTGTAATAAATATAATAATTGATAACAAAAAAATTAAAAATCGATTAAAACAAGTTTACCAAAATTTTAAAGCCAAAACCAACAATAAATGAAAAATGAAAAAAAAATTGAGTTTTGTTTTTGCATAATATTTAATTATTTTGGAATGTAATTTATTTCAAATAAAATTATGTTTTATTTATTTATTTTTTATCTTTTTAATTAAAGTAAAAACGAATAAAATGTTTCATTTTATCATTCAAAGCTTAGGTGATACTGAAAAAAATATCAAATTTTAAAATAAGCAAACATCCAAATCCAACGTTAACAAAAATTCAAATATATTTTTTTACCCACCCACTCTTCTGTCGGCACAATGCGGCATAAGATCAAAGGAATTTTATATCCACGTCGTATTTCGCTTACCCCCACCCACCCAATAATAATGCCGACGTCGGATCTTGACGTTCCCTATTAGTATCATTAACATTTTGAGAGATATCAAATATCGTCATTTTTACTTGATATGGAATTCGATAAATAAAAACCGATATTTTTTGTTATCAAATTTCGAAATAAATATCGGTGTTTACAAGGTTAAAAAATATCGATATCGTCTGTATGGAAATCAGTATCACACCGCCTTGGGTTTTCATCTTTTTGGAAATTTTTTTTCTACCAGCGCCGTATTTAAGGGGGGGGGGCATTGGGGGCCCGTGCCTCCCTGAAATTGGAGAACTTCCTTTGATCTTTTCCCGCTTCGTGTTGGTGGCGGCAAAAGATCAAAGGCGTGCCCCCCCCCCCCAAAATCGATATGCCCCTTGAAATTTTTTTCTGTATACGGCCCTGTTTGCTACAAGTAAAATTAAAAAAAAAAAAATTTTTGCAATCTTTGTTTTACATTCAATTTCGATAAATTATCATTAAAACAAAAAAGGACAAAAAACTTTGCAAACAAAAGAAAAAAAGTGATGTTTTTTTGATGTCCCTTTTTTTTACTGATATAAAAAAAATCACACAATGCTTTGTTTTTCAACAATGTGCAAAAAATTAAAGCTTTAAATTTTTTCGCATTTTTTATGACTCAAAAAAAAGAAGGAAGAAAAAAACTCACCGCAAAAAAAATGAAAACAGAAAAGCAAAAAATGGAATCAATGAAAAAGTTGTCGTCAATTGATTATGACTTTTCATCATCCATTTCAATCACCCCCACCACCACTTTTTTCTCTTTAATACCATTAGAATTTTTAAATTGTTCAACAGAATTTAATCCTGGTAGAGATGAACATTATGTAACATGTTTTAAATTTTTATCAAATGACTCTAATTTTTGTGATTATTTATTTGTGAGTTTAAAAAAATTTAATACTTTTTATATCCATGCCCTAATACTCCCTAATCTCTAAGTGGAGCATAATACCGAAAATTAGAAACTAATTTGTAACCTGAGTGACGTCAATAGAATATATTTTTTATTTTGGATCTACCGAGCACCATCCCCATGGTTTTAGTGACAGGCGGGCTCGAACCTGGAGGGTGCTTGTTCGAAACCCCATTGCACTAACCACTCGACCACTGAGACGCTTTAAAGGATAAATGTGACTCATTTTTAGCCTGAGTGCCATACATGGAATTCGTTTTTTATTTTGAATCTACCGAGCACCGTCCTGAGCTTTTTCAGTGAATTTGGAATTGATTTTCAGCGGGGTTCGAACCTGGGAGGTACTTGGTCGAAACCCCAACCCACTAACCACTCGACCACTGAGACACCTTACAAGAGATTCGTTATTTTGCTCTTTAACTTTCTAAAGAACATTGAAGAAAGTTAAAGATAACAAAAGAAGCTATTTTCGTGTTAGAAAACAAAGAAAAATCAGGCAAATCAGGATCATCCCATTTTATTTCGAAATACTATCAAAACGCCCGCTTTCTTTAAAAATATATTATTTTTTTTAGTTTGTAAATCTTGCCTTTACATTTCCATATTACTTTTTGGGTTTAATACCTTTAATTCTTTCATTATTTGCACTTTTTATAAATTTAGCATTTATTTATATTACTGTATTAATTATTATTGATATAAGAAATTCGTAAGTTTTTTTTATTCAAATTTTTTTTATTCTTCAGCTACCTCTGTCTTATTTTTTTAGTTCCCGAAAAACTTATGTATTTTTATTAAATCGATCAATAAGTTGTTTAATAGCACAAATAATGTTTTATATTGTATTAATTGCATGGAAAAATGATGGATTTGGATATCTTTCTACTGTAATCTTTTTAACAATTGGAAGCCTATCTTTTTTAACCCTTGCTGGAACATATTTTATACTTTCAATTAAAATTTATTTAAATATTACTTTGGAGAAGAATGGCCTTTTATCCATGACAAAATGTGTAATTTTTAATGGAATTGTATGGATTTATAATGTGATATTTAGTGTAAGGTTTTTTGTGGGGTCAAAAAATTTGAATTTAAAAAAATTTTTGTTTTGTTGTATTTCTTGGGTCTTTTTTATTGGGTCATCCCGAGGCACTCAGTTGTTCCGCGAAAAAATTGGATTCTGAATCCCCCGGATTCAGAATCCGTAAAAAAGTGTTTTTCAAGTTCTACAAAATTACTATCCTTTGATTCGTCTCGACGAGTAGGTTATATCAAATGTAAAAATACATCATTTGATTGTTGGAAAGGATTCTGAGGCCGTAGAATCCAAAAAGTATAAAAGGAAAAAATATTTTTTTAAATTCTGAATATCTTTTTCAGAATCCTTTCCAACAATTAATTTTACATTTAATGTAATCTACTCATCGAGTCAAATGATAGTAATTTTGTAGAACTTGAAAAACACTTTTTTACGGATTCTGAATCCGATGGATTCAGAATCTACTTTTTTCGTTGGACAGCTGAGTGCCTCGGGATGACCCAATACAAAATCAAATGATAGTAATTTTGTAGAATTGGAAGGACATAATTTTGGCAGGATTCTGAATCCACCGGCTTCAGAATCCTGCCATAAAAAAATTTTTGACGTTTTCGTTTAAAGACTTTGGAAAAAATATATATTTAAAAACGTATAAAAATATCAAAAAATTTTTAGGTATTCATCGGAATTTATGGTGCCACACTAGTATATCCAGAAGAATCAAAAATTGTATGTAAATTTCAAAATTGCCAACGCCCTCTTGCCATTTCAGTTACCATCTTACTGGGAGTCTGCTATTTTGTAGTTTTAATTGCATATTTTGGTGCATTAATAAAGATTAAATTTATAACAATGACTACAAAAAACAATGCTAAACAAATAAATACTCCAAATATATTACTTATTCACCGACTCCTATATAATATTATTGTATTTGCGATAACAAAAATTCCATTAATTGTTATATGTGCTTTTACAATTTATGATTTGGAAAATTTGAGACTCCTTGGAAAAGGTGAAGAAACGTCATGCAAAAAATTTTTACATGGAAAATTATATTTTAAGGTTGAACTTCTTGCAAGTATTACGGTATTTGTGACATTTTTAGGTAAATAAAAAAATGAAATTTAAAAAATATTTTTTGTGTAACATATTTATTTTTGCAGGAATGATTGTGGATCCAATTATTTCAATTTTATGTGATTATAAAATGATAAAAATTTTGGCAAGCAATCATTTTAAGAAATTGATAACAAAATTTATATCAACATTTTAAAAGAAGTGAAGAAAAAAGGTTCTGCAGCTAATTTTACAGTATTCCATCGTCATCTTTAAATACAATAAATATTTTTTTAATAAAACAATTAAAGGCTCCAATAAGTACAAATCATTTAAATATGAAATACAGGGGGATTCAAGTAAATTGGACACTTTGTTTTTGCTGGCAAATCGTTGCTTTTAAGTTTTGGGGGCTCATATTTTCAGGGAAGTGTTATAAATGTGGGGAGCTAATTTTAAACACAAAATTTTGGCATCCGGCGACATCTCGCCAAACGGCGCCAAATTCAAATTTTTTGTGTTAAATAGACATTTTAAACCTATTATTATGAAAATCTGGCTTTTTTTACAGCAAATTGTGAAAAAATTAACCATTTAAGTCAAATAATGAATGAATGACGAGGTAATGAAAAAATGGTCAAAATCGCTGAAAATTCGAAATTCAGTTATTTTTTATCATTTTGTATTGTTTAGTTATAAACAATACAAAATGATAGTTGGAGGTCGTGAAAAAACTAACGAAAACTCACATAAAATAATAAAAAAAATAATAATTGACCATTTTTTCAATATTTCGTCATTTATTCACTATTTAAGTTAAACGGCTAATTTTTTCACGTTTTCCTGTAAAAAAGGGTAGATTTTCATAATAATATGTTTAAAATATCCATTTAACTTAAATGAAATGATTTAACACAAAAAATTTGAATTTGGCGCCATTTGGCGAGATGTCGCCGAATGCCAAAGTTTTGTGTATAAAATTAGCTCCCCCCATTTATAGCACTTCCCTGAAAATATGAGCCCGTAAACAGGGATGTCAAATGCAGACGGCCGGCGGGCAAGATTTTTTTCGCCGGCGGCCGGCGCGGCTGACGATTTTTGTGAAATTCTTTGTTTTTTCCATACAAAAAAAGAAAAATATAGGCCGCACGGCCGGCCGGCTAATAATTTTAGGCCGCGCGGCCGGCACGGCGGCCAATTTTTCGTCGGCGGCCGCGGCCGGCCATGTTTTCCCGCTGCCTTTGACATCCCTGCCCGTAAAACTAAAAAGCAACGATTTGCCAGCAAAAACAAAGTGTCCAGTTTACTTGAATCACCCTGTATTAAGGATAATTTTAACCGCTTTACAAAAAAACTACTTTTTACGAATGGTTGAACCTGACGATGCATCGTTGAGGCAAAGAACAAAAGAAATTTCTATTGTTCTTTGCCTGATCGTCAGGTTCATCCATTCGTAAAAAAAACGAAAAAAGTAACGCATCCGCCTCCTTTAACATCTTTTTCATTGTCAAAGGTTTTTTTTGAAAGCCCCAAAACAATTAACAAAAAGTAATATCATTTTCATTTGAAAATTTTAAAAATAAATTGAATTCTTCAAAGTAACCATTTTTCAGAATCCATTTGACAAGGAAAATCTCGATTGAAAATTCATTTGTATTTGTGTCGAGATATAATTCATGACTAAAAAGAAGAGGTTTTATGACAAATAAAATCTTGTTAATCAAACAGCAATTGTTTCTTTTTTTATAAATTTGCATAAAAAGAATTGTTGTTCAAATATGTATTTTCCCTGGGAAATTTTCCGATTTTTGCAAGAAAGAACTCTCATTTTTCAAAATTTTTGTTTAAATTAATCAACAAATTTTTTTAAAATGAAAGTAAAAATAAGACTATTTTTGCTTATAAAAATATATATTTAAAAGCATAGAAATGCTTTTGTTAATTAATTTAGAATTCAGATTTTAAGATATTTTTTTGAGTGTTAAAATTATATCTCTGAGTGCATTTTAAAAAAATTCCAATGGTGCCAGGTTTTGTCAAAATTAAAGAAAATTTAATAACCTCCCCCCCCCCCCGGATCCCTTGGAAAAAAAAATAGAAAATTTCTTACCGAAGAATAGTCGCTTTAGGAGCTGCATTTAAGATGTCAGGAATAATTGTGTCATCCTTCTTTTCAAAAAATTTAACTTTTTTTAAACAAAATGTTTTTAAATTAACAAAACTTTGAATAAATTTTAATTCATTTGGCAGCAGCTCAGATTCATGAATTTCCAAATGTATTAATCCATGACAATTTAATGAGGAAAAAGCTTCACAAATATTAAATCCTTTTTGATACAATATTTTTTTACAACTTTTAATCTTTCTTATCTTTCGTAAATAAATTTGAAATAAATGTGCATAACGAGGGCTCACACATGGCATTATATAAATTAATTTTCTATGCGATAGATGCCACATCATATACTGAAATTCAAAAAAGAAAGGATAATCTCTTTCAAATCTTGGGGCTTCTCTCAAAAAAGCTATAAAATAAAAAGTGTATTGTATTGCAAAGCATTGTACAGGGTGGTCCTTTTCAGTTTAACCTTTGTTTTTTGGCGGCTGTTTGTTTCTAGAAGATTCCAAAAGCTCGTATAGACAGGAAATATCACAAACAAAGAGGAGCATCTTTTCTAGGGTTGACCATTTCCCGGGAAATCGACTATGTCTCGACACGATTTCCCGGGAAATTTCCCGTTTCCCCCTTATAAATCGGGAAATTTCCCGGGAAATGCGGGAAATTTCCCGGGAAATGGTCAACCCTAATCTTTTCCACATAAAATTTTGGCATTCGGAGACTCTTTGCCAAACGGCGCCAAATTCAAATTTTTTCTGTTAAAAGGCTATTTTAAACATATTATTATGAAAATCTAGCCTTTTTTACAGGAAATTGTGAAAAAATTAACCATATAAGTTAAATAATGAATGAATGGCGTGGTATTGAAAAAATGGTCAATTCCAGAAAAAAAAATTATTTGAGTTTTCTTTAGTTTTTTTTTCACGGTCTCCAACTATTTTAATAAATAAACAACGCAAAATGCTAAAAAAATAACTAAATTAGCAAAAATTTGAATATTTACCGATTTTAATCATTTTTTCAATACCACGCCATTCATTTAGTATTTAACTTAAATGGTTAATTTTTTCACAATTTCTTGTAAAAAAGGCTAGATTTTCATAATAATATGTTTAAAATAGCCGTTTAACAGAAAAAATTTGAATTTGGCGCCGTTTGGCGAGATGTCCCCGAATGCCAAAATTTTGTGTTTAAAATTAGCTCCCCTTTTTTTGTGATATTTCCTGTCTATACGAGCTTTTGGAATCTTCTAGAAACAAACAGCCGTCAAAAAACAAAGGTTAGACTGAAAAGGGCCACCCTGTATTTCATCAATTAACTTACGGGTAACACTGTCAAGTTCATAAATACAACAAAATTCGTCTAAATGCATTACATTTTGCTTAATTAATTTTGATTTTGACGGCAAAACATTTTGCATTTTTTGCCAATTAAGTGGTTCCTGAAGTTCAAGAAATCGTTTTTGTAATTCCAATGGAAGAGTTTGAAACGAAAATCTTAAAAAATACAAATTTTCGGCTTTAAATTTCAAGAACTGATAAATTTGAATAAAACTAAATGGAATATTTAAAAGCAGAAATAAGCCCAGAATTGCCGGAAAAAATGCAAGCAATAAAAAACATTTAAATTTTGAAAATTTGAATATTTGATTTCTAACAATTATTGATTCTATGTTTTGTTGAATATAATCTCGAATAAATTTTACAATAAAATATGAAAAATCAAAAAGAAAATGCAAATATAAAATAAAAATGAATAAAAAAAATGTAAATTTTTTATTCGTTTCAACTTTCTCTTCAGTAAACTCAAAATATGTTAGATATTCAAATGAATAAATGATTACATCAAAATATAGTATAAACCCAGAAAATCCAAATAATACAGTAACCAAAATAATCATTAATATCAATCTTATTTCAGCAAGCATCATTCAAAGCACAGACAAAAAAACTCACATATAATATGTTTTAATTTTGTTAAAGAATGAATGAAAGCGAGATAAAAATATTATTTTAAAGGAATCAATAATAAATGAAAGACAGGTATGCTCTCATACCGCAGATGCAAGTTGCATTTGCTCTAAAGTCACATAAAATTTCCATGTCATGCAGTCGAAAACAATTTTTTGTTTTCTTCTATTGAGAAACTCCATGCCATTAAAAAAAATAAAATCTTGTCCAATTTAGGCACGGCACGGGCCGGCTCGGCCCGGGCTTTTAAGCTAGCCGGCTCGGCCCGGGCTTTTAAGCGGGCCGGCCCGGCCCGGGCCGAGGATTTTAATATTTTCGAAAAAAATGCAAAGGGGGGACCAAGACAAATTTGATGAAAAAAAATAAAGGGCCGGCCCTGCAAAAATTAAAGCAGGCCGGGCGGGCCGAAGATCTGACGGGCCAGGCCGGCCCGGGCTGGGGAAAAAGTCGGCCCGTGCCATGCCTAGTCCAATTGATTTACTTTTGAACAAACTGAAAGAGCTCACGTTGTCTTTAAATTAATGCTGCAAAACCAGTATAAAAATAAAACATTAAAAAATTTGCAAAAAATTTGAGTGAATATCCAAAAAAAAATTGAATTAATTGTTGATTAACTGATAAAAAAACAAGAAATCAATTCATCCAAATTAACATCCAATTATTAATTCAAAAAAACCACAAAAACAATAATCATATAATAATATATTATGAAAGAATGTTAAACAGATAAGAAAAAATGAACGTAGAGTTGTAAAGTAAATATCAAAGTTTGATTGGATAAAAAAAAAATTTCAAAAAATGGTTCTATCACGAAAAATACAGTTCTTTGCCCATAAAAAATTTGCTGCGCCTTTGCAACTTTTTTTTTCAAGAACATCAACCAAATAAAGTGCGTTGCATAAATATAGCCGAACTGAAAAATTCATGATTGTAACCCCAAATCAAGAACTTAGCAAAAAGCTGTCATCATATTCTGATTCAGCGTAAAAAATAACCTTAAAAGCCAAGAAACCACCCTGATTGCATTTTTTAAATCAATAATTTTGATAAAATTCTGAATTTTAGGTGTTGCATAAATATAGCCGAACCAAAAAAAAATTTACATACGGCACTTTTATTTATATTCTTTAGTCAGAGGTTGTTCAGCATGCTAAAAAAAGCTAATCTGTGAAAAAAACATCAAAAAATATTGAATGGCATCGATTTGCCAGGGTATTAAAAGTCGCATTTTTGCCTATTTTGGCATTTTTTCCGGTGCCGGTGCAGGGTCAAAAAGCGGTGTTACAACAAACTACATATGCCATTTTGTAGTCCTATCCATGATTAATGAACCCCCAAATTCTCACAGCTCGATATCTAATACACGCTGTCAGCTCTCTTATTGAAAATTTGAACCTGAGCCATTTTTCAGCTTTTTTCCTCAAATTTTTGCATTTTTTTGCAATATTAGGCAACTTTCAACGAGGAGCTGACAGCGTGTATTAGATATCGAGCTGTGAGAATTTGGGGGTTCATTAATCATGGATAGGACTACAAAATGGCATATGTAGTTTGTTGTAACACCGCTTTTTGACCCTGCACCGGCACCGGAAAAAATGCCAAAATAGGCAAAAATGCGACTTTTAATACCCTGGCAAATCGATGCCATTCAATATTTTTTGATGTTTTTTTCACAGATTAGCTTTTTTTAGCATGCTGAACAACCTCTGACTAAAGAATATAAATAAAAGTGCCGAATGTAAATTTTTTTTTGGTTCGGCTATATTTATGCAACACCTAAAATTCAGAATTTTATCGAAATTATTGATTTAAAAAATGCAATCAGAGTAGCTTCTTGGCTTTTAAGGTTATTTTTTACGCTGAATCAGAATATGATGACAGCTTTTTGCTAAGTTCTTGATTTGGGGTCACAATCGTGAATTTTTCTGTTCGGCTATATTTATGCAACGCACTTTATATACAATAATGCGTTACGTTCTACGACTCTTTTCTGTTATCCTCTTTCTTTCATATGCATATAATAACAAGCAATTAAAAACATTCAATTCTAAAGAACTTCATAACATACTGATTCCCACAACAAAATTAAGTGAACAAGTTTATCATGAGTCTTTGCAAGATCAGAAAGCAAAAACAATAATTTCGACAAATAAGCCTCAAAAATCTTTTGAAGCCTCTCAAAATTCATCAGAACCTGAATGGATCCCGCTAATCGCTGAAGCAATTTCGGGAATTTTTATTGGATACGTGAGTTATAAAGTATTCTCCATAATTTTAACTACGATACTTTTAGTTTTATTGTATCAATATCAACTTCTTTAAAGTTCAGCATCATTTTGCTGCTCGATATGCATCTACTTTGCTTTCAACAGGATATTTATTCATGTCGCGGAGAAACGCGATTCTTTTCATTCTAATGCTAATTATCCGTAATTTGCATATAATTATCATTCTTAACCTCTGTAATTGTATATAAGCGTTGTTGTACATTGTATTCTTTACCTTTTCTATCTGTCTTATCTCATCTTGTGAAGTCGTCTAATAAATACTCTCTTCTTCTACACAAGTGTTTGGTCTTTCATTCTGTTGTGAAGGTTATTAAACCGATGCTGATAATCGTCGCAACAAATGGTGCATCGACCGGGAAGCCGAATCAAACCTTTTATGGTTCAAGTGCATGATCTATGCGTGGCTCTGGATTGTGGTGCTTGGAATCAACTCTGATTAAGGAAAGTGCTTGACATGAAAGATCAATCAAAGTGGTATAATGATCCTGCTGTTCTCCTTTGGATGTGCCCTCGTGCTTACAGTATATCTGCTTGGACCTTTCCAGCTGGTTTTTGTAATGAAGATTTAGTCTGGCGTAGTGTGTTGCTTGCAAATTATTCCATATTTGGTTTCTGGTCTTAAATATTTCAAGTGCTTGATCAAATGGTGAAAATTTCTCTGGCTCACATGATCTTGGTTGAGAAGATGGATTGGTCCGTGTTGGCATCAACAACATGTAAGTTTAAGTCCTCAGTGAGAGGCACCGAAAAGTCCTCAGTGAGAGGCACCGAAAAGTCCTCAGTGAGAGGCACCGAAAAGTCCTCAGTGAGAGGCACCGAAAAGTCCTCAGTGGGAGGCACCGAAAAGCCCTCAGTCGGAGGCAAATCCAAGTCCTCAATCGGAGGCAACTCTAAGTCCTCATTGGGAGGCAGCTCAAAAGTCCTCAATCGGAGGCAACTCGAAGTCCTCATTGGGAGGCAGTTCAAAAGTCCTCTTTGAGAGGAAACGAAATGGTTCTCAATCATCGACTGATCGTGATCCAAAAAGAAGCTGAAAAATTTCTGTGATTGTTTTATTGGGAACTTTCGCTCTTCGAAAACGTCGTCTTCGGCCGGGAGTGGCTCTTCGAGCTCTTTCAATACCAATATCAGAAGAAGAAGAAGAAGTCTGAAAACAACGTCATCAACTACAAGTGCTTGATCTTAATTCCGTGATACTCGTACAACATCTTGATTCAATATGGCAACTGAAATATTAACGAAGTGTTCCGCATCCGATATTCAATCTTCGATCAATCGTGCTTGCTCTTCGTCTCGTGGGGGAATGTCGCGGAGAAACGCGATTCTTTTCATTCTAATGCTAATTATCCGTAATTTGCATATAATTATCATTCTTAACCTCTGTAATTGTATATAAGCGTTGTTGTACATTGTATTCTTTACCTTTTCTATCTGTCTTATCTCATCTTGTGAAGTCGTCTAATAAATACTCTCTTCTTCTACACAAGTGTTTGGTCTTTCATTCTGTTGTGAAGGTTATTAAACCGATGCTGATAATCGTCGCAACAATTCACTTGGATCTTACTACAGTTCGAAAATAATGTTTTAATTTCTTCAGTTATTTATTTTTTTATATTTTGCCTGCATTTTGGTTTTTATTTACGAAATAATTGGAAAACGAATCATTCTGATGATCTTGATCCTGATGAACGATTATTTGTCAATATTAAAAGAATGTGGTCAAATAAGACGAATATTGTTTGCGCTATTTTTGCATTCTGCATGGTTTACCTTCAACACTTCCGAATGTCAGTATACAGTAATACACCAAAAATGGCTTTTATCCTCTTCTCTCTCTTTATTTCACAATTGTTACCTGGTTTATTCTATTGTTTTACATATCATAGTCCAAAAGAAAATACTAATGTAGTCATATATGGAATGGATACACGTGCAACAACTTCACTTATTGCAACGCTAACAAAAAATGAATACAGTATTTTTCCTTTGCTAAATTTTCCATTACAAATTTTTTGCTCATATTTGCCATGGTTCGAAAATCAACAGCAACATATTGAAACTCCAATGTTTAACATTTTTGCGATTGAAACTGATACAAAGATTGTTAAACTTTATGATACTGTAACAATTGGTAATTCTAAACTTAATCAATATTATGCCTCAACTTTTGCAGACTTTGGAATTATTGTTTGCGATTCTGATTATTACAAAAATGGAAACCATTATGATCGTCGATTAAAAAGTTTAGCTAAACTAATCCTTGCTAACAAATTTCTTCACACTGTTGTTCTTCTAAATATAAATGATGGTCAAGCTCTTCAAGAAATATAGTAAGGTCCAACTTTTAGTAAATATTTTAGTAACAACTCTTTTTCTAGTTTTAATGATATCAAAGCAACGATCATCAATATATTTAAAAATCAAGGTTTTAATCCAAATTCAGATATTACCGTTATCCCATGCATCAGCAACAAAGTTGACGGATTTCTTAAAAGTCGACCAAAAACAAATACTTATCAATGGTACAAAGGTCCAACTGTCGTTGAATGTTTGGATAACTTCTCCAAAATTTGGGATGAAAGTGTTCAAAAAGGAGTAAATAAGATTACAATAGATAAACAGGTACAGTATATTTTAAAATTATTATCAAACTTTATATATTTTTAGGATGAACTAAATGACGTAATCGGAAAAATTGAATATGGTGAAATCTATGTTGGTGATCCTTTGATGAAAGGAAATGTAAGCACTTTAAAAATTTTCGTTGAAATAAAGTAAAAAATTTCAGCAAGAGCTTACAGTCAAAGAGATTATTGTAAATAACAGTGTGCTACCTGCATCATCTGCTGGAACTATAGTTAAATTAAAATTGAATCAATGCACCGACATTCCACATGGCTCAATTTTATCATTTCCGGAATGTACTCAAAGCAATGTTTTCAATGCATACATAAACACGATGAATACAACAATTAGTGCACTAAGTAATGATTATTGGATCTTCATCAATGCAGAAAAACAAAAAATAACAATAACCGTAAGTTCCTACAGTAAACATTTCGAAAATTTATTATATATTTTTTTAGAATTTCCAAACACACAGCGTAGAAGATGATCGTTATAATGATGTTGAAATTATTAAAAAATACAGTAGATGTTATGTCAGAGTTATATCTAATCGTGATGTATGCATAAACAGTAGTCAAGATTTTCCAAGGTTAAGCCGCTTTTTGTTGCTTGAAAAAAAATCATATTTGTGGTTATGGAAACATTGCATAATTTTTTATATTTTTGTTGTTTTAGAATTTAAAAATTAAGAACAAATTTTATTTTATTTATATTTTTTTGATACTTGTAAAAAACAGATTTATGCAAAATAAAAAAAAAACTATCTCCAAAAATTTAGAAACAATTTTTTAGTCCAAATGCTTTATTACAGCAACAATTGAAAAGGAATCTATTGATTTTGTTCAACAAGAAAGAGTAATTGTTCTAAAAAATTTTTTGCTAGAGATTACTGATCACATGTTTACTGCAAATGATCAATAAAAAGGAAACATTTTTATGTAAAATAAACAAAAAAGGAAAAGCTTCAGTTGACTTTTGAATCCAAAATTTGGTTGGACACACTTTTTTTATGACAAAGACATTAATATCAGAAAAAAGGCAAAAGAAAGTGTAATGAACAGAAAGTCTCAAACATTTGGAAGCTACAGTTACAGCATCCCACCCACACGTGGGCAAGTTGCCCAACTCTGCCCGACTTTCGGGCGCTCGGTAGCGCAGGAAAAAAAGCTGGGTAGCGCAAAAAAAAGAGAGAGGAAGACAAAAAAAAAATAAATCATTCAACTAATTAGGACAATTTCACCGCTTAACAAAAAACTACTGTATTTATTACAAAATTTTTATCAAAAATATATGTAATTTATTTTTTAACAATACTAAACAAATGTCAAACAAATATTATCCAAAAAACTTAACAACAATAACATAGAAATAAAGAAACATAATATTACTTACTATTTAAGTTTCAAAAACATAATCTTCTTGTTCTTTTGTTTCTTTCAATCTTCGCTCAAATGCTTTTCGTTGTGATGGCTTAATTCTTTCAAATGGTCGTTCTTTATCTTCTAACGCTTCCAACTTTTCCGCCAATTCTTTATACATCATCCATTCTTCCACCGTAACCTTTGCAACATTTTCAGCAAAAATATTATCATTTGTATCAAAAATACGATAAAGTGGAGGATTTTCCTATAAAATACAACAAAAATAGAGATAATAAAAACAAAAAAGGTATATATACCATCTTCAGTTGAGGCTTTTTAGGATCAGGTAATTCATATTTTCCAGTTTTTAACAAAAATTGATGCCGATTCATTACTTCTTCTAATGACAGCTGACTCCATCGTCGTGTTTCAACAAATTCTTCAGGTTCACATCTCATATGATAATAAATATATTCATAATTGGATTCAATTTGTTCAAAATTCTTTAACACAATTTCTGGATCATTTGCAAGGATTTTTGGAAGTAATGCTCGAGAAAAGAATGATCCCATAGCTTCTACATTTTCAGCAATTTGTTGAGAATCTGATGCAAAAAGTATGGCAGGACATCGACGAACTATACGTCCAAGGGTTCGTCCAGCTTTAACTCCAACTTGAAGAAAACATGATAGTCTTTGAGAAATTTCATTTGAATCTGTTTCAAAAAGTTCATTAGTGTAACTGAAAAAAGTGAGTAATAGAAAAGACAGATCGGAAAAAAAATGCATGCAAGTTTACTACCTTCCAAACATTCGAATTGTATCTTGAATAAAGAAGCCACACATATCACAAAGACAATCAAAAATTTCTATACATTTATTTCCATCACGTGTAACAGCAGCAAATAATTCAGGCTTTTGAGTAAATGCATCAAAGAGGAATTCAGGTAAAACACCAGCTAAAAATAATGATAACTTTTATTAGAGTACATGAAGGAATATAAATATTAATAGGCTACTTACTTGTTGTTGTCAGCTCTCTTAAAATTCCCAAAATACTTTCAATTGCATCTTCATCACTCCATGGAAGAACAAATTGTTGTCCTCGTTCTTCCAAAGTTTCAACAACTTTCTTCAAAAATGATACATCAATATCTGTCAAAAATCCAACCGTACCATACCCTCTGAAAAATAATGAGACATAGTTAACATGTCTAAAATAAAAAAAGCTTACTGATCAACACTATCAGATTGTACAAGAATGTTACGAATAGTACCATTTGGTGATTTAAATTTTTCTACTGGAGCTTCATCAGGTGTTAGACACGTGCACTAATCGCAAAATGCCAGACCGTTTTTTGGAACGCTTCAAAAAAGGAAAAATTTTTTTTTGCAAATTTTGTTTGTCAATTAAAAATCAGTTTTAAACTTAAAATTTAATTTTTTTTCTTCTTTTTTTTATCAATATATATAGAAAAGAACCTGCTGAAACAGGTGATGACCGAAAAAAAAGGGTAATTCGCTTTTGGGAATGCACAAAATGCATTTTTATGAAAAACCAAAAATTACAAGATTCAGAAAATCTTCAAAAAACCCCCGGGTGCGCCCCGGTGCGTCTTAAGTTTCTCGGATAAATTGTTACTGGACCTATTCCACGTAGTTTAATACCAAAACTAACTTTCCCCGGGGAATCCGAGATATAGTTCTGACACATTTTCTATTGAAGATGGTGCACGTTCAGTAATGAACCTAAAACTTTTATTTTTTTTGTTTTTCTGGTTATTTTTTTAATAAAATAGTGGAATTGATGATAATATAAAATAAGCAGTTGAAAAATTAAACATATTATTTTTACTTTTTTGTTTTAAAAACGTTAAAGTTACGAAAGAATTTTGTATAGAAAATTTTTTCCGAAAAACTTTTTTTGGCAATGTGAAACATAACATTTTTTAGCTTTTTTTGATAGAAAAAACGGTCTGAATCAGATTCTTTTAATTTCTGAATTCAAATTAACTTTTTGTCAAGTTTTTTCTTAGTAAGGTTTTTAAGCTTGACAAATCCAACATTTTGAGCCCAAGATAGCTTTATAAAACAGCGTGTACGCTAAATTTTTGCTAAAAGAAGAATATTAGTGCACGTGTCTATCAGGTGTAATAGTTGCACATTTAATTCCAACATAATATTTCTTTGTAGCTTCTGCAGGATCAATTGTAACTTTATTTGTTTCATCACGTGAGGTGAGGAACGCCAAAATCATAACATTCGATATCAATATCGATATATCGCAAGATAAGTTTCTTTTTGATGTTCTACCAAATAATTCGGATGATTCTGTCATCTCAAGAACTAATAGGACTAAATACATTGTTAGTTCTCAAATACATTATTATTCAACTATCGTCCAAAGCTACGATACTTGATATTGATATCAAATATTTTGATCTTGACATTCCTCACCATGTTATGCAGGTTTATAATATTTATAAAAATACATTATTAAATTATACCTACTTTGACTCTAATCTTTTCACGATTCCATGAAGCAGTTGTTGCAATGCCATGTGTTGCAGATATCGCAACTTGAAATGGGCGGACACAAAGTTGAATAGAGAATCGAAGCATGATTTAGATATCTTAAAAGTGATAAAGACATTCAAATATGAGACCTACAATTAAGTTACCCTAAAATATTATATTAAAATTAGATTAGCAGGGTTTTTAGGTAGAAGAAAGTTTAAGCGAAAATAATGATAAAAGATAAAGGAACTTTTAAAATAATAAAAAGAGGAAATTTTGCAATTAAACAAAAAGATTTTTAAAAATTTTTAGCAAAGTTTAAGTTTGCATTTTTCATTGAGAGACATATCGCCAACATTCTTGATACAAGATTATTAGGCGTTACAGGGCGGGGGGGGGGGGGGTTACTATTTTCATTATTTAAGAGACTGTCTACCAAATTTTTCAAATCGAGCGGAACACACCATCTCAGATTTCAATTATTTTTTGTATTTTGGTAGAATATGGTCTAAAAACGTTATTCTGAAAGTATTATCCGTTCTTATAGTGCTAGTTTTGGATTCCCACGATGCCAAAGGTCATAATTGACCAAAATTTCATGACAAGTAAAATATTTTTGTTTCTTAACCGAATAATTTGAAGTTTTCCCAGGTGATACTAGTTGGAACAAGGTTTAAAAATATGTATCGTTTACATTTTTATCATATCTTTGAATACGATTTTTTTCACTTTGAATATTTCACCCCCTAAAAAAAATTTGCATTTTGCGTGGGAGGGATAGCCTGAAACGTGCAAAAGTTGCCCCAGGATATCAGCTTTTAAGTTTTATATGCTTTGCGCCAAATCGGAGGGGTACTTAGGGTTTCTGGCCAAATAACTTTTCTCAACTACATCTATAACATCGAATAATATATATATTTCATGAATGGGGGCAGGTATCGACTTCCGGTGACTTGCATTATGAAATATAATAATATTAGAACATCCTGGGACAGTTTCACCATTTTTGGTAATGATTTCGAAATATGGGACCAATTTGTAAATCCAAAATTTAACAACTTAGAAATATCGCAAAAACTCGGTTTTTTCTTTCATAATAAAATAAAATATGCATTATAATTGTAAAATATATGTAACAACACCAATATAGCATGATAAAAAATGACGGGGGGTCAAAATCGATTTTTTATGTTTTTTTGAATTTTGCTTATTTTTGATCAATTTTCGAGAGACCAAAATATTGGGAATATCGAAATATATCAACTAACTGATACTTTCGGGTTAAAATATAGCTCGTTAAAGATTTTTCGGCAATATTTCGACATCCTGGAATTACTAGTTTACGTTTTCCACGTAACTGAAAATATATCCAAAAATTCAAGATAAAACACCTGGAAATCAATGTTTTTCCGATACAAGATCGCTAAAAATGTTTTTTTTGGCTTAAATGTCAATATTTTAACACCTACTGAATGATTTCAACACAAAATAAAATAAAATAATTTTTGAAATTTTGAAAAATCAGTAATTTTTGAAAATCTTAAAATTGTTCAAAATGATTTCAAAACACTTCACCCCACCAAAGTATATTATAATAAACCTTAAAAAAATGTTTTTAGCGATCTTGTATTGGAAAAACATTGATTTCCAGGTGTTTTATCTTGAATTTTTGGATATATTTTCAGTTACGTGGAAAACGTAAACTAGTAATTCCAGGATGTCGAAATATTGCCGAAAAATCTTTAACGAGCTATATTTTAACCCGAAAGTATCAGTTAGTTGATATATTTCGATATTCCCAATATTTTGGTCTCTCGAAAATTGATCAAAAATAAGCAAAATTCAAAAAAACATAAAAAATCGATTTTGACCCCCCGTCATTTTTTATCATGCTATAGTGATGTCGTTACATATATTTTACAATTATAATGCATATTTGATTTTATTATGAAAGAAAAAAATGAGTTTTTGCGATATTTCTAAGTTGTAAAATTTTTGATTTTCAAAGGGGTCCCATATTTCGAAATCGTTACAAAAAATGTTGAAATTGTCCCAGAATGCTCCACAACATTGATATTCCATAATGCAAGTCACCGGAAGTCGATACCTGCCCCCATTCATGAAATATATATATTATTCGATGTTATAGATGTAGTTGAGAAAAGTTATTTGGCCAGAAACCCTAAGTACCCCTCCGATTTGGCGCAAAGCATATAAAACTTAAAAGCTGATATCCTGGGGCAACTTTTGCATGTTTCAGGCTATCCCTCCCACGAAAAATGCAAATTTTTTTTAGGGGGTGAAATATTCAAAGTGAAAAAAATCGTATTCAAAGATATGATAAAAATGTAAACGATACATATTTTTAAACCTTGTTCCAACTAGTATCACCTGGGAAAACTTCAAATTATTCGGTTAAGAAACAAAAATATTTTACTTGTCATGAAATTTTGGTCAATTATGACCTTTGGCATCGTGGGAATCCAAAACTAGCACTATAAGAACGGATAATACTTTCAGAATAACGTTTTTAGACCATATTCTACCAAAATACAAAAAATAATTGAAATCTGAGATGGTGTGTTCCGCTCATATGTGAAATTTTAAGATTTTCTGGTAGACAGTCTCTTAAATTTCATCTCCAAAAAATCATCCCAAAAAAGCAATCCTTCAAAATTCCTGTCCTAAAAAAAATCCCCCCAAATTTCTGTCTCCAAAAAATGGCTAAGGCAACGGATTTATGCAAATTTTAAATCACCGTAGTATCATAAATAATATTGTAGCAATAATAATAATTACAATAATCATTTACAAAAAAATTATTTGCAAAATTCATTGATGTAATCAGGGATGTCAAATGCGGCCGGCCTGGCCTGCGGCCGGCCGGCCGTTATATTTTCGGCCGCAGGCCGGCCAGGCCGAAGATAAGGCCGGCCGGGGTCGGCCGCGTTTTTCAAATTTTTTTACAAATACCCTGAATTTATACGCCAAACTTATAGAAAATAGAATTATCATAATTTCAAAGTAGTGAAAACTCGCCTAAATGATAAAAAAATAGTTGCAATCTTTTTTGATATCCAGCATTGCATATAAAAAAATACAGAAATTTTATGTACTTATGGTAAAAATTTTTACAAATTTAACGAGGCCGGCCGCGGCCGGCCGTAGGCCGGGCCGGCCTAAAAAAATCGACCGCAGGCCGGCCGGGCCGTAAATTTTTAGGCCGCGGCCGCGGCCGGCCGACATTTTCGGCCGCATTTGACATCACTGGATGTAATGCATCCAAAAAAAATTTACATTTTAAAATTATAACAGTAAGATTTTGGCAAATTGTGTCGGATACCTTTTTTTTGTTGGGGAAAAAAATTTTTTCCATTGTTTCTTCAAAAATTTATTTTTCAAACTTTTTTCTTTTTTTCTCTTTCTTATTTTTAGTTTTACTAATTTAGTTTATTTCTTTCTTTTTTTTGTATTGTATTGTTTATAATCATTATTGTAAATGTAAAGAAATGGAAAGGTATCAGCAAATAATAAATCGTGTAAAACGGGATGCTCGTTCAGGTAAGTAAGAATTCTTTTCTTCAAAAAAATGTAAACATTTAACATAAAAATATATATATAAATTTTTAGAGCTAAATTCAGATGAATGGAATAAAAAGCAATTTGCTCAAATATTTCCAGAATTATATTTTACTGAAAATATTGAACGTGTTTCAAATCCATCCGTGGAAAGCTTTGAAAGAGATTTTAAGATGGCAGGGATTCCAGCAATTCTAACAAATTCTATTGATCATTGGCCAGCTATGAAGGAATGGACCATTGAAGTATATAGATATACATTTATTATTATTAGTACCTTTTAATGACCGTATATCATTTTTTTAGAAGCTTACAGCACGTTTTCGTAATCAATCTATGAAGATTGGGGAAGATGATGATGGCTCAAGTGTTCGAATAAAACTTAAATATTTTGCAAAATATATGAAAGAAAATGATGATGATTGTCCGCTGAATATTTTTGATAGCTCTTTTTGTGAGGTTTGTTGCAATCATAATCATTTTTGTTGAAGTAAACTTGAGTAGTGGAGAAGATGCACTAACAAAAATATTTATCTAATGTTACATCATATTTTATAGAAGCATAAACTCCGAGAACTTCTTGCTGATTATCTTCCATTAAAATATTTTTCACATGATTTCTATCAATGTGCGGATTCCCAACGAACTCCTCCAAATCGATGGTTTATTGTGGGCCCAAAACGTTCTGGAACTGGAATTCATGTATAACTTTTTTTAAATATTTGAAATATTACAGTAATGTTAAATAAAAATATAGCTTTTTTAGGTTGACCCTATGGGAACCTCCGCGTGGAATGCATTAATTTCTGGAATTAAAATGTGGTGCCTTTTTCATCCAAAAACTCCTGATTATCTTGTTAAACCAAAGTCAACCGAAAAAGGAAAGCATCCCGATGAAGCAATTACATGGTTTACAACGGTATATAATCGTGTGCTATCATCTGATTGGCCAAAACAATATCCACCAATTGTTGGCCTGCAATTACCTGGTGAAGTTATGTTTGTTCCATCTGGATGGTGGCATGTTGTTCTAAATATTCAAGATACAATTGCAGTAACAGAAAATTTTTGTGATGAATCTAATTTTGAACGTTGCGTTAAAAAAGCATTTCTTTCAAGGCCATCATTTTTGGAGCATTGGATTGAAAAGCTTCGACTTCATTATCCAACATTTTATGAACAAAATCAAGATATTATTCAATGTGTTCAAAAACCTTTATCATATGCCGATTCTTCAAGTTCAACAAGCTCTGATAGTGGAGATGATGGAGATCAAGATTTAGATGAAGAAAATTTTTTTCAAGTTACTCATAAAAGGTTTGTTCTTTTGTATAGTATCCATTACAGTATAAAAATTCTTTTTATTATAGAAAAATCTTGCCAACAACTGATGTACCAGAATTACGTCGACCTCGGGTTAATTAAATTTTCTCTCACTGGTTCTTTACAATTTATATATGTGTCTTATTTCTTTTGTCAAGAATACAATAACAACCTCAACGGTGTGCCATTATATTAGTATATGATATTATTGCTTTTTATGTGTTTTTAATTTGGATCTCATGGTTTTACACTGTTGTAAAAAAAACATTTGCAAATAATAAAATTACTTAAATGAATCATTTTTGTATAATGTATTACCGTAACCCAAGGTGCAGAAATTGTATAAAATTTACCAAACTTTGAAAAAAACTCAACAATTTTCTAAAAAAATTCAAATTTATTTCTTTTTCCCAGCAATCTTCTTTTTTTGCTTCTTTGATAATTTTGTCTTTCCTTTTGGCACTTCCAATTGTGGTAAAACAAATGTACTGGATGATGAAGATGGTTTGGGAGCCTAAAAAGATACTGTAAAAGTACTGTAGTAATAAATAAAAGTAGCAAACCTCTTCTGATTTCTTCTTTAAACCAATATCAATTGGATGCAGGTTCAAAAATACTGCTTCAAGTTCAACACAATCTGAACCAAAGCCAGCAGCACTAACTTTTGGAAGATTTAAAGCTTTAGAAAGTATTGAAGATAATTCTGGGATTACAAAAAATTTTGTTTCTTTTGTTCCACTGAAAAAATAGATGAATAAGGAAAAGATGTAACAAAGAGAGAGAGAGAGACTTACTTTGTTGCCATTAAACCCATAACTTGTCCAACCGCAGATGGGCTTACGGTAGAAGAATCAAGCAAAATCCATTTCAATTTATTTTCATTATAAGCTTTTAAAGTTTGTCTTAAACCAATTGTAATTAGTTTATCCTAAAACACGAAGATATGAGGTTGATAACAAAATATGGAAGGATAATAGTATCCCCAAAATGAACTGTCCAGATATAATGTCATACAAAAATCGGGATTTTTGAGACCTCTACCCCTTTGTCATATTTGTCGCTTTGATGTACCGCCAAAAGATCAAAGGGGGTGATCAGCGGCTGTATCCCCCTCTTGTATGACGTCATATCTGAACAGCCCCAAAGCTCGGATTTATCAAATCCGTTTACATCTATTAAAAAAAAGCTTACTTTATTAGGATAGATTTGTTCTAAAGGGGTAGAAGACGATTGATCTGGAGCAATTCTTAATTTATCAGCAATAGTTTGACGAATTTTTCCAGCAGAAATTAAAAATTGAATAATTTGATCAAAAGCAGCAATCTTATTCTCTTCAATATGAAAGTCAATTTGATATGCTGAAGTTACATATGCCCGAGGTGGGGCTCTTCTGGTTGCCATTGGAAAAAATATATAGGAAGCAAAGTTTGTAAAAATACCGTAATAATAAAATTTACAAACTTTAAAATTTGATTTAAAAAAAGTTGAAAAAATTTTTTGAAAAATGTTTATATTTTTTCTGGCAAAGTGTAGAAACGCCGCCAAAAGCTTACATAAAACCTGGCAAATTTTTGTCCAATCTTTTTTTTTACCCATTTTTTTCTAATGTTGTAATTTCCAACAATTTATTACTGTTTTAATAATTATTTACGGTAATTATTACTATTATTGAACTATATATCAGCTAAAGATAGTAAAATTACATTTCAAACAATTTTTTATTTCGGCCTATTTTCCTCTCTTTTTCTACTTTCCTCTCCGAAGCAACGTGGCAATTTTTGTACTTTCGTGTGTTGTCCTGTTGTTCATTGTCTTATCTATTTTTCTTTTTACATTTCTTCTTTTTAGATTCCTTTAAAAACTTTGTATTAAAAATGGTTGAAGCAATTAATATTCTTACCAAACTTTACAATGATTACCAAAAAGCTACCCCAAACTTTCTCAAACTTATCGATGCCTACATGTTTTATATTCTTTTGACAGGAGTTTTTCAATTTGGTTATTGCCTTCTCGTTGGAACTTTTCCATTCAATGCTTTCTTAGCTGGTTTTGCTTCAACTGTTGGATCGTTTATCCTTGCTGGTATGTACATAATCACTTATTTTGACATACATTTGTAACTTTAATAACTATTTTTAGCTTGTCTTCGTATCCAAGTAAATCCTGAAAATCAAAAAGAATTCAATGGAATTAATCGTGAACGAGTTTTTGCTGACTTTATCTTTGGTCATCTTGTCCTCCATCTTGTTGTCTTCAACTTCCTTGGTTGAAAAAAAGAGGCTTTTTGGGGTTTTCTGTGGTAATTCGATAGTTAATAATATCATTCATGCCTTTGTTCTTTTTGTATTTTTTAACTTATTTCTTTATCTATTTATTTTTTAATTAATAATAAAAAAAGTTTTGTTTAAATATTTATCGTATCAAGTTATTGTTGTTAATAACAATTAAAATATCTTAAATAAGTTTTGAGCTTTTTTTTACTGTAACTTTTTAGGATATTTCTAAAGGAACAATGGGTAAGGTTGCGATTGAGAAAAAGGCAGCAAAGAAAGGCAAAAAGAAATCGTAAGTTTTATGAATTTCACAAATGTAGTTAAAATTACATAAATTTTAGTAAATTTATCAATGAAAAACGTGATGTTCGTGATATCAAAGTTATTCGTGATAAATTATTAACAATAGAAGATATTGAAAAAGAGTTGGCAGAAGAAGATAATGTTTCAAGTAAGTTTGAAGAAGCTACAGTACATTTTTAAACGATTGTTTTTCGCAAACTTTTTCGTTTCAATTTTAATTGTTCCTTTTTTATAGCCCAAAAAGAATTAAATGCTGAAGAGAGGCAACGTCGATCAGGTGTTGTATATTTTCCAACAATTCCACCTGGATTTACGGTATCCCGAATGCGAGAAGATCTTTCAAAGCTTGCAGAAATTAAAAGAATCTACTTAAAACAAAATCGAAAAGCTAAAAAAGGTCCAAGTGGTACACGATATGTTGAGGGATGGGTTGAATTTGCATCAAAAAGAAAAGCAAAAATGGTTGCTGAAATGCTTTGTGGAAATATGGTACTTGGAAAGAGAACTTCATTAGCATATGATTGTATTTGGACATGTAAATATTTGCATGGATTTAAATGGGTACATTTAATGGAGCAACTTGTATATGAGCAAAGAGTTGAAGATCAAAGACTTCGAGCTGAATTAAGAAATGTCAAAAAGCAAGCAGAATTTTTTGCGGATCAAGTTGAAAAAGGTTCAAGGATAAAAAGATTAGAAGAAAAGGTATTGAAAAAGGGTGGACTTTGGGAGAAATATTGTCGACAAGTTGAACAAAGAAAATCTATTCGTGGAAGCAAAAAATCATCTCAAAATGCAGGAACTGGTGATGACAAAGAAGATTTAATGAAAATGATTTTTGATGCTAAAAGTGATGAAGAATCTGATAATTAGTTACTGTATGTTTCAATGTTTTTTTAAATTTTTTGTTGATTTTGAATAAACTTTAACCTTTTTTTTCGAAAAATATTTATTTAGGATTATTCAAAAATATAATACAAAGTTTATTTATTTAAAATATATACTGAAGTTAGAATATACATAAATTTCATCCGAAAATACCACAGACGAGATATGAAATATATTTCGATTATTTTAATATCTCTTTGTTTCACGATAATCAATATCAGCAAATTTTGAAGTTGGTTATATTTTTATGTGGAGTACTGTATTTATAGCAATAAATTCATATGCATAAAAATAAAGATCACAAACCTCTTGACTTTTTGTAGACCTTCCATCTTCAGAAATGACAGAAGTCAAATAAAATAAATTTTTCTTCACCACATTCAACAACATGAAAAAATGATAGCCAAAAAAGAAAAAAGATGAAACAATTTTTCATTGATAAAAAAATTTGTTGCTTAAAAATATTGATAAACTGAGGGAGAAAATTTCATTATCGAAATATCGAAATTGCTGATTGGAATTTTAATCGAAATCCAAATTTTTTTGTAAAAAAATAGCGAATGATGTTTTTTAAATATTCAGACACCTTTTTAAAGCATTATTCCGAATAATACGGTACATACAGTATGCCAATTTTTAAAAAAACTCAATAAGCTTTTTTTAAACAAAAAAATTTCGATTAAAAAGAGCGGACTTACTTTTTATTTTTTTTATGTCCTGCGGCGATTATTATTCAGTTCGCCCGACAAAACGTTAAAGCATGTAAAATCCTGATTGTCAGGGGCTTACAACAAAAAAAAGTACGTAAATGTCTGCACCATGCAAAATTTCGAGTTTTGATTATCATTTCAATATCTCAATTTCGATTCGATTTTTCGATTTCAACATTTCGACATTTCGACGTTTCGACTTTTCGACATTTCGACATTTCGACTTTTCGACATTTCGACTTTTCGACATTTCGACTTTTCGACATTTCGACTTTTCGACATTTCAACTTTTCGACATTTCGGCATTTCGATTTTGATCAAGAATAAAATTATTTCGACATCTCATCAGCCTGAACATTTGATCCTGCCCGATCCGGAAAACCCCATTTTTTCTAATTTTCCATTATTTTTCTTTTAAAAAATTATAATCCATTTTCATTAAAAAAACATTTTGCCAAAAATTTACAGATTTTTCTTTTTCTAAAAATTTTTTCTGCCTCTTTGCTTTTTTAGAATTCAATTTTTACAAGTTTTAAAAATTTGCTAAACTCTATTATCCCATTTTATTTATATATTATAAATGATAAAAATTGGAATCTATTAGATTGAATTACAACAAATACATACAAACAAAGAAATGCATATTCGAGCATATTTTGAGATTGCTCATGGAGGTAAGAAAAAAAAATGAATAAAAATTTTATGAAAGATTTGTCATCAAAAAATTTTTTTGTTAAAAGAGATTATAATCTGATATATATATTTTTTAGGAAATGCCATAAATTCATTAGATTTTCATCCATCTGGTCGAAAGCTTGTTACCGGTGGACATGGAACAAGTGGAATTGCAGGAGAAGTAAAAATTTGGGATATTACAGGTGTATATGGAACATATGGCTCAAAGAAGGATATTGCAGTACTTGGAACAGCAAATTTTCAATGCAAGTTTTTTTCTTAAAAATTTTTACATCTTTTAAAAGATCTACCATATCCTTTTTATTATTATTAACATGTTATTTTAGATGGTGTAAATTGTGTTAGATTTTCGATATCTGGAAAAGAAATTGGTGTTGCAGATGATGGTCGAACAATTACAATTCTACGCTTACAATCTCGTACAAAAAATGGTGAAGGAAAAATTATTGAAATTTATCGACCTGCATATACTGTAATGGGGCATGTGTTAGAAGTTTTACACGTCGAATTTTCTCCCACCTCTGTCATGCTAGCTTCAACGTCAATAGATGGATGTTGTAAAATTTGGAATATAAAAAATTGGCCACAATGTTTAGCAAATTTAAATGAAAAACATGGTGGTCATAAAGAGGGGGAAGCAATAAAAGGATGTGCCTGGGATCCAATGGGAAAATTTCTGGCAACACAAAGCTCTGATCGATCATTAAAAATTTGGAAAACTTTTACATGGGAATGTTTATGGACTATAACGGAGCCATTTTTAGAGGTATTTGTATTTATTTATGTACCGTATACCATCTTACTATTGTTTTAGAGCAGTCAATCAACAATGTTTCTACGAATGGATTGGTCTCCAGATGGCGCAATGCTTATCGTTCCATCAACAGTAAATAATTCAGGTCCAACAGCACAAATTATTATGAGAAAAGATTGGAGTTTTGAGAAAGATCTTGTTGGACATCGACGTCCCCTTGCTTGTGTGGTTGGTTTTGTTTGATTTTCTTTCTTTAATTATATTTATGATTATGATTTTAGGCATTTTGTAAAGATTTAAGAATATTTACAGATGAAAAAAATCGAAAACATTTTGGATATGTTGTTGCATTGGGGGGTCGAGATCGAATATTATCCGTTTGGCAAATTCCTAAAACTCGACGGCCAATTGTTGTGATTAAAGAAATTGTAAAACTAACAATTGTGGATATGAAATGGTAAAGGATTTTAGCTTAATGAAATTATTTAAGTATTGTTAATAGCTAAAGATATAAGTTAGAGGACATGGAAAACAAGTTTATCAATCATATTTTTTTTAATTTGTCTAAAACATTGATCCTTTTTTTTCGTTAAATGAATATATGCGCGGATATCTTATATCTCGTATATATATATATATATATATGTTTGTAGAAAACTTTTTACATTAAATATCCTTTTTCAGGTTTGGTCGACATCTTGCTATTTCATCTTTAGATGGATCAGTAAGATTTGTAATTTTTAAAGAAAGTGAAATTGGAGTTTCTGTTTCGGAGCATGAACTAAATCAGCATTGTGTAAAATTATATGGATTTGGACTTCCATCACAAACTATATCTCCAACATCTACAGATTCACAAAATCCTGAAAGCGAAATGGATGAAGCAGATCAATGGTCAAAAAAAATTTCTGAAATTTTTGCATATGAAAAAAAAGAAATTAAATTAAAGCCAAAATTGATATCAGAAGAAAAAATTGGAACAACTCCAATTATTTCTGCTCCTTCAACCCCAAATCTTCCCCCACCATTTTCTGTTCCATCAACGAATGAAGAAACAACAGCAGCAACAAACCGAAGTGGTCCATCAATGATTGTTCGAACAAAAGTAGGAAAGAAAAGAATAATGACAACATTTTTGGGTGGATTAGAAGAAGAAATTGATGAACCAAAAATTTCAAAAACTACAACAGATTTTCCTCTTCGACATTCATCTTCTTCCGCAACCTTGATACAGATAGATGCAGAAGCAGCAAAAATTGCAGCAGCAGAAAAAATTATTATTGTTGATGATGAAAAAGATGTAAAAAATTATTTAAAAAATATTAAATTTAATTATGAAATGGTAAGGTTTAAATGCAAATTTTTTAAGCGTTATTTTTATGTGATAATATTGTATCCTTGATGAATCCTGTTACAGTATACTTATATTTTTGTATTTGAATTTAATCTTTAAAGAATTTAATTTTTAGAAAAAATCAACAAAATTAATAATTGATAATGATGCAATTATGAAAAATTATTACAATTTATATACAAAAGATAAACCGTTACAAGTATTACCGTATTTTGGTGTTAATTATTACTATGTTCGTTTAACGTTTAATATTGTCATTTTTGATGTAATATACAGGGTGATTCAAGAAATTTCCCCCCTGCAATTCTCGTGCCAAATTAATACAACTCGTGGTAGCCAAAAACGGACTTCACAGTTGGTCTTAACTGACCTTCGCATTGTGTTTTCTGTAAAAAAATCAAAATTTTGAGGAAAAAAATTCTCGATTTAACAGGGGGGACCCTTACAAAAAAAATCATTTTTTAAAAAAAAAGATAAACTTTTTCTAAGTGTCAAAAAAAAAGAATGAAAAAGGTTAAAAAAGAGAGCAAAAAATGATTTTTTGTAAGGGTCCCCCCTGTTAAATCGAGAATTTTTTTTCTCAAAATTTTGATTTTTTTACAGAAAACACAATGCGAAGGTCAGTTAAGACCAACTGTGAAGTCCGTTTTTGGCTACCACGAGTTGTATTAATTTGGCACGAGAATTGCAGGGGGAAAATTTCTTGAATCACCCTGTATATATATATAATCATTTTTTTAGGATAATAATACAAAGCATACAATTACTGTAACAAATGAAATGACACATGGAATTGGAACAAAGATTGCAAGGATATGGAATTTAAAAGAAAATATTAATTCAAAAATTGATGGGCATATTATTGGATGTGATGTAAATAGGTTTGTGAAAAAAAATATACAGTATATTTTTGTTATAAAAAATGTAAAAAGTTTTATTTTTACAGGCAATTTTTGGTTGTTGTAAAAGAAAATAATGAAATTGAAATGATTGAAAGAGAAAGTGGAAAATTAAGGAATATTTGTAAACTTTCAGAAACTCCAAAAAATATTAAATTATATGGTGATTATTTGATGGTATTGTTGATGAATGGAAATTTTTTAATTTTGTAAGTTTTTGTTAATTTTTTGGTTTGAGAGGTACTGTAGTCACAGGAATACTGTAGAGAAACTTTTACAATGCGTGTTTACGGTATTATTCAATTTATTTATTATTTTTTTCAGTAATATATCTTCATCTACAACTTCTTTTGGTGAAATTTGTAAAGGCTCTTTAGCAGCTTTCAAAAATCAAAAAGGTCTTTTATCAATTCATAATGGTCAACCAAAATATATTACATCTGATGAAACAATTTTCTTTGGATCAATAGAAAAAAGAAAATGGATTCAAGCAACTTTATCAAATTCAATATGTTTAAGATTCCCAAAATGGCTTTTTCCAACCTTACCTTCATCTACAACAATAATATTAAATCAAATAATAAAGAGACTATCATCAAATTCAACATCTTTTTCTTCTCCAACAATAACCATTCCACCATCAGATCAATTTGTTCGAGCGCTAACACTTCCAAGTGAATTTCAATTTTTTAATTATGTCAGTGAAGCTTCAAAGCTTAAAGAATGCTCCCAAGAATGCAAACATTTTAAACAAACAAAAAATGAATGCCAAATTTGTCAAATTTTTTATTTATTAACAAAATTTTCATTGAATTTGCAAAATATATCAAAAAAATAAAGCTTTTGAATGATTAAAGAAATATATATGTGTGATATAAAAAAGAGTTTACGGTAGAGAGCAGAAAAACTGGTTAATACTATATAAAAAAGGCAGCTATAAAATTTTTAAGTAATTGAAAAAGGCAGAAAATAAATGAGGCAGTAAATTACCGTAGTTAAGAATATAAGAATTTTAAAAAAAATTACCATATAATTTTTAACACTACTACATTTAGATATGAGGTACAGTTAAAGAAAAATGTTTTAGCGAAAAAATTGTAAATTGTATAAAAAAACAGAAATGTTGTAGTATAACTTGCCAAAAAAAACCATTTTTAAAATAGTTGATTAAGTTTTAATTTTCTTTGATGCTGGCTCCGAATCTTCTTCTTCCTCTTCTTCTTTTTCTTCATCATCATCTTCAGTCATTTCAGAGGAAAGATTAAATTCAATTAATTTTTTTTCTCCAGCTTTAATCTTACTTTTTGAGCCATCTTTTGCTCCAATCATTTCAATATCGGGATGTTTTTGAAGTTCTTTATGAAATTTTGACTAAAACAATTATTAGTGTTTAAAAACTGTATAATTAAAGAAAAAAATCAATCTACTTTTTGCCATGAAGATTCATTCAATGTAAAATTAAAGACAACTTTAAGATTAATCTTTTCATCAATTTTTGGTTTTGAAATTAATTCAATAAATGTTTGAGGTACTTCATCATCAACATTATCATCATCAATTAAAAGATTGAGTTCTTCAAGTACCGGACAAATAGCTTTAAGATTTTTTATTAAACTTTCTAATGACATATCTGTTTTTAGTTTTTAACAAAAATTGATGCCGATTCATTACTTCTTCTAATGACAGCTGACTCCATCGTCGTGTTTCAACAAATTCTTCAGGTTCACATCTCATATGATAATAAATATATTCATAATTGGATTCAATTTGTTCAAAATTCTTTAACACAATTTCTGGATCATTTGCAAGGATTTTTGGAAGTAATGCTCGAGAAAAGAATGATCCCATAGCTTCTACATTTTCAGCAATTTGTTGAGAATCTGATGCAAAAAGTATGGCAGGACATCGACGAACTATACGTCCAAGGGTTCGTCCAGCTTTAACTCCAACTTGAAGAAAACATGATAGTCTTTGAGAAATTTCATTTGAATCTGTTTCAAAAAGTTCATTAGTGTAACTGAAAAAAGTGAGTAATAGAAAAGACAGATCGGAAAAAAAATGCATGCAAGTTTACTACCTTCCAAACATTCGAATTGTATCTTGAATAAAGAAGCCACACATATCACAAAGACAATCAAAAATTTCTATACATTTATTTCCATCACGTGTAACAGCAGCAAATAATTCAGGCTTTTGAGTAAATGCATCAAAGAGGAATTCAGGTAAAACACCAGCTAAAAATAATGATAACTTTTATTAGAGTACATGAAGGAATATAAATATTAATAGGCTACTTACTTGTTGTTGTCAGCTCTCTTAAAATTCCCAAAATACTTTCAATTGCATCTTCATCACTCCATGGAAGAACAAATTGTTGTCCTCGTTCTTCCAAAGTTTCAACAACTTTCTTCAAAAATGATACATCAATATCTGTCAAAAATCCAACCGTACCATACCCTCTGAAAAATAATGAGACATAGTTAACATGTCTAAAATAAAAAAAGCTTACTGATCAACACTATCAGATTGTACAAGAATGTTACGAATAGTACCATTTGGTGATTTAAATTTTTCTACTGGAGCTTCATCAGGTGTTAGACACGTGCACTAATCGCAAAATGCCAGACCGTTTTTTGGAACGCTTCAAAAAAGGAAAAATTTTTTTTTGCAAATTTTGTTTGTCAATTAAAAATCAGTTTTAAACTTAAAATTTAATTTTTTTTCTTCTTTTTTTTATCAATATATATAGAAAAGAACCTGCTGAAACAGGTGATGACCGAAAAAAAAGGGTAATTCGCTTTTGGGAATGCACAAAATGCATTTTTATGAAAAACCAAAAATTACAAGATTCAGAAAATCTTCAAAAAACCCCCGGGTGCGCCCCGGTGCGTCTTAAGTTTCTCGGATAAATTGTTACTGGACCTATTCCACGTAGTTTAATACCAAAACTAACTTTCCCCGGGGAATCCGAGATATAGTTCTGACACATTTTCTATTGAAGATGGTGCACGTTCAGTAATGAACCTAAAACTTTTATTTTTTTTGTTTTTCTGGTTATTTTTTTAATAAAATAGTGGAATTGATGATAATATAAAATAAGCAGTTGAAAAATTAAACATATTATTTTTACTTTTTTGTTTTAAAAACGTTAAAGTTACGAAAGAATTTTGTATAGAAAATTTTTTCCGAAAAACTTTTTTTGGCAATGTGAAACATAACATTTTTTAGCTTTTTTTGATAGAAAAAACGGTCTGAATCAGATTCTTTTAATTTCTGAATTCAAATTAACTTTTTGTCAAGTTTTTTCTTAGTAAGGTTTTTAAGCTTGACAAATCCAACATTTTGAGCCCAAGATAGCTTTATAAAACAGCGTGTACGCTAAATTTTTGCTAAAAGAAGAATATTAGTGCACGTGTCTATCAGGTGTAATAGTTGCACATTTAATTCCAACATAATATTTCTTTGTAGCTTCTGCAGGATCAATTGTAACTTTATTTGTTTCATCACGTGAGGTGAGGAACGCCAAAATCATAACATTCGATATCAATATCGATATATCGCAAGATAAGTTTCTTTTTGATGTTCTACCAAATAATTCGGATGATTCTGTCATCTCAAGAACTAATAGGACTAAATACATTGTTAGTTCTCAAATACATTATTATTCAACTATCGTCCAAAGCTACGATACTTGATATTGATATCAAATATTTTGATCTTGACATTCCTCACCATGTTATGCAGGTTTATAATATTTATAAAAATACATTATTAAATTATACCTACTTTGACTCTAATCTTTTCACGATTCCATGAAGCAGTTGTTGCAATGCCATGTGTTGCAGATATCGCAACTTGAAATGGGCGGACACAAAGTTGAATAGAGAATCGAAGCATGATTTAGATATCTTAAAAGTGATAAAGACATTCAAATATGAGACCTACAATTAAGTTACCCTAAAATATTATATTAAAATTAGATTAGCAGGGTTTTTAGGTAGAAGAAAGTTTAAGCGAAAATAATGATAAAAGATAAAGGAACTTTTAAAATAATAAAAAGAGGAAATTTTGCAATTAAACAAAAAGATTTTTAAAAATTTTTAGCAAAGTTTAAGTTTGCATTTTTCATTGAGAGACATATCGCCAACATTCTTGATACAAGATTATTAGGCGTTACAGGGCGGGGGGGGGGGGGGTTACTATTTTCATTATTTAAGAGACTGTCTACCAAATTTTTCAAATCGAGCGGAACACACCATCTCAGATTTCAATTATTTTTTGTATTTTGGTAGAATATGGTCTAAAAACGTTATTCTGAAAGTATTATCCGTTCTTATAGTGCTAGTTTTGGATTCCCACGATGCCAAAGGTCATAATTGACCAAAATTTCATGACAAGTAAAATATTTTTGTTTCTTAACCGAATAATTTGAAGTTTTCCCAGGTGATACTAGTTGGAACAAGGTTTAAAAATATGTATCGTTTACATTTTTATCATATCTTTGAATACGATTTTTTTCACTTTGAATATTTCACCCCCTAAAAAAAATTTGCATTTTGCGTGGGAGGGATAGCCTGAAACGTGCAAAAGTTGCCCCAGGATATCAGCTTTTAAGTTTTATATGCTTTGCGCCAAATCGGAGGGGTACTTAGGGTTTCTGGCCAAATAACTTTTCTCAACTACATCTATAACATCGAATAATATATATATTTCATGAATGGGGGCAGGTATCGACTTCCGGTGACTTGCATTATGAAATATAATAATATTAGAACATCCTGGGACAGTTTCACCATTTTTGGTAATGATTTCGAAATATGGGACCAATTTGTAAATCCAAAATTTAACAACTTAGAAATATCGCAAAAACTCGGTTTTTTCTTTCATAATAAAATAAAATATGCATTATAATTGTAAAATATATGTAACAACACCAATATAGCATGATAAAAAATGACGGGGGGTCAAAATCGATTTTTTATGTTTTTTTGAATTTTGCTTATTTTTGATCAATTTTCGAGAGACCAAAATATTGGGAATATCGAAATATATCAACTAACTGATACTTTCGGGTTAAAATATAGCTCGTTAAAGATTTTTCGGCAATATTTCGACATCCTGGAATTACTAGTTTACGTTTTCCACGTAACTGAAAATATATCCAAAAATTCAAGATAAAACACCTGGAAATCAATGTTTTTCCGATACAAGATCGCTAAAAATGTTTTTTTTGGCTTAAATGTCAATATTTTAACACCTACTGAATGATTTCAACACAAAATAAAATAAAATAATTTTTGAAATTTTGAAAAATCAGTAATTTTTGAAAATCTTAAAATTGTTCAAAATGATTTCAAAACACTTCACCCCACCAAAGTATATTATAATAAACCTTAAAAAAATGTTTTTAGCGATCTTGTATTGGAAAAACATTGATTTCCAGGTGTTTTATCTTGAATTTTTGGATATATTTTCAGTTACGTGGAAAACGTAAACTAGTAATTCCAGGATGTCGAAATATTGCCGAAAAATCTTTAACGAGCTATATTTTAACCCGAAAGTATCAGTTAGTTGATATATTTCGATATTCCCAATATTTTGGTCTCTCGAAAATTGATCAAAAATAAGCAAAATTCAAAAAAACATAAAAAATCGATTTTGACCCCCCGTCATTTTTTATCATGCTATAGTGATGTCGTTACATATATTTTACAATTATAATGCATATTTGATTTTATTATGAAAGAAAAAAATGAGTTTTTGCGATATTTCTAAGTTGTAAAATTTTTGATTTTCAAAGGGGTCCCATATTTCGAAATCGTTACAAAAAATGTTGAAATTGTCCCAGAATGCTCCACAACATTGATATTCCATAATGCAAGTCACCGGAAGTCGATACCTGCCCCCATTCATGAAATATATATATTATTCGATGTTATAGATGTAGTTGAGAAAAGTTATTTGGCCAGAAACCCTAAGTACCCCTCCGATTTGGCGCAAAGCATATAAAACTTAAAAGCTGATATCCTGGGGCAACTTTTGCATGTTTCAGGCTATCCCTCCCACGAAAAATGCAAATTTTTTTTAGGGGGTGAAATATTCAAAGTGAAAAAAATCGTATTCAAAGATATGATAAAAATGTAAACGATACATATTTTTAAACCTTGTTCCAACTAGTATCACCTGGGAAAA
The DNA here is from genome assembly GCA_964035985.1 of Panagrolaimus superbus. Classification (NCBI taxonomy): domain Eukaryota; kingdom Metazoa; phylum Nematoda; class Chromadorea; order Rhabditida; family Panagrolaimidae; genus Panagrolaimus; species Panagrolaimus superbus. Next base: position 30,677,631 of record OZ038356.1, read on the forward strand.
CTTCAAATTATTCGGTTAAGAAACAAAAATATTTTACTTGTCATGAAATTTTGGTCAATTATGACCTTTGGCATCGTGGGAATCCAAAACTAGCACTATAAGAACGGATAATACTTTCAGAATAACGTTTTTAGACCATATTCTACCAAAATACAAAAAATAATTGAAATCTGAGATGGTGTGTTCCGCTCATATGTGAAATTTTAAGATTTTCTGGTAGACAGTCTCTTAAATTTCATCTCCAAAAAATCATCCCAAAAAAGCAATCCTTCAAAATTCCTGTCCTAAAAAAAATCCCCCCAAATTTCTGTCTCCAAAAAATGGCTAAGGCAACGGATTTATGCAAATTTTAAATCACCGTAGTATCATAAATAATATTGTAGCAATAATAATAATTACAATAATCATTTACAAAAAAATTATTTGCAAAATTCATTGATGTAATCAGGGATGTCAAATGCGGCCGGCCTGGCCTGCGGCCGGCCGGCCGTTATATTTTCGGCCGCAGGCCGGCCAGGCCGAAGATAAGGCCGGCCGGGGTCGGCCGCGTTTTTCAAATTTTTTTACAAATACCCTGAATTTATACGCCAAACTTATAGAAAATAGAATTATCATAATTTCAAAGTAGTGAAAACTCGCCTAAATGATAAAAAAATAGTTGCAATCTTTTTTGATATCCAGCATTGCATATAAAAAAATACAGAAATTTTATGTACTTATGGTAAAAATTTTTACAAATTTAACGAGGCCGGCCGCGGCCGGCCGTAGGCCGGGCCGGCCTAAAAAAATCGACCGCAGGCCGGCCGGGCCGTAAATTTTTAGGCCGCGGCCGCGGCCGGCCGACATTTTCGGCCGCATTTGACATCACTGGATGTAATGCATCCAAAAAAAATTTACATTTTAAAATTATAACAGTAAGATTTTGGCAAATTGTGTCGGATACCTTTTTTTTGTTGGGGAAAAAAATTTTTTCCATTGTTTCTTCAAAAATTTATTTTTCAAACTTTTTTCTTTTTTTCTCTTTCTTATTTTTAGTTTTACTAATTTAGTTTATTTCTTTCTTTTTTTTGTATTGTATTGTTTATAATCATTATTGTAAATGTAAAGAAATGGAAAGGTATCAGCAAATAATAAATCGTGTAAAACGGGATGCTCGTTCAGGTAAGTAAGAATTCTTTTCTTCAAAAAAATGTAAACATTTAACATAAAAATATATATATAAATTTTTAGAGCTAAATTCAGATGAATGGAATAAAAAGCAATTTGCTCAAATATTTCCAGAATTATATTTTACTGAAAATATTGAACGTGTTTCAAATCCATCCGTGGAAAGCTTTGAAAGAGATTTTAAGATGGCAGGGATTCCAGCAATTCTAACAAATTCTATTGATCATTGGCCAGCTATGAAGGAATGGACCATTGAAGTATATAGATATACATTTATTATTATTAGTACCTTTTAATGACCGTATATCATTTTTTTAGAAGCTTACAGCACGTTTTCGTAATCAATCTATGAAGATTGGGGAAGATGATGATGGCTCAAGTGTTCGAATAAAACTTAAATATTTTGCAAAATATATGAAAGAAAATGATGATGATTGTCCGCTGAATATTTTTGATAGCTCTTTTTGTGAGGTTTGTTGCAATCATAATCATTTTTGTTGAAGTAAACTTGAGTAGTGGAGAAGATGCACTAACAAAAATATTTATCTAATGTTACATCATATTTTATAGAAGCATAAACTCCGAGAACTTCTTGCTGATTATCTTCCATTAAAATATTTTTCACATGATTTCTATCAATGTGCGGATTCCCAACGAACTCCTCCAAATCGATGGTTTATTGTGGGCCCAAAACGTTCTGGAACTGGAATTCATGTATAACTTTTTTTAAATATTTGAAATATTACAGTAATGTTAAATAAAAATATAGCTTTTTTAGGTTGACCCTATGGGAACCTCCGCGTGGAATGCATTAATTTCTGGAATTAAAATGTGGTGCCTTTTTCATCCAAAAACTCCTGATTATCTTGTTAAACCAAAGTCAACCGAAAAAGGAAAGCATCCCGATGAAGCAATTACATGGTTTACAACGGTATATAATCGTGTGCTATCATCTGATTGGCCAAAACAATATCCACCAATTGTTGGCCTGCAATTACCTGGTGAAGTTATGTTTGTTCCATCTGGATGGTGGCATGTTGTTCTAAATATTCAAGATACAATTGCAGTAACAGAAAATTTTTGTGATGAATCTAATTTTGAACGTTGCGTTAAAAAAGCATTTCTTTCAAGGCCATCATTTTTGGAGCATTGGATTGAAAAGCTTCGACTTCATTATCCAACATTTTATGAACAAAATCAAGATATTATTCAATGTGTTCAAAAACCTTTATCATATGCCGATTCTTCAAGTTCAACAAGCTCTGATAGTGGAGATGATGGAGATCAAGATTTAGATGAAGAAAATTTTTTTCAAGTTACTCATAAAAGGTTTGTTCTTTTGTATAGTATCCATTACAGTATAAAAATTCTTTTTATTATAGAAAAATCTTGCCAACAACTGATGTACCAGAATTACGTCGACCTCGGGTTAATTAAATTTTCTCTCACTGGTTCTTTACAATTTATATATGTGTCTTATTTCTTTTGTCAAGAATACAATAACAACCTCAACGGTGTGCCATTATATTAGTATATGATATTATTGCTTTTTATGTGTTTTTAATTTGGATCTCATGGTTTTACACTGTTGTAAAAAAAACATTTGCAAATAATAAAATTACTTAAATGAATCATTTTTGTATAATGTATTACCGTAACCCAAGGTGCAGAAATTGTATAAAATTTACCAAACTTTGAAAAAAACTCAACAATTTTCTAAAAAAATTCAAATTTATTTCTTTTTCCCAGCAATCTTCTTTTTTTGCTTCTTTGATAATTTTGTCTTTCCTTTTGGCACTTCCAATTGTGGTAAAACAAATGTACTGGATGATGAAGATGGTTTGGGAGCCTAAAAAGATACTGTAAAAGTACTGTAGTAATAAATAAAAGTAGCAAACCTCTTCTGATTTCTTCTTTAAACCAATATCAATTGGATGCAGGTTCAAAAATACTGCTTCAAGTTCAACACAATCTGAACCAAAGCCAGCAGCACTAACTTTTGGAAGATTTAAAGCTTTAGAAAGTATTGAAGATAATTCTGGGATTACAAAAAATTTTGTTTCTTTTGTTCCACTGAAAAAATAGATGAATAAGGAAAAGATGTAACAAAGAGAGAGAGAGAGACTTACTTTGTTGCCATTAAACCCATAACTTGTCCAACCGCAGATGGGCTTACGGTAGAAGAATCAAGCAAAATCCATTTCAATTTATTTTCATTATAAGCTTTTAAAGTTTGTCTTAAACCAATTGTAATTAGTTTATCCTAAAACACGAAGATATGAGGTTGATAACAAAATATGGAAGGATAATAGTATCCCCAAAATGAACTGTCCAGATATAATGTCATACAAAAATCGGGATTTTTGAGACCTCTACCCCTTTGTCATATTTGTCGCTTTGATGTACCGCCAAAAGATCAAAGGGGGTGATCAGCGGCTGTATCCCCCTCTTGTATGACGTCATATCTGAACAGCCCCAAAGCTCGGATTTATCAAATCCGTTTACATCTATTAAAAAAAAGCTTACTTTATTAGGATAGATTTGTTCTAAAGGGGTAGAAGACGATTGATCTGGAGCAATTCTTAATTTATCAGCAATAGTTTGACGAATTTTTCCAGCAGAAATTAAAAATTGAATAATTTGATCAAAAGCAGCAATCTTATTCTCTTCAATATGAAAGTCAATTTGATATGCTGAAGTTACATATGCCCGAGGTGGGGCTCTTCTGGTTGCCATTGGAAAAAATATATAGGAAGCAAAGTTTGTAAAAATACCGTAATAATAAAATTTACAAACTTTAAAATTTGATTTAAAAAAAGTTGAAAAAATTTTTTGAAAAATGTTTATATTTTTTCTGGCAAAGTGTAGAAACGCCGCCAAAAGCTTACATAAAACCTGGCAAATTTTTGTCCAATCTTTTTTTTTACCCATTTTTTTCTAATGTTGTAATTTCCAACAATTTATTACTGTTTTAATAATTATTTACGGTAATTATTACTATTATTGAACTATATATCAGCTAAAGATAGTAAAATTACATTTCAAACAATTTTTTATTTCGGCCTATTTTCCTCTCTTTTTCTACTTTCCTCTCCGAAGCAACGTGGCAATTTTTGTACTTTCGTGTGTTGTCCTGTTGTTCATTGTCTTATCTATTTTTCTTTTTACATTTCTTCTTTTTAGATTCCTTTAAAAACTTTGTATTAAAAATGGTTGAAGCAATTAATATTCTTACCAAACTTTACAATGATTACCAAAAAGCTACCCCAAACTTTCTCAAACTTATCGATGCCTACATGTTTTATATTCTTTTGACAGGAGTTTTTCAATTTGGTTATTGCCTTCTCGTTGGAACTTTTCCATTCAATGCTTTCTTAGCTGGTTTTGCTTCAACTGTTGGATCGTTTATCCTTGCTGGTATGTACATAATCACTTATTTTGACATACATTTGTAACTTTAATAACTATTTTTAGCTTGTCTTCGTATCCAAGTAAATCCTGAAAATCAAAAAGAATTCAATGGAATTAATCGTGAACGAGTTTTTGCTGACTTTATCTTTGGTCATCTTGTCCTCCATCTTGTTGTCTTCAACTTCCTTGGTTGAAAAAAAGAGGCTTTTTGGGGTTTTCTGTGGTAATTCGATAGTTAATAATATCATTCATGCCTTTGTTCTTTTTGTATTTTTTAACTTATTTCTTTATCTATTTATTTTTTAATTAATAATAAAAAAAGTTTTGTTTAAATATTTATCGTATCAAGTTATTGTTGTTAATAACAATTAAAATATCTTAAATAAGTTTTGAGCTTTTTTTTACTGTAACTTTTTAGGATATTTCTAAAGGAACAATGGGTAAGGTTGCGATTGAGAAAAAGGCAGCAAAGAAAGGCAAAAAGAAATCGTAAGTTTTATGAATTTCACAAATGTAGTTAAAATTACATAAATTTTAGTAAATTTATCAATGAAAAACGTGATGTTCGTGATATCAAAGTTATTCGTGATAAATTATTAACAATAGAAGATATTGAAAAAGAGTTGGCAGAAGAAGATAATGTTTCAAGTAAGTTTGAAGAAGCTACAGTACATTTTTAAACGATTGTTTTTCGCAAACTTTTTCGTTTCAATTTTAATTGTTCCTTTTTTATAGCCCAAAAAGAATTAAATGCTGAAGAGAGGCAACGTCGATCAGGTGTTGTATATTTTCCAACAATTCCACCTGGATTTACGGTATCCCGAATGCGAGAAGATCTTTCAAAGCTTGCAGAAATTAAAAGAATCTACTTAAAACAAAATCGAAAAGCTAAAAAAGGTCCAAGTGGTACACGATATGTTGAGGGATGGGTTGAATTTGCATCAAAAAGAAAAGCAAAAATGGTTGCTGAAATGCTTTGTGGAAATATGGTACTTGGAAAGAGAACTTCATTAGCATATGATTGTATTTGGACATGTAAATATTTGCATGGATTTAAATGGGTACATTTAATGGAGCAACTTGTATATGAGCAAAGAGTTGAAGATCAAAGACTTCGAGCTGAATTAAGAAATGTCAAAAAGCAAGCAGAATTTTTTGCGGATCAAGTTGAAAAAGGTTCAAGGATAAAAAGATTAGAAGAAAAGGTATTGAAAAAGGGTGGACTTTGGGAGAAATATTGTCGACAAGTTGAACAAAGAAAATCTATTCGTGGAAGCAAAAAATCATCTCAAAATGCAGGAACTGGTGATGACAAAGAAGATTTAATGAAAATGATTTTTGATGCTAAAAGTGATGAAGAATCTGATAATTAGTTACTGTATGTTTCAATGTTTTTTTAAATTTTTTGTTGATTTTGAATAAACTTTAACCTTTTTTTTCGAAAAATATTTATTTAGGATTATTCAAAAATATAATACAAAGTTTATTTATTTAAAATATATACTGAAGTTAGAATATACATAAATTTCATCCGAAAATACCACAGACGAGATATGAAATATATTTCGATTATTTTAATATCTCTTTGTTTCACGATAATCAATATCAGCAAATTTTGAAGTTGGTTATATTTTTATGTGGAGTACTGTATTTATAGCAATAAATTCATATGCATAAAAATAAAGATCACAAACCTCTTGACTTTTTGTAGACCTTCCATCTTCAGAAATGACAGAAGTCAAATAAAATAAATTTTTCTTCACCACATTCAACAACATGAAAAAATGATAGCCAAAAAAGAAAAAAGATGAAACAATTTTTCATTGATAAAAAAATTTGTTGCTTAAAAATATTGATAAACTGAGGGAGAAAATTTCATTATCGAAATATCGAAATTGCTGATTGGAATTTTAATCGAAATCCAAATTTTTTTGTAAAAAAATAGCGAATGATGTTTTTTAAATATTCAGACACCTTTTTAAAGCATTATTCCGAATAATACGGTACATACAGTATGCCAATTTTTAAAAAAACTCAATAAGCTTTTTTTAAACAAAAAAATTTCGATTAAAAAGAGCGGACTTACTTTTTATTTTTTTTATGTCCTGCGGCGATTATTATTCAGTTCGCCCGACAAAACGTTAAAGCATGTAAAATCCTGATTGTCAGGGGCTTACAACAAAAAAAAGTACGTAAATGTCTGCACCATGCAAAATTTCGAGTTTTGATTATCATTTCAATATCTCAATTTCGATTCGATTTTTCGATTTCAACATTTCGACATTTCGACGTTTCGACTTTTCGACATTTCGACATTTCGACTTTTCGACATTTCGACTTTTCGACATTTCGACTTTTCGACATTTCGACTTTTCGACATTTCAACTTTTCGACATTTCGGCATTTCGATTTTGATCAAGAATAAAATTATTTCGACATCTCATCAGCCTGAACATTTGATCCTGCCCGATCCGGAAAACCCCATTTTTTCTAATTTTCCATTATTTTTCTTTTAAAAAATTATAATCCATTTTCATTAAAAAAACATTTTGCCAAAAATTTACAGATTTTTCTTTTTCTAAAAATTTTTTCTGCCTCTTTGCTTTTTTAGAATTCAATTTTTACAAGTTTTAAAAATTTGCTAAACTCTATTATCCCATTTTATTTATATATTATAAATGATAAAAATTGGAATCTATTAGATTGAATTACAACAAATACATACAAACAAAGAAATGCATATTCGAGCATATTTTGAGATTGCTCATGGAGGTAAGAAAAAAAAATGAATAAAAATTTTATGAAAGATTTGTCATCAAAAAATTTTTTTGTTAAAAGAGATTATAATCTGATATATATATTTTTTAGGAAATGCCATAAATTCATTAGATTTTCATCCATCTGGTCGAAAGCTTGTTACCGGTGGACATGGAACAAGTGGAATTGCAGGAGAAGTAAAAATTTGGGATATTACAGGTGTATATGGAACATATGGCTCAAAGAAGGATATTGCAGTACTTGGAACAGCAAATTTTCAATGCAAGTTTTTTTCTTAAAAATTTTTACATCTTTTAAAAGATCTACCATATCCTTTTTATTATTATTAACATGTTATTTTAGATGGTGTAAATTGTGTTAGATTTTCGATATCTGGAAAAGAAATTGGTGTTGCAGATGATGGTCGAACAATTACAATTCTACGCTTACAATCTCGTACAAAAAATGGTGAAGGAAAAATTATTGAAATTTATCGACCTGCATATACTGTAATGGGGCATGTGTTAGAAGTTTTACACGTCGAATTTTCTCCCACCTCTGTCATGCTAGCTTCAACGTCAATAGATGGATGTTGTAAAATTTGGAATATAAAAAATTGGCCACAATGTTTAGCAAATTTAAATGAAAAACATGGTGGTCATAAAGAGGGGGAAGCAATAAAAGGATGTGCCTGGGATCCAATGGGAAAATTTCTGGCAACACAAAGCTCTGATCGATCATTAAAAATTTGGAAAACTTTTACATGGGAATGTTTATGGACTATAACGGAGCCATTTTTAGAGGTATTTGTATTTATTTATGTACCGTATACCATCTTACTATTGTTTTAGAGCAGTCAATCAACAATGTTTCTACGAATGGATTGGTCTCCAGATGGCGCAATGCTTATCGTTCCATCAACAGTAAATAATTCAGGTCCAACAGCACAAATTATTATGAGAAAAGATTGGAGTTTTGAGAAAGATCTTGTTGGACATCGACGTCCCCTTGCTTGTGTGGTTGGTTTTGTTTGATTTTCTTTCTTTAATTATATTTATGATTATGATTTTAGGCATTTTGTAAAGATTTAAGAATATTTACAGATGAAAAAAATCGAAAACATTTTGGATATGTTGTTGCATTGGGGGGTCGAGATCGAATATTATCCGTTTGGCAAATTCCTAAAACTCGACGGCCAATTGTTGTGATTAAAGAAATTGTAAAACTAACAATTGTGGATATGAAATGGTAAAGGATTTTAGCTTAATGAAATTATTTAAGTATTGTTAATAGCTAAAGATATAAGTTAGAGGACATGGAAAACAAGTTTATCAATCATATTTTTTTTAATTTGTCTAAAACATTGATCCTTTTTTTTCGTTAAATGAATATATGCGCGGATATCTTATATCTCGTATATATATATATATATATATGTTTGTAGAAAACTTTTTACATTAAATATCCTTTTTCAGGTTTGGTCGACATCTTGCTATTTCATCTTTAGATGGATCAGTAAGATTTGTAATTTTTAAAGAAAGTGAAATTGGAGTTTCTGTTTCGGAGCATGAACTAAATCAGCATTGTGTAAAATTATATGGATTTGGACTTCCATCACAAACTATATCTCCAACATCTACAGATTCACAAAATCCTGAAAGCGAAATGGATGAAGCAGATCAATGGTCAAAAAAAATTTCTGAAATTTTTGCATATGAAAAAAAAGAAATTAAATTAAAGCCAAAATTGATATCAGAAGAAAAAATTGGAACAACTCCAATTATTTCTGCTCCTTCAACCCCAAATCTTCCCCCACCATTTTCTGTTCCATCAACGAATGAAGAAACAACAGCAGCAACAAACCGAAGTGGTCCATCAATGATTGTTCGAACAAAAGTAGGAAAGAAAAGAATAATGACAACATTTTTGGGTGGATTAGAAGAAGAAATTGATGAACCAAAAATTTCAAAAACTACAACAGATTTTCCTCTTCGACATTCATCTTCTTCCGCAACCTTGATACAGATAGATGCAGAAGCAGCAAAAATTGCAGCAGCAGAAAAAATTATTATTGTTGATGATGAAAAAGATGTAAAAAATTATTTAAAAAATATTAAATTTAATTATGAAATGGTAAGGTTTAAATGCAAATTTTTTAAGCGTTATTTTTATGTGATAATATTGTATCCTTGATGAATCCTGTTACAGTATACTTATATTTTTGTATTTGAATTTAATCTTTAAAGAATTTAATTTTTAGAAAAAATCAACAAAATTAATAATTGATAATGATGCAATTATGAAAAATTATTACAATTTATATACAAAAGATAAACCGTTACAAGTATTACCGTATTTTGGTGTTAATTATTACTATGTTCGTTTAACGTTTAATATTGTCATTTTTGATGTAATATACAGGGTGATTCAAGAAATTTCCCCCCTGCAATTCTCGTGCCAAATTAATACAACTCGTGGTAGCCAAAAACGGACTTCACAGTTGGTCTTAACTGACCTTCGCATTGTGTTTTCTGTAAAAAAATCAAAATTTTGAGGAAAAAAATTCTCGATTTAACAGGGGGGACCCTTACAAAAAAAATCATTTTTTAAAAAAAAAGATAAACTTTTTCTAAGTGTCAAAAAAAAAGAATGAAAAAGGTTAAAAAAGAGAGCAAAAAATGATTTTTTGTAAGGGTCCCCCCTGTTAAATCGAGAATTTTTTTTCTCAAAATTTTGATTTTTTTACAGAAAACACAATGCGAAGGTCAGTTAAGACCAACTGTGAAGTCCGTTTTTGGCTACCACGAGTTGTATTAATTTGGCACGAGAATTGCAGGGGGAAAATTTCTTGAATCACCCTGTATATATATATAATCATTTTTTTAGGATAATAATACAAAGCATACAATTACTGTAACAAATGAAATGACACATGGAATTGGAACAAAGATTGCAAGGATATGGAATTTAAAAGAAAATATTAATTCAAAAATTGATGGGCATATTATTGGATGTGATGTAAATAGGTTTGTGAAAAAAAATATACAGTATATTTTTGTTATAAAAAATGTAAAAAGTTTTATTTTTACAGGCAATTTTTGGTTGTTGTAAAAGAAAATAATGAAATTGAAATGATTGAAAGAGAAAGTGGAAAATTAAGGAATATTTGTAAACTTTCAGAAACTCCAAAAAATATTAAATTATATGGTGATTATTTGATGGTATTGTTGATGAATGGAAATTTTTTAATTTTGTAAGTTTTTGTTAATTTTTTGGTTTGAGAGGTACTGTAGTCACAGGAATACTGTAGAGAAACTTTTACAATGCGTGTTTACGGTATTATTCAATTTATTTATTATTTTTTTCAGTAATATATCTTCATCTACAACTTCTTTTGGTGAAATTTGTAAAGGCTCTTTAGCAGCTTTCAAAAATCAAAAAGGTCTTTTATCAATTCATAATGGTCAACCAAAATATATTACATCTGATGAAACAATTTTCTTTGGATCAATAGAAAAAAGAAAATGGATTCAAGCAACTTTATCAAATTCAATATGTTTAAGATTCCCAAAATGGCTTTTTCCAACCTTACCTTCATCTACAACAATAATATTAAATCAAATAATAAAGAGACTATCATCAAATTCAACATCTTTTTCTTCTCCAACAATAACCATTCCACCATCAGATCAATTTGTTCGAGCGCTAACACTTCCAAGTGAATTTCAATTTTTTAATTATGTCAGTGAAGCTTCAAAGCTTAAAGAATGCTCCCAAGAATGCAAACATTTTAAACAAACAAAAAATGAATGCCAAATTTGTCAAATTTTTTATTTATTAACAAAATTTTCATTGAATTTGCAAAATATATCAAAAAAATAAAGCTTTTGAATGATTAAAGAAATATATATGTGTGATATAAAAAAGAGTTTACGGTAGAGAGCAGAAAAACTGGTTAATACTATATAAAAAAGGCAGCTATAAAATTTTTAAGTAATTGAAAAAGGCAGAAAATAAATGAGGCAGTAAATTACCGTAGTTAAGAATATAAGAATTTTAAAAAAAATTACCATATAATTTTTAACACTACTACATTTAGATATGAGGTACAGTTAAAGAAAAATGTTTTAGCGAAAAAATTGTAAATTGTATAAAAAAACAGAAATGTTGTAGTATAACTTGCCAAAAAAAACCATTTTTAAAATAGTTGATTAAGTTTTAATTTTCTTTGATGCTGGCTCCGAATCTTCTTCTTCCTCTTCTTCTTTTTCTTCATCATCATCTTCAGTCATTTCAGAGGAAAGATTAAATTCAATTAATTTTTTTTCTCCAGCTTTAATCTTACTTTTTGAGCCATCTTTTGCTCCAATCATTTCAATATCGGGATGTTTTTGAAGTTCTTTATGAAATTTTGACTAAAACAATTATTAGTGTTTAAAAACTGTATAATTAAAGAAAAAAATCAATCTACTTTTTGCCATGAAGATTCATTCAATGTAAAATTAAAGACAACTTTAAGATTAATCTTTTCATCAATTTTTGGTTTTGAAATTAATTCAATAAATGTTTGAGGTACTTCATCATCAACATTATCATCATCAATTAAAAGATTGAGTTCTTCAAGTACCGGACAAATAGCTTTAAGATTTTTTATTAAACTTTCTAATGACATATCTGTTGGTCCCCAGCCAACATATCGCCCTGCTACAGTAAGCTTTTTAACAGATGGAAGTTTAATCCTAAAAAAAGAGAGATGCAATTATACAGTAGTTTTAAAATATAGTAACAAAAACTATACTTTAAATCTTCACCATTTTCAATTTGATCAAATGCTTCACCTTTCAATACCAATTCATTGCAGGTAAGAGAAATTCCTTCCATAAACTAAAATATATAACAACAAAAAGCTTTAGAAAATCTGCCGAATACATATATGCAATATGCTCTCTCAACTAAAACAACTTACCCCAATACAATAGATATCAAGTTCAATTATAGCTTTATCCAAAGAATCCATATTTTTGACAACTTCAATATACTTTTTATTATCAAAATTAAAATCCGAAAGTTCAAGCTCTTTAACATCTATAACAATCAACATTGTAATATATATATACTTTTAATAAGTACAAATAAACAAACTCGATTTCATTGAATCCCAAAATGGAACAAATTCTTCATTAAATTTTGTACATTCCAACTTTTTGATACCTTTTTGAAGGATTTCCATTACAGCTTTAATAGAAATAACATCATTGAATTGAACTTTTGCAGATTCATCTTTATCCTAATATATATATATATATGTAATTATGTATATTAAAAAGCTGTTCAACAGCAGACGACTTACAGTAATAAGTTCAATGGAATCTTCGTTCAAAACTGCAGCTTTAACAGATTTAAAAAATTTAAAAGCAACATCAAGAGGTTCTCGACCACTAACCATGAATTTTGCAAGAGTGTTGCTATCATTTTCAGAATCTCTAAAATAGGATTAAAATAATACAAATAATACTTTAAAAAAAGTTGCATACTTCTTTGAATTATTTTCATCGGATGGCGCTGTTGTTGTAGATGATGGAGTGGAATTTCCAAGGTTGCGCAAAACATCTCTAAGAATTTCTTCAATAAGCATAACTGTTACTTTTGGAGTCTAAAAAAGTGTTTGTGATAGATTAATTATAGCTAAGATTAGGTAAACAAAAAAAATTGTGTATGCAAAATAGGGGAGGGGGAGGTAAAAGATATTCATTTTTTAATAAAATTTATAAATAAAAAACATTTAAACGCCGAAAAAAGTAGTTCAAAAAGTAGTAGTAAAGTTATAAAAATTAAAAAAAAACCATGTTTTGTTTTGAAAATTTTGTTTTTGTCAACAAACTTTTTTTTGTTGTTGAACAAAGAAGAAAGAGAGAACACCCGGTAATCACAAATTGAAGCGTAATCTTTGCACATAATGTTCCTTTTACGTTGCAGTGATAAAAATAGAAACTTTTATTTAATACAAAATCATTGATGTTGTTGCAACTCCGAGTGATCGGAATCGATTCCATCAAATACAAAGTCGGAGTCCGAGTTACAAAAGCGGAGTCGACTCTGACAAAAAAAATTTAAAATTAGTTGAAAGAATATTTTTTTTAATGAGTTCTGTAATGTTTTGTAGGGTTAATAATACAGTAATAAAAAGGCATATTTTATAAATTTGCATCATTTTTTACTATTATTACGGTAATGACTGTGACTCCAGATGTCAGAGTCAAAACTATAAATCCACCCTAAAAATTCGTAGAATTTTCGTCAATTTTGGTTTTTTTATTAATTCATCTATTTTGGGATTCTTGTAGTAAAAACGATTTGTTATTTGACAAATTTCAACGTTTTTGGAAAATTTCGAATTTTGGATTGTTTTAATAGAAAAGAAGACAATGTTTTTTGAATTGCTCTTTTACAATGACATACTGGTCCCCTGTATAAATTTTTATCAAAATTGATATTTCCTCTTTTTTTTTAATTCCCCAATAAATCAATCATTTTATTCAATAATATATTTAATACATTGTTATAAGTTATATATAACAACAATGTGGATGTGTCTCAAAAACCAAAGAATAAAATTTAAACGAAGCCTCTTTGCCTTTGTTGTTGTCTTATCTAAAACAAAAAATCACTCTTATTCTTCTTCTTCTCCTCTCTTTAAAGAAGATGTATCATCAGTTTTTTTACAGGTCTTTAACTTTTTTTTTATTGTTTCTATTTAAAATATTTCCTCCATCTTTTTTTAGTTTTTTTACTTCCTTTTTTGATGTGTTTCTCTCTAACTTTTTTGACAAAGATTATACATAATTTATAGAACGTTTAAAAAAAGAGATGTATCTTGTTGATGTGTATATGTTTAAATGATTAATTTTTTACGTTTTTACTATTATCATCCAATTTTTTAGTCTCGTGCATTTTCATCTTTTGTCATGACAGGATCAGAAAATTCTTCAAAGTTATCAAAATTTCGTGATTTATTTGATAAACATGGTATTTCCGCATATGTATTACCTTCAACTGATGCACATCAAGTAAGTTATATGATCTTAAATATATACATGTTCACCGTAGATGTTAAAGGATGTTGTACAAGCTTTGTATATGCATATATTTGATTATATGATAAATTAATAATTAATATTTTACAGAGTGAATATTTAGCTGATCATGACTTTCGTGTTCGATATCTCTCAGGTTTTAGTGGTTCAAATGCTTTTACAATTATTACAAAGGAACGCGCCCTTCTATGGACAGATGGAAGATATTTTGCACAAGCAATAAAACAATTTGAACCGGGTTGGGAATTGATGAAACAAGCGGTCCCAGAATCCGTTGAACCTGTCGATTGGTTAACATGTAATCTTAAAAGTGGTGATAAAGTTGCTTTTGATCCACAATTATTTGCATATTGTTTGTTTTTACTCTTTGATTGTCTAATATGTTATTGTTCAAATTTTAGGTTATGGAATTAATTTTGTTAAGAATTTAGAATCGGGTAATTTAACTCCACTACCACTTGCAAAAAATCTTGTTGATGAAATTTGGAATGATCGTCCCAAAGCTCCTATCAATCCAATTACAATATTATCCGTTGAAGAATGTGGTCGTTCAACAGCAGATAAATTTAAAGAACTTCGAGGAAAATTTGAAAAGAAAAAATGTGATTCAATTCTTTTTACAAGTTTAGATGATATTATGTGTAAGCACTTTTTATAGAAAGCTGAAAAACTTGATTTTAAATATTTTTAGGGTTATTAAATATTCGTGGCTTTGATATCCCATATAATCCTCTCGTCTATTCCATCCTATTTGTCACAAATAATTCAGCACATTTTTTTGTTGATCGTCAAAAGCTTACAAAAGAATCAATTAATTTTCTTACCGAAGTTCATGTCTATGATTATGAAGAGGCAGAAGAATTTATTCGTAAATATCATGAAGAAAATAAATCTTCACATGGAAAAGAGCATAAAGTATTTATTCCTGAAATAACAAATTATTTCTTTGGTAAATGTATTGGCAAAGATCATGTCATTATTGCTTCATCACCTGTACAAGCAATGAAAGCAATAAAAAATGATTGTGAAATGAAAGGAATTCGAGAAGCACAAATTCGTGATTCTGTTGCAGTAATACAATTTCTTGTATGGTTAAAAAAAGAATTAGCGGGAGGAAATGAAGGAATTACAGAATTAATTGCGGCAGCAAAAATGGATGAACTTCGTTCAAAGCATGAAAAATATGTTACCTTAAGCTTTTCAACCATTTCTGCCGTTGATACTCATGCTGCTTTTCCACATTATCATCCAGAAATTCCTGAAGGCAATGAAGTAATTAAAAAAGATTCTGTATTTTTATTAGATTCTGGAGGACATTATCGGTAATATACATTTTGATTTTTAAAAATATCTTTTATACATATATTTTTTAGTGATGGAACAACCGATGTCACCCGGACAGTATGCCATTCAACAAATCCTGATCCATATTTTATTAAAATGAATACGCTTGTTCTTCGGGGACATATTGATACTGCAAATCAAAACTTTCCCGATGGTATTAAAGGTTCACGTCTTGATGCCCTTTCTCGAGTAGGACTTTGGAATGAGGGATATGATTTTGGGCACGGTGTTGGGCATGGTGTTGGACACTTTTTAAATGTTCATGAAGGACCTAGTAAGATTTTTTTTGCAAAATTTTGGTTACAGTAGATCAGTGTTAACCATAATATATACCATTTTTAGTGGGAATTAGTTTCCGATCATCTCCAAATGAGGGTACACTTCATCAAGGAAATGTTATTACAATTGAACCAGGATATTATGAAGTAGGAAAATTTGGGATTCGAATTGAAAATTGTTATGAAATTGTTAAAAGTGAAAAATTACAATCTGGTGCAGAAAATTTTTTGACCTTTGAACCATTGACATTAGTTCCAATTCAACAAAATTTAATTCAACGTGATTTACTTCAACAAAAACATGTTTGTTATTTGTTTAATAACTTTTGAAAATATTTACCGTAATCAATTGTGAAATTTTAGATTGATTGGTTAAATGCTTATCATCAAAAATGCTTGAATAAAGTTGGCCCATTTTTGAAGGAACATGGTTTTCAAGAAGAATTAGAATTTCTTGAAAAAAGTTGTCAAAAAATTTAAGATTATTTATATCAACTTAAAATAAGTATACGGTATTTTATTATTATTTTTGTCTATCTTGTGCCTTGTTAAATAATTTCGGAATAACGGTGAATATAAAATATTTTTTTCAATTAAATTAGGTTAATAATTTTTCGGTACAGCTACCGTAATGCATCAAAACAAAAACATTTCATAATTAATAATAAAAATTTTATTTGTTCCAAAAAACAATATTTAATTAATTAAACACACAAGAAAAAATCAATGGAATATTATTTAAAATTACATATTAACGTTGAGGAGGACCTTGTTGAAATTGTTGACGAGCAAATGGATTACCAAGTCCTAAAATATTACATTTAAAAAAGGATGGATAAAATCAAACAAATACAAACCTGGAAGAGTTGGAGGTGGACCATATTTTTGTGGTGGCGCAGATTGAGGTTGATAAAATGTTGGTGGCTGTTGCATTCCATTCATGCCCTGTGGGGGTGGCATATGTGATGGAGTTTCATGACCATGTTGTTGATGTTGTGGTTGGAATGGTGAAGGTTGAGATTGTGGCGGTGGAGCAAAATGTTGAGGGGTACCAGATTGTGGAGGAACATTAGGTGATTGTTGTTGGTGTTGTTGTTGATGTTGGGGTGGTCCATTCATTGGGGGTGGAGCAAAATGTTGTGGAGTTCCAGATTGTGGAGGAGGGAAATTATTTGGTGGATGTTGGGGTTGTTGTTGATGATGTTGTGGAGCTCCATTCATTGGTGGTGGCATACTTCCAAAGCCGCCTTGGGATGTTGGGGGTGGTTGCATATGCGGTGGTGGCATTCCCATTCCTTGCTCTGATGGTGGACGAAATTTTTGTTGTTGTTGTTGTGGTGGTGGAGGTTGTTGTTGATTTTGTGTTGGGAATGACATTGGGGGGAATCCATGTGGAGGAGGTGGAGCAAATCCAGAATTTTGTTGTTGTGGTGGTGGACCTCCTCCAAGTTGTTGTTGTTGCATATTATTATTATTTCCTCCTTGAGATGGGGGGAATTGTGGAGGGTGTTGTTGTTGATGGTCATGATTAGGATGTGGAGAATGAGATGAATGTTGATCAATTGGAATATTTTCCATATGTTGATTTTCATCATGATGTGACGAAGACATATCATCCCGAGGTTGTTCTTTAATTTCAGAAGAAACAATTCTAGCAACTCCATTATGATCAATCTGTAAATACAACAACGTATTATTATTTTTTCCTTAAAGCTTCTAAAAAACAACAAACTTCTTCATGTACCGAAGGTTGAATCGTTGCAATAGATTCAGATTTATGATTGGGGGGAGTTGAAGGACGAGAATATCGACCTTGAGACAAATATGAAGCATTATCTTCAATCATAATTTTTACATTATCCATTTTATGTTTAAGATGATCAAATTCTTTCAAAAGTTGTGAAACAATTGCATTTGTGTCTTCAGAATTTGAAAAAACATGGACATAAAACAATGACTCCGTGGAAAGTGCAAGATGTAAATCTTCATCATTTGTAAAAGTTACCAAATCACCTTCTAAAAATATATTTTAATCAATAAAATTTTCATCAATAATATTAGCTTACCTCCATCCATATATTTTAACAATAAATTATTGGAATCATTAAGATTATACGTTTCAGCAATCCAATTTGTAATTGCTCCAAAAGAATTTATTTCTGCGGAAGGTAAAACAGCTTTTCGAATATCAGCTCCATATTTTACTTTAAGAGTGATCTGGCCGCTCATTGTTCCTTTTTTTGTTGTTGTTAATTTACAATATAATATTTACCTATAAATTATTAATACCTATTAAATAGAGAGCTTTAAATGGAGGGCAAATACAAAAAAAGGGGGAAAAGAGATAAAAGTAAATGTAAAAACGAGGATAGATAAAACTTTGGAAGTGACACGTTTGCAAATATTTTTGGCCCCAGGGCGATTCTCGTCTTCTGGGGCAATTTGGGTTCGGTTCCCAGAAAGGCACACGATCCCGAGCTTTAAATGCAAATCCTGACTTCTTTTATTTTTTCAAGTTTTTGTAACTTGGGATCTGTTTCCGGGCCACCCGTGAAGAATCCCTGAAAAAATAAAAAAAAATATCGGATGGTTACAAAATGGCAGCACATTCTTTGTCACAAAAATTTTGCTGATGTCTCTCCGTTTGTTCGTTCGTATGTCACAAAATATGCAAAATTTTTTGTTGACATTTTGCCAAAGATTTCTTTGGAAAATTTTTTAAATTTGAAAGAAAAATTTGGGTTGTGGCATTTAACGTTTTTAGGGGTAAAAAAATATGGGGAATCTGAATATGGTAATTTTTGGACCCAGTAATAAATAGTTGTGGTAAAAAGGGGGGTAGTACTGTAGAAAAATTTATTTTTCGAGATTTATATTTTTTCGGGGTAAAAAATATGGGGAATCCGAATATGGTAATTTTTGGACCCAGTAATAAATAGTTGTGGTAAAAAGGGGGGTAGTACTGTAGAAAAATTTATTTTTCGAGATTTATATTTTTTCGTTGTAAAAAAATATGGGGAATCTGAATATGGTAATTTTTGGAATTATTTTAAATTTTAACTAATTCAGTAATTAATTTTTGTAGATTAATAATTATTAGGGATAAAAGGGGGGAGTACTGTATAAACATTTGTTTTGGGAAGTTTAGATTTTTTGTGTGTAAAAAGATTAGGGGAATTCGAATATGAAGTCCATTTCGAAGCTTAATGTTTCCACTAACAAATCTTTTTCCGTTTTAACAGGTATTCAGACGTTGATGTTTCCCCGACTTGGCATTTCACTGGCTAGATATTTCCCCGACCAAGACGTACGTATCCTCAACTAAATCGCAAAACATTTCCCCGACTTTAAAAATTTTTAATAAATGAAACACTTCTTTACTAAAGAAGTACCCCGATAAATTGTGTCTTTTTTTAAAATATTATACAAAGTTAGGTTACTGTAAGTTTTTGAAGCTGTTAGCTTTTCTTAGACAATAATATAAATCGCTTAGTTTCTGTTATGCTACGCTACTCCATCTAAGGCATGGGCTCTTAGGGTTTGCTCAGGGTTTCTTAGGGTTCCTTAGGGATTCTCAGGGTTTCCTCAGGGTTTCTCAGGGTTTCTTAGGGTTTCTTAGTCAAAATGCTACCCCGTTTTAAGCTTCCATTACATACGAAGCAACTTTTTTAACCAAAAAAAACATAAATGAAATTCTGAAAATGATGCATATCAAAGATATCAATAAAAGTTGAGAAATCGCTTAAAAAACTTGCAAAACTGACAAAGTTGGCGAATTTGGGTTTAACGGGTCCAGTAAAAGTAGTGAAATCTTTTTTTCTTAAAAATATGACAATTTGTGTTATGAATCTGGAAGCAATAAAAGCAGGGAAATCAAAAATTAATTAATCTTTTTTTGCCATCAAACCCAAATTTCGTGCTTTTTATTTCGTTCGGATAATCTGATTGTTTTTAGCATTACTATTTTTATGGCTTAAACACCATATTTTTCTGCAAATTAGAAAAAGATTACTGCTTTGACCGTTTACGCGCTAAAAATTGATAAATTAATTTTTTAAGGTAACCCGCCTATAAACAAAAAATCATTCAAAATTTAGAGGATCCAACAATCACATTTGTTTGCTTAAAGGAGATTCGTTAGTTGATACATTGCGAAATCTTCTCTTTTTCAAATTATAAGGCGTTTCCCGCATTTTTATCGGGTGCTAGAAACTTTTTACGATTTCGCAATGCATCAACTAACGAATCTCCTTTAACTGAAATAATATTTTCCAAACAAAAAGTCCTTGCACGAAATTTGGGTTTGATGGCAAAAAAAGATTAATTAATTTTTGATTTCCCTGCTTTTATTGCTTCCAGATTCATAACACAAATTGTCATATTTTTAAGAAAAAAAGATTTCACTACTTTTACTGGACCCGTTAAACCCAAATTCGCCAACTTTGTCAGTTTTGCAAGTTTTTTAAGCGATTTCTCAACTTTTATTGAATTCATTAAAACCCAAATTCACCTGTTTTGTAATTTTGCATGTTTTTTAAGCGATTTTCGTTATTTTTCGGCGTCCAAAACATTTTTTTTCGTGAATTTTTTTTCAGGTGTAGAACTTAAAAAATATATTTAAAGTTTACAGTGAAATATTTGATTACAGTTGTAAAATGTCTTTAAGAATTGTCTAGATCCTACGAGAGCAAAAAAAATTAAAATTTAAACAAAAAAAAACAACTAACTTTTCGCTCATCAAAGTTTCGTTGAGGCACACTTAAGATAAGATAAGATTTATACATTTTGACATACCATTGCTGGTAGTAAAATGAGGCAAAAAAAAATAAATACAAAAGAAAGAAAATAAATAAATAAAAAAAACAGAAAAAGGAATAAATTATATAAAAAGTATTTAGGAATAATAATTTTCTATTTCGGCATTTGATAAATATTGTTTAAAATACTTCTTTGAGGAGAAATTTGAGATGTTAACATTTTTGATACCATTCAAGAAGTGCCAAGTTCGGACTGACGATCATTGCGTAGAATAGAATATGGGGCATTGCCAATAATTGAAAAATCAGTATTTTTTTCTTTTAAAAATGTTTCGGTAATAAAAAATAATTGAAAGGAAGAAGACGAGAGGAGATCCGATATGATGTGAAGTTTGTTCCGGGCCGATTGTGCGTTAAACATGATACATTTGAGTTGTTTTTTAATATTGTCGTTGGGAACGAAAAATACGATTTTGGCCAACTTTTTGAAAATCATTTTGGTGATAATTTTGTCTTTGATCATATTGATTTTGAATGCGTCGGACTGATTTGGAGCGAGGACGAGATTGAGAACGAGAACGAGATTGACTTCTTGGATGATGTTGATTACGGTAATTGATTTGAGGTTGGCGTTGATTTGGGATTCTTACAACATAAACACCTTGAACATTGGAATCATTTGGGCCAGTAACATTTTTTGCGATAAATTTATTATTTCCAATATCATATAAATCAAATACAACTGCTTCATCTTGTTGTAAATTACGGTTTTCTGGTTTTTTTGATTTTGCAATATTTGTTGCATGAATAAAAGCTTCTTTTAAATTTTCATTGCCATTTTCATTTGTTTTAAAATTAATAATACCGTAATTTTTTCCATAATTGAAAAATTTAACAACACCAGTAATACCATTTTGAATAAGGGTTGGTCCAACAGGAATATTTGATTGTGGAGGAGTTACTTCCATATTAGTAGTAGAAAAAGAAGAAAATTGGGCACGTAAATCAGAATATGGCATTTCAAAACATGGAGAATTTTGATGAATAAGTTTTTCTTGAGCTTCAATAAGTTTATTTGAAAGAATAATTTGTTGCTGTTGAGAAGTATTTATTTGTTTCATACAATTATTTTCATGATTTAAATTTTGAACTTGAGAATTTAAGCCTTGAATTTCATTACACAGATTTTGGAAGCTTGAAATAATTGTTGCTTTTAATTCACTTACTTCAATTTTATTTTTTTGTGTTTGATTTAGATAAATTGCATTAAAATTTTTAAGATGATGTCATCTTCATAGAAAGTAGTACCCCTTTTTATTATAACACATTTTTTTTCAAAGTCGAGCAAACGTGAAAAATTCGGCAAAAAAAAGTTGGATTTTGAGATAAAAAGCTGAAACTTGGCAAATAGACTAATATTGGGCCAAAAATGACCAAAATAAAGGCCATTTTCGTTTAAAATGCCGTAGGGGATTAGGGTGGATATCATATATCCCAAATCCGGATATCCCCCAAAAAAAATTTAAAAGTATCAGGATGTGTTCTCCTAACCTATTTCTACTATTTAATAGTTAAAATTTCGAATTTGGTCTTGTAGAAGTGAAATGCCATTAATTTGAAATATGCCAAAATAGCTTTTTGGCAAAAATCTCGAAACTTTTGGTTTGGGCCGAAGCTGTATTTTTTATCATTGATTACCATCCCCATACTGAACATATCCCCCTTGGTGAAATTTTTTAGATTTGGGGGGAACAATTTTTTTTTTCGAAAAAACATCATTTTGAAAAATTTTTCACAGGGGGGGGACCAAGACAAATCAAAATTTTCGAAAAAAAATATGTTTTTTTAAATTGTTGGATTACCTATATTAACACCTATAAACATGATTCTGATACTTTTTAGTTGGTAAAAGAATCTTAAACTGCCTCAAAATCAAAATTAAATTCTCTAAAAATATGGTTTTATTAAAACATTGAAAACAGAATTTAAAATAGTTTTTACCAACTAAAAAGTATCAGAATCATGTTTATAGGTGTTAATATAGGTAATCCAACAATTTAAAAAAAAAATATTTTTTTTCGAAAATTTTGATTTGTCTTGGTCCCCCCCTGTGAAAAATTTTTCAAAATGATGTTTTTTCGAAAAAAAAAATTGTTCCCCCCAAATCTAAAAAATTTCACCAAGGGGGATATGTTCAGTATGGGGATGGTAATCAATGATAAAAAATACAGCTTCGGCCCAAACCAAAAGTTTCGAGATTTTTGCCAAAAAGCTATTTTGGCATATTTCAAATTAATGGCATTTCACTTCTACAAGACCAAATTCGAAATTTTAACTATTAAATAGTAGAAATAGGTTAGGAGAACACATCCTGATACTTTTAAATTTTTTTTGGGGGATATCCGGATTTGGGATATATGATATCCACCCTAATCCCCTACGGCATTTTAAACGAAAATGGCCTTTATTTTGGTCATTTTTGGCCCAATATTAGTCTATTTGCCAAGTTTCAGCTTTTTATCTCAAAATCCAACTTTTTTTTGCCGAATTTTTCACGTTTGCTCGACTTTGAAAAAAAATGTGTTTTATTTCCTCAAAGGCCGGCGGCAAAGCTATGCGCCACTATTTGATCTTTTGCCTCATTTCGAAGCCAATAAAATATTCAAAAAAAACCTTTGAAAAAAATTTAATCATATTTTTTTTGATTAATCAAAAATGGGAAGCAAAAAAATGAAAGTTTAAAAAATATAGTTTTATCAAATTATCAATATTTTTGGAAAAATACAGTGCTCCAACATATGGCCGCACCCTTAATTTTATCAGATTTTCATTGTTCTCGGTTTTCTACAAAAAGCGTTCGGTTATTCTGATAGCAAATTAAGTTTGTCGATTAACATGTTTCAGCGTTTTAGACAATTTTGATTTTTGGCGACCTTGTAGCAAAAATGCGAAAAGGCCTAAAATCGCAATTCCGGTATACGGTAGTTTAGTATTTTAGGCCGTGGGCTATCTAATAGACATATAAAAAATTTCAAAACTACTGTATACCGAAATTTCGATTTTAGGCCTTTTTGCATTTTCTCTGCGAGAGCATCGAAATTGGCCAAAACATGTCAATCGACAAACTGATTTGATTGTCAGAATAACAGAGCGCTTTTTGAAGAGAACCGAGAACAACGAAAATCTGATAAAATTGAGGGTGCATCTAGATTTTTTATCAAACTATCATAATCATCATCATATCATAATTTTAAATCTTCCACGGTATACTGTAGTGAAATGAAATAAATCGAATCCAGTTTTAAAAAATAACTTTTTTTATTTGACACACTATACAAAAAAGAAAGAATTATAGTCGTTTTAATTTCAAATAAATATAATAAATAAATTTTTTTTTAATTAATCAAAAAAGGGGAAGAAGCTTAAAGAATAGAAAATATTACAAAAAACTTTTTTTGTGTTAGAAATTAGTAATTGTTAAAACCTCCAGGGCGTTGTTGTTGAGGCATTTGTGGACGAGCAAATGGGTTTGCAAGACCTAAAAATTGTAATATTTAATACAAATATTGTAGAGTTGTAATAACTACATACCTGCTGGACCCATTGGTGGAGGACCCCCAGAAAAGTTAGTAATTGGTGGACCAAGTGGTGGTGGAGCACCAGGACCAAATTGTTGTTGTTGTTGATGATGCTGCTGTTGGTGTTGTGGAGGTTGTTGTCCAGGAAGGGATTTAATTGGAGGTGCAAAGCCTCCTGCACTTGGTGGGGGAGCAAATCCTGAAGATGGGGGTGGAGCAAAATGTTGTGGGGTCCCAGATTGTGAAGGTGGGAAATTATTTGGTGGTTGTTGTTGTTGATTTGGAGGGGGTTGTTGAAATTGTTGTTGATTTTGGTGTGGTGGTGGCATCCCATTCATGCCCTGTGGGGGTGGCATATGTGATGGAGTTTCATGACCATGCTGTTGATGTTGTGGTTGGAATGGTGAAGGTTGAGATTGTGGTGGTGGAGCAAAATGTTGAGGGGTACCAGATTGTGGAGGAAAATTAGGTGATTGTTGTTGGTGTTGTTGTTGATGTTGGGGTGGTCCATTCATTGGGGGTGGAGCAAAATGTTGTGGAGTTCCAGATTGTGGAGGTGGGAAATTATTTGGTGGATGTTGGGGTTGTTGTTGATGATGTTGTGGAGCTCCATTCATTGGTGGTGGCATACTTCCAAAGCCGCCTTGGGATGTTGGGGGTGGTTGCATATGCGGTGGTGGCATTCCCATTCCTTGCTCTGATGGTGGACGAAATTGTTGTTGTTGTTGTGGTGGTGGAGGTTGTTGTTGATTTTGTGTTGGGAATGACATTGGGGGGAATCCATGTGGAGGAGGTGGAGCAAATCCAGAATTTTGTTGTTGTGGTGGTGGACCTCCTCCAAGTTGTTGTTGTTGCATATTATTATTATTTCCTCCTTGAGGTGGGGGGAATTGTGGAGGGTGTTGTTGTTGTTGTTGGTGTTGATGGTCATGATGTTCATGATTAGGATGTGGAGAATGAGATGAATGTTGATCAATTGGAATATTTTCCATATGTTGATTTTCATCATGATGTGACGAAGACATATCATCCCGAGGTTCTTCTTTAATTTCAGAAGAAACAATTCTAGCAACTCCATTATGATCAATCTGTAAATACAACAACGTATTATTATTTTTTCCTTAAAGCTTTTAAAAAACAACAAACTTCTTCATGTACCGAAGGTTGAATCGTTGCAATAGATTCAGATTTATGATTGGGGGGAGTTGAAGGACGAGAATATCGACCTTGAGACAAATATGATGCATTATCTTCAATCATAATTTTTACATTATCCATTGTATGTTTAAGATGATCAAATCCTTTCAAAAGTTGTGAAACAATTGCATTTGTGTCTTCAGAATTTGAAAAGACATGGACATAAAACAATGACTCCGTGGAAAGTGCAAGATGTAAATCTTCATCATTTGTAAAAGTTACCAAATCACCTTCTAAAAATATATTTTAATCAATAAAATTTTTATCAATAATATTAGCTTACCTCCATCCATATATTTTAACAATAAATTATTGGAATCATTAAGATTATACGTTTCAGCAATCCAATTTGTAATTGCTCCAAAAGAATTTATTTCTGCGGAAGGTAAAACAGCTTTTCGAATATCAGCTCCATATTTTACTTTAAGAGTGATCTGGCCGCTCATTGTTCCTTTTTTTTTGTTGTTGTTAATTTACAATATAATATTTACCTATAAATTATTAATACCTATTAAATAGAGAGCTTTAAATGGAGGGCAAATACAAAAAAAAGGGGAAAAGAGATAAAAGTTAATGTAAAAACGAGGATAGATAAAACTTTGGAAGTGACACGTTTGCAAATATAAATTTTTTTTTCTTCGCTCAAAGAAAAGTAAAAAATGTGCGCGCACCCTGCAAAGAAATAAAAAAAATAAATTTAAATGAACAGACCCCGCCAGACAGACATATGTAGAGGGAGGGATAATTGTCATCATTACTACAAATCAATTAACTTTCAAATGCTAACTATCTATGTCCATTTTTTTGTCAATTTCAAATTGTCCCAACATTTAAACAATTGATTTGTTTCTTTAAAGCTAATTAAACAATGTCGTTCTCATTTAAATTTTTTATTTGAGTATTAAATTTAAAAAGAAACCAAATGTTTGTCATAAAATCATTATTTTAATTACACGGAGAAAAAAAAGATAGTTACGATTTGGTGACGATTTTGATCGTCATGATTTGGTTCAGTAACGGTTAGGGTTACCAACGTAACTTTCTTGCCAACGTTACTATTTTGCTACTAAAACGTTACCATCATGGTTACAGTTTGGTGATAATTTAATAATAGTGACAACTTTAGTAACGCATTGGTAACAAAAATGAACCCCCTCCCCCCTGTTTCGTCACCAAGCTGGTGACGTGTTCCAAAAAATCTTTATGTAAATATCTTTTTTCATCTACATTGGTTATACTAAAAAATTGTTTAAACTAAACAGATTTTACTTTCTAAAATGAAAAATCTGTTTAGTCCAAAATTTTTTTTTGGTAATTCTAAAAAAAACCTCATGAAAAAAAGTATATGCCTCTGACAGGTTTCGAACCTGTGACCTTCGGCTTATTAGACCGACGCTCTAACCGACTGAGCTACAAAGGCAGCGAAAAGGTTTCGATGATTCCTTATCTTGAATCACAAAAAATACGACAGTGAAATTGTAGAAATAATTTTTTTGTGATCGTTTTTTAAAGGGAGCGTCGGAGATAGTGAAAAACTTTTTACGACCGTTTTCCGTCGTTCCAAGTGATGGGGAATGAAAAAGTTTGTTCGCTCGCACGCAACGAATGCATTCCCTATCACTTGGAACGACGGAAAACTGTCGTAAAAATTTTTTCACTATCTCCGACACTCCCTTTAAGCGTTTTTCAAAATGAAAAAGATATTATGGTACGTAAGTTGTAATAAATAGCAAATTTGGTATTATGTGTCTATTTCCTTTCATCAATTTGCTCAATCCTGTTCAAAAATTACTGTATTTAAATTTTTTAAACATCTTTTACAGCTTTTTAAATCCAGATTATATTATGCTGCTGCTTTTTACCCCCAATAAAAAATTCGTTAAGAAATCCCAAATTGTTTTTGAAGCATTTTTCACAGACATGAAAATATTTTTTATTATTGCTAAAGAAACATATCGAATCAAAAATAGGGAATAAAACAAAAAAATGATGAAATAATATTATATTATTTACAAATTCAAACTATTAATGGAAGAAAAAACAATAGAGTTTTAGGAAAAAAACATAACTGATAAAGAAACAGTAATAGCAGCACCGAAAGAATAATGGTTTTACAAAAAAAAAACAAAATAGTAGGAAAAAAAACCTGCATTAAAAAAGTTTTTAAAAAAAGTTTTGTCGTTTTCGATTTTTTTCAAGAGATAAAGGCAATATCAGAATCAAAAATATTAAAGAAAAAGAGAGCAAGAATTTTGGCTACCTGTTGAAGAAGAAAAAATAATAATTAGGAAAGAAAATAATATTATCAAAAAATGTGCTGCAGATGAAGAAGTTTTAAAAATGCCGTGGTAAAATTGTAGTTAAAGCAAATCCGAATAATTTAAAGCCAATCCATTGTCCATCCATTCATTTAAAGCTTTTTTTTTATTTAAAAGAATGCGCTTGAAAATTTGATGGTGTTGGTGGATGATGCTTATATCCCATTATTGGTGCTCCAGGATATCTTGGTGGTCCTTCACGAAATTGTATAGTCCCATAATCACCATTAATTGTTCGCAAATCTGCAACTGATGGCGCAAAGCTTGATGCAGTTTGAATAGTTGAATTTCGACGTTCTGGTGGTGGCGGCCGACTTCTTACGGTAGACGATGATGAAGAAGTTTGGGCTGGTGGCGGATATGGAACTACTGAAGGATAATTACGGTATGTTGGTGGAGTTGCAATTGGAGTATTGGAATTTGTTGTTCCAGCATTATTCATTATCGGTGAATCAATATAATTTGATGAACCATTTTGGTCTATTGATGACACCACAGATGAACCAACACCAGATGAAGAATCTTGTGGATGTGTTAAATTATTACAATATGAATCAAGTTCAACACCAAGTTGATCAATTTGTTGAAGGGTTTCAGCAATTAGAGAAGCAGAAGATCGTTCACCAGGAGTTGTAATCATTTTTAACGTTTTATCATTATATCCATTTATATCACCACCAGAAAAGCTTAAAGGTCGTTGACGTCGAGAACTTTGTGTGGTATCAGCAGACGAGAGAGATAACGTGACTGGAACATTAACTTCAGTTTGGCTTGACCCACGTGTTGATGAACAACTTTCATTTGCTAAAATTACTAATTTAATAAAAAAAGATATGATCCAAAATCTTACTGTGATATCCAGGTTGTCTAGGAAGTGGAGGTCGAGACATGGTAATTGTTGGAGAACTATTTTGAAAGATTGTACTAACTGGAACATATTGTCGTTGATGGTAATGACCATAAGTAGCTCCAGAAATTGTAGAATTACGAGAAGTTGAATAGAATGAATCAATGGAAGGAGAAATTGTACGATCTAAACCACCCCCAGATGCAACAGATGAAATAATACTTTGAGCTGGAGAAATAATTCTTCGATCAGAATTTAAACAAAAATCTTCCATTGAATTAAATACAAGTTGTTGGGGATCTGTTCCATTTACAATTTGATCCATTGAATCACGAACTTGTTTAACATGTTCACCTTCATCGAGAAGATTAATTTCAATATCCTAAAATATTGATATACAATAATCATTGCAAAGATCTATTTTGTAATGCATTTTGATGTATTACAGTAACCATGTAAAACTTACTAGAATAGGCAAGATTGCATTAACAAAAAATGCAAATTGATTTCTTTGTTCAAAAAGCAGCTCTAAGCAGCCTTCCCGTTGTTCACCAACTAAATCAGCTTGTGAAAAAAATTTCTTTTGTTTAGATTTTTTAAAACATTTTCCTCGACGTCTTTCAATATCTGATACTCTTTTCTTCCATTCATCAGATTTTTTATCCATTGTTTCACAGAATTGACTTGTTAATGCATTGGCAAGAGAACGAATATGATTTTCAATTGATTTTTGTCTCATACAAAATCGTGTTAATGAAGCTCCAATATCTCGTGATGCGCCTACAAAATAGATACATTAGTAACATGTATAAAGATCAAAAATCAAATTTGTAAACAAACCTTTAATATTATTTGCTGAATCACCAACTATTTGAATTTGATCAATAAAATTACTCAATGCTGTTGCAGTTGTAATCAGCTGAGAAGATAACTTTCCAGCAGTTTTTGTTACAGATTCCCAATTTTGTTGTGAATTCTAAAGATTGATGATATGAAGATTGATAAGAACAATTACAACAAAAAAAGCTTACTTTTAAATCAGAAGTTACAGAATTAAATAAAGAAGGAAAGGCAGGAGCCTCAACTTCAACAGCCATAATTTTTTAAATATTATTAATATACTTGTTTTTTTTACTTTCTTTTCTTTTTTTTAAATCATAAAAAATAATTGAGAGTAAAGCCACACATATACCACATAAACAACACTTAAGAAAAAAAATTCATTAAAAGCTTTACAGTTAAATCTATAGTAGAAAGATATATATATATCTCTTATGTAAACAATAGCGAGAACAAAAAAAAGAAGAAGAACAAGATGTGCAAGATTAAAAGCTGTTTTGTAGCAAAAAAAATAGTAGACAAAAAAACAAGCAGCAGCAGACAAAAAAAGCTGTTGTACAAAAAAATATATATATATATTTTCTCAGCTGAGGGAGAAGGAAGGTGGTGGTGGTGGTCCGCTGACCACAAGCTGCGGCTGCTGTTTTTTATTGTTTTTTTTTTCATCCATTTTCGTTGTAAGAAAATTGTAAAGTAAAAAAATGTAAAAAGTTTTTTTGAAACTCGGATTTTTAAAAAAAAAAGCAGCAACAAAATTTTCAAAGCTTTTCAAATTTAAAAATAAAAACGTGAAAAGAAAGCTGCTGCTGCTGTTAGTGGTGGTGCCAAAATATTTATGGATTTAAAAGTTTTCGGATATCCTTTTTTCTATTGTTGTTGCTTGGATACAAAAAAAAGAGAGAGAGCATTTATCATAAATTGCAGCTTTACATTTGTAATTTTACTTTTTTTTAGTGTTTTTCAGTTTTCAAAAAAGGGATGTGGCACTGATATCCGCCGTTTAAAAAGCTTTTTTCGGATATATATCCTTTGCTTCGATAAATATATTTTTTCATCAAAAAAATGGATTTTCAATTTTCATGTTTCATATCAGTGATAAGATATCAGTTGTTTCTTATCACTGCTATCAATAATTCTAATCATTGATACATTTTTTTTATTACTTGTATGTATAATAAAGCCTTTAAATTTTATATCCCTTAAAAAAACAATATTAAGTTTCTTTGAAATGTTTAGTTTTTTTTTCAACAAAAATATATTTTCCATTTTGATTGCTGTTTTTTTCTTTCTCTTCGTTCGTGTGCTTATCAGCAGCAGCTTACCAATTTCTTTTTTTTTAAACATTTAAAAGAATTATCAACAAAGATGAATCACCGATGAGGACCTTCTTTCTTTTTGACGGCTCACTTCGTGACATTTTACAAAAAAAAGATTTCATCGAAATTTTAAATTTTAAGACACACACCAAAAAATAGCTAATCGCTAAAAACTACAGTATGATAAAATATACTGTAGTTTTTAGCATTTGCAAAAAAATATTTTATTTTTTTATTAAAGCTTGCTTTTTTGCAAATACTAAAAACTACAATATATATTTTGTCATACTGTAGGTTTTAGTGATTAGTTTTATAAATTATAGTAAAAGTTTTTTATCATTTTGTTATCACAAATATCTATAAATTTTTCCATATACTATTAAGACTTACCAAAAATAAAATTTTAAAGACAAGAAGAAAAAAAGGCAGCAGCAGCAGCTGTGTTAACAGAAAAAAATGGTATTTTTCCCATCCATTTTTGGGTATAAATTCCCCCCCCCCCTTTTTTTCTTCCATACCTTTTTTTGCTTCTAATTCTAATGATTGTCAAACAGAAAAAAAAATGATGAAAAAAAAGAAAGCATTTGAAAAATATGAAAAAAAAATATTTAAAGGTAGAAGAAGCATATACGGAGAGAAAGGGAGGGGAGGGAGGGGGAGAGAGGGAATCGATAAGAAAAAAAATATTTGTATAATATTTTTTCTCTCCCATGTTTAACGTCAAATTTTATTTTGTTTTGCTTTGATTGCTTCTGCTATTGCTGATTTTTTCTTTAAAACCTTGTTGTTAAACAGTCGTTCTTTTTTTTTTTGATTGCTGCGATTTCAAAAAAAGAATTTTAAATAGTTTTTTTTTGTTGAATAATTTATTTTTGTTTGTAAATTATTTTAATTCAAAGAAGAACAGAAAAATGAAGAAAACTTTGTTATTAGGTAAGATTTTCAAAATGCATATCTATTGTCTTGAGATCACTCGGGTTACTGTAGGTGTTTGATAATTAATAATATTAAATAAAATATGGGCACTAGTGCAGTTTTGCTGCCCCCAAAACAAAAATGAAATTTTTTTTATCATAAATTTGCATAAAAATGTTGACTTTCAGGTGAGAGTTTAAAAGGTTGGGTGGGAGGGTTCAAAATTTGGTTGCTTTTGTTTTGGGGGGAGCAAAACTGCACTATTACCAAAATTTGTAACGTAAAAAAATTTACACAGTGATAAGGCAAGGCCGTATACAGAAAAAAATTTCAGGGGGGGCACAGCGATTTGGGGGGGGGCAATCCTTTGATCTTTTGCCGCCGCCGCCAACACGAAGTGGCAAAAGATCAAAGGAAATTCCTCA
Organism: Panagrolaimus superbus; assembly: GCA_964035985.1. Lineage (NCBI taxonomy): Eukaryota > Metazoa > Nematoda > Chromadorea > Rhabditida > Panagrolaimidae > Panagrolaimus > Panagrolaimus superbus. Next base: position 30,709,875 of record OZ038356.1, read on the forward strand.
ACTTTCGGGGGGGGGGGCACAGGTCCAGGTCATACAGAGATGAGGGGGGATACAAATACTCTATAGCCTTTCCAAAATTGACAAATTCCAGAAAATTTTTGGGGAATTTATTTCATGTTTAGAAGGGCACACCTTTGATCTTTTGCTACTATCAACAAAAGATCAAAGGTGTGCCCTTCTAAGCGTGAAATGCTTCCTCCAAAAATCAATCCTAAACTTATCATAAATTTGCATAAAAATGTTGACTTTCAGGTGAGAGTTTAAAAGGTTGGGTGGGAGGGTTCGAAATTTGGTTGCTTTTGTTTTGGGGGGAGCAAAACTGCACTATTACCAAAATTTCGTAAAAAATAATCATTTACTGTGTATTTTTTAACTGCAGTAACCCGCTGTTGTACAACCATCGGCACTTTTTCAATTTATCTCCTCCTCTTCGAATTTTTATTCACAAATTTGCATAAAATGTTGACTTTCGGCTGAAACCCAATTTTTAAATTTTCAGTCGAAAGTCAACATTTTATGCAAATTTATGAATAAAAATTAGAAGGGGGGATAAACCGAAGAGGCACCCAATCATCGATAATATAAAAATTTTTAGTTTGCTGTATTTCTTTGAGTATTTGTATTGTATTGTCAAAAAATGATGAGTCAGAAGGATCGAGTACTGCCGCAGCAAACGATGGTAAGACAACTACACCTACCACCACCACTACCACAACAACAACTCCACCGCCTCCACCCCAACCTCCAGCTCCAGAAGTTAAAAAAGGTGTTAGCTTATCAAATGTTTTCTGTAAGCTTTTTTTCAATAATTTTTTTTACTCTTCTTAAAATTTTATTAAATCCTTCTTCTTCTTTTTTAGTAGGAATGTTTTTTGGAATGATTTTAATGTTTTTACTTCAACAACTTTATACATGGTGGTACAGAAGACGCGTAAATAATGCAGAATTTAGAATTTATTAAATTTCTATTATTATTTTTTTGTTAAATTTTATATTATACATATCGTTTTTTTGGGTATACGGTATAAATACCCAAAATTTAATAAAATAAAAAACACAAAAAACTTTTTTTATTAAATTACTGTAACTATTGATTTTTGCTTTACCGTATCCCAAAAATATCTTATTGAAAAAATTCAACACTCAAAATTACTGTATTTTATAAAAAATATTAACGTGCACGTTTTTCAACAAACAAAAACCGGTATAAAAAAATAAAAAACTAACAAAAAAAATCATTCAATTCAAACACAATCCCAGAACTGCATATTCGGTGGTAATTTTTCAATTTCATCTAAGACATCTTTTTGAACGGCAATATATTTTCCAGCATTTTTTGCATCCCGAATAACACATAACCATCGTTGCCTTTCTTTCATTATTCTTGCATTCATTTTTTCTTTAATTTCTGCTAACTTTGGATCTTCAATTGGTTTATAATAATGTGTTACTGGCTTTGAAGCTACTGTTACTGCTGCTGCAGGAAAAGATTCAGAAGGCTCAAAACATTTTTTTGATTTTATTTTTTTCAACTTTGTTGTTGATATTGCATGTTGTTGGGGTGAAGGTTGTCGTGGTTGTTCATCTTTTGTTTCAGCTATTTCATCCCATTCAGAAAATTCAATATTTGGACATTTTTTTGCAAATGAAAGATGGGAAGGATTTATTGGATCATAGAGGCTTGAATGAAGAGATTTTTCAAATTGTGTTGAATTTTCATTTATATTTTTGATATATTTTTCTGTCCATAATGGATTCTTTGAAGTCTAAAAATATGAAAGATAATTTTAAAAAAACACGGATATAATAAAGCTCATTTTTTTAAATTTCGAATAACAAAAAATTTGTCAATTGAAATTCGAAATTTTAAGTTGATTGTTTCCCATTTAAAAATTTGCATATTTACTTAATTAATGACAAAAAAAAGTATTTGAAGAATTTTTTGGACCCTTATCATATCAGTAAACTGAAGAAAATGATTTCAAAAATACCAAAATATTAAAAAAATGCAAATTTTTTTGATACCTAACAATTTTCAGTTTTTTCCTGCCACGGCAGAAATTTTTAGAAATACTTTTTGGTGTAAAAAATACACATCTCAAATCCCCAAAACTGCTAAAAAAATTACTGATTTTTAAAAATGGACGTTACTCAAAAATTAAAAAAATATTATATATCCCTTACATGTTCATTCAAAAAATCCACCGTATCATAAAATGCATCATCAAGATTATCAATCATAAAATCACCCATTAAATTTTTTAAATATCTTTCACCTTCTTCAATTGATTCAACAGTAATTTTTGAATTTGTTGTTGTTGCAGTTGTTATTGTTCCATCTGCTACTTTGGACGTTATTGCATCATCTTTTTCAGGATTAAAAGATATCAATAAATCCGCAACAGAATATTGAATTGGATAATCTTTTAATGGTCTTTCAATTCTTAATTTGGAAACTACAGTATTGAAATTATAACTATAGTTACAATCAGAAGCTGATAGCTTTCTTTCATAATTTCGCATACTTGTTGGCTGAAAAGAATGAAGATAGAAAAATTAAATAATCTTTAAAAGAAAGATTTACAATTGTTTCATATTCATCGGTTAATAAACAAAAGGATTTTCGTCCAAATCTTGCATACCGTTGACCAGCAGTCCTAAAAAATGTAAATATAATCATAAATTAAATTTTTTCGATAACCAAAATTTGCTTAAAAATAGGATACTGTATAATGAACTTATATATGTGGGTTACTGTAATCCGATTTTTTGGAAAAAAATTTACAAAGTACAGTAACCCAATAATTTAGATATATATTTTATAAAAAAGCCGGATACTGTATTATGGGTTACTGTAATCTGTGTTTTCAAAATTAAATCCAAATTACGGTAACCCCATTAAATAAAAAACTTACAAATAATCCATTGAAATAGAAAATTCAAACATAACCATTCCAAGATTTTCAACGAAATCTGTTGAAACCATTACAGGAATTGTAGATTGCTAAAAAAAGCTTAAATTACAGTAATTTTTGCACAAAAAAAGAAACAATTCCTACCAAAAATGTTTTTCTTGCTTCTTCAGCTGTAAAAGGTTCTTCACCACGAAGATGTGGTTTATCTGCCATAAGATTATAAAGATCATGAACATTTTCAATACATTTGATTCTTGCCGCAACAAGATATTCTGTAACAGCTCGAGCACCAAATGGTGATGAACATATAATTAAAAATTTTACATTTCCTGAAAAAAGTGTATAGTAATATGATATACTACAATATTTTGGAGATTTCATATATCTCATTTTTATCATATCAATCAAAAATTTTTTTTAAAACTTACGCTTATCAGTATTAACAATTTTATATAATTCTTCAAGCTTTGGATGACATTGTAATGCATCTCTTTTTTCCCGGTTTGGAAATGCTCCAAAATTTACGACTTCTAACCTTTCTTTAAGCTCTTTCAATTCAACAATTTCTTCAACGTTATCAAAGATATCACTTTTTGCTAAAAATTAATAATAATGTTAAAATAAATATTACAGATAAAAACTTACAAGAAAAATACAAAAATAGCGCTCTTGCACCATATTGCACCAAAAGTTTATATCCTTCAATCAAAACTACCGTAAATTCTACAAGGTTACGGTATTCAGAATTTTCTGGAATTGTTTTAAGCCAAATTTCAGTATCCAAGAAAAAAAGAGATTTAAGATTTTTGACGCATGCAATTCCAACGCTTACAAGATTTTCAGTGCAAAAAGAAATAATCTAAAAATGGATTAATTAAAACATATATAACTACAGTAACCACAAACCAATTTCAACAATTCCAATTCTCTTGTTTCATATTTTACATCAATAAACGTCGTCTCTTTATTAAATAAAATTTCTCCAATATCATTATCAGAAGTTTTTTTAATTAAAGTTCTATGAATTTGTAGATTTGAGATAAGGGATTGAACCTTTGAAATTTTTTTTGGAAGTGCAAATGAAAGTGCCAAAATTCGAAAGATTTTCTGTAAAAAAAGATATATTGTATGTATTAAATGGAGTAGTAAAAACAGTGGTGAAAAAACTTACACTAGCATTAAACGAATACGGTACAACCTTTGCCAATCCAGCCGTGCTATCAGCTTTTTCGGCTCCACATACAATCATTAACTTAAAATCAAATTTGTCTAATGAATCTTTTGCAAGCATAGTTAGTATTGTCTAAAAAGAAAATATTGTTATATAATACACTGTACATATAAATGGATGATTTAAGATAAAGTACTGTATTCAAGGTCGGATATAATATATCGTAACGGATATCATATATCCCTTAACTATGGAAATGATATCTAAAAAGCTTATATATACTGTCATAAAACCTATACTAAACTGACATAGCACAAGTTTTAAGATAAAAGCTCTTATATCCCCTGCCGGATATCATATATCCCTTAACAAATGCAAACATCCCAAAATCCTTACCTTCGTTGTAACAAAATAAACTCCCGCAACTCCATCGGAACATTGCTTTTTAAACTGCTTATCATCTTTTATTTGATGAATATTTTTTAGTAATATTCCAACGGCTTTTAATTGTGCACAAATTCCATCCTTTTCTTTATCAGCATTTACAATGACAACGGATGAACTTGGATATAGCCTAAAAAAACACGAGGTTTAAACAAATATTAAACATTGCGATAAATATAAACTTACTGAAGAAAATTAAAAGATAATAAAGCAGCGGTTCGAGCTTGAATAAAGAAATCTGATACAACCAAAAATGTATTTGAAACAATCATACCAGGAATCCATTGACGATAAATTTTTCTTGTTTCAATATCTAATGGTAGATGATAATTTATATTTGTTGCAGCCATATTGAAGTCAAAAAAATATTGTTTAAAAAATTTAAAAAAGTTTTAAAAATTTTTTTTAAAAAACTGTGAAAAATCTTTTGTTGGCAAAATGAGAATTAACAAAAATGAACATTTTCGTTTTTCTTCGAAAACTTTTGTAAAATTTTATGATTCAAAGAAAATTATTTTTATCAGAAATTTCCGATCGTCTTTTGTTGGAATATATATTGATATCGATTTAGGCCATTTGTTTTAACAAAAACGAAATTATCGCAAAGCTCTGATTATTTAATATTATTATATTTGAACGCTGAATGATTTTTTGTATTTTTTCAAACTTTGCACAGTTTTTTTATTTAAACATTGTGTTTAGCTAAAGTTTATTAATATGAGAATCTATCTACTTGATAAATTCAGCAACATGTAACAACAACTTACATGAACAATTTTTTTAGTTATTTTATTATATATATTTGCTTTTTCTTTAAAGAAAAAGCGTTCCAAAATTTATTTAGGATTTTTCCAAGCCACACTTAAAAAGCGAGCGGAATTTAATATTTACCTCAAACTTGGGTAATTAAACCGAAGAAAAAATAGTTTTCTTTGCTTTTCTGCGAATATAACACAGAATGGAAGAAATGGTTGGGTCGATGAAGATCTAAAATGAAAAGAACAATGTTAAACATGAGGCGAAAAAGAAAAAGAGAAAATTGAAAAAATGCGATGCATTTTCTTCGTTCTTTTTCTATCGGCGGTGGCAGGCAGACAGTCGACGCTGCTGTCCCCCCTTTTTTTTCAACACAGCCAATATATATATATTTTTCTTTGTTGTCTTTTTTTCTCTAATGTTTCTTTAAAAAATGCAATGTTTTTAAAAATGTGACCAAACAACCCAATCAGAGCCAGTGTTAATTTATTTTTTTCCATTAATTCTCATTCAACCATTTTTTCTTCGGTTTAATTACCCAAAGTTTGAGGTAAATATTAAATTCCGCTCGCTTTTTAAGTGTGGCTTGGAAAAATCCTAGATAAATTTTGGAACGCTTTTTCTTTTAAAGAAAAGGCAAATATATAAAATAGTTCTCCATATAGAAAAGTGTTACAGAATTTTGCAGGGCCGCAAATAGGGGGGTGGAACTGGAGAAAGTTCCCCCCCCTTGCCGACAAAATATAAGGGGAAAAATTGATTTCATACTAGATAAAATGAGATTTTTTTGTTTTTTTTATAGGGAAGTTCCACCCCCTTTACTTTTGTTCCACCCCCTTACTTTTGACCAATTTGCGGCCCTGGAATTTTGTTCCAAAAAATTAAAAAGTCGCATATCCTTTTCATAGTTAATAGAGCTTAGATTACGGTAAAAAAGTATTATACTGATGTCGATTTTGCAATTGGTGTTACTGCAAAATATCAGTTTTTTTGCTTTACTTTATTAGAAACAATTTTTTTTATCCAATTGAAAAATTGGATAAATAGTGTTTTTAAAATAGTAAAGCAAAAAAAACAAACTTTGCAGTAAAAACAGTTGCAAATTCAGTATTATACATTTTCATGCATAAATACCATAATCTAAGATCTATTATCTATGAAAAGGATATGCAACTTTTTAATTTTTTGGAACAAAATTCTGTAACACTTTTCTATATTGAGAACTATTTTATATATTTGCCTTTTCTTTGAAGAAAAAGCGTTCCAAAATTTATTTAGGATTTTTCCAGCCACACTTAAAAAGCAAGCGGAATTTAATATTTACCTCAAACTTTGGGTAATTAAACCGAAGAAAAAATGGTTGAATGAGAATTTATGGAAAAAAATAAATTAACACAGGCTTCGATTGGGTTGTTCGCTTTCCTTTTTAAAAACACTGTATTTTTTAAAGAAACATTAGAGAAAAAAAGACAACGAAAGAAAAATATATTTATGGGCTGTGTTGGAAAAAAGGGGGGGACAGCAGCGTCGACGTCTGCCTGCCGCCGCCAATAGAAAAAGAACGAAGAAAATGCATCGCATTTTTTCAATTTTCTCTTTTTCTTTTTCGCCTCATGTTTAACATTGTTCTTTTCATTTTGGACCTTCATCGACCCAACCACTTCTTCCATTCTTTGTTATATTCGCAGAAAAGCAAAGAAAACTATTTTTTCTTCGGTTTAATTACCCAAGTTTGAGGTAAATATTAAATTCCGCTCGCTTTTTAAGTGTGGCTTGGAAAAATCCTAAATAAATTTTGGAACGCTTTTTCTTTAAAGAAAAGGCAAATATATAAAACAACAATGAATATATTTAAAAAAGAAATTTATTGTGACTGGAGAAAAATTGACGCTGTCACTGCCACAAAAAATCAAGTATGTTTATTTATTAAAATTTATTAAATAAATAAGGTATTTAATGATTTTGTTTCTTCTGTGGTTATGTTATGCCTAAAAAGCCAGAATTGGGTTTCCATAAAAAACATATAAACAAAATTTAGAGTACATCTCATGTTCTATTTTAGAACCCCTGCTGTTCTTGTTGGGCCTTTGCTACCATAGCTGCTTTGGAATCATATCATTTTATCCATACAAATGAGCTTATCAAGTTTTCTGAACAGCATTTAATTGACTGTGGACATACACAGAAGCAACATCTTGGCCTCTGCAATGCGCATGGTGGTTATTTTGCTGATGTAAGTCCAAAGTATTTTTTGACATTAATTATCTTTTAATTATAGGCTTTTTATGCAATATTAAGATTTGGCGGAATTTATAAAAGTTCTGATTACAACTGGAGAGGAGATGATGAGCAGGAGTAAGTGAATTATAGAATTACATGTGCTATAATTTAACAACATGTTACAGATGTCACAATGTTCCTGGAAAGCAAAGATACTACAGCGGTGGTAGAGAATATATGGTTACATCCATGAGTTTTAAAAACAACCAAGAACTTATGGAGCAAATTAGATTATTTAATCCAGTAGCAGCAAATATTAAAGTTCCTGATGATTGGGAGACTTTTAAAGATGATAAAGTATATGATAAAATTTGCCCCTACCACATTAATCATGATCATTCATTGGAAGTAGTTGGATATGATGTTGACGAAAAGAATCGCCCATATTGGATTCTTAAAAATTCATGGGTAGCTACGTGCACGCGCAACTCAAACGCGAGTGTTCCCCTTCATTTTTTTTCAGTCAAAAGAAAATGAAAGAGAGGTATACTGTAGAAATTAAAATTTTTATTTATTATTTTTATTTTTATCCTTCTAGATGTAAAAAAATACGGAAATTCCGAAAATCCAACTTTTGGATATCACTTTCATACAAAAAATCTGAGAAAAGTCTAAAAAATTGCTGTTTTTTACGTTTTTAAAAAAAATATGTATTGCACTCTGGCGAGTTCCAGCTCGAAATTATATCATAGCGATAGAGCGTTTCATTTACTACAAGACCATATTTTTAGAAATCACCCCGGATCACCCCGTTTTGCTACAACTCATTTTTTCCATTTTAAACTGACTTTTTTTTCGAAAGTTTTAAGAACAAAAAAGTGCGCAGGAAAAACGTTGGCCTTTTGTCGCAGTGGTGAACGGCGTTTATCTATCGCTCGAAGGGGGCAAGTTCGATTCCATGAAAAATTTTTTTTAAATTTTTGTTCCCAGTTTTATTTTTTATTACTCTCTAAAAATATATGTTACATATTTTTATACATATAATATGTATGACAAATAATTAATAATAACCATAAATAGCAAATTTCAAACACCGCAAAAAAATCAAAAAAATTTTTTTTGCTGCAAAAAAAAGTGCATTTTTTGAAACGCGACACGAAAATATTTATAAAAGAATTGTGTTCCCCGACTGAAAAAAAACTACTTTTTCTGATTTTTAAACGATTAATTAAACTTTATAAATTATCTTTTTTAAACTTTTTCTTTTTTTATATCCAACAATATTTTTGTTCCGCATCTAATGATACCAAATTTACTACATTTGGAAATCGTTGAAAAAACCGTGCACGTAGCTATTCATGGGGGAGAAATTCTGGAGATAGAGGTTACATCAAACTTCTCATGCATAAAGAAGATAATGAAGAATGTGGACTTAGATCAAGAATAACTCAGACCGCAATAAAAAACGTTTCTTAAATTTAAATAACACTTTGTTGCAAATTTTAATATAAATAAAAATAAAATTCATTTATTTTGCATATCGTTAAAAAGGCTTCAACAGAAAATACTTTTGATAAAACAATTAACTTTGTGAGTTAACGTTTCTCGCTTTCCAATATTACCGTCCATAATTTGTTTACCGAAAAAGAGTGTTTCACTTTAAAACGTCATACAGAAATTGGTGATACTCAAGATGTTCATTAAAATTTTTCGTTGTTATAATATATCATATAAATATTATATAGTTTTATATGCAGTATTATTCGTGCATTTTAATTATATTTTGGTCGCTCTCTGTCTATAGTATACGGTATATTTTTTGTTTTGTTCAGTAAATTTATTTATTTTTACAAAATCAGAACCATTTTTTGTAGTGTAATTTATTTGGGAGTTTATGTTTCTCGCGTTCCAATATTCCAGAATTCAAGGCAGTCATCCATGCGATATCGATGAGTTTCTCGGGATTCCTAAATTACAATTACAATAATTTTGTTCTTATAAGAAATCTATAATTATTTACCCTTTAAGGGTGAATCGAAGCAAACATTGTGTTGGCTTATGAATTGCAGTAACTTGCAAATATCTGTCAATGTGATGGTCACCTAAAAGAAAAGTTTTATTAATATTAAAGTTAAGCTTAATATTTCATTAAAAATTTTAGAATCCTTACAAATTAAGCCTACAAAGTAAAACAAGTCTGACGGTCGATCAACTGGATTTTTCAAATGTTCAATGCTAAAACACAAAAAACATTAAACATTGATATTTATTTATTTACGTGTTTCCACCACGCGAATTAAGGAAACTATTAAAAATGTATTTAAATTTATTTACCTATTTTTTGCTTCGGACCATGTTCGATCATCAAGATTTAAGATTTGAAAGTATTCATATGGTGCTTTAACATAAACGAGAAAATTATCCACCCAATGAATGGCACAATCATTCTAAAATATGTAAATAATTTGATTTATTCTTTAAAACACATAAAAAATAAGGGTGATCAGAAGGTTACTTTGCCTGTTTAAATGCCAATTATTATAAAATTATTGACATTCAAACAGGCGAAGGACATTTCTGATCACCCTTAGATTTCCTATGTTCGTCCTTACAGTAAGTCTTCGGATAGGAATTTCTTTTGGAGATGGTTCATTAATATTAAAATAAGAAATTTGAATATTAATTGGTTCTCGAAAACGAGCATATATCTGATGCGATATCCATAATTCATTATCATTTAAATATATACTACGAGGAATAGTACAAAAAAATTCTTCATCATCTTTATAATCCAAAATGAGGCGCTCTTTTTTGCTCAGATAAAATTCGTTATTGTTGCGTAATTCAAAGAAATAACATGCCCAAAAATAAGTATCATCAAACTGTAATAATTTTATATCAATAAAAATTTTCTAATTTATAATTTACCTCATTCAAATATTCTGCAAATGAATGCATCAATACATATCTTGATAAATTTTTGCCATCTCTTGTTAATTTGGAGTTCTCACAATCTTTAAACATTATTTTATCAAGAAAAGAGAAACTTTGTTCTTCAAAGTTTAACTTAATCATAATCAGTAATACTGCATTGTCATAACTGCGTTTAAAATGGTGTTCTTTAAAATACATTATTAATGTAGTTTCATCAACTGTATGTATGTCAGGCTAAAATCAAAATACATTTATAAAAATAGAATTTATAAACAGTTTTTTACATCCAGGAAATCTTCCATTAAATTTTCAGTTTTTTCATACGCTTCAATAACAGATTTATCGGCGGTTAAAGTTCTAAATTTTAGTAATTCTTATAGTAAAGTAAAAGTAAAATAATTAAAATGTACTAACATGCAACTATTATACATACTATCGTAGACAAGAATAGAACGACCATATTTGTTGTTAAAAAAATAAATAAACCGAGAATCATCTGAAAATGCGCATTCAGACTCTTTTGGAAACAAATTCAGCGGCACATTTTCAATTTTAATCATCGTCTTTTAACATTTTTAATAATAAAAGAATATAGAATTTATGCAATATTCATCGAATAATCAATCAGCTGATTTTAAGAAAAAAAAAAGCAAAATTTTTCCTCTGTTTTTTTGTGGCATTGTGTCTCCCAAAAAAAACCGAAAAAGAAAAATGTTTCTTTTTTTCACCACAAAAAAAGCACATGTCTGAACTTTTTTTTTGTTTAATTACTACGAATTTTCCAAAAAATTATCAAATCCTAAACAAAATTGCTTAGACTGCGGTAGTTATGCATAAAAATGTATAATACTAGCATATTGAAGCCAGTTTTGCAATTGTTTTTCCTGCAAAATATTACGTTTTCTTTTGTTTTACTATATTTGAAACACTATTTTTTTGTCTTATTATTTTGTCGTCAATTAAAAAAAATAATGTTTTTAATATAATAAAGCAAAAAAACTGATATTTTGCAGGAAAAACAACGTCAGTATTATACTTTTTTATGCATAAATACCATAATCTAAGCAATATTGTCTGTAAAAAGAATATGCAACTTTTCAGTTTCCTTCGGAACAAAATAATGTAGCAATTTTTTTATATTCATTGTTGTTTTATGTATTTGCCTTTTCTTTAAAGAAAAAGCGTTCCAAAATTTATTTAGGATTTTTCCAAGCCACACTTAAAAAGCGAGCGGAATTTAATATTTACCTCAAACTTGGGTAATTAAACCGAAGAAAAAATAGTTTTCTTTGCTTTTCTGCGAATATAACACAGAATGGAAGAAATGGTTGGGTCGATGAAGATCTAAAATGAAAAGAACAATGTTAAACATGAGGCGAAAAAGAAAAAGAGAAAATTGAAAAAATGCGATGCATTTTCTTCGTTCTTTTTCTATCGGCGGTGGCAGGCAGACAGTCGACGCTGCTGTCCCCCCTTTTTTTTCAACACAGCCAATATATATATATTTTTCTTTGTTGTCTTTTTTTCTCTAATGTTTCTTTAAAAAATGCAATGTTTTTAAAAATGTGACCAAACAACCCAATCAGAGCCAGTGTTAATTTATTTTTTTCCATTAATTCTCATTCAACCATTTTTTCTTCGGTTTAATTACCCAAAGTTTGAGGTAAATATTAAATTCCGCTCGCTTTTTAAGTGTGGCTTGGAAAAATCCTAAATAAATTTTGGAACGCTTTTTCTTTTAAAGAAAAGGCAAATGTATAAAACAGTTTTAAATAATTTTGCTCCAAAAAAAATTGAAAAGTTGCATATTCTTTTTATATACAATATTAATACGCAACAGCTTAGATTATGGTATTTACGCATAAAAATGTATAATACTGATGTCGATTTTGCAATTGATGTTACTGCAAAATATCACTTTTTTTGCCTTATTAGAAACAATGTATTTTTATCCTGTTGAAAAATTAGATAAAAAATAGTGTTTCTAATATAGTAAAGCAAAAAAAGCTTTGCAGTAAAAATAGTAGCAGTATTATACCTTTTTTATGCATAAATACCATAATCAAAGCTCTATTGTCTATAAAAAGAATATGCAACTTTTCAATTTTCTTTGGAGCTAAGATATTTAACATTGTTTTATATATTTGCCTTTTCTTTAAAAGAAAAAGCGTTCCAAAATTTATTTAGGATTTTTCCAAGCCACACTTAAAAAGCGAGCGGAATTTAATATTTACCTCAAACTTTGGGTAATTAAACCGAAGAAAAAATGGTTGAATGAAAATTTAAAAAAAAAATAAATTAACACAGGCTTCGATTGGGTTGTTTGTTCTCCTTTTTAAAAATATTGCATTTTTTAAAGAAACATTAGAGAAAAAAGACAACAAAGAAAAACATATATATATTGGCTGTGTTGGAAAAAAAAGGGGACAGCAGCAGCGACGACTAAGATTTTTGCTTCGTTCGTTTGAGGCCGACCTGCTGGCGGCTGGTTTCGTAGCAGGCAACTGGGGGAGAAATAAAATACACACACAACCATTCGAAAAAAAGAAAAACTTGAGACAAAATTTTATCGTTTCTTTTTCTCCTCAGTTTTTTTGCGCTCTTTTTTTTCTATCTCTTCATCGACCCAACCACTGCTTTCATTCCTTTTTTGTTGCGCAGGAAAGAAGTTTTCTCTCATGTCTTCTTTGGTTTTTACCCAGTATCTCAAGGTACTAGGCGTTCTATGACCGACTTCGGTTGTGTCATTACACAAAAATTTTTGGACATGCACCACAGGGGTTTATCCGGAGGTGCAAATATGAATTTATCCTTTTAAATAATAATCGTTATCAACATTGTTATGCGGAATTTATTTGTGTTGGGTTTTCGCGTTAAATTTAATATTTTTTTGTAAAATTCGTGGACATTTTTTGAATGACATGAGAGTTTTTGTCCATTTTTGGTACACTTTTTGTCTCAGAATTGGCTGAAAATGTTTTTCTGGGGTAATATAGCACCAAAAACATGAAATTTATCATCAATTTCGAGGTTTATGCAGTGTCTCCAAAGTTCCACTTTTTTTTGGAACGTGTTCCGTTCCGTTCCATTTTGGGCCGTATCCGTTCCGTCCGTTCCGTTCTCTTTTTTTAGTCGACCCGTTCCCGTCCGTTCCGTTCCAAAATCTTCAGGAACGCGTTCCGTTCCAATTCCGTTCCCGTTCTTACAAAATTTTTTAAAAATTGATAAAATTCATTATTTTTAAACTCGAAAATGTTTCTTTGCTATATTTTAAAAAGTAAAAGGTGTAACTTTAATAGTAAAACAACAAAAATCGAATTTTAAAAATTTTTTCCGATTGAAAAGTTGAAATTTTACCCTGATTTTTAAGAAAAAAGGGCAAAACAGGGAGAAAGAACGGGAACGTCTAAATCCCAAAAAGGAACGCGTTCCGTTCCGTTCTTAGTAGTCATTCGGGGGGTAATAACGCCATTAGGGCGGAGCCTATTTTCCTCTCTCTCCCCGAGGCGCAGCTGTCATTGGCTGGTCACCTATTGGTCGGTCACTTTTTTTTTCTGGTCACTTTTTTTTCTGGTCAAAAATTTTTTCTGGTCAAAATTTTTTTGTGGTCACTTTTTTTTTCTGGTCAAAATTTTTTCTGGTCAAAATTTTTTTTTAAAAAATAAATTTTATTAAAATTTAAAAAACGAAATTAAAATTTAAAAATGAAATTAAAATTTAAAAAAGGAAAACATGAAATTAAAAAAATACGGTAATTAAAAAAGAGTACGGTAATTTCAAAAACGGTTTTTCCCGCACAAAATTAAAATGTCACAGTCTAGTTAGTTCTTTCATAAAATGATTACGTAATACCCATATAAGGAGTGCGCAATCCTATAACAGAATGAATAGAACAAGGGGGGAACATGAACACACATCTAACAATGTGGCTTTACGTTTTCCGTGAATTTTCACGTTTTGTCTTAATTACCTATACCTAACCGTGTGTTTTTACGATTATTTATTACATGATTTTTCACGTTTTGTCTTAATTCTTCCTTAATTACCTATACCTGACTGTGTGTTTTTGCAACTTTTATGCAACTTTTTCTCAATTATTTTCACGTTTTGACGCAACTTTTTTCACTCATTTTTTCAATATTAAACAAAAAACGTCCGCATTTTCGCGCAACTTTTCAATTTTTTAATTATTTCTTAATTATCTCTTAATTACCTATACCTAACTGTGTGTTTTTACAACTTTTCGGGAAACTTTTTGCAACTTTTTTCATGTTTTTTATACCTAAATTATGACTTTTGACATCAAAACTAAGCATTTTTTATGGTTTTTTCAAGAAATATAGAGGGAGAGGAGAGAGAGGGAAGAGAGGTGAGGAGAGAATTTTTGTATAGGGTTTGTCCGTGTGTGCGTCCGAATTTAACAAGAGATAACTTTATTCATGAACATAATGGATTACGTAACAATTACTTGGCTTTCTTAAGGAATGCGCTACGATCAAAGAGATTGAACTTGGGCTTTTTTGGGTGTTGTACTCTAACGGGAACTGTTTTTGGCTTGCTTTTTTTCTTTATAACAGGCTTGCGAGATTTTTTTCCGTATAAGATTTCATATTCAGCATCACGTTTCTTCCTTAATTTATTGGTCTTATCCAGATTCGGTGGAGGTAACGGTGTAATAGCTGTTTGACTAAAATTTTTAATGTATATTTTCGGCATATCTTCTCCAATTTCGCGATATAAGCGTTGTCTTTGGATCAAATCCTGATTTTCAAGATTGTTCATAGTAGCATCGATGGTTTCTTTCAAAACTGATTTTGATTGTTCTTTCGCGACTAAATTATTGTAACGTGCCATTGGGATAGCAATAAGCTTTTGCATCCTAAAATGTTTTTATTTTAGACTAAAATACTCATAAAAGTTGATAATAATTCAAAAACGAACGCGTAATTCACGAAAAAACACGATAAAATGCAAATATTCCGATATTTGTAATGTATAAAACATCAATATATATAAAAAATCAACACAAGGTATGATATTTAAAAAAAAAGAATCTTTATTGGACAGGTCTTCCCTGATCACTTGGCATTTTAATAAAAAAAGTACGAACAATACATAGAAACGCTTAAACAGGTACAGAATGGATAACGTTACGAGAGACATCAAGTTCTAAAAGGGAATCAAATTCTGCGTAAACAATTAATTGAAGGCCTTCTGCAGGAACAGGAGCAGAGAAAATTAGTGAAATTGCAGTAGTGCCACTTTTTTGTGCTTCAACATGTCCGTCATCTTGTTCAAGTTGGAGATCAAAAGCATAAAAGGTTGAGTGTGCCGCATATTTTTGCAAGGAAATACCATGTTCGGTTACATTTGATAAGTCCAAATAAGGATGAACGAAATTGTTTCCCTTCCAGTCTAGTTTATAAAGAGTATTTGGAATACGATATCCGCTAGCAGCAACTTGGATTGATTGTAAGCCGTATGGAGAAAATTCGAAAGGACTCATACCAACATGTCCATGAAATGCTTTAGCATTGACAAGACCAGCGAAAATTCTTTTTGGAAGTTGATCCTTAAAGATAATTGCCTCAAAATCATATACATCCGGAGAAATATAGAACTTTTTCATGACATTTCGAGTATAATTGTATTTGGCCGTTAATCCTTTGGTTAGATTCTCTTGGATCAAGTTATTAAGATCAGCGTTGAGAGCTACTTGTTTAACCATAAGTTTACAATCCAATACTTCATATTTGTATTCCTTTGGGCCATTTGAGATTAATGTAAACGGGGATTTATTGGCCCTAATTTCAATATCAATGACCATACCATCAATCAAAAGTTTATTATGCTGAAGTATACCGACATCAAGAGAAGTTGCAGTTTTAAATGTTCGTCCATCAGTATAAAGAGAACGTCGTGCGTCAAAACCTGGACCACTTATTTGACTTAGTTCATCTTCAAAGTATCCCGCGGACTGTAAATCATGAAGTCTGTGTCGACCACCAATACCAAGTCTTCGTCTAAAAACAAAAAAAGTAATGACTGTTCACTGGTCACTGTTCAAAAATATATCCGGTCACTCCTTGGCCGGTCAAAAATGTCCGGTCAAAAACCTCCGGTCGCTGTTCACTGCTCAAAAATAGTTGTTCAAAAAATTCTCACCTCATATATGCATTGTAAGCATAAAGATCTTCGTTATAAACGGGGCGTTGATTGAATTGGACTTTCATATTTTGAATAAAAGTAGCACCAAAGCCATTAATTAAGCTAACGGGATCAGTTTTATCGATATTCACATATTTATCTCCTTCTTTTCTTGTAATCCGAAATGTTGTAACCAAAAAAGACTTTGAAAAGTCTACAAAACATAATCCAGTATTTATGCGGAAATGAATAGGCCCATCATTTATAGGAGTCAAAGTAGGATATTCAACAAAACTAGCATGCTCAAGCCCAACTAAAGTAGGTTTACTATTGAATAAATCAACACAATTTGGCATTTGCTCAACACTTAAATTATCTAACTTCATCATGATTCTTAAAATTAAAGAGCGAAATACAAGCACCACCAACTGCTGTCAGAAGTTTTTGTTAACAATGATTACAGTTCTGATATCTTCTGCTTTTATACTTTTTATGTGACAGTTTTTTAATTCCAGAACTTTCTTTAGCATACATGATTAATTGCATTTTATCAAATCTTTCTTTTGAAGTATACCGAATTCCCTTTTCCGACCGAGATTTATGAACAGCTGTTCAATTTGTTCACTATATAAGCCCAGGATAAAAACACAATTCAGTTCAGAATCGCTTCTTTTATTCCCGCCAAATCTTTAGATGCGCGTCCTTTGTATTTTATCTCTCTTTTTTTTTATCCCCTCTCTTTAATGTGTCAAAATATAAGAAATTCTCTCAAAATGATCCCTTTCTTTTTTCTTTTCGCTTCTTCTCGCATAAACTTGTCAAAATATTTAACCTTTCTTTTAAAAAAGACACTCACAACTGTTATTTCTAAACTCAATCGCAATAATTTTTCTTTCTTTTTCTCTTAAAAATGAAAAAAAGGGACCAAAAAGTGGATATTTTCGTTGCTTTTTAAAACAAGTAAGAATTGTAAGAAACATTTTATGATACGAGTTACATTTAAATAAAAAACTTATGTAGAAACAAAACAATTTTGAGGGAGATAAATATTGCCAGAATTGTTGTCGCGAACAATAAATTCAGGAACATGAACATCTTTTCCTTTGCATTTGTAATAATAAATGAGTGCCAAACGTTCAGTAGTAGTTGTAAATGTAATTTCTGGATCAACAAGGCGAACATAATTGGTGCGGACAGAAAGTGAGCGAAGATTCATAGTATCCCAATTTGGAACATCGGATAGCTTTATCCAGTTAATAGAAAAGAAATTACGAAGGTTCTCTCGATTGTGACGATATTCAGTAGGAATGCTTCCATAAGATAAATGTTGGTTCAAAACAGGAAACGACATCCTTGGAGCAAATCTCAAAATAGATAATAATTTTATCCTCATTAATGTCATTCGCGCTTTTCATAAACAACTGTCTTTTATATATTGTCTCTATATTTCAGAAGAATGCAGACCGAACATGTGTTTGTCCCCTTTGTTTTGGATAAAACTTCAAAGGTGAACGTTCGGTTGGCAGGAAATCTACAATTTAAAGGAGAAGGATGGCGGTGTGGGCTAAAAACCTTCAGTTTGGATAAAAAATGGTCTTTGATGAATGAAGAGATTACAATTATTTACACCAACGGTTACAAATCCATTATAAAACCAAAAGAAACCCATGCCGTGACTGAACTTGAAAAAATGTTAGATGAAATGTTAGGGAAAAAACGTTCAAAAAGAGATGATCTTTTCGATGAAATGATGAATAATGACGACAACAGCAGCGAAGATGAAGAAAAGGAAGAAGTTAGATCTCGGGAAGTGACACCACCACCTTCATTAATGCCCTTTGACAGCAAAAAGTTGGATGCCCGAAAAAGCAAGGAAGAAAACAAACCTGTCCAACCACCACCAAGTCTTTTACCTTTAGAACCTGAATTTCTTGGCCCAAAAAAGATAGATGTCGAAGTCGAAGATACTGATAATGTTAAAATTCTTACTTTGCCAACAGATGAAGATGGAAAATTGGGAGATAAAGAGTATTTGGTTTATAAAATTCTTAAAGATGCCTTCTATTATTCACCTGAACTTCCTCCAAATGCTAATGTTTTTACCAAAAAAGGATATGAATCTGTCGAATTTACTTTTAACTCCATGAAAAACCGATATGAAGTAACTTATGATCCCGTATATGTCCGTGGAATCCATTTAAGTCAAGGATTTTGTGATGCTTTAGGCTTTCAACAAGTGCTTTTTAACCACAATATTGCTTCCTATCCACCAAAAATTGAAAATTTGCATAGTCACATGCTTATTTATGTCAATAACATTATTTGTCCTATTCCTTGTGGCCCATATCAAGAAACTATCCTTGATATTTTACCTGTAACACCTGATCCGAATCCTATTTCAAAGACTTACGAACGTCCAAACTATCTCAGAATCTTGAAAAATGACATTGATACAATAGAAATTGAATTTAAAGATATTCATGGAAACCCCATTTATGGTTCACATGCGTCTGGCCACATTATTTTTGAATTTGTAAAATTTTTCAAGTAATTTAATTTGTTCATGAATAAAGTTCTCTCTTGTTAAATTCGGACACACACGGACAAACACTATACAAAAATTTTCTCCTCACCTCTCTTCCCTCTCTCACTCCTCTCTCTCTATATTTCTTGAAAAAACCATAAAAAATGCTTAGTTTTGACGTCAAAAGTCATAATTTAGGTATAAAAAGCATGAAAAAAGTTGCAAAAAGTTTCCCGAAAAGTTGTAAAAACACACAGTCAGGTATAGGGAATTAAGAGATAATTAAGGAATAATTAAAAAATTGAAAAGTTGCGCGAAAATGCGGACGTTTTTTGTTTAATATTGAAAAAATGAGTGAAAAAAGTTGTGTCAAAACGTGAAATTAATTAAGAAAAAGTTGCACAAAAGTTGTAAAAACACACGGTTAGGTATAGGTAATTAAGGAAGAATTAAGGCAAAACGTGAAAATTCATGTAATAAATAGTTGCATAAAAGTTGTAAAAACACACGGTTAGGTATATGTAATTAAGACAAAACGTGAAAATCCATGAAAGACGTAAAGTCAAACGGTTAGATGTGTGTTCATGTTCCCCCCTTGTTTTATTCAGTCAGTTATAGGATTGCGCACTCCTTATATGGGTATTACGTAATCATTGTATGAAAAAACTTACTTGACTATGACATTTTAATTTTGTGCGGGAAAAAACATTTTTTGTATTACCGTACTCTTTTATTACCGTACTCTTTTTGATTACTGTACTTTTTTAATTTTTTAATTTCATTTTTTAAATTTTAATTTCATTTTTTATTTTTTAATTTAATTTTTTTAAATTTTAATTTCGTTTTTTAAATTTTAATAAAATTTATTTTTTAAAAAAAATTTTGACCAGAAAAAATTTTGACCAAGAAAAATTTTTGACCAGAAAAAAAAGTGACCAGAAAAAAAAAGTGACCGACCAATAGGTGACCAGCCAATGACAGCTGCGCCTCGGGGAGAGAGAGGAAAATAGGCTCCGCCCTAATGGCGTTATTACCCCCCGAATGACTACTGTTCTTTCAGGAATTTTACCCGTTCCGTCCGTTCCGTTCTTAAATCCCACCCGTTCCCGTTCCGTTCCGTTCTGGAACGAGAACGGAACGGTGGAGACACTGGGTTTATGTCCTAGTTTTTGAGTTACAGTATACCCGACCCGAAATTTTGATTTTGGGATGAAATTATCAAAAAATCGCAAAAGTAATATAAATCGATAGCCCTGACTGAGGGGAATCGGGAAAAGTCAAAAACGTTCATATTAACCACTGAAAAAGTTATTTTAAATATCAAAGAAGTTCAAAAACAACTTGAAATTACAGTAATCGAGCTACAGAATCCGCCAACCCTCGAAATTTTTTGGTTTCTATATTGTCCTATAATCCTCAAGTGGTGGGGCATCCAAAAATACCATAGCTTACAAAAATTAGGGGGGTTGACGATGAATTTTATTTGGTCAAAACTTGCTCCCACAATATGTCCAACATCATTAAAAATTTATAACTTCTGAAATATGTTATGAAAAGTGTTGCGGTGTTTTTTATTATCAACTATAATGTTGTTGGAAAATTTCAGGAGAGTTTCTGCCACCAGATATCAAATCTGGCAATTTGGGATCTATAAAAGAACAGCAGACTTGTGTATTTTTTTGCGGTGAAAAAAAGAAACATTTTTCTTTTTCTATTCTTTTTCAGGAGACACAATGCCAAAAAAAAATCAACATAACAACTTTGAAAAATTTTGCAATTTTTTTTTCTTAAAATCAGCTGATTGATTACATATTTGATGAATCTTGTATAAATTCTGTATTGTTTGATTACAAATATTAAAAGACGATGATTAAAATTGAAAATGTGCCGCTGAATTTGTTTCCAAAAGAGTCTCGTTGTGCTTTTTCCGATGATTCTCGGTTTATTTATTTTTTTAACAACAAATATGGTCGTTCTATTCTTGTCTACGATAGTATGTATAATAGTTGCATGTAAGTATATTTTAATTATTTTATTTTACTTTACTATAAGAATTACTAAAATTTAGAACTTTAACCGCCGATAAATCTGTTATTGAAGTGTATGAAAAAACTGAAAATTTAAGGGAAGAATTCCTGAATGTAAAAAACTGTATATAAGTTCTATTTTTTAAAATTGTATTTTAGCCTATCTTGCATACAGTTGATGAAACTACATTAATAATGTATTTTAAAGAACACCATTTTAAACGCAGTTATGACAATGCAGTATTACTGATTATGATTAAGTTAAACTTTGAAGAACAAAGTTTTTCGTTTCTTGATAAAATAATGTTTAAAGATTGTGAGAACTCCAAATTAACAAGAGATGGCAAAAATCTATCAAGATATGTATTGATGCATTCATTTGCAGAATATTTGAATGAGGTAAATTATAAATTAGAAAATTTTTATTGATATAAAATTATTACAGTTTGATGATACTTATTTTTGGGCATGTTATTTCTTTGAATTACGCAACAATAACAAATTTCATCAAAGCAAAAAAGAGCGCCTCATTTTGGACTATAAAGATGATGAAGAATTTTTTTGCACTATTCCTGGTAGTATATATTTAAATGATAATGAATTATGGATATCGCATGAGATATATGCTCGTTTTCGAGAACCAATTAATATTCAAATTTCTTATTTTAATATTAATGAACCATCTCCAAAAGAAATTCCTATCCGAAGACTTACTGTAAGGACGAACATAGGAAATCTAAGGGTAATCAGAAATGTCCTTCGCCTGTTTTAATTTTACAATAATTGGCATTTAAACAGGCAAAGTAACTTTCTGTTTACCTGTATATTTTATGTATTTTAAAGATAAATCAAAGTTGTTACATATTTTAGAATGATTGTGCCATTCATTGGGTGGATAATTTTCTCGTTTATGTTAAAGCACCATTTGAATACTTTCAAATCTTAAATCTTGATGATCGAACATGGGCCGAAGTAAAAAATAGGTAAATAAATTTAAATACATTTCTTAATGGTTCCCTTAATTCGCGTGGTGGAAACACGTAAATAAATAAATATCAATGTTTAATGTTATTTGTGTTTTAGCATTGAACATTTGAAAAATCCAGTTGATCGACCGTCAGACTTGTTTTACTTTGTAGGTTTAAATTGTAAGGATTCTAAAATTTTTAATAAAATGTTAAGCTTAACTTTAATATTAATAAAAATTTTCTTTTAGGTAACCATCACATCGACAGATATTTGCAAGTTACTGCAATTCATAAGCCAACACAATGTTTGCTTCGATTCACCCTTAAAGGGTAAATAATTATAAATTTCTCATAAGAACAAAATTATTGTAATTGTAATTTAGGAATCCCGAGAAACTCATCGATATCGCATGGATGACTGCTTTGAATTCTGGAATATTGGAACGCGAGAAACATAAACTCCCAAATAAATTACATTACAAAAAATGGTTCTGATTTAGTAAAAATAAACTTTATAAAAAATGATTAATTGTTAGTGAAAATAGTTCTCCGGAATAGGGCGGTGTTAAAATTTTTATATTGGCAAACATTAGCAAAATTTTTAAGCCTTTTTCTGAGATTTTGAGAAGTTCTTGGAAAAATATTTTTTTTATTATTGATTAGGAGATAAGGGGTCACGAAAATTAGTTTCGTTGAGTCGTGATATTTAAAAAAATTAACATAATTAACTCATATTTTTGGGTAAAAATGTGCACATTTTGCCAACAATTTTTGGCATTCGAAAATAATGTCTTTTCTGTTTTTTGAGTTTTTTTTGATCAGTCCCCCCCTTTAATTTATTCAATTTTATGTACCTTTTCAAAATTCAAATTTTGCATTAAAATTTCAACAATTTTTCAGACATATACTTTTTTATTTGCAAACAAAACAAAACACAAAAAAAAGTATGAGTTGAACATGTTTGTAGTCTCTTTCTTTCATTTATTTTTGTATTTTATTATAAAAAAAAAGAAAGAAAAGAAGAAACACAAAAAAAAGGAAAGTTAAAAGTTGAATAAAAAAAACGATCTACATTGTTCTTCTTTTTTTTGGTTGATCCAAATTCGGCTATTGTTAATCCCGAGAAAAAAAATGGAAACAATAAAAAAAAGAAGAAGAAACGGGAGGACGTTTTTATAACAATTGATTTAAACAAATTTTTTTTGTACAAATTTTAAGTACATTTTTTTAAAATATTAAATGTAAATAAACTTTAATTTAAACAATTGCACTCAAAATTTTATACAAACAAAAAAAGTTGCAACAGTTTTTGAAACAGAAATTTTGAAAAAAAAATTTTTTTTTCATGGGAATTTTAAAATTTAAAAAATTGTATGTAAAATGGATTCCATGAATTGGTCAAAATACCGTATATTTATTTTATTAATGATGCAAATGCTAAATATGTAAATTTTGATGTATCGAACAAAAAAGAAGCCTAAAAAAGGTTAATTTTTTAACGCTCAAAAAAACAAAAATAGTGTTAAAAAATAGTAACACGTGTAAAACAGTAAAATTATTAAAAAGTAAAAAAAATGAAAAAAGTAATTCTCCCCGGCCGGGAATTGAACCCGGGTCTCGCACGTGACAGGCGCGGATACTTACCACTATACTACCGAGGATTACATTGGAGACTGTGTTGAACACGCTGATAAAAAATTTGCTAAAAAAAAATTTTTCCAAAAAAATTTTTTTTTCTGGAAATAATTTTCAAATAATCATTAATATTTTTTAAAGCTGTTTCATCAACGATGACGTTTTCTGACGTGTTTAAATTCACTTTTTAATGTTTTACACAAATTACTTTTTATTAGTCAATGTTGAAAAGCAATTTTATTGATACTAATTTTTTTAGTAAAATAATGTAAAAAATATAACAAAATTATTTTATCACTTATTTTTTAGTTATTTTGCAATTTGAAATATTTTACATTCAAAAAGTGCAAAATCTTGTATCAATTTTTTTTGGAGTTCTGTTTAATCAAAATTTTTTAATCAATTTTATTTATAAAATTTTTAATAAAATCGAATTTTTTTGCCAAAGTTTTTTAATAAAATGAAACGAAACTTTTATCAATTTTAATGCAGTAATTTTAGAATTACATCAAAAAAAATTCAAAAATATCGCAATACCGTACCGTGAACTTTTTTTATAAAAGTTTGTTTTTTTGTTACTCAATTTGGAAAGATGTTTCTGATTTATTTGGCATAAAAAATTAAATAAATTATCAAAAAAAATTAATAAATTATTAAATTTATCAGGAACGTCAATTTGGAAGATGTTTCTGATAAATTTAATAAATTATTAGTTTATTGTTTTTCATAAAAACTCAGTTGCTTTTATGGTCGATTTCTAATATAGCTTTAATACAATAAAACTTGGTATTTATTTGGGGACATGTTACAATGGACGGTATTACGGTAATACCGCGATATTACCAATTTACAAAAACGGTATTTTACCGTTACCGCATTTTTCGAAAAACGGTACGGTATTCGATCAGTACTCGAGAATATGGGACGGCATATCAAAAAAGAACATCCTGGACATACAGCAGCACCAGAAGAAGATCTGGAATTCAAGTGTACTTTTGTACAATGCAAGGAGCAGTATCCTACTGCAAATGGCCTGGCAAGCCATTTAAAAAGTCATAAGAAAGCGCCTGCAGATGTTTCAAAAGAACTAAAGAAAATATTGCCATCAATTCGTGATCGAAGAAAAGTTGCTGGTCAAGAAAGGAAAAAGAATCAAGCAAAACCAACTCAAACACCAAATGAATCTATCCAAGCTTCAGGTGATTCTGATCATTCAATAGCGAATTTATCCGGTGAGTCTTTTGAAATTTTAAATGTCAAAGATGGTATAGATAATGATCGTTTGAATCGCTTAAAAGATCCCAAAGCTTGGATAGATGATGGTGTAATCCTGGATCTGATGATGAAAAGAATTTGTGACAAGTCCGAAGACTTTTTGGTCGTAAATCCAGTAATATGGGATGGAAAAATGCCAACTTAATGGAAGGGCAAAAAAGATCCTAATGGTACGAAGCTTCCTAAGTTATCCACAAGCATCCTGCTCAATTTCTGTTTTATGATACTCTCAAAAAAAGAAATGCTCTACTGCCAGCAAAAAGGATCAATGAGAAATAGGAGCAAATTGGAAAATTGTTCACGAGTAAAACTTTATATTGTACTCTATTTATTTAATTGTATGGTTGTAAAGTATTAATAAAGAGGAATAAATTGAAAATATTAGACGATTAATGGAAAAGTGATTTCGAGATTGAGTAATTTCATACGTATCATGTTATTATTGTTATTACTTATTTTTTAGTAAAACATTGGTAAAAAATATCAAAAAAACCTTTTTATCACTTGTTTTTTAGTCCTTTTTTTTAATATGATGACATTAACAATACTTTAACAAAAGATTATTTTTTTTCGACAGCACAATTTATTCGATTTAAATACAGTAATTTTAGAATTACAACCCTTTCTTTAATTTTATAATTTTTTTTTTAAATCCCCCTATTTAAAATATTTTTTTCTGCTTCTTTAATTGTTAGAAAGCTTTGAGCAGCCCTACTTTTGACACCCGTAAAAAAACGTACAAATATATTTTTTTTCTTTGTTTTTTTTTGAACGACTAAATTTGGATACTTAAAAAAAAGCTTTCAAGTGAGACTGTTTTTTTTTGAGAAAAAAAATATATAATTTCTTTTGCTTCTTTTTTTTTTTTAATTTTGTTACTTTTACAAAAAAAAAGAAGAAAGAAAGAAGAAGCTCGCGCAACTTTTTTTTTGTGTTAGCTCTTTTTTAAATTGTTGCTGCTTTTTTTTGGTTGCTGCTTTTTTGGTTGCTGTCAAAAAGTTCACGATTAAAACACGCAATTGAGACACACTTTCTTTTTTTTGTCTTTAAAAAATAAGTTTTTTTTTCGATAGTTTTGAAAGTTTTGAAAAAATTTTTTTGGGTGCAAAAAATTGCAATATACAAAAAAAATTTAAAGCTTTTGAAAAATCGAAAATTTCGATTTCAATCATGAAAAAAAACTATTTTGACTAGAATCAAATTATTTATTTCAACTAATCGATTTTTTTTTCAAAATTCGAAATATAAAATCAAAATTTTTTAAAATTTTCTTTTTAAATACACTTATTTTTGTTTTTTAGTTTTTCTAATATCCAAGAAAAATGCTTTTATAAATTTATAAAAGCTGTTTAAAAATATGAAAAAAATTATTCAGTTTAAAAAAATTCGATTTTAAACAAAATTTCGATTTTGATTTTGAAAAAGATAATTTCGATTTCGATTTTGTCAGCTCTGTTTTGAACTTTTTGTTTTACGGTTCAAAAAAAACTAAATTTAAAAAACTAAAAAAATAGACTTTTCATTTTAATCAATTTTGGATTAAAAATGTTTTTTAAACAAAAAAATTGAATCCAAAAATAAAAATTTGAACCCAAAAATAAAAAATAAAATCCGAAAATAAAGATTTAAATCCAAAAATAAAAAATTTTAATTTAAATTTTAAAAACGAACACAGGTGCGAAAAAAAAGGAACGGTTTTCAGGAGCAGCTTTTTTGGAAATTCTTTCAATTCTTTTTTTGCAACAATAGCTTCTTTTTTTTCTCGTCGCCTCCTTTCTTTGTTGTCCATAAATTTTTTTGGAACAAATCTGCTTTCATTTTTTTTTTGAAAAAAAAGTGTGAAAAAGTCTCTTCGTTTTAAAAATTTGAATCGGTCAAAGTCGTTGAAATTTTTTTTTCATCAAAAAAAAGGGTGAAAATGCAGAGAAAGAGAGAGATAGAAAAAAAGTCAAACGTAAGAAAAAAAAGAAAGAAAAGAAGATTCGTGAAACACCTCCATTCTCCGCTCCTGTCGCTCTTCTCTCTTCTCTTCTCTCTCGCCCCTCGAAATGGTTAAATATTATATCAACCATACTATTATTTTTATTTATCGTCGACGATCAAAAAAAAAAGAGTAAGAATATCGCTGTTCGTCGTTGTTGTTGACGGTGTTGATGTTGCGGTTGCTGTTGATGCTGTTGATGATCATCCCCTCAAGAAGCAGCAAAAAAAATATAAAGAAACTACAAAAAAGGGTGGAGTCTTGGGGGGTTTTTTTTAAAAAAAAAAGCATAAATTTTTTTTTGAAAAATTTAAATTCCAAAAAATTTTATTTTTCACAAATATATTTATATATATATATCCATTTTTGTCATTTCTTGGAGCCGAAAAAAGAATTGAATATATATTAAAAAATACAAAAATTTTTGTTTATATTTTTTTAAAAATATTCAAATTTTATTTTTTGAAAAAAGATGAGGTCACTTTTTGGATCTCTTCTTTTTTGTTCTTTCTTAATTTCTGGAATTTTATCAGAGTCATGGATGCTTAATCGACAATATGATGAAAATGTTAAAAGAAATTATCGAGAGTAAGTTAACTTTTTTTGTTGCAAATGTTTTTGCAGTTTTGGGTTACTGTAGTTTTTTTTCGTTGCGAGAAAAAAAAGTGTTTTAATGAAGTTTTTTCTGATAAGATTCTTTTGTAATTTGGTTATGTAAACGAATACAGTAATAATCCTGAGCATTTTTGAATTTTTTGAATAAATTACAAAAAAGACAGTAACCAAAACATATAATTTTTTAATTTTTGGATTACTGTTTTTTTTCGTTATGAGAAAAAAGAAATGTTTATCCTGACACGATTGTGTGTAGTTTTTTTAAAGCAAATGCAGTAATTCTGTTTGAATAACTATAAATTACAAAAAGACAGTAATCAAAAAACATATAATTTTTTTAATTTTTGGATTACTGTCCTTTTTTTTATCCCACCACGATTGTTCTTAAATACAAAGAACAACTCGTGGAGTATAAATAAAAACAAAATACAGTAAAATGGCGCATTTTTGAATAAATTTGAATAATAATAAAAAAGACAGTAATCAAAAATTTACAAGTTTGTTAATTTTTGGATTACTGTACTTTTTTCATCCCGCCACGATTGTTCTCAAATATGTACTTTTTATAATCAAATTTTAAAACATTTCAGTTACAAATTAATCAGAATTACACCAAGAAATGAAGAAAATCTTGATTATTTAAAAGATTTATTTCGTTCCCAATCTCCGTATGAATTAGATTTTTGGCAACCTCCAACTCATATCGGTGGCCTCGTTGATGTTACAGTTGCTCCACAAGATGCTGATATTTTTGTAAAAGATTTAGACAGCAAACAACTTGATTATCTTGTTGCTATCAATGATTTGGAGCAGTAAGTTTTATGTTTTTTTTTGTGTAAAAATTAATAGTTTTTGAAAGAAGGTAAAAATTACGGTGGAATTTCGATTTCGAAAATTTACATATTTTCTATAATTTATTTGAAAATTATTATTTTGAGGATAAAAAATAGCCAAATTTCTAATTTAAACTTTTTTCGGCATCTATATTATTGCATTTTTGTTAAAAAAACAACAAAAATTGCTTGATTGCTTGCGAGTACTCTCACCACGAATAAAATTAAATTCATATTTTTTTATTCCCGCCCACAAAAATTTTTAACAGAAAAAAAATTATAGCGTTTGAACGATTTTTAATATTTTTTATCATCAAAAAGTTTTTTGAGATGGAAAAAATTTCAACGATGCGATCATTAGAAGTTTGCATAAATTTCTGAGGCATATCCTTTTTTTGGCATTAAAATTTTTCTGTAACTGTCTTTTAATACAAAATACAGAAAATTTAAATCTCTAAATTTTGTATAAAAAAAGTAACACAAAAGTTTAAATGCCAAAAAGAAAGGATATGCCACAAAAGTTTATGTAAATTTCTCGAAATGCGCGTGCCGGGGATTCCTTACTTAACATGAGAAAGTTACAAATTGTAACATATTAGCTATCCGGGACTATCCAGATCCGACATCAGCAAAATCTGAACATTCCCCACAATCTAATCGTCACACATTTTTCCCCTTTGATCTTATGCCGCACTTCAAAGCTGCATCAAATTTTGTCTTTATCCTCCCCTAAAAGTGCTGATATCAAATCTGGACAATCTCTAGCCAAAATATTTATAACAATTTTTTGCACCTTTTTTTTTGGTTCAAAAGCATTCTTTATTTATTTTTTTTCAAGAACTTCCAATTTTTTTTAAATCACCTCCAGCGCATTTTGAAATCCCTTTTCTTTGTTTACAAAAATAAAAATACACGCATAATAAAAATTTAAAAAATTATAAAAAAGCGTGGATTAAAAAAAAAGCAAAATTGCTGTTATTCTTTACAAAATTTATATATACTTTCTTCTTTTTTTTTGTTTCTAAAAACAAACAAAAAAACTCTTCAGTTCAAAAAAAAGAAGAAAGAAAAAGAGTCATCTCAATTTTCAAAGAAAAAAATTCTTTTGTTTTTATTTTTGTTGATCTCTTTTTTTAAAAAAAATTTATTTATTTATTTATTTATGAATCATCAAATTTCATCTTCTTTATTGATACTTAAAGCGATCGTTCGGGGATAAACAAAGTTTTTTTTTCATTCCTTCGCACGGGTCCTCTTAGCACGAAAATATGCCAAAGTCTTTAAAACAATGAATATTACTAAATTTTAACTATTTTTTCTGTTTTTTCGATTAAAATTAATCCTTGAAAAAACTGTTTTTAAAAAAATATGATTTATATAAACTTTTTTTGAAAATATTTAACGGTTGTCAAAAATGTGAGAGTAATCAATAAAATATTCAAATTTCGTATTTTTCTGGATTGTTTCCGTTTTTTGTGGGGCACATGTTTTATGGTTAATTTTAATCGTAAAAACAGAAAAAATAGTCTAAATTTATTAATATTCACTATTTTAAAAATTTCTGGCATATTTTCGTGCTAAGAGGACCCGTGCGATGGAATGAAAAAAAGCTTTGTCTTGCCCCGAAAGCTCCCTTTAAAAATTGAATTCAAAAAAATCTTCAACAACTTTTTTTTTGCAGAGCAATTCGATCTGAACGTTCCCCAGAAATTTCACCAAATTATATGCAAGATAATAATAATGATTTTCGATTTGATCGTTATAATACTTGGTCAACGATAGAAGAATATTTGCATAAACTTCGTGATGAAAATCCTGATTTAGTGACTTTAATAGAAATTGGAAAAACACATGAAAATCGTTCGATCCTTGTGGTAAAAGTTTCAGGGCATCGATCGTTAGCCCCTGAAAGAGTTTCAATGTGGTTAGATGCTGGTATTCATGCGAGGGAATGGATTGCCCCTGCTACAGCTTTAATAATGTTGGATAAACTTGTTAATGATTATAAGAGAGATCCAGAAATTCAAACATTTTTGGATAATATTGATTGGTATATTTTACCGGTCATGAATCCAGATGGATATGAATATTCACATTCAAAGGTTTGGAACATTACATAACGGCATGGGGTCACATGAAATTTGCATAAATTTTTGAAGGCATATCCTCTCTTTTTGGCATTAAATTTTTTTGCCAAACTTTTTTATACAAAATTTAAAGAATTTAATTTGGGAAAATTTGCTTAAAAAAAGTTTGGCAAAAAATTTAATGCCAAAAAGTGAGCACATCTTCAAAATTTATGCAAATCGCCGTGGGCATTTTGCCAAAAAAACGAATAAACAAAAATTTGCATAAACTTTTGAAGATGTGCTCACTTTTTGGCATTAAAACTTTTTGCCGAACTTTTTTTATGCAAATTTTTCCAAATTAAATTCTGTAAATTTTGTATAAAAAAAGATTGGCAAAAAATTTTAATGCCAAAAAGTGAGCACACCATAAAAATTTATGCAAATATCTCAAATGACCCCTGTCTTGGACATTTTGCCAGAGAGAAAAACAAATTTAAAAAAAATTTGCATAAATAAATATTTTTTAGAATCGAATGTGGCGTAAAAATCGTCGACCAGCTCAATGCAAGAAAAATTATTTTCATACAATTTGCTGTTCAGGAGTTGATTTAAATAGAAATTTTGATTGGTTCTTTGGATGTAAGATTTTTTTTATACCTAAATAATGGATTTACTAAATCTCTATCATATCCATTTTTTAGCCTATCTCTTTAAATAGATAATTTAAATCCATTTTATGTCCAACTGATAATTTATACATTTGAGAGATTTACTAAATCCTTATTGAGATTTGATAAATCCCCTTAGAAGGATATATTAAATCCCAATAAGAATTAAAAAGCAAATACAATTTTTTAAGTTTTTATGTTGGATATCATAAATCCCTATCAAATCTTTTTTTCAAATTAGTGAAGGATATTCTCAATCCTTGTTTTAAAATTGATCCTCTTTGAACGATATCATATATCCATGTCAAACCTTTTTTTTAAAATTTTATCACTTTGAAGGATATACTAAAAATGACGAAACCGCCTTTGTTCAAATTTTGCATTTTGTGAACAAAATTCAAATTTATATCATAGTTTTTTCGTTAATCCCACTTAAAGGATATCATATATCCCTGACATATCCATCGTTTTTTCGGCACGATAAACATCCCCAAAGCCTGGAATAGTATTTTTCTACATTTATCCATTTTGGAAGATATACTAAATCCATATCATATCTCCTTATCCTGTTGAAGGATATACCAAATCCCATTAATATCCACCTTATCTTTTTCAGCAACTGGTGCAAGTGCTGATCCATGTCATGAAACATATCATGGCCCTGGAGCTTTCAGTGAACCAGAATCTCGATCTGTTAAAGACTTCCTTGAAAAGAATCCCGTCAAAGCTTTCATCACCCTTCACTCATATTCTCAACTTTGGCTAATCCCATATGGACATCGAAAAAGATCTTATCCTCAAGATTATTCTACTGCTCTTCGGCCCCTTGCTCTTCGAGCCACAAAAGCTTTAAATAAATTGTATGGAACAAAATATGCTGTTGGAACTGGGGCAGATTTGATGTGTAAGTGATATCATATCAGTTATAGCAATTATGATAATGATAAAAATTGGTTTTTTTAGATGAAGCTGCTGGGGCTTCACATGATTATGCCAAAGGTAAGGATGAAAGATAATGGAGGCGGGCTTTTTGATACTATTTCAAAAAAAATGGATGAACCTGGTTTTTCTTTGTTTTAACACGAAAATTGCTTCTTTTGGCTTCTCAAACAACTTTTCTTTTCGGAGTCACTAATTCCAAAAGATCAAAGAAAAAGATGCCGCTTTTCGTAGTCGGAGTCGATAGATTCGACTCCGATCGAATTTGACTCCGGAGTCGGAGTCGATAAAAAATGCCGGGCACAACACTGGTTAAAACAAAACTGAAAAATCAGGCAAATAAGGGTCATCCATTTTATTTCGAAATAGTATCAAAAAGAGCTCGCCTCCTTTAATTATATAAAAAGAACTAATAAAAAAAGTTGTTTTTTAAGGTACCCTACATATTCCATATTCATATTTAATCGAACTTCGACCAAAATCGACCATGTTTGCAAATGGCTTTTTATTACCAGAAAAAGAGATTCGTCCAACAGGTGAAGAGACATGGGAAGCGATCAAGGTAATCGCGGATGAAATGATTGGACAATTTATTCAACCAAAAATTCGTCCATCGACTAATGCTCCACCATCAACCGAAACTCCATCATCAACACCAGAAACTCCAGGACCATATAAATTTACTTCAACTCCAAAGTCGACTACTATTGCCCCAACAACACGGCCCACAACAACGACGACAACAACAGAAGCAACAACGACGACTCGACCAACTACAACTACAACTCCTACCACGACGACTACAGTACCTACAACAACTACTACAACAACAACCCAAGCTCCAACAACAACAACTCAATCCACTACAACAACAACAACGCCAACAACTACTACAACTACTCCATCAACAACCACCACCACAACAACTACTCAAGCTCCCACCACTACCACCACCCCATCAACAACTACAACAACAACTCCAACTCCGACAACACCCCGATCTACAACACCTCGGCGCCCAATTATTCCTTATACAACTCGACGAACTGAAGAACGTGAAAGAACACCTTCAACCCCTTCAGCAACCACTTCAACCACCCCACAATCCCCTCAACGAGTAATTAAATGTAAAGATTATGGAAGTTATTGTAAATGGTGGAAAATTCATAATCTTTGTGACAAAGAACGTGTTCAACAATTATGCGCTTTAAGCTGCCTTCCAGAATGTCAAATCTGAAAAAAACAGAAAAAAAAATATAAATACGTTTCCTAATTTTTAATTTATTTTTACTTTTTTTGTTTATTTAATTTAAAAAAGTTTTTTTCAGTTTTGTTTTTTTTTAATTGAAACAAATATCGTAGATCCGTTTTTGGATCATTTGTTGGGTTTTTTTATATAAATAAATTTTAAATAAATTTTGTAATTTTTTTAATTCACTGGTTGATTTCGTGAATATAAAATACAATCAAAAAAATTTTGAAAAAATTCCACAGGTAGGTAGGTACCTGTGGTCAAAAAGGGTCCACGTCGAATCGAAAGTAAGAAAAACGTTCATTTTTATGGACCGAAAGCTGGCAAAACAGGATATGTAAGGATCTGTCAGAGTCCGTCTGAATCCGTCTGAATCTGTTCGAATCTGTCTGAATCTGTATAGACAAAGGTAGACAAAAATAAATTTTTTTTTCATTGTTCTGTTCCCCTACATTTAGAATATGAAATTCAAAGATGCGAAAATGATGGAATTTGGTGGCGAAGCTTAAACAATTTGTTAAATTTTGATAAGATAACTTTTTTGCAATATCTCTGTCAAGGTAAAAAAACATATATATATATATATTTATTTTTATTCTGAGTTATTTCACCTGTGGTGTTTTTTGTTCGTAATACAAAATCGACAATAAATGTTGAAAATATAATAAAAATAACAAAAAATAAAAATAACAATATACATTTGTGCAGAAAAATAGTTAGGTATCCAGGTATTTACTAAGGTGCCTTAAATAAAGTACAATTGTAAACTTGTAGTATGGACACTACAGAAATCCCCCTTTAGTTTATAAATCTATTTTGCCGTTTAATTAGAGGGGATGTCGACAACAAGCAAATTGCACTTCATACATGTGCAACATAGAAAAAACATTATTTTATGTTGGACATGTAGAAGGTAAATATTCAGAAACAAATAAAGGCCCTGTGGACACTACGGGTTTAATTTTTTTAGCCTTAAATGACCAAAAACAATATTGTAGAATTTTTTTTCCACCAAAAAAATAAAAAACTTTTGTAACAACTCGAACAATACATTCACGATATCCTGTCATAATTAATAAAATAATTATAGAATCCAAAAGAATTCGAACTTGATTTATTATACCAAAGTTATTGGAGCGTAAAAGGGTTCTAAACCAATCGGGAAAAGTAAAAGAAAAGTCCAAACAAAATGCTCGAAGACATGACATATTGCCTTGAGAAGCCATAGGCGATATCAATATAAGACATATCAGAATCTTGATTTAATTCAATTGCAAATATAAAAACATTAAAAATTGTTTGTAATAGAATTACAAGGGTTACTCGAATAGAGCCCATTAAATCACGGTGTTTTTTTTGTTGAAATTGAAATTATCAATAAAAAGCAGCTTTTGAGATGGTAACAAATTTTAGGACCGTGTGAAAAATGAAAGCAAAATGATACCAGAAATCTTCTAACCATAAATCATTCTTTCTTTGGCAACTGTGCAGAGGTGTTGTCTAAAATGTTTTCAAAATTTACAGTACAAATTCATTCCTTTTATGCAAATTTTGAATGAAAAATGCAAGTTGATATGGTGGGGCGGGTGGATAAGTACCTGATTTGTTAAGCTCACAAATTAGTGTTTTTGGGGGAGGCTTAGTTCTCGTTAAAAATTTTTCGAATTTTGGTCCCGTAGCGAAAAGTTGGCCGACCAGTGGCACCCCCTACTTTTTTTTATTTTTCAATTTCTTTTTTCAATTTTTTGGCAAACGTGTTTCCAAGAAGCATGCCAACAATCGATACGTTTACAGTTTCCCGCCCGACTTCAGATGCGCCCAGGGCCTTGTAACGAAAATAAAAATCTATATTTTGAGAGAACGTTTTTTTTCATCGGAAGGCCCTGGGGACATCTGAAGTCAGGATTGAAACTGTAAACGTATCGATTGTTGACATGCTTTTTGGGAACACGTTTGCAAAAAAACTGGAAAAAGGTATCGAAAAATAAAAAGCAGTGGTCGACCGAATTTTCGCTACGGGACCAAAATTCGAAATTTTATTTACGAAAATTTTTTATTTGTTCCAACTAAGCCTCCCCCAAAAACGCTGATTTGTGATGAGGCCTTCCTTTCTATATCAGACTAACACCCTATTTTTCCACGCTGCGGCACTGAGTAGAGTAAAAGCATCGACTTTGATGAAATTTAATTTATAAAAACTCCGGAGTCGAAGTGGAAAAAATATGTCCGGCACAAGTACAAACAAAGAAAACATACCGATTCATCGTTGGTGGTGCCCATAATAGTTTCAATAAGAAATAAGTACTCTTGTTCAGGGGTAAGGCATTTCACGGTTGCAACACTGCAACATTGATCTTTCAATGCCTTTTCCCTTTTAACAAGAAAATCCGTTACAAAGCTTTGAGTGCATACTATAATCAGAATAAAATTGAAAATAAAAATAAGTATAAAAATTCGAAATTTTTTAGTAATTTTTTCAAAAAAATTTGTAAAATATAGAGTCAAAAATCGAGTGAATGAAAGCAGGAGTAAAGCCGAATATTTATTTGATTCAATTGAAAGTCCAAAAAACATGGATAATGGGATACTAAAATTTGTATGATAAACACATGAATCAAAAATTTTTAAATTATAAGCGCATTCAAAATTATATATAATAAATATATCCCAAATGGCTTGATTTAAGATAAACCATCGATAATTTTGTTTAATTCCACCAAAAATTGAAATTAAAACTATGATAATCATGATTGCTACAGTAATATAAAAAAAGTGAAAGCGAAGCCAGGTCGCTTTAAAATTTTCAAGAAAGCATGTAATTCCATCATATTCTATTGAAAGCTGTCCAAAGAAGATTCCATCGATATAACAATCGTAAACTGATGGTTCAGTTTCCATTTTATAAAAAAATATTTTTCTTAAATAAAACTAACAAATTTGTATCGAAAAACACCGTAAAATCGCTGTATTTTATATGTCAAAAAAAAGAGTAAGATATATGCATAAAAACGCCTCTTTTTTGTCTTTAATTTTTTCTTTAACACTTCAAGTTTAATAATACAAATTTGTAGGGGCGGGGGGGGGGGGGGGGATTACGGTAACCAAGTGCAACAATTAATATTAAGATTAAACACTTGCACATTTAATGTGTATGTATGTAAATTTAGTATTTCACTGATCACATATGTATCAGGTGCTTTTACAGAAATGCCAAAAAAACATATGTATAATTTTTTTAATAACAGCAAAAAAAGCAGCAGCAAATGCCTTTGTTTTTAGTTTTAACTTTGACATTTTGTAGTTTTCAAAAGTAACGATTTTGCCCATTTTTGCAGCTGTTTGTAAGCAAAAAATATTATAATTTTAGCGTTTCAAAAAATTTTTAAAGACAATTATTTATAAATGCTGTTTCATAACTAATTTGATTATACGTTGGTGCCGTTTTTTAGTTTTTTTTTTGCTGAATTTCTTAAAATGCTGAAGAAGAAAATGGTAAAGCTGTAGGACAAGAACCAGACGAAAGCATCGATCGATGTTGCTGTTGATGATTCTGAGCGTGCACTGAGAAAAATGAGTGATGAAAAAACCCTCACTTGTGACGATTTGGTGATGAATA
Organism: Panagrolaimus superbus; assembly: GCA_964035985.1. Taxonomy (NCBI): domain Eukaryota; kingdom Metazoa; phylum Nematoda; class Chromadorea; order Rhabditida; family Panagrolaimidae; genus Panagrolaimus; species Panagrolaimus superbus. Next base: position 30,746,864 of record OZ038356.1, read on the forward strand.
CGTGACTATAAGTGATGAATTCATCACCCAAACGTCACCAGTGAGAGGTTTTTCGTCACCGATTTTTTTCAGTGTGGTAGAAAAGCTGCTGACGTCGTTGTAGAAGCAGAAAGTTCTGGTCTCCAAAATGCAGGTTTATTTGTTGTTTCTGTTTTAAAAGTTTGGGAAATTGGAACTCGATATCGATGACGAAGAGCAAGTCTATACTGGAGAAGGTGGTCTAAAAGAAAAAGAAGCTCAAGATGCTGAAGAAGTAGTAAATTTATTTTGTTCGTTTTAGTGGTTTTGAAAGGATAACGTTACCTTAGGATTATCAACTTGGAAGTAATAATGAAGAGGAACATGGATGTGCGGAATCGCGGTTCAGGTTCCGCGGAATATCCGGCATTTTTATTCCGTTCCAGTTCTGTTCCGGTTTTGAAAGAAAAATCCGGAAAAAACGGGACAAATTTGGCCAAATTATCGATTTTTGCGACGAAATTTCTTTGATTTTGAAAAACAAAAAGATTTGAATTTGAGCGCCAAAATATAAGATGCGGAAATAAAAAAGTTTTGGCGCTTGCAAAAATATTGGCGTTTTGTGAAAAAGTGTCCTTTTTTTTCTCTGCGCGCTCTTCTTTTTTTACACTATTTTTTTGAGATTTTTCCAGCTGTTGGAAAAACATTTTAAATATCCGCGTCTTATATCTTTGGCAAATGCGCGGCAAAATTTGTTAGACGTATGTTTGCCAAATTTTTCTATTTTTTTTAAAAGTTTTTTAAAATTTATTGGAAAAATTCCGGTTTCGGTTTTAAAAACCGAGTTCCGCACATCTCAGAAGAGGAAGCTAGTGAAGTAGTTGAAGTACTTTTTTTTAATCAATTTATTTTACTCCGAGTGTAAAAAAGTCGCAAACCGTCCGCTCCCTTTAATAAAACTTTTAATAATTTCATAAAGTTCGATAAACAAAACACACAAAAAACAATCATTTGTTTGATTTTGAGTTTATTTTTTTTAAATTTTTTATGCTGCATTGAAATGAAGGTTTGATAATTTATAATGTACAGCTATGATACCTTGAATTTTTGTGCCATTTTAACTTTGATTTAACTATCACAAAAATCAACAACTTTTTTTTCAAAGATTTAATTTATATTTAAAAAAATAAAATATTCAAAGACAAAAAAAATAAAAACCATTTTTAACGCTTTTTCTCTCTTTTTTGACATTTAATAAAAAAGTAGGCATTCGCGAAGCTTCGATTTTGCGCACTTTTTTTAAAATTGAAAAATGTGTTTTTTTTTCAAAAAGAAAAACATTTAAAAAAAAGGAAAGAATAAAAATATCTTCTTTTTTTTTGACATTTAATAAAAAAGTAGGCAAATTTAAAAAGGAAAGAATAAAAAATATCTTTCACAATTTTTTTTGAATATTTTATAAATTTTTATAATTTTTTTGGAGATTTTTTAAAGAATTTCAAAGAATTTTTATATTATTTTTATACGAACAAATTCAAAAAACAAATATGGAACAGCTCTATAAAAATACAGCAAATTCATGAAATTTCCCAATAAACTTCATCTGGCTTTGTCGAAACCGTTCAACATGCCACTGCAAAAAATGGCATTATCGGAAAATATCCCACTTTTAAAAAAAAGGTGGCCCCAAGAAAATTTGATTATCCTACTTTTTGGGCTAGATCTGCGGCCGAAGGCGTCAGTCGCAAAAATTGTCATAGACTTAGACACCGGCAAGTGAAAAAAATTTTTTCGAAAAAATAAATTTTTTGGTTTTATTATAGTACTTTTAGACCTGAATAAGAATAATTTAAAAACAAAAAATTAAAAAAATTAATTTAAAGCGCCGAAAATGCCATCTGAAAATTAAAAAAAGCAAAATTTTTTGGTTGAAAAAAGACACTTTTTCTTTCCTTTTTTTGCAACAAAAAAATGCATTTCCTTTATGCTTTTGAAGGACGCGTTGCCAAAAACACCTTTTTTAGGCGATTTTGTATGAAAAAATCGGGGTTTTTTGGCTGCCAAATTTTTTCGCTCATATTCGCTCATTGGAGACAAATACCATTGAATTCAGAATTTAATTCTGCACAACATATATAAATATCAAAAATACACCTCAATATACTTTTTTTTTGTAGTTGAAACGATACAGTTTTTTGGCATTTTCGGCGCTTTGTCCTCAGTAAAAAAATTTTAAAGTTGCATTTTTGGAATCAACGTAAAAAATAACATCTAGTAGGTCTGATTATTAGACAGTAAATTAAAATTTAATTTTTCATACTGTAACGAAAAAAATGACAAAAAAAGAAAAGGAAAAAATTTTTGCTGCCAGTGTCTACATAGACTAAAAAGATATTTTCGTGTGAAGAAATAATTGATTTTTTTAAACTTTTTTTTCCGAAAAATAGAATAGAATAAAAATAAGTGAATTTTGTAATTTATTACTGTTGAATTTTCACATTTTTTTAAATTATAAAATTTATTAACAAGAAGGTTTAAAAATTTAATGATTAGGAAAAGCATCATGTAAATTAAAAAAAGTTTTAACAAAAAACGCTCCAACACAAAGACAAATTTTTCTTGACACGAAAATATTTTTTTAGTCTGGAACGATTTTTGCGACTTTTATAATTATATTATTTTTAGCCAAAAAACCGAAGAATTGCAGATCTACTGATTTATGGCAGTTCAATCTTTCATCCGTTATCATATCCACGAACTTGTGATTCCCTTCGAATTCCATTTGAATATTGTATTTGTCGGGCCCAAAAAACTTTACTCTCAAAAAATAATACAGTAGGAGTTGCAGCATTTAAATTAATGATTGATCAAATCAATTCTGAATTGTCAGCTTCAGATGAAACATCAAATATTTGTTCAAAGTTATTACTAAATAATACTGCAGAAATTATTGTTAAAGATTATGGTGGAGAACAAAGTATCAGAATTTATAAAATTACATTTTCAACAATTCCTGGAAATGCAAAATTCTGGGGTGTTATTTCTTTTGATCCAAATACTGAAAAGCTTCAAATTATTTCAATGAAATTTTTGCGTCTTAATGCTTATGGATCTCAAGCAGAATGTGCAAAAAAATCTGATTTAGCTTCTTACTGTTTTTGTATTTAATTGGATTTTATATAAATGACGACTTCTGCATTCAATTTTTTTCAGAGCTGATGTTTGGCAAAATGTTTTTAAATGCCATGCAGCGAGAAAAACGTTTTTATCCCTCAAAAGAAAACTTTTTAGTCACTTTTTTTAAACGAACATTTTGCCAGACATCGAATTATAAATGTGCAAAGTTACTTTGCAAATTGACGCTGTTTCGAAATACGAAAATGCTATTTTTTTAAAGCAAAAAGTATTTTTTCTTTAATTTTACAATCGCCCGTTTTTATTTTCATTTTTTTTATTTCAAAAAAAAAAAAGAAAAAATGCAGCTGCAAAAAGATCTCTTTTTTTTATCATTTTCGAATTTGAATATTTTATTTTTAAAATTGTAAATTAAATCTTTTAAAAAAATCGTTAAATATTTTAGTGACATTTGACAGAAATAATAATAACACAAATAAAAACAACTGGAAATCTCATTTTTTATTTAGAATTTAAACTTTTTACTTTTTGCCATGAAAAATGATTGAAATCATTATTTTCAAACATTATTTAAATGTGCGAAATTAGTTTATTCCACACTTATGCAGTTTTGTTCCTCCTAAATGAAAATGTTTTATCGTAAATTTGCATAAAAATGTTGACCTTTGGTTCAAACTTCAAATAGGGGGGTGGAGGGGGGATTCAAATATGATTTTTGACGAGCAAAAATGCACTAATACCTTTTATCAATAGTTGGATGCTGTTTCGACAGATTTGATAATTTTATCTTTTTTTTATTCTTGGATAAAGTTACAGAACAAAGTGTTTATTTAATTAATGCTCGTTGTTTGTTTCTTGCAGTATTTGAAATTTGAAAGTAATTTTTTAAAAAATTTACAAACATTTTAAATCATTTTTAAATTTTATTAAAATATTCAAAAGCCTAAACCCATGTCTACTATATTACAACATTTTTATTTCCATCTTTTTTTCAATTTTTATAAAAATTGACGCTGTTTCGCAATGCAAAATTGCTTTTTTTTAAAAACAAAAAGTGTTTTTTTCTTTAAAAAACATCATTTAAAGATCAACAGCACCTGGCACAAATATGTTAAAAATTCCAAACTTTTTTCGTTGCTTTAGAATTAAATTTACAGAGTGTTGTTTTTTGAATATTTAAAAATTTTTTGTGTTTTTATCAGAGCTATTCCTATCAGATTCATATCAGCTAAGAATAGATCTGCCATTGTTGCATATGCAATGCATTTATTCTTATCAATATCTTTTTTTGTGAAATTTTTTTTATGCTGAATCAACATCATTAATTCATGGCTGCATTATTTATCAAATAAATTTATTCTTGGATTTTTTTCATTATGGTTTTTTTTAAAAAAACGTTTTTTTCCAAAATTATATATTTAGAAAATGTTTTTCTGACACCCAAAAAAGTAATAATTACAAATAGAATCAGATGCAATAAAATGTTTTTGAATTGATTAATGGATTTTATAATAAACAAGGAATTTTGTGATACTACAAATTAAATATTTGTTAACTCAGACAATTTTAGTAACTTTTTCTCTTTTAAATTTTTTTTTAAATATTCAAAAATAAAAGGGAAGCAGAAAAATTGAATTAAACCATTTTTTTGTCGCAACATTTTCTTTTCTTTTTTCGGCGATATTTTAAAAAGCAAAAAAAAATGTTTTGAAAAAAGCTTTTTGGAAAATTGATTTTTCTTTGAAATGCAATGATTTTTTTTATTAAAAATAGAGAACAATGTCAAAAAAATGAAAATGCATTTTATTAAACATTTTCGAGCTAACATTAAACTTTCAATTTTGGAGAATAAAATAAAATAAATAAATGAAATTTTTTGCAGATTTTAAAAAGATGTTTGTTCGTTTTTTATATTTGTTTAAATATTTTATAAATTTTTTGAATGTAGGAAAATTAAAAGTTTTTGAAGGAGATGGACGCTTTTAACAATATTATAAAAATCATACTTAAATTTTTCCATGTTTATTTATTTTGCAACTTCAATAACAAACTATTGAAGATAATGAAAACAAAACATTTGTTATAAAAATCATTTTACTGCTTTATTTGCTCAAAATATTAATTTAAAGAATAGAAATGAATAGAAAGACAACAATAAAAACAGAAAAACACATTTACTGTTATCAAAGATAAAACATTTCAAGGAAATTAATTTTTAGCTTTTTTTATTTCCATTTATTTTTTTATCTGACATTTTATTTTGATAGGAGTAATTTTTCAATTTCGAAATGCCGTTCACAAAAAAAAAACAATTATCAAAAGATTTGCCGCTCAAAAATGAAAGATGTGAAAAAAATTGTTACACCCATTTTTGATTTTTGAATGTTTTCCAAAAAAAAACAAAACACAGCTCTTTCAAAAAAAATTGGAGGATTGCATTTTCAAAGTTTTGCAAATTTGTTTCTTTTTTATAAAATTTCATTTAAAAATTAAGCGAAAAAAGATTGGTTTTTTTGAATATTTTAAAAGCTTTTGATAACATGATGACTCTTTTTAAGGTTTTTGAAACTGATCGATTGCAGAATGAAAATGTTGGAGAGAAGAAGAATCTTGCAGATGGTGATTAATTTGAAGTTGACGAAACAAGTTTTGTATGGAAAAGTGAATTAAGGCCTATTAGTGCTGAAAATAATGTCATCTCTCAAAATCAAAATTATCAATCTTGTTCTTCTGTAATTCTTGCAGCATTAGATTCATTTGCGAAATAAAAGAAGATGAATGAAGTTAGTTTTGTAAGTTTTTTTTCTAGACTGCTTAAGGACTTTTTTTTAGAATTCTGAATTGAAGCCAACTTCAAAATCGATTGCTGATGATGCTTGTCATCAACATCAAACTCTTTAAATTAAATTTTTTGATTTGTTTTTGATTTTTCTGTTTTTGAAGTTTTGTTATCCTTTTATAAAGTTTTTTGAACATAAATTTTTCCTATGTTAAAATAGAAAGAGCAAACAGTTTGACAAAATTGTTAAAAATTAAGAGAGAATTAATACGGTAGCAATGATAAAAAACATAAATGGGGGAAAAAGAACATTAAAAATTTGTAAATTTATTTTATCTTACGCACGCTTTGCCAAGACTTGAACAAAGCCATCAGGTTGAGTGTGTGAAACAACGGTCTTTCGGGATAAAGGATAGAGGGTTTATCAGATTGACTACAACGGTGTTGACAACTTTATATCAAAAACTCTCATTTAATGTATTGTTCAATGATGTACATCATTAAAAAACTTTTTGAAAGCCACTCTTTCACTTTAATCTAAACTTTTTTGTTTTTTTTTTACGTGAAGATGCTTAACAAAAGAAGCAGCCGAAGCGTTCTAAAAAAACAAATGTGCGCTAGTTTTGGCAAAGTCCCCCCCCCCCCCCCCCCCTATTCCTGCTGAATTCTGTAAATGTTCCGTTTATAAAAATCGTGGTTTAATTATGCCAGCACTTTCTTCTTCAAAACCTGTTCTCATTCGATCTATTATAAATTCTGGTAAAACAACTACAGTAAGCTTATTTTTTATATATTCTTAAGTATTTTTCTTTAACTGATTTATTTAGATTCCAATCATGCTTGCTTCTTTAAACAAAAAAAGTATTATTGCTTTTGCGCTTCCAAGTCGTATTGTTGTTGACCGTACTGGTGGTTGGGTGCATTCTAAAGTTGGTGACGCCGTTGGCTTTTTCCATGCTCAGAAGAATTATTTCAATCCTCAAAAATGTCGAATACTTTTTGGTACTGATTTTATTATTTACTTTCTTTTGAATCGTGAACATTGCAAATTCAATACTCTTTTTATTGTAAGTTTTTCGCTTTCCTCGTATACCGTATCTTATATTAAATTTATTGCAGGATGAAAGTCACCTTTGCACTCTTGGAATGGCATTACTCGCCGATCTTGCTATTAAAAAGAAAATAAAGTTAATTTTAATGAGTGCTTCTGTATCTAATTCATACATCAATCGTTGCCAAAAATATTTTGGTGAACTTGATATTGTTGATCTTGTTAACCAAGAAAATCGAGAACATCAAATTCGGATTTGTGATATTTATGGTAATCCTATTAATTACAGAAATTATCCCATCGAAGAACCTCCTCATTGTTCGCTGTGGAGGAAATCTTATTAAAGCAATTATCAAAAACGTGGTATTATTAATAAAAATAAATATTTTTTATATAAAAAACTAGTACAATAATTTAAAAAAATGAAAAAAAAGCTCAATAAAGGATGTTGGAGTATAACGTTGCGGGAGGTAACTTTAACCTCAAAAATTTTTATCTTTACAAGGAAGAATTTGAATTTCCTTCGTAACGTTTTGTCAATTCGTTCATGCTGATCATTATAAAAATATCAGATAGAAAAAAATATCGTTAATTTTCAGAAATCTGAACGCTTAAAATATAGGTTGTTTTTCAAACACCTCAAAAATCAGTTTAATATATTATTTTGGGCAAATTTTATAGTGTTTTATCAGATTTTCCGTCTTTTTTTACCCTAGAACATATAAAAACCCATAAAAAATTAATATAAGCTTTATTTGAGCAAAAACATAATGAGCGGTTTTCGTGAAAAAAAATTTTGGCGAAAAGTTAAAAACGCAACAAACAGAAACCTGTGGAGGAATCTGTCGTCTAGTTTCCATTTCTCAGGTAAAAAAGTGCCAAAAATCGCTGTTTTATGCAAATTTCGATTTTTTGGACCTGACAACCCCAAAATATAATATAAAAACCCCCAATATCATTTTTTCATGGTTTTTTAGTGTGTTTGACCTAATTTTACAAGGCCGCCTCTACGGGACAATTTTGGCCCCAAAATGAGCCCGTGATTTCTTTCACGATCAAGATTATTCCTTGCAAGTTGAATTTCCATTCCAAGTAGAGTGCTGTTATAATTGATTGTTTCAACTAAATAATCTTTGAAGTAATTTTGAAGAATTCTTGCATTTTTAACGGTTTGTAACATCGGTTTCAAGATTTTTTTATATTTTTTTGCAGTTTCAGAATCGTTATCAGTGAAATTATTGATATGATTAACTAAATCATGAAATATTACTGAATAATCAATGATATCATAGAAGTCGTGATAATGTCTGCACGTTGAATGAAGCATTTCTTTTTTTGGTAGTTTGGAAAAAATTTCTTTATTATCGGCCCCATAAAGAGGGGGGGGGGGGGGGGGCACGGGCCCCCAGTGCCCCCCCCCCCCCCCCCTTAAATACGGCGCTGGGGGTCGATTTATCCGCACACCCTTTCAATGACCGAAGTTTTTAAAGTGTAACATTTTGATTTTCCTTTTTACAATTTTTGATCGCAAAAATATTTTAACAAAAAACTTTTTCCTTTTTTTCCTACTTTGTTTTTTTGAATATTTTATATATATTTTTTAAATGTAGGAAAATTAAAAGTTTTTAACGTCAATGGACGCTTTTTGAAATATGACAAAAATCATAATTAAATTTAAGCATGATGCATATTACATAAGTTCAATAATAAACTGTGAAAGAATAATTAATTTTACTGCTATATTTGCTCAAAAAAATAATTTACAAAATAAATGAACAAATTAAAAAAAAATTCTAAAAATGAGATTCGTTGGCTGATGCATTGCAAAATCTCAAAAAGTTTCTAGCACCCGATAAAAATGCGCGAAACGCCTTATAATTTAAAAAAGAGAAAATTTCACAATGCTTTTTGTTTTCATCCATTCTTTATTGATCAAAAAATAATAATTATTTTATTATTTCAAGTATTTTTTGAACAACACAAATTTTGAATTATAACTGTTGAAAACTTGTTACTTTCTCTAAAGAACAAAACACATTTAAATTTCTATTCTTTTGCACCAGATCTTTTACTACTAGTAAAAAAAAAGTAAATTACTAGAGGTCAAAAAATTCCAAAAAAATGGTTAATTTTTTAAATTTAAAAATTTGTTATTCAGTTCTGCTTCATTTTAAATTTAAATTTAAAAAAAAAACTTATAATGGATGCTTTTCTCTTTGTGCTTTTTCCGAGGAATCCCCGGCATAGTACAAAATTTTGGCCCAAAATATTTTTTTCCTGCTTCTTAAACATAGTCGAAAACATAGGTTATCGATTTTTTGCCTGTGCAGAATTTGTCAAAATTTTAGAAAAGATTTACGGAATGCGTTTTAAAAACATCGGGTCGGTGAAAGGCACGAAAAAAAAGGAAAAGTTTTTTTTCGTTGTTTTTGTTTATTTTAAAAAAGTTTTGAAAGAATTGTGAAAGAAGAACCACACTTTTTTCGTGCCTTTCAACGACCGCAGTTTTTAAACGGAAACAGTAAAACGCGGGTAGCGGGTTGTAAAAAGCGGGTGCGGGCGGTAAAACGCGGGTACGCGGGTTGTAAAACGCGGGCGCGGGTTGTAAAACGCGGGTAAGGTCGCGGGTTGCATGGATAAAAAGGAATTTTGCATTAAATGATTTCCACTCATAGGGGTTATGCATAATCGAGTTCTGACTTATAGGGGTTTGCATTAACGAATTTATACTTATCGAGGTTATGCATAGATGGAATATGACTTATAGGGGTCATGTATTGACAGGTTCTGACTTATAGGGGTTTTGCATTAAAGGATTTCTACTTATAGGGGTTATGCATTAACGAGTTCTGAGATATAGGGGTTATTCATAGATGTAATCTGACTTATAGGGGTTTTGCATTAACGAATTTCTACTTATCGAGGTTATGCATTAACGAGTTCTGAGATATAGGGGTTATGCATAGATGGAATCTGACTCATAGGGGTTTTGCATTAATGGATTTCTACTTATAGGGGTTTTACATAAACGGGCTCTGAGATATAGGGGTTTTGCATTAACGGGTTTCAACTTATAGAGGTTATGCATTAAAGAGTTTTGAGATATAGGGGTCGTTCGTAGATGGAATATGACTTATTGGTGTTATGCATATACGGGTTCTTACTTATAGGGATTGAGCCATTAAAATTTTTAGGATGTGAAAAGCTTAAATGAAACATTTTTTAACCAAACGTAATTGAAAAAGTGGAAATTACTGTACAAAACGCTATTTCCATGCTACCCGCGACATTACCCGTGTTTTACTACCCGCGACCCGCGTTTTACAACCCGCGTACCCGCGTTTTACAACCCGCGCCCGCGTTTTACAACCCGCTACCCGCGTTTTACTGGAACCCGTTTTTAAATTTAACATTTTTTTTCTCTTTTTTTTTACAATTTTGATCGTAAAAATTTTTTTACAAAAATTTAATCTTTTTTTTGCGGCGTATTTTAAAAAAAGGCTAATTTTTCGTTTTTTTTTCAATTTCATTTTTTGAATATTTTGTATATTTTTTAAATGTCGGAAATTAAAGTTTTTTAACGTTGGTGGACACTTTTTGAAATATTTTTTAAAATCATACTTAAATTTTAGCTGCGTAATACTATACAATTTCAATAAAAAATTGTGATAAGTAAACAATAGACCATTTAATGTTGAAAATACTACATTTGTTATAGAAATCATTTTACTGCTTTATTTGCTCAAAATCAAAATTAACAAAATAAACGAATTAACTGAAAATTTTTTAACATTGTTTATTTTTTTCTATAAAAAAAATTTTTCATCATACTTATAGTTAATTAAAAAACATTTTTTTAATAATTATTTTACATGTGTCATTTCTGAAAATTACATATAATACAATTGAATGGAATGTTTACGGCATCATTAAAATATATTTATTTAATCAAAAAATGTATGAGGAAACAAAAAAAATTACTGTAAAACATAGCGACAATTATTGTGCTTTTTACCATATGGTTTTTTTTATTAATTTTTTTTTTTACTGAAGCATCAATGAACAGAATCTGAGAAAGACAATACAGGAGTAACTTGCTTAATTTTTATAGCTCAAGCTTTTCGAGTCGTTTATGGAAAAAACTATTTTTGTTTGTCATCGGCGCTTCCTTTAAATAAGCATTGTGTCCTTTAACTTTATCCAAGAATAAAAAAGATAAAAATATTATGTGAACTGCGACTCCCCCTTTAAAAAAAGAAGAAAATAATTTTAGATTTGGGTCAGCTTTTTTGACTCTGATTCCGGAGTCGGAGTCGGAGTTGGTAAAAATTTTCCGGCACAACACTGATTTGTATGAAAAAAAACTAAATCTTGCAGCAAATTTTTCATAAATTTTTTTGGCACTTTTTTAAAGAAAAACTAATGGCACCATTGAATTCCCCATGGCTGAAAACCTATATGATATATGCCAAAAATCTTATTAATCCGGCAAAAATCATGAAAAAAATGAAAGAAAAAAAGTCGAATCTCGGCTTCTATTCAATCAATTTTTTATACGGACACCATTTTTAGATCAGAAAAAAATGCTAAGAAAAACAAAGTAATTTGAATTCTTTGATTTTGTATTTAAAGCACTTTCGTGCCGAGAGTTGCAATCAAGTGTTTTCAATAAGCGGAACAATTTGTTTAGAAATTAAATGTCAACAATTAACGTTAGGTTTTTTAAAAAAAGCTTTTGAATGCAAACTCAATTTTGAAATGCCTTTTTTGGCGACTGAAAAAATCCGTCTCTTTTTGACGTCTTAGCTCCTGGAGTTGATAAAAATTTTCCAACACAACACTGTTTCGTATTAAAACTAATTTCTCGCATTTAAATAAATAATGTGTTGTTAGTTTTATATTTCAAATATTTTTCATGACAAAAAGTAAAAAAGTATATATTTTTTATAATGGCAGCCCATGCAATTTTCTTTCTGTAATTATTATTTCTTTCAAATGCCACAAAAATGTTTTGAAACGATTTTTTTAAAAGATTTTATTTGCAGTTTTAAAAATAAAATAATCAAATTCGAAAATTGTAATATATAGTTTTCAGCTTTTTTATTTCCATTTATTTGGCACTTCTTCAGTTTAGCGCCCCCCATTTTTTTTTTATGTTTTGATTTCTGAGAAAAATTTGCATAAAAAATGAAAGCACTTTTTGCAAACATTTTTTTGCAAACTTTTGTCAGAAAAAAATAAAAATAGGGGGCGCCACGCTGGGATAGCAGTGTTTTCGACACGAAAATAAAATTCGTGTTTTTAAAAAAAATTTTCTTTTGAACATGAAGATATAGTAATTTATTTTGATAAATAACTTTGTTTATTTAGTTTTTCATGCTATTATTTGCAGAACAAAAACATTGCGCAGGTCGCGGACATTAAAATGAGACATCACTTTTGACACCTTGACAATAAAAGTTGAAAAAAATACAGTTTAATCACAAGCGCTAATTTTTTCCTTGTTAAGTGCTCAATTTCAAAAGCTTTACAGGAGTTCGCTGTCTATTAAATTTTTATTTTTTCTTTACAAGTTTATTCAGAAAGAGCTAATTTAACACACACCAGAGGCCTTTTTAGCAAAATCAAATTTTTTATAAACAAATTTTTTATGTTTACATCTCAACATCATTTATTTCTTATATTTTTCTCAAATGCTATTCAAAATATCACCAAATCAACTTGCTATTATCAAAAACAAATATTATAACTAATAGAAATAATGTATGACTGGAAATATGAGTTACAAAAGCGTACAAAGATATCAACATGTCCAACATCACAAAATCAGCAAATTATTATAAAATCGTCAAACAATGATATCTGAAAGATGGAAATGTATTAATAATGTTAAACAAGCATAAATGTAAGTATTTAAAATGTAAACTTATATAATTTTGTTATTTCAGGTTACTTTTTGATCAGCATCAATATATATATATATACTGTACTTTTTGAATGTCTGTTTTTACATTTGTTTCTTCTATTTCCCGCTATATTCTTTATTTGATACATGTTTTAAGCGCAGAAATGGTTAAAGGTTTTTTTATGCAGAAAAATTGCTCTTGAATTAAAAAATATCATGTTTGAAATGTATGTTGCACATGCACAATTGGATCCAAATGATCCCCAAAATTGCTTTAATATGTAAAAACAGGTTGAGAATAAGTTAAGAAATCTACGTCAACACACAAGAAGCAAAACATCAGCGTGTTCAAGCTGTTTTTCTCAAGAGCAAAAAGTACAGTATATATATATATATTGATGCTGATCAAAAAGTAACCTGAAATAACAAAATTATATAAGTTTACATTTTAAATACTTACATTTATGCTTGTTTAACATTATTAATACATTTCCATCTTTCAGATATCATTGTTTGACGATTTTATAATAATTTGCTGATTTTGTGATGTTGGACATGTTGATATCTTTGTACGCTTTTGTAACTCATATTTCCAGTCATACATTATTTCTATTAGTTATAATATTTGTTTTTGATAATAGCAAGTTGATTTGGTGATATTTTGAATAGCATTTGAGAAAAATATAAGAAATAAATGATGTTGAGATGTAAACATAAAAAATTTGTTTATAAAAAATTTGATTTTGCTAAAAAGGCCTCTGGTGTGTGTTAAATTAGCTCTTTCTGAATAAACTTGTAAAGAAAAAATAAAAATTTAATAGACAGCGAACTCCTGTAAAGCTTTTGAAATTGAGCACTTAACAAGGAAAAAATTAGCGCTTGTGATTAAACTGTATTTTTTTCAACTTTTATTGTCAAGGTGTCAAAAGTGATGTCTCATTTTAATGTCCGCGACCTGCGCAATGTTTTTGTTCTGCAAATAATAGCATGAAAAACTAAATAAACAAAGTTATTTATCAAAATAAATTACTATATCTTCATGTTCAAAAGAAAATTTTTTTTAAAAACACGAATTTTATTTTCGTGTCGAAAACACTGCTATCCCATTTGCTTTGCGCCAAAAAGACGGTATTTTACCAGAAGAGAGACTTTTTTGTAACAAAATGGAAACAGGAAGAGCTAAAGACGTAGAGCATTTTTTAAGGAAGATAAAATTAATTTGATCAGGGGAAGTATTATTTTTAGATGGTAATTTATAAATAACTACAAAATTGATTCATCAACAAGCTTAAAATGTATCGATATTAATAACATTTCTCCAAATTTTATAGAAGATATTTTAAATAAATTACCATCTAAAAATAATACTTCCCCTGATCAAATTAATTTTATCTTCCTTAAAAAATGCTCTACGTCTTTAGCTCTTCCTTTTTCCATTTTGTTACAAAAAAGTCTCTCTTCTGGTAAAATACCGTCTTTTTGGCGCAAAGCAATTGTTAAACCATTTTACAAAAAAGGTGATTCTAGTTTAGTCGAAAATTATCGGCAAATTTCTTTAACGTGTTCTTTGTCTAAAATTGCTGAAAAAATTGTTGCTAAAAGTCTCTTAAATTATTTAATCTCCAATAATATTATTCCGTCTACCCAACATGGATTTCTTCCTTGCAAATCAGTCATTACACAATTGTTGTCTTCATATAACTCTATTACTTCTCACTGTGATAAAGCACAACCTATTGACATTATTTATTTTGACTTTGCAAAAGCATTTGACTCTGTTGATCATGAAATTCTCTTAAAAAAATTACATGACAAAGGATTTGATGGTCTTGAACTTAAATGGATTGCAAACTTTCTTAAAAACCGTACTTTTTCTGTTATCGTCGATGATTGTAATTCCTCTTCTTATAATTGTAACAGAGGTGTCCCCCAAGGATCTGTTTTAGGTCCATTATTATTTTTATTTTTTGTCTCTGATCTTCCAACTTTTTGCAAATCTGAAGGTGTTGAAATCGGTATGTATGCTGATGATCTTAAAATTTTCGGAAACCCTAAAACTGCTTTTCTTCAATCTTTCATTGATAAACTTGAAATTTGGTGTATTCTAAATACACTTGATCTTTCAATCACTAAATGTCAAGTTATTCATCTCTTTAACCGTAAATACAAAAAGTATTTTTATAACGGTGAAGGAATTTCTTCCACTTGCGAAACAGTTCGTGATTTGGGTCTTTTTGTATCTTCAAATTTAAAATTTTCTGATCATGTAGACACTATGATTGTAAAGTCTAAAGCATGTTTATTTGTATTGTTTAAAGCTGTCTCATCCAATGATAGTAATTTCTTACATCAATTGTATAAAACTTATGTCCTTCCAATTCTCGACTTTGCTTCCCCTCTCTATAATCCTTCAAGGATCAGTGAAATAAAAAGTATTGAAAGAGTTCAAAAATTAGCAACAAGAATGATATTTCAACGAGATCATTCACTAAGATCTAAATTCCCAAATTGTCAATATCCTGATTACATTTCTCGTCTTAAAGAACTTAAATTGTACACTCTCGAGCATCGCCGCCTTTTTTATGACTTACTTTTAGTCGACAAAATTAAACGTGGTTTATTCCTTTGTAACTTTACTTTTGATACATCCACTTCTCATATCACAAGAGGTCCTAACATCAAAATTAAAATTCCTCACTGTAAAACTTCTACCAGAAGAGAATTCTTCACTATCAGAGCTGCTAACTCTTATACTAACCTTCCTGAAGCCATTCAAAACTGCACCTCCCATAAAGAGTTTAAAACATCCCTCAAAACTCTATTTAACAATCGGTTTAAAGCTAATTTCATTTTTCCTATTACTAATTTTTCTTAATTCAAAAAGGGCTCAATTACTACTTTCCAAACGCATCTATAATATCAATTATCAAATAATATTTTCTTGTCAATCTTTGTTTTATTTTTTTATAACTTTTTAATGAAAAATTATATATATATTTATATCTTAATTTGTATTTTATTATGTATGTCTGTTTTTTCTTTGTAAAAAACGTTCAATAAAATAATAATAATAATAATAAAAGGACGAGACGTCCAATCATTCAAGCTTTTTCTTGACTTGTGCTTTCTTCATGGTTGGTTGTGTCTCATTCCTTCTACAAAACCTTCCAAGTTTTGTTCTGTCAAAATGTTTCAAGCTTTGTTTAATGCTTGAAATATTTTGATGGCCCAAAACTTGGAATGTTTTGTAGAAAAAAAAGATGGGGCGCTAAACTGAAGAAGTACCAAAACAATTATCAAAAGATTTGCCGCTCATTTTAAAAATGAAAGATTTGAAAAAAATTGTTACACCCATTTTTGATTTTTGAAATGTTTCCAAAAAAACAAAACAAAGCTCTTTCAAATAAAAGGGGGATTGTATTTTCAAAGCTTTGCAAATTTGTTTCTTTTTTATAAAATTTCATTTAAGAATTAAAGGAAAAAAATTGGTTTTTTTGAATATTTTAAAATTGACGCTGTTTCGCAATGCAAAATTGCCTTTTTTGAAAACGAAAAGTGTTTTTTTTAGAAAAACATTTAAAGATCGTCAGCATCTGGCACAAATCTATTTGTCTATTCTTCCAAGTTGTTTTTCACCATCAAGTTATCATTTTCAAATTTGAATATTTTATTTTTAAAATTGTAAATTAAATCATTTAAAAAAATCGTTAAAAATTTTAGTTGCATTTGACAGAAATATGAATTACATAAAAAGATGAACAAGAAAACTGATCCATTATATAAAATATTTACTTTTTACTTTTTGCCTCGAAAATATTTGAAAAAGAACTAAAATACATTATTTAAAAATGCGAGAAATTAGTTTATTATAATACAAATCAGTATTATGCCGGATATTTTTTACAACTCCGACTCCGGAGTTGGAGTCAAAAGAGTCGGCTCTAATTTTAAAATTATTGGTACTAGTGCACTTTTTTGCTCCCCAAAAACCAGATTTGAATCCCACCCACCCCCCTA
Source organism: Panagrolaimus superbus (assembly GCA_964035985.1). Taxonomy (NCBI): domain Eukaryota; kingdom Metazoa; phylum Nematoda; class Chromadorea; order Rhabditida; family Panagrolaimidae; genus Panagrolaimus; species Panagrolaimus superbus. The sequence continues at coordinate 30,763,709 of OZ038356.1, forward strand.
TTTGAAGTTTCAACCGGAAGTCAACATTTTTATGCAAATTTTCGATAATAAATTTTCATTTTTGTTTTGGGGGGGGGGGGGGGCAAAATTGCGCTAATGCAAAAATTTGTGTTTGATTTTTTTGCCTTTAAAGGAGCCCGGTCAGCGTCCGCAGTTTTATTTGTCAATCCCGATCGTGTCGAGATGCAGGCAATTTAAAAAATGCATTTATTTTTTTCCTTGCTTCTTTTTTTGCGACTTTTTTTTGTTGGGTGCTTTGAAGTACCTCTTTTGACCTTTTGATATATTAAAATAAATCTTTGATGTAAAATTTAATTTATCTTTTGTCAAATATGTTAGCATCCGCCAAAATGGTAGCTATATTTTGTTATAAAATGTTTATTGTGTTTTTTAAAGAAAAAAATTGGTAAATCATGGCAGGGAAGTGTTTTTCCTTTTTCACGTTCTATTATATATATCTATATATATTTTTCAGCTGCTAATTCTTGGGATGAAGTATATAACCGGTTTCCTTCTGCTGAAAGAGTGAGAAGATTTAGGATGCCACCATCTGTTGTTACGAAGAATATTGTTTTGGGAAGAGATCTCAGTGATCGATGTCCAATGGATACAACATATTGTTCATGTGGCAACTGTAGACCGATGAAGCAACCAGCTGAAGCGTTCTGTTGCAAAGAAATTGGCAGATCAACTACTTCATGGGCAATCAATTTCAACAAGTTCATGGCTTCTGGTTGTATATGTCAAGATAACCGTATCAAATCTGTTGTTGGAAATAAAATCGAACTAGATATATTTATTGACAGCGTTAAAGGTCTCAGCAATCCCGAGAATGAAGATGTTGAACTTATGGGACGGTAGGTTTTCAGCGGTTGTAAGGCGTTTCCTGATGAGCCCAGTCATGCAACCAGAAGCTGTGTTTTTTCTCTGCAAGCATCGGAACTAATGGGCGAAATGCTGGCTTAATATTTTAGGTGTTTTAGGAACTATCGTTTTGCGCTTTATAAAAAGCTTACAATTATGATCCATGGATATATTGGTGCCAAACAACGTATGCCATTGCCATCTTGTCTTGTTGCTTTTGTCCGCGCAACTTATCCTGAAGAAGATGAAGAAGATTACTGTGGCTTTTTAGATGCTTCATAAATTAATTTTTTTGTTTCTTTATAATAAAATGTGGATTATTTTTAAAATTGCAGATTTGTCACATATTTTAACACTGTCATCTTGCAGCAATAATATCAACATTCACATATATAGAGGAAATAATTTTTACTGTATACATAGATGCCAAAAATACGCGCATCGTGCTGTTTGTGTCTAAATGAATTAGAATATAATGGTGAAAGATATACAGGAATAAAATTTGCAAGATCGGCGAAAAGGACGGACGCAATGGCAAAACATATTGGCTTGTCGTTAAATGAAATGAGTATATTTAAAAATGCTGCTGAAATTTGTCATCGTCATTATGATCCATCATCATTTTATTTTGAAGAAAAATTAAAAGGAAACATTCATAAAGCATTAATTCTCAATGCGGATATTTTACCTACTGTCAACCATCGAGATATTGTGCGATTAAAATTAATTGAAACACCGTCTGTTATTCCAATTCCCGGTTCGCAAAGTGTACAAGATCTGATTAATACTTTCAATAATGGAGTTCAGAATCCTATAACACAACGAGTACCAACTTCAACTACACTACTCTCCAGTTCCCTCCCGCTTACAGTACATTCAAATTCTCCACCAACAAGATATAATACAGTAATAATTAAATTTTTTTACATTTTTACAATATCATTTTTATTTGAGGAAATTAACACTCAATCAGATTTTGAGATGCATGACCATGATTTTGATTCAGAATCTCATTTATTTGATTCAAACATTATTGACGAAAGTGACGAAGAAATTGAATATGAATATTTCCAAATGCCAAAATTTTTACTTACAGAAGGTAACAAATTGCTTCAATTATTTCAACATTGTTTTGCTTGCGGGACTGCTGTAACTGCTACACCATCATTAAAAATTTGTGGAACAGCTATTACAGTTAAATTTTGGTGTAAAAAATGCAATTCATACAAAAAATGGTCATCACAAAGTACAATAGAAAACACACAAAGATATATTGGGAATGTATTAGTACCATCTACTGCTGTGTTGACTCCGATTAATTATCCTTCATTGTCAGAATTTGCCCAGACGCTTGGTTTGCCCATGATTAAATGGTCAACTTATAATAGAGTAGCTCGGAAAACACATGATGTTATAGTTGATAAATGGAATGTAATGCAACAAAAAATTTTAACAGATGTTATTAAAAAACAAGACGAAGTAAGTCACTTATTGCAATTTTCACATTTATGGACTTACAGTAACCCAATTTTTCTGGGCATGTTTTGTTATAAAATTGATTAAAATTCAACAAATTGTTGTGCATTGTATACACAAGAATTAATTTTAGGGAGAGGACACATGTATCAGTGCAGATTGTCAATTCGATTCTCGTGGATACTGTGCAAGCCAAGGTTGTGAAACGGTCATGTGCTCCAAAACGAAGTTGGTGCTTACTGGTAAAGTCCTTGAACGATCAGAAACCAATAACAATTCGGGAGCTATGGAGGTTGAAGGATTGAAAAGGTGTTTGGAAGAATTAGAATCAAAAGCAGTCAAAGTTAAAGTTTTGACAACTGACAGAAGTAAAAGTGTTATCACATTTATGCTGCAATTTCCAGATATTTTGCATTTGTTTGATTCTTGGCATTTGTTTAAAAGTCTTAACAAATCCTTTAGAGAAGTAATCAGTTTTGTATTTCTGTCATCATTAACCATTTATAGGCAGCAAAGCTAAAAACTGCGGCAGAAATGAAAGTTTGGGTAGGACCACTGCTGAATCATATGTGGCATTCAGTTAAAGCAGCTAATGGCGATGGAGATCAATGTATTCAGTTTATGATGACTTCACTTATTCATTCTCTTGGCGTTCATGAATGGCAGCCTGGAAGACTGGAGGATGTTTTACGTGAAGCTCATTCAAAATTTGTTCTAAACAGAATTGAAAAAGCAAAATACAAAAAGAATAATCCATCGCTAATTGAAAGTAAATTTGTTAAAGATTTTCAGATGACATTATCACAATGCCCTCATTCTTACCGTCCACCAAATATTGTTGAAGATAATCGATTACCAGTATATTCAAAAGTTTATAATGTAATCTTAAAGACATTAACAAAAGAGCATACTATAAAAGATATGATGAAAGTATCTCCAAATCTTACTACATCAGCTCTTGAAAATCTCCATAGTCTTATTACAGGGAAGTATAGACCAAAAGAAGTATACTAGTAAGTTGATTTTTCTAACATCAAGAAACTTGTGCTACTCTACTGTATATTCATTTGTAAAATAGCATATCAACAAAAACTAAATATAATGATAAAATGAATAAAAGCAACTTACAATAAGAATATCGTATAGAAGATAGCACAAGTTTCCATAATGTTAATAAAAAAGTAAATTTATAGTCCAAAGAATCATTCCACTGTCCTCACATATCTTGCATATTACCATCACAATATGAATATTTTTGACGAAATCAAAGGGGACAGATATTATATAAGAAAACGTATGATCAAATCTCGTCAAAAGGGTGGTGATCTTGTCGTAAAATATGTAAAGAATGCCCCAAATTTGACCTGGAAGATTGAATTCAATGAAGAACTTATAAATCGTTATTCCAACAAAGTTGCAGCATCAACCTTTGTTGAAGTAAATGGGGATGAAGAAGGTGAAGAATCATTTACTGTAAGAATTGATGATGAATTTGATGAAGATTTAGTTGAAGACATTATTGCTGGAAACCTTCCTGATGAATTCATTGATCTTTTGCAAGTGGAGGAATCTAATGATGAAGAATCGGATAATGAAAATTAATAAAAAATTGTTAGAAGTTAAAATAATAAATTTTATATATGCATTTTTTTCAATAAAAAAAAGTCGCAAAAAAAGAAGCAAGGAAAAAAATAAATGCATTTTTTAAATTGCCTGCATCTCGACACGATCGGGATTGACAAATAAAACTGCGGACGCTGACCGGGCTCCTTTAAAACAATAATTTAGTTTTAACTTTTTTTCAAATTTTTTGATATTTTCAGACATATATCTTGGTAATTAAAACAACCTGTTAGAGTTTTTATGTAAAAAAAAGTGTTTTTGAAACAAAATTGCGCGCAATTTTGCCCCCCCCCCCCCCCCAAAACAAAAATGAAAATTTATTATCGAAAATTTGCATAAAAATGTTGACTTCCGGTTGAAACTTCAAATAGGGGGGTGGGTGGGATTCAAATCTGGTTTTTGGGGAGCAAAAAAGTGCACTAGTACCAATAATTTTAAAATTAGAGCCGACTCTTTTGACTCCAACTCCGGAGTCGGAGTTGTAAAAAATATCCGGCATAATACTGATTTGTATTATAATAAACTAATTTCTCGCATTTTTAAATAATGTATTTTAGTTCTTTTTCAAATATTTTCGAGGCAAAAAGTAAAAAGTAAATATTTTATATAATGGATCAGTTTTCTTGTTCATCTTTTTATGTAATTCATATTTCTGTCAAATGCAACTAAAATTTTTAACGATTTTTTTAAATGATTTAATTTACAATTTTAAAAATAAAATATTCAAATTTGAAAATGATAACTTGATGGTGAAAAACAACTTGGAAGAATAGACAAATAGATTTGTGCCAGATGCTGACGATCTTTAAATGTTTTTCTAAAAAAAACACTTTTCGTTTTCAAAAAAGGCAATTTTGCATTGCGAAACAGCGTCAATTTTAAAATATTCAAAAAAACCAATTTTTTTCCTTTAATTCTTAAATGAAATTTTATAAAAAAGAAACAAATTTGCAAAGCTTTGAAAATACAATCCCCCTTTTATTTGAAAGAGCTTTGTTTTGTTTTTTTGGAAACATTTCAAAAATCAAAAATGGGTGTAACAATTTTTTTCAAATCTTTCATTTTTAAAATGAGCGGCAAATCTTTTGATAATTGTTTTGGTACTTCTTCAGTTTAGCGCCCCATCTTTTTTTTCTACAAAACATTCCAAGTTTTGGGCCATCAAAATATTTCAAGCATTAAACAAAGCTTGAAACATTTTGACAGAACAAAACTTGGAAGGTTTTGTAGAAGGAATGAGACACAACCAACCATGAAGAAAGCACAAGTCAAGAAAAAGCTTGAATGATTGGACGTCTCGTCCTTTTATTATTATTATTATTATTTTATTGAACGTTTTTTACAAAGAAAAAACAGACATACATAATAAAATACAAATTAAGATATAAATATATATATAATTTTTATACCTAAGGAGTTTTCATGCAAAAAATCAGCTTTTTTAAACACTTTGAAATTTCAAATCCCCCATAGGGCTCGAAGTTGAACTAAAATGCGTTTTAACTTGATTCAATCGCTCAGAATCTAGGTTTAAAAATTTAATATGGAAAATCCGTTCGGGGAACACTTTCACAAGGGGCGCTTCGACACACCGTGTTAAATTTTGCGTTTTAATTGTAGTGTTTATTTTTTTGTCTAGAGGCAACATGGATGAAAACAATTATGATTCGCTATACGCGGCTGCAGTTTCTGAAAAGGAGCAAGAGGTTTTTTTTTAAAATTTTTTTTGTAAATAACTTTTTCTGGTACTATGTTTTTACAGATAATTTACGAAACTATTTGTTCTAAGAAAAATTTGAATGTTCCGAAAGTAGCTGATCGACTTTTTTACGTTAAAATTTTCGATGAAATTTTTGGGACAATTTGCTGCTGAACTTACTGAATCCGAAAAAAACGTTTTGAAATTCCATGGACTAAATTTTTGCTGTACAAAAGGGTCTCAAACATGAAAGCTATCAATGGAGATTTACTTGTCGTATTTTTAAAGAATTGGAACACTATAGAAAATTTGTTAGTGCCGAAAGTTTTGATAAATATGTTTTTTTTGAAATCTCTTTACAAATTTCAATTACGTATTTTTAGCAAACTTCTTTAGAATGGCCGTTGCAATTGAAAAAAGATTTTGTTTATTTTTTTACCGAAAGACAAATGAATTATGCACTACTTTGGTCAACTTTTTGGTCTTTGGATATATTTATAAACCAAATGATCGTGATTACAATAAATTTCGTGAAAGGTATGATTTATTGGCATTTATTAAGAATTTTTTGGGTGATAAAATGTTTAATTTTTTATAGATTAAGTGTTCCGGAAGATTTTTCTTATCCAACACAAGATGAAAGAGTGAATCGTTTTCTTTATATTGCAATCGCGTACACCGGTTGCAATATAAATTATATAAAGGACTTCGTGCTTTTGTTCAAAATCAAATGAATTCAAATGAATATTTTATTGATTGCGAAAGCGGACTTTATTCCTCAAAAAACGGTGGAAAGTAAGTTGTCCGACATTGGTAACCACTGTAATTTTTCCGTTTTTTATAGAGTTGTTCTTTTACAAATTGCCGCCGATAGATGGATCGCTGCCATAGATGTCTTTGTTTTAAAAAAAGAAGTTACAGATGAGCAATGGCGAGCATTTTTTGGCAAGTTATTTCGTCCAGATGTTGTGGTTTATGGATGGGGACTTTTGAATGATGCTAATATGATTAAATCATCTTTTCCGAAAGTTTCCCTTCTTGCAAATTTTGTTTGCTTGCAAAAAGTTAGTCAAAATTGTTCACATATCATCCAAAAACCACAGAAATATTCCCTTGATACCGCAGCAAAGTTCTTTTTGAATATTGATTTACCGAAAGATTGTCAAATAAATACTGCCGTTCTTAAACTAATCAAAAATAAAATAAAAATGCTATTCATTAAGTAGGTTTTATAACACACATGGGCACGGGTAGGGATTGCTAGGGGTTTGTCCCTAGTGACGTATAGTGTATAGTACGGGAAAATTGGAAACGTAACGTAAAGTAAAGCGAAAAAAAGAAAAAAAGTGAAAAAAAAGAAGATAAAAGAAGGAAAAAAGGAAAGAAAGGGAAAAAAGGAAAGGGGAAAAAGGAATAGTATTATTTTGCAATATTTGGGTAACGTAAATTAAATTTTTAAATTTTTCGGTAAAGTATCATTAATTTAAATTTATTTTCAACAAATGTATCGTATTCAGATTTAAAAAAGTATGATTATTGAGACAAAAAATCAGACATCAAAAGGAGGTAAATAAAATCAGTGTCTTCCGCATCATAAGCAAATGTTGATGCATCGGGAAATGCAAGATCATCTAATTGTGTTATTCTTTCTTCTTCATCATCTTCAAATGTGATGACTTCAGAAGTTTCATCATTCACGAAACGTTCAGGGGGTAAAAGTGGAGCAGGTTCTAACCCAGTATTTGGATCTTTGGAAGCGGGAACATTATCAGAGTATTTGTGACCCTTTTCAATCCAAAGATTTACTGCAGGGAGAGGATCATATGATTCTGGTGGTGGTCCATTTGGTAAAGCAAGTATAAATAGAAATCTATTTTCGAAAGGCTTTCATAATACCCTTTTGCAAGTTGTTTAGTACACTGAAAAAAACTAGGTGCATATTTACTCTAAATTGGGGGTAAATATACCCCAGTTTAGGAGTAAAAATTGGACTCTCCTAACTACAATGGGAGTAAGCAATCCTCAAAAATGGGAGTCAAATTACACCTAAATTTAGGGTATTATTTGGTCCTAAACAAGAGGCAAGTTTACACGGATAAACAGGAGTATATGTAACCCTAATTTACAATTTACCGATAAAGAGGGGTACATATACCCCTACTTTAGAGGACTTGGAAATACACCCCCCCCCCTTCCCCCAGCTCCACACCCGTATCCCTACCTTAAAAATACAGTAGTAATATGCAAAAAAAAATTTATTATACAAAAACAAAACAATAACTGATAACAAAAAAAACTGACATTTATGAAGATCTGTGAGCATTCAAAGAGTTTGGAGATCGCTGCCAATTGACTGAGGGTTGGCTTGTTTATCTGATTGTAAAATTTTGGCTGAAAAAATAATAGTTAAATGATTGCGATTTGTAAGAATAAAACTTGCCTGAAGTTGCCTCAAGATCTTTGTTGACTGCCATTCTAGAAGAATTCTGATGATCTTTGATATTCATTAATAATTAAATTATCCCATCGAAGAACCTCCTCATTGTTCGAAAAATTTATGGAGAATGATGAAAGAAAAAATTATCGATTGCTTATTGGACTATTATAAGAAGACAAAACCCCTCAGAAGTGTTATTATCTTTCTTCCAGGATTAGAAGAGATCAATCAAGTTGCAAATGATATTAAAGCGGAAAAAGTTTTGGATGGTACAAATGTTAGAATTGTTAAAATGCATTCGTCTTTAAATGTTCCTTCAGAAAAAAATTTTCCTCAGCTGGTAAGCAAAGTTTTAGAACTTAGCATTTTGAAAAGTTTGTGCGAAATATTGTATAAATCTGGTTTTAGATTCTTGCAAACAATTTTTGTCAAGATGGATATACTAAAAAATATTGTGAAATGGTCGTCGATAGCTGTCTTACAAAAGTAGAAGGCGTATTCATTGTTTATGGAATTTCTACGCTTTCTCTTGTCTGGATGGATTGAAATAGTGCTGTTCAACGAATGGGACGTACAGGAAGAACTGTTAATGGATATTATGTTTTTATGGCTTCACCTGGAGAATTTCGATATAATATGGAAAGCCCTGTTCGTGAAAAGAAAATCTCATCTGCATTACCTGTAAGTTTTTATTACCCTTTCTTTTTAACTTTTTTTGAATATGAAAATGTTTAATTTTAGAGTATCCTTCTTGCTGGATGTTAAGCTGGTGATACAATCAATAGCATTGATAAAATGTTCATTGAAGCGGAAAATCTCCAAGAAAATCTTATGCTCATGGGAAATAATGGTGGTATTGAATCAATCGCTGTTCCTCGTGTTACCGTAGCTGGAACTCTTATGATTAATATTGGTTTTGTACCTGGTCCAATAGCATCACTTGTTTATCATGGTCGTGCTCATAGTTGTCTTAGCATGCGCAATTTTTTGACTGTAGGACTGATTAGTCGATCGAATAGTAAGTTAAAATATTTTTTCTTTTGTGTTTAAGGATTAACAAAGGTGTCAGAATAGGGTAACAAGGTATGGGGTATCTGAAAATAGAAGAAACTTTAATTTAATCGGATTCTTAAGGCTGCAATTAACGGATTCCGAAGTCAAAAATTTTTTTTCGATTATTGAGGGAGAGGCGGTAATCGACCACGGAGAATCTGAAAATAGAGTCCGTTTTATTTTTAAAGATTCAGAATCCTGGATTCTGACCAGATTCTGGATTTTAAAAATTTTGTTAAACAGAATCATTTTTTTTTGAGTTTATAAAGTTAATAAAGTTGTTCATAATAAATTTTGAAACTTTTGTTAACATGTTTACAGTAATAAGTAATTTGTGGTAAAATGTTAACATGTTTGATCATCTGTCATTTTTTCAGTTTTTGATTTAATTTGTTAATTTGTTTTTTGAAGGACACCCATGGAGGTTTGAAATCACGGTTCAAAGGAGTTTTGTGGGGATTTTAGTTTTGGCGGATTTACAGGGGATATATGGGAATTAACCGGGATTTTTAGGTATTTTGCACAAAAAAGTAACAAAGGTTTAAAATTATTTGAAATATTTTTTAGCATGCCTAAGAGGACTGAATGGAAAATTGTCTTCAATTTATTCACATTCATATTTTCACATATTTTCATTTTTTTATGGTAAAATTATTTATATTATTTGTTTTAAAGTATTTACTAACAATGTTTGCTTCTGCTTCTGAAACTGTTAGCTGTACAAAAAAGCGCAAATACGATGGTCATACTGGAGAAGAATTTTTGGTGGAATCTTGTTCCAAAAAAAGAAAAGTTGAAAATGCTTATTATGAAGAAGAAAAATTTATCAAAAGAAGAATAAAAAGAATTACAAGATTAGGTGGGTTGTTTTTTTGTTTTTTAATAAATCATAGAACAAAATTAAGCATATTCTTAGGTGTTATTTTTAAATTTTTTCCTTTTTTTGTGTTTTGTGTTTGAATGCCAAACGCTTATAAAAAGATTTTTTTTCGGAGTGTTTTTTGTTTGCATGCTTACAAATTAAGAGTGTATATTTTTTTTTATATATACAAACAACTTTTTTTATCTTTTCTTTTTTCAGCAATTATGTTTTCGTGTTCTCTCAAAATGATGGTGACGCAGCAAACAATGGCTCCTCTGGCCCTGAATCTACAACGAGTATGTTTTTTTAAGCTTATACTTCACATTGTTTTTTTAACCGTTTTTAGCCAATTCTAATTTTACTTTTAAAGTTAATTCAAATTCTGCAACTTTAGAAGAATATACTAGTGATGCAATTAAACTCGTTAATGCTGTATCTAAAATTGTAAGTATTATAAACAAATTTTTTTGTTACCAAATGAAACGTGTTTTTGACGCATGTGCTTTTTTGACGTTTTTTTGCGTGATCTGTTGTCTTTCTATTACACACGTGGGCACGACTAGGGATTACTAGGGACTTGTCCCTAGTACCACGCGTCACGCGTAAGGAAAAATTTGGGGTCACGCGTAAAAAAAAGGGAAAAAAAGGAAAAAAAGAAAAAAGAGGAAAAGGGAGGGAAAAAAAAGAAAAGAAGGAAAAGGAGATAAAAAACCAAATGTTTTTACATTGTTTTTAATTAAACTTGAATCATATGAAAGCACCGAAAAATATATTTACGACTCGTATCATAATTTTTATTTAACATTTAATTTTTTAAACAAGTAGCAAAAAAGTTGTTTATTTTAATTTATTTAAGTGTTTACGTCGGGGGTTTTTTGTATGAAAGAAAATTGAAAAACCCCGTTCAATGATAACTGAACCAGGAGGAATAGCAAAAACTTTTTCAATCAGTTTTTTAACTTCACTGATTTGCCGATATGGTTCAACCGTTTGTATCGCATATGCCCAAAATTTTACCATATTTTCTGGTGTCATTTTAAAATAGTTAACTTTATCTTTGATTAATAAAAAATTCATTAAATTGACCATTTCAGTGGTTGTCTGTGTTACAGGACTTCCCAATTTTTTTTTACCCACCTGCACAATGTAAAATTTCAAAAGTTTTTCCTGATGCATGTGCTGCATTAAATCGCCACCATTGCGAAAAACTTTGTATTTTAAGTAAGCCGTTAAATATCATACTTCTCTTTTTTTTAAAAGCCTTTATTACAGATGGCGGATATAAAAAATGATGATACTTCTTTTAAAACATTGTTTTAACAAAAAGCTTTTTTTTTTTTTAAAGCTTTTCAATCAACAATAAGAATCATCCTGAAATTCTAATCTGTGAATGAAAAAAAGAATTTGCACCTTATAAGTTCTTGGTGCCGTTTTTTATTGTTTTTTGTTTTGTTTTGTGCCAGGAATAATAAATTTACTGAATCTAATTTTAAAAAAAAGACAGAATATTTTCAAAGGGCGTACCTTGGCAAAAAAGGAAAAAATTTGAGAAATGAAAAAAATCCAAAGGGGGGACCAAGACGAAAAAAGGAAAAAAAATTTTTAAAGTGAAAAAATTGCACAGGGGGGACCAAGAGCGAAAATACCACGCGTAAAAAAAATTTTTTTTGTCCCTAGTACCTGCCCACGTGTGTTCTATTATATGAGTAATATTTTTGTAGGAAGCGGCTGAGAAACAAAGTGAATCAAATTCTGATCTTGAAAAAATTTTTGATAATCATGCAAGTTACTTTCTTTATGCATTTAAAACGTTTTTGTTGTTATTAATTTTTATCTTTTTTAGGAACCGGTATCTGAAATTTCAACTGCGCCTCTTTTTGGTACCTCAACTCTTTTAAATGATTATTTCTTTTTTGTAATTTCGTTTTACATTTCTTTTTGGATTGATGGCACTATTATTTCAGAAACTTGCTACTTCAAATACCCGTGCAGTAAATCCTCTTTTTGATGTAATTCGATTTAGAGAAATTCGACATGGAATTCACCTCGAACTCCGCGATGGATTCTTTTATTCTTCAAGTTATTTATTTTGTCGTAATTATTCAAAATTTTAAGTTGTTTCTTTAGGGTGTTTCTTCTTTACAGATGAAAAAGAGAAAATGATTGATTTATTTCAAAAAAAAAGAATTCAAGTAACTAAATATGATTATTTCGAAACAGAAAATTTAAACTTAATTGTTTATCAGTTTTGGTTTCTTTCTGAAGCTGCATCAAATAAGTGTTCTATGGATTACCCGTGCTATAAAAAAGAACACGTAAAAATCTATGCTGAAGCCGTTTCACAAAGTTAATTCCGTACTTTATTATTATTCTTTGATTTTTTTTTTAATCTGAAGCGGAAGAAGAAGGTCAAATCTGATGTGTATGAACCGTTAATTTTTTTAATACTTATTCTGCTTTAATCCGTGTTTTTTTCATTTATACGTTTTAATAAAATTTCTTTTTTTTAAAGGGAGTGTCGAAGATAGTGAAAAACTTTTTACGGCCGTTTTCCGTCGTTCCAAGTGATGGGGAATGAAAAAGTTTGTCCGCCCGCACGCAACGAATGCATTCCCCATCACTTGGAACGACGGAAAAAAGTTTTTCACTATCTTCGACACTCCCTTTAACACTTTTTTTTCTCGCAAGGTGAAAGGACATGCTGATACAAAAAAGCATATCCCTTATTAAGATTTTATACCAGAAAATTTTAGTACATTTTACTTTAAAAATATCAAACAAATAAGAAAAATTATTTTTTTCTATTTCCATTAAAACAAATGTCCTTCCATTAAGAAGAAAATTATATAAATTCAAAGAAGGAAGGACATGCCTTTTAATTGAAACTCTTACAAATAATCAACAGAAGCTCAAAAGCATGTCCTTCCATTATATAGAAAAAAATGAACAAAATATGCATATGTTCGTCGTTGTTTCTTTTTTAATTTTTTAATTTTGAATGTTTCATTACCTGCAAAATTGCGCAAGTTTTGTGACTGACAATTTACAATTACCTTATTCTGCTGATAATGTAAGTTTTTTATTTTCTCAGTTGGATAAAATTCCAAGCATGTGCTTTCATATGGTTGATTAAATCTCTTTCTAAAAATCTTACAACAAAAAAATTATTGTTTTTTACAAAATTTTTTCGATGTTGTTTTTTTTTTCGTTTATATATTTTATAGTTAATTAACTTATTTGCGTTAAATTAATATTTCTTTTTTAGATCATTTTATCGTTCAATGGATTTGAACACAACTCATTTTATTCGTGCAAGGTGCCGCTTTCCAGGTTGCAAAATTAGTGCTTCTGCAATTAATACGCATCAAGATGGACTTTGGTTTTCTTTTGAAACAAGAAGGGGAACGTCCATATTATTGTGATGTTCATCGTAATGAAGTCAAACTCAGAAGCCTCAATTTCTCACTTATTAAGGAAACTGCTAAAGATGTTTTGCATGATAAATAAAAAGGATGGTACTTCACTCGTAGCACATTGGAAGCCCTTCATGTAAGTTTTTTTTTGATATTAGTTCATTTTTTGCTTGTGATTTAGATAGTTATGAAGTTTTACAAAGAAGAACATGAAAATGATCAAGAACTTGCTTCTATTCTTAGAAAGAAACTACAAAACAGTAAGAAATATATCTGACCATAGGCTATCAGATAATAGAGATCTGAGATAAAAAAATAAGATTGTACCAAAAAATTCTCAAATGTTACAAAAAACGTCCTATAAGCCGCTTAAACAAGCAAAAGAGTATATTTTGTTATAAATTTATACTTACATTTAAATTTATAACAAAATCAAATTTTTTTTCGATAAGTATCCCTAATACGTCATGTATAATACATGGTGGATTTTTTTAATATAACAATTTAAATTTATTTAAAGTCCACCCTCATTTCTATCAAATTCTTCGTCATTTACTTCATCGGTGAAAAAATAATTTTGGAAATTTTGTAATTGCTCCTCGAGAACATTGCTTTGTTGTGGTACAAAAACATGTGAATTTAAATTTTGAAGAATCACGCCGTTTTTGTTATCATAATAATCAGAAGACTGCGGAACTTCCATTGGGTTAAATTGGTTATTGTGATATTGCTGATTACTGCCGTTCCAATTTAAATCATGGCCAGATAGATCATGAATTGGCACACCAGAATTATAGATCTCCTAAAACTTATTTTTCATTTCCTGCAAAAACTTTTTTAAAAACTATCAACTTCTTGTGTATCCATGTTTAAATAGTCAAAGAAACTGTTTTGTTTTTGTGGCTCTTCATAGCGAATAGAACCATCCATTTGTGTATATTCATTCACTCGCTCATGAATATTAAATCCAGATGAAGACTGGAGAAATTGCAGTCTATTGTCGCATTCAGGTGTTGAAACATCCATATTTGAAATTTGAAAAGGTAATGAAAATGGTTGTGCAAATGGTTGTACTTTTGGGTGAGCCTCTGTGAAAGCCCCCGAATTCATTACCTAAAAATAATCATATTTTATTCTAGTCATCCCTAAAAACTAGCGTTTAAAAGGGACAAAATTCTTTAGTGGAGCAAGTGCTTTTAGTACGAAAGTTGCAACGACGGAGAATGCATTTGTTTGTGTTTTTTGTCAAACATTCACGGCGCGTAATAAAAGAATGCATCCATCTATCTCTGAGAACAATGGACGAATATAAACCTTACATATCACAGTTGATCCATTTTAAAGACTTCAAAGAGATACTAAAATACTCACATTTTTACTTTTTTCACATGTTTTGTGCTTTAATGGAATATCATCATAGTGAAGAAGAACATCAAGTTTAATTTGATTAATACATTCTGAACACATTTTTGTTTTGACCAATGTTTTCCATTCACCTGGTCCAGATTCATTGATTGCTTCTTTTCCGGTATTTGTTTCGGAGGCAGGTGTTTCAACGATTTGAGTAAAATCCATTACCATAAATGTTTCAATGATACCAAGTTGATCATTGCATTGTGTACCACATCGAGCACAACATTGGCATTTGTGCACTTTTTCATGACTTTGCTTTAAAATAAAGTCGTAGTCGTGTATTTTGTATTTAGTTTTCCATCTCTTTGTATCTTGAAAACTTCTATCAGTAGTTAAAATAAGCCTTCCCTTTGATGCCGTTGTTCTTTCTTCTGCTTTCTTTTGTCTATCTCTAGTTTTTGGTACACTTAAAATTTTTGTTGGTACAAAACTCAGATGCTTTAAGGCAACATTCTGTTTAACACTTATATGATTTTTAAATCCAGCTGTATATCCAGTAAAATATTCTAAACGTCCATATCGTGGGCATATATGTTTCAGATTGCAATCGTTGACTTCTAGTTTCATAATTTGATGTTGAGAAAGTTTACATGGAATTTCTCCAAGGTTATTATTGTTGATTTTTAAGGTTTCCATTCTTTTTGGCAATCTGTTCCATAAAGAACTGTCAAGGTCGGGGGGAAAAAAATTGTTGTAAGATAAATCCAAAAAAAAGATGTTATGAAATTCTTCAAAACCTTCTGGAATTGATGAAATGGAATTTTTAGAAGCTGAAATACTAATGAGATGTCGACAATTTACAATACCTCCAGGGAATTCTTTGAACTTATTATTATCTATCCATAAATATGAAAGTTGTATCAACAAATCAATATTTTTGAAAACAGAAATTTCATTGTTTACCAAATTTAAATGTATGATTGAATTGGGCAGAAAATATCCATTTAACTTTTTAATTTTATTGTTCTCCAAATCCAGATGTGTTAATTCCATGCCACCAAAATCCAATCCATAAAATTTTACTTTAGTTATTTGATTATTTTTTAATTCCAGCCTTCTTAAACTGGGTAAACATCTCCAAATATCTATCCAACAAACTTTTGAAAGGTTGCAATTATTTAAAAATAATCTTGTAATTCCTTCGGCAATATTTGGGCATACAAATTTTCCAAAGTTATTAAAAGATAAATCAACATGGGATAGCCAGAACATGGAAGAGAGTTTCTTTTTTAAGAATTTTGGCTGTAAATTAAAGCATAGTTAGGGTAATCTTGTTACAATCAATTTTGTAGCCAAAGTTCAGCTTCTTTTGCATTTTTAAAGGAAGGGTCTTACTTCTAACAAACATTTATTAATCTGAGAGTGTCCAGATTTGACATCAGTTTTATAGGAGGGAGCGGGTCAGTCAAAATTTTATGATCTTTGAAGTGCTGCATATTTTTGGAATTGCTTGGAAAAATGTTTAGGAATAATTGATTTTAGAAATGAATGGAATTTTGTGGACGAAATTCTGAGGGTATAAGTTTTGGTGGGTTTGGAGGTTTTTGATGTTAGGATTTTTGTCCATTTCAAACAAACTCAAAATGCGCAAAAAACTCTACACTGAAAAAAATGAGTGCTAAAAGTTACTAAAACTGGACGATAAAAAAAGGAATAAATATAGATCTACTTTTTTCAGGAGTATCCATTTTTGCATCCATTTTTTTTTTCAGTGTAGTCTTAAAATTCCCATTAGCAAAATAAAAAAAAGTTTAGGGGGAGACAATTTTTGTACCCCTTTTTTCAGCGTGTGCGACACCGATATTTTTTACTCGATATTTCTCAAAATCTTTGCCGAAGCCCGCAAAAACGACCACGCCCACATACCTTTAATCCTGCATTTCGTAATACGAGTACTCGAAATAAATAAAATCTTCGCATTGAACGAAGGATATTCAATTTTCCATCTCCATCTACTGTTAATTCATCAAGTGATTGAGGCAAACACTTCCATTTTATATACTAAATTAAAATCATAATTAAATTAGGCTATATTTCTCAAAATAATGCTAAACTTACACCAACACTATTTCCAATGATTAAACGTTCAAGCTCTTTCAACCTTTTAACATCCGATGGAATTTGTTTTAAATCAGTTTCAGATAAATCAAGCATGTGCAAAGTTTCTGGCAAAAATTTCCATGGAAACCCGTCATC
Organism: Panagrolaimus superbus; assembly: GCA_964035985.1. Lineage (NCBI taxonomy): Eukaryota > Metazoa > Nematoda > Chromadorea > Rhabditida > Panagrolaimidae > Panagrolaimus > Panagrolaimus superbus. The sequence continues at coordinate 30,780,745 of OZ038356.1, forward strand.
CGTTAATTCAGCATTGCAGGAAACATTTAACGCATTTAAATATTTTAATCTTGAAATTTTGGGTGAAATTCTTTTGATATTATTATCTCCCAAAGTTAAATTTATCAATGATTCTGGTAATGCTTCAAACACAAAATCTGGAATTTCTTTAATTCCACAATCATGAAACTTTAAACTTTTTAGCTTTTGACAATTTTTTATTCCATTTGCAAAAATTTTCCATTGTCCTGCTTCATCAAAGTCAAAGGGATATACTCGGCAAAGATCTAAGGTTTCCAAATGTGCAGCATTAAACCATTTTGGGTTTATTTTTGGTAAGTTTGCTAAAAAAAAGTAGAAATTTGATGGTACTTATTTTAATCAAAAAATAACTTACATCGAAATAGTTTAATTTCTTTTGTTTTAGTAAAATCTTTGACAAAGTTAATCCGTTTATCATTTGGCGCTTGATCTGGAATTTTTGAATTTTTAAATTTATGGTTATACTCGTAGGCACGATAAATTTAAAAGAAGGATGTGCACATCTTTCTCCTACGGCTTTGTTAAAAAATAAACTAACAAACTTACAACGAATATTAATGTTTGAATCAATATTTTGATTATATCGATTACTAATCCGTTTTTTCGTTTCATGACATAAACCATTAAAAGCATTCATTAAATCTGACATTCTATTATTATCTTCGGCTGGATTTGCAAGATTAAATCTTTCAATTTCTGTAGCATTAAAAGCCATTTCACGAAGATCTCAAAAGGTCAGCTTTAATAATACCTCTGTGTTTAAAAAAAAGATTTGCAAAAAAACCTGGATCACCATTTGCATATTCTTCAATTTTTTCCACATATTTATTAAAATATTCTTTTTGTGAAGCAGTAAATTTTCTGTTTGAATTAGCTTTTACCTAAAATTTGCATTTTTATAAAATTAATCACTTTCGAGCAAGTTTAAAGGGGGTGTCGAACTCAAGCAAAAAAAAATTATTCGGCAACAAGTATGTTTTTATACGAAAAAGTCATTTTTTCATGATATTTGCCAAAGTATTCAATTACTAGTCCACGTCAGTTTTTTTTCCCACATTTTACGATAAAAAAATTTTTTTTTTGTTTGGGGGGAGAAAAACTGCACCAGTACCATTGTAAGAAACTTTTTATTTTCAGATGTTTAATTGTTAACTTTTAATACTTACACAACGAATCCGAATAATTTTAACATAAATTTCTAAATTTAAATCATTATTCTTTGCACTTAGAAATTTTTTATTCATAAAACTGTCCAAGTTTTGACTGAACAATAACTTGATTTCAACATCAATATAATCATTTCCTTGTCTTACAGCATGTAACATGTCGCCCTAAAATAAAAATTAAATAAATGGACATATTTTCCGTTTAAAAACTTAATTTCAGTGAATATTGAAAAATGCCAAGATCCTTTCGAACAACAAGAAATTCAAAACCATCATCATCTTTTCCAACGATAAGTTCTGTCAACGCGTATTTTTCACAGCCATTTAATTTTGGAATATTAAAATCATATTGATCTTTTCGCATATATGATGCATCAAATTCTTTTTTGGTAAAACTTGTTAAACAAAATATTCGCATTTTTTTACCACCTAAAATTTAAGGTATTTCTTTAAAAGCGAAAATATTCTCAAAATTTTATACTTTTAATTACGACAAACAAAAAATTCACAATTATTTTTGTTATTTAAAAGCAAAAACATAAAATTTCATCATTTATTGATCAATTTTTTGTCCTTATCTGTTTACACTTTTTTTGCAATGTTACTCGAAAAAAAAACAATCTAATAAAAAAAAGCACCAAAAAAAAGAAAGCTGGCATCTGATTGCTTTATCGTTCTATTATCGCACTACAAAAAAATGAAATAATCACGTGTTTAAAGGGAGTGTCGAACTCAAGCAAAAAAAATTATTCGGCAACAAGTATGTTTTTATACGAAAAAATCATTTTTTCATGATATTTTTTTATTATAACCTATTTCGTGTTAAAACACACTTGTTGTAATACAACTTTTTTTTTGCTTGTCCTCGACACTCCATTTAAAAACAACGAAAAAAAATGGCGAAAACTTTATGCGTTAATGAGCTAAAAATAAAAACAATATTATAAAGTGTCATTTACCATTTGCACCTCCCCCCCCACTCATTTGCTTTTTGAAAAGTGCTATAAAATGGATCAAATATCCTCGAAGTCGTAAATAAATGCAATGCATAATATGCAGCGATTTTTTAGACTTTTCTCAGATTTTTTGTATTAAAGTGATAACCAAAAGTTGGATTTTCGGAATCTCCATCAAATTTTACATCTAGGTGGTTAAATAAAAACTTTGTAAAAAAACGTTTTAATTTCTACAGTATACCTCTCTTTCATTTTCTTTTGACTGAAAAAAAATGAAGGGGAACACTCGCGTTTGAGTTGCGCGCGGAAACAGTAAAACGCGGGTAGCGGGTTGTAAAACGCGGTTAAAGGTGCGGGTTGTAAAACGCGGGCGCGGGTTGTAAAACGCGGGCGCGGGTTGTAAAACGCGGGTAAGTTCGCGGGTTGCATGAATAAAAAGGAATTTTGCATTAAAGGATTTCTACTCATAGGGGGTTTGCATTAACGAATTTCTACTTATCGAGGTTACGCATAGATGGAATATGACTTATAAGTATTATGCATTAACGGATTTCTACTTATAAGAGTTATGCATTAAAGAGTTTTGAGATATAGGGGTTATGCTTTAAAGAGTTCTGAGATAGGGGTTGTTCAAAGATGGAATATGACTCATTGGGGTTATCAAGGCCGTACCCAGGATTGATTTTTGGGGGGGGGGGGGGGGGGCACAACAAAAAATTTTTTTCCAAAATACTAATTTTTTTTTCTTTCAATTTTTTGCGTCGAATTCAACTGTTTTTTGCTATAAAAATTTTTTTAAAATTTCATTTTGGGGGGGGGGGGGGGGCGGGCCCCTAAAGCCCCCCCCCCCCCCTCGGTACGGCCTTGGGGGTTATGCATAAATGGGTCCTTACTTATAGGGATTAAGCAATTGTACCAATCTCCCGTATAAAAATACAACATAATTAAAATTTTTATGATATGAAAAGCTTAACTGAAGCATTTTTTAACCAAACATAATTGAAAAAGTGGAAATTACTGTACAAAACGCCATTTCCATGCAACCCGTGACATTACCCGCGTTTTACTGGAACCCAGTTGCGCGTGCACGTAGCTACTCAAAAGAAAACTTTTTTTAGTCATCTGGCGTTGAATGAACATTTTGCCAGACATTCAATTACAAAATTGCAAAGTTACTTTGCAAATTGACGCTGTTTCGAAATACGAAAATGCTTTTTTTGAAAGCAAAAAGTATTTTTTCTTTAATTTTACAATCGCCTGTTTTTATATTTTTTTAATTTCAAAAAAAAAAGAAAAGTTGCAGCTATAAAAAAAGATCTTTTTTTTATCATTTTCGAATTTGAATATTTTATTTTAAAATTGCAAAAAATCTTTTAAACTAATTGTTAATATTTTAGTGGCATTTGAGATAAATAATAATTACAGAAATAAGAACAGCAAGAAAAAATCACTCATTATTTAAAATTTAAACTTTTTATACTTTTTGCCATGAAAAATATTTGAAAAAAAAAAAAAAAAATGCGAGAAATTAATTTATTCCGCACTTATGCAGTTTTGTTCCTCCTAAACAAAAATGAAAATGTTTTATCGTAAATTTGCATAAAAATGTTGACCTTTGGTTGAAACTTCAAAGGTGGTAAAGTGTACAAAATTTGGTTGCTTTTGTTTTTGGGGTAGCAAAAATGCACTAATACCTTTTATCAGTAGTTGGATGCTGTTTCGACAGATTTGATAGTTTTATCTTTTTTTATTCTTGGATAAAGTTAAAGAACAAAATGTTTATTTAATTAATGCTCGTTGTTTGTTTCTTGCAGTATTTGAAATTTTGAATTATTTTTTAAAAAATTTTACAAAAATTTTAAATCATTTTTAAATTTTATTAAAATATTCAAAAGCCTAAATCCATGTCTAATATATTACAATATTTTTAATATCAATCTTTTTTTCAATTTTTGAAAAAGTTGACGCTGTTTCGCAATGCGAAATTCCTTTTTTAAAAACAAAAAATGTTTTTTTCTTTAAAGAAAAACATTTAAAGATCAACAGCACCTGGCACAAATATATTTTTCTATCTAAAATAAAATAGACAGACAAATTTGTTCGACCATTTTTGCATCAATTTTGATTTTCATTTTTTTAAATTTTTTATAAAATTTAAAAAAATTCAAAAACACAAAAACCTGCACCAAAGCTTTTATAAAATATAAACAAATTCTCTTTTTTTCGAAATTTTTCAAAACATTTTTGGTCAAAAAAGGCCAATTTAAGAATTCAAGGAAATAAATTTTTAGCTGTTTTTATTTCCATTTATTTTTTTGTCTGACATTTTATTTTTATAGGAGCAATTTTTCAATTTCGAAATGCCATTCACAAAAAAAAATTATCAAAAGATTTGCCGCTCATTTTAAAAATGAAAGATGTGAAAAAAAATTGTTACGCCCAATTTTCATTTTTGAATTATTTCCAAAAAAAACACAGCTCTTTCAAAAAAAATTAAAGGATTGCATTTTCAAAGCTTTGCAAATTTGTTTTTTTTTATAAAATTTCATTTAAGAATCAAAGGAAAAAAATTGGTTTTTTTGAATATTTTAACAGCTTTTGATAACAAAATAAAAATTACTGTAAAATATTTTGTGGAAAAATAATCATGTAATATTTATTATTTTATCAATAAATATTTAAAAATATTTCTCATCATAAAAGTTCTCATATTTGTGCAGATTAATTTAAAATTTTTTTTGTTGATGATGGTAGAAACTTTTCTGCTAGAAAGGAATTAATTGTTGTAAAAAAATTCTATGTAATTATTACTATTTCGTTTTTTTAAAGAAAATTCAACGAAGACTTATTTAAACGATTTTAGTGTTAAAAATTAAAAGGCGACACGGCTTTTCATCTAATAATCATTTCATCTAATAAAATTTTTCATCTAATAATCATTTCATCTAACAATCATTTCATCTAAAATTCATTTCCTCTAAAAATCATTTCATCTAATAAAAGTTCGGCTAAGCAAAATCTATTGATTTATTGAAATTATAAGGTCAGTTCAATATTTTATTGATTTAAGCTAAAGCTTACAAATTTCTTGTAAATAAAATGCGCCAAAAAAAGCGTCAACAGATAAACAAATCAAATAATTATTGTAAAAATCAGTGTTCATTTTTGTCATCAAATATATTTATAAAAACATTTGTCGTTTCTATCACTTTTGCTTGCTGCTTTTAATAAACATCATAAAGTTTTTCTATTTGTTGTTACTTCAAAAAGGATTTTATTTTAAATATAAAAAGATCTTCAAAGCTATTTATGAATCATAAATTATGATCACAAACTAAATCAAATTCAAAGCTTTCTTCAAGTGACTATTGCTAATTTGATATATAATGGTAAGTTTATATATATTCTTTGTACTTGTTGCATTATATCCACGTTGTTTTAGATCTCTCAAAAAATGATTATTGTTTATCTTCAGTATTGCTTCTTATGTCAAAAGAATTATGAAGAATCTGCAATGAACTATCCGACCTTAAGGTATCAACCGAATTATGCACATACAGATACCGTAGAATCAACTGCTCATAATGTTACTTCAATACGATCGAATGCTGCCGAACCTATTTTGATTGCTTTACCATCACATGAAGCTTTGTCTCATGTTTATATATAAAACGATGAAATGTAAAGTTTTTCAAATCATGACATTGTATTCCCAAATTCGACGAAAAATGGCAATTTCCATTGCCATTTTTCGTTGAATTAGAAAAAACCAGAAAAATGTGGCAAATTTTATTTTGAATTAGGGAAATTGACAAAATGTGGCAATGTTTTTGCCATTTTTCGTCGAATTCCCAATAATGAAAAAAAGTGGCATTTTTTATGCCATTTTTCGTTGATTTCAGAGAAGAAAAAAAAAAGTGGCAATTTGAAATTGAATTTTAAAAAAAAGTTCGATTGCCATTTTTCGTTGAATTTGGGAGTACAACGTCATGATTTGAAAAACTTTACATTTCATCGTTTTATATATTGCGGGAAAGAATAACAAAAGCAACTTTCACAAGAATGTTTAGAAAAGTAAAACAGTTAGTTGGAATTAATGTATCACCTCTTCATTATCTCTGTGATTTTCAGAAAGCACAAATGAACGCATTTCATCACATGGCAAAGTATTAGCTGATATTGTTCAACTTCGAATTGGAAAAAACCCTTGTCAAAAACAATGTGCTGAACGGAAAGAAAATGATGCTACAAAAAGAAGAATTGTTAACACATGTGAAAATCAACCAGATAAACTTCAATTTGACAAGGATATTGTTGCCACTTTAATTTAATTAATTATATTTTTTACTTGTTTTTTTTAACTTTGACTTTGTTATTTTGTATTAAATTTTAATAAAATTATTGTCTTTTACTTAAAATACATTCTTTTTTGTTCGTAAGCTTTAGCTTAAATCAATAAAATATTGAACTGACCTTATAATTTCAATAAATCAATAGATTTTGCTTAGCCGAACTTTTATTAGATGAAATGATTTTTAGAGGCTATTAGATGAAATGATTGTTAGAGGAAATGAATTTTAGATGAAATGATTGTTAGATGAAATGATTATAACGCATTTTGTGAGAAAACGTAGTTTTCTGAAACTCAAATGGCACAAAAACAAAAGTCATATTAATTTTGGCTGTAATTCTCGGTATAAAGGTTTTCTGGGGCGTAGATTCCGAATTTGAATTCAGTTTTGGGGGTAAAGAATCTGGTTTTCGAGATATCAATACCTTGGGGGCTTTTAACGCCAATATCTGATTTGATGATAAAAGTTGTCAGAAGTGGTACCAAAATGTTCGCCTCATCGAGTTTAGTAAAGATAAAACTGAATATGTCGCAAAAACTTGGTTTTTTGTTTAATTTTGACTCTTTAAAAATTTGAAATTACAGTTTTTCCCCAAAAAAATTTTTTTTTTAACGTCACCGGAAAAATGTTATTGCAGATTCGGATTCTACGGGTCTTGTTACCCCTAAATACATATAGCATGTGCCATAGTAGCGACCTTTTTCGACATTGTTAAAGGGTGAAAAATGTGCGACTCAACATGTCCAACATCATCAAATATGCAAAACTTACGAAATATCTTATGGATCAAGTTCTGGTGACTTGTATAATGAAATATAGTGATGTGGGAGTATTCTGGGCAAGTTTCATCCACTTGGGACCAAAACTATCCATTTGGTACCAATTTGAACTTCCGATTTTGACCTATATGGTCAACATCAAATAAAATATTTTTTTCTTGGTAAATTTATGTAAATGTGCTCTATTAATGTTAAATATATATAGAAATAACGAAATTAAGGGTAAATTATTGAATTTGGGGCAAAACTGATTTTTGGGCATTTTTTAAAGGTACCTTTTTTTTACCTTTTTTTAGTTCATTTCCTAAGTGACTCGTTTTTTGAATTTTTGTAAAATATCATATTTTTTAACGTGTTTAAAATTAAAACTAAGATTTCTATTGTAAGTTTTTATGTGAGAATTTGAAAGAACAAATTTATTTAAGTCAAATAAATACAATTTAATTCATATTACTAACAAAAACAGTGAGTTTTTAACTGGCAAGTGTAAATGTATATTGATTTGGTGTATCGGCATACTATCGAACTTTTCAGTGAAAAATTTGCTCATTATTAATGACAAAGAAGTGCTTAATTGTGTAAAAAGTCAATTTAATAATCCATTAAATAATGCTGAGGAAGAAAATCCAGAGTTCAGTATGCCAACGAAGAGGTATGTTTTGGCAATAAAACAATATTAAAAAAGAAAAAATCAAAAAAACAATTTTTTTTGCTGCTATGTCTTGACAATTTTGTTGAAAAAAAAATTTAAAAAAAATTTTTCATTTAATTCAAACTTAAATTAGTACCATCGATGTTAGAGATATGAATTTAAATGTATCTAACTGACGTGAACGAATCCGGGTCGCAAATTAATGAAATTGGAGGGGTGTATATTCCATTAAAAATCTCATTTTGTCCTTTATGAATACAAAATACAAAGTAAAAACTGTAATAGAAGGAAAGACATATCCACAATGTCCTTAAGGAAGTTATGTGAGAATTTGAAATAAATTCAAATTCTCACATAAAAACTTACAATAGAAATCTTAGTTTTAATTTTAAACACGTTAAAAAATATGATATTTTACAAAAATTCAAAAAACGAGTCACTTAGGAAATGAACTAAAAAAAGGTAAAAAAAAGGTACCTTTAAAAAATGCCCAAAAATCAGTTTTGCCCCAAATTCAATAATTTACCCTTAATTTCGTTATTTCTATATATATTTAACATTAATAGAGCACATTTACATAAATTTACCAAGAAAAAAATATTTTATTTGATGTTGACCATATAGGTCAAAATCGGAAGTTCAAATTGGTACCAAATGGATAGTTTTGGTCCCAAGTGGATGAAACTTGCCCAGAATACTCCCACATCACTATATTTCATTATACAAGTCACCAGAACTTGATCCATAAGATATTTCGTAAGTTTTGCATATTTGATGATGTTGGACATGTTGAGTCGCACATTTTTCACCCTTTAACAATGTCGAAAAAGGTCGCTACTATGGCACATGCTATATGTATTTAGGGGTAACAAGACCCGTAGAATCCGAATCTGCAATAACATTTTTCCGGTGACGTTAAAAAAAAAATTTTTTTGGGGAAAAACTGTAATTTCAAATTTTTAAAGAGTCAAAATTAAACAAAAAACCAAGTTTTTGCGACATATTCAGTTTTATCTTTACTAAACTCGATGAGGCGAACATTTTGGTACCACTTCTGACAACTTTTATCATCAAATCAGATATTGGCGTTAAAAGCCCCCAAGGTATTGATATCTCGAAAACCAGATTCTTTACCCCCAAAACTGAATTCAAATTCGGAATCTACGCCCCAGAAAACCTTTATACCGAGAATTACAGCCAAAATTAATATGACTTTTGTTTTTGTGCCACCCCATGCTACGCTTTCTGACAAAAGGCGTTTTATTAGATGAAAAATTTTATTAGATGAAATGATTTTTAGAGGAAATGAATTTTAGATGAAATGATTGTTAGATGAAATGATTATTAGATGAAAAATTTTATTAGATGAAATGATTATTAGATGAAAAATTTTATTAGATGAAATGATTATTAGAGGAAAAGCCGCCGCGCCAAATTAAAAACCATTTTGAACGCTGTTTTTTCTCTCTCTTTTTTTGGGTTAAAGGGACCCAACGAGCATGAATAACAACATTCACCAGAGTTTTTCAGGCAAAAGCGCGCGAAATTTGAATTTTCATTGTTGCTCAAATCTTTTTTTGCAACAATGAATTTTTCATTCTTTTTTCGACACAAATGTTGCATTTTTTCATTTTTATAACGCTGTTTTTTTTAAATTCGAGCTAAAAACAAAAATTCGTCCAACACCATTTTTTTAAAATGATCGTATGAACTTGCTACTTTGTACATATACAAACAAAGATCAAAAAATAACTATGAGCTACGGGAGATGATCTCAGAAATCCTAAAATTTCAGAAAAATGCCAATTTTTGACAGTTTTTTTGATCTCAATAATTCAGTTTTTGAGTGCCTTCTATGAATTTTTCAAAAATACTTTTAAATGTACAAATAAACATCTTACACTATCAAAGAGCAAAAAAAAGTTCCGGCTCCTCAAAATGGACACATGTCCTCGAAGTTGAAAAAAACAGCGTTATATATTCGTTCTTTTTATTTTTGTGCTTATTATAATCCTTATTAAACGTGTCGTGAACTTTTTTAATGGTGGTGGTGGTGGTGGTATCTAAAATTATAATTATAATTATTATGTAAATTTGATTGTAAGCTACCTACCGATGGTTGTATTGGTGTTATCAATTAAACTTGTATTATCATTATTATTATTATTGATTGATGAATTTGGTTCCATTGTTGTTGCTGTCGAATTACTCGATTCAATCATTGCATCAAAATTACGTTTCATGATTTAATATTATTTTCAAAGTTCACATCAAATTCAATTCTAAAAATACTTATAAAAATAATTAAAAGGAGTAAAACATTATAAGCGAATAAAAAAAGAATGGAATTAACAAAACAGAAAATGATTTTTTATTACACAATGTTGTCTGTCAAAACTATTAATCAATAAACATTCGAAATCTTTCGTTGTAAAACCAAAATTTTTGGCGCCAAAAATATGATAAAGCCGCGTCGACGCGGCCAAATACCATCGCTTATAATATAGTTGTTGGTGCCTGATATACCGTCAATCAGGCACCAACAAAACAATTGTAAGCACTTTTCCAAAAGCCTTAGATACCTCATTTTCAACACTTTTGAGGGTAAAAAAGTCCAAGTTTTTTGTATACAGCCGCGTCGACGCGGCCATCCACTTTGACTTATAATGGCCATATCAAGTGGATGGCCGCGTCGACGCGGCTAAATACATGGCTTTTTTTATATAAAAATTTTTAGTTGCTTATATTGATTCCTAATGAATGAAAAGCATTGTAAGTTAAATAAATACACAATTAAAATCATTATAATCAATTTATTAGTTTTTTACAAAAATATATCAGTATAAAATCAGTCAGTTATCTCCAGTAGCCCAAATAATCATCTTGAAAGTAGCGATGACCGCAGCGACGACAAGTTGTTACAGGGATCGTATTTGGGAATTGAGCAGCTGCCCATAACCAATCTCGTTGATTAACGTACCATTGTTTGCACTCAAGCACGCATTCCAAATCACCACGATGGCGAGCTTTCAACTTTGCCCTAAAATGAAAATTTTTCTATATATAAATATACAAACAATTGTAAAAAAAATAACTTACACTGGACAAATACAGAAAGAGAAGTTAAATCTGTTTACCCGGCAATAAGTTCGAAGACCTCGAATGAGAAGGCTCCATATTACTTCTAATATTGCATCATTTAATTCCATTCTTTCCATTCTAAAAATAACAGGAATTATAATGAAAATTACAGTGTGAAAATAATTATAAGCTTACTTGGAGTGAGTCACGAAATGAGCGTTGAAGAAGAAATGAGCTGGACAAAATGAGCGTTGAAGAAGAAATAAGCTGGATGAATATTGTGGATGAGCAGATCAGTTAAATTTTTGACGACCACGACAATTATTGAGAGCTTTGATTAGTTGTTAAATAAAAAAAAATGAATGATGAAATTCATATATATAAGTCAAGAAAAGAGAATGTCAAAAATAGTTATTATGCTAATTAATATGTATACTTACTTATATATTATTTAATAATTTTTTTTATATTTTTAGATTCACTTTATTGACTTATAATGTTAGAAATGTATTAAAAATCATTGTAATCATCTTTTAAACCTTTTAAAATGATTTAAAATTCAAAAAAAATATTCAAAAAAGCCCATGTATTTGGCCGCGTCGACGCGACCAATTAATATTTTGAATTAAAAAGGCCAAATTTTTTTTTGAACGACTACCATATATTTATTTGAGCTCTATGAAGCTATTTACATGACTTATTGGGATTTACAGCCTTTCAAAATCATTTTAAGCGATTTACCGGCTTAGATTTGAAGATTTCTGGGGGAGAATATGAGGTTTTCATGACATGTATTATAATGATATAAAAGATATCATGTTAAATTTTTTTAAACCCATTTTTTCGACTTATAATATTAGAAATGTATTAAAAATCATTGTAATCACCTTTTAAACCTTTTAAAATGATAAAAAAAATATCGTCGTCGACGCGGCCAAACATTAAACGTTTCGCTTAAAGTGCTTTTTGTTTCTTTGAAACGACTATAAGTTTTGTGAGTCAGTGTGTGGCGCTGCGGTGGTCAAGGGGTAGTTCAGCTGCCCAAAGCACCGCCGCTGCGGCCAGATCGGATTCCACTCGGGGTCTTTTATCTAGGGTGGGATCCGATCTTGAAGACATGCTCATTCGAAAAATTTTTTTTCGTGCTTACATTTATCTTAAATTTACATAATTCACTTTTCTTAACTTTTTATGTCAGACATAAAAAGAAAAACATTTAAACCTTTTAGGCATACATTTGATGCATGAAAAAGTGAATAATAATAATAATAAGTGCCAACTTTTGACAAAAGGTGTGAAATGATGATTGAGGTCGCCAATTTTGGTCACTGGCTTATAATGATTTTCAGCAATTCATTTCAATTATAATTTCATATATATTCTCATCATCATGGCTGGAAATAACATTCTTTCTTATTTGATTGATACATCTGATGATAGTGATAATGGTGGGAATCAATTTTGTTACCCCCTCCAATATTATATCCATCAAATGATTCAACATTCAGAAACCGCCGAATATTACAGGGAAATAAATGAAACAGAAGTGGATCCCTTTTTGAAAGATGCATCAGAATCCGCCAATATTACATTTTGTCGATGTGATGAGTAAGTTTTTTTTCAAAAATTGTTTTAAATATTACTGATTAACTTTTTTTTTAGGCCACGAACTCATCCTCTTCAAGTATGGAAAATTAATAGTGTCGCTGGAATTTATCAAATGATGCATGAAAAGGTGGATCAAAGCCGCATTGGTTCTTCATTCATGAATCCAAGACCATCATATGAAGTTCAAATGCGCCAATGCGGCTTCTGTGATCGGCGGGCCTTTTGGCCTAATCCAATTGCTGATTGGTTGTGGCAAATGAAGGATATTTATAAGGTAAGTAGCTTATAATACTTTTTATCCTGTAAAATTGATTATAATCTTGTTATTTTTTTAGGTATTTCTGTTCCGGTGTTCCCGCAGCCGATGATCGTCTACTCCACCTCGTGATCTGGCATCGCAGGTGTATCCGAGGGGGTTTTATCAAAAAAGTTCTGTAAATATATTATTTTTGTTTTTGTTTTGTAAATATTTATTTGTTTTTGTTTTTCTTTTATATAAATTTTTCTTATTATTGAAATATTTTTGAAGATTTGGGGGGGAAGGGGAGGGGGACTTATAATATGTTTTAACGTTGCTCTGATATTATAAGTCAAGAGTAAAGTTAATTAATAAAAAAAATAGAAAAAAAATGTTAAAAATTTTTTTAAAAATGTTGGGGGTGGCTCTAATATTAATGTGGAGAACGGGCTTTAGCCAAAGCTACAACACTAACGGCACGCACAAGGACCGCCTCTCACATTTCTTCTCACTTAAACGGTCATCTTTCTTTTATATTTATTCCTTCCTTTTCCTAAAATCAAAGCTGTACCATTTTTATATTTCTCTTAATTTTGGCTATATTTATTCTTGTTAAGAAATAATAATAAATCAGTAATATTTAAATCCTCTCGCCTTTAATCGACAATCATTAATTCAAGAATATCATATTCGCTATATTATATTCGACATGGGGGCTCAGCGTTTATTTTGATCGAGACTGGTAAAAAATTTAAAAAATCACCTTACTGATTTCATCGTTATTTATTGTGCTGGTATACTGTATTTTTTGCTGTTTGTTGTTTGCTGTTGTATTGTTTGGACTTCATTTACCATTTGCTATTTCATTTTGGAAAATTTGCTGTTGCTGTCGCTGGAAAGTAAAATAAATTGGTTGTTCATTGTTCATTATTGTGATCGAGTGCCACTTCACCTTCGTCCTGATCCTTGTTCAAAGTAACTGCAGGTTGAAAAATAAGGTTGTTTTGGTTTTGTTTTTTTTTGTGTAAAAAACTTTGTCTCTCTTTCACTTTCTGACTTGAGTTTTTAAGTTGACCTTTGTTTATTTCTTTTTTTTTCTTTCCATTTGTTTAAAGTCAAGCCATCTGCGGATCGCTTGCATCTTTGTTGCAAATTTTCTTTCTTTTTTTTGTTTGGTAATTTGAACTGTTCATTCTCTTAGATCATTTTTTCTGATCTTTTTTTCACTGTCGGCACTTTTTTTTTAAAAGTTTTAACCGATCAAAAGCTTTTGCACATTTTTGTTTATAACAAATTTTATCTTGAAACATGTCAGGAGGATTGCGCTCTAGCTTAAATTTGGCGTTTGCTCGGCAACAACAAAAGATTCAAGAGGCACAAACTTTTATTGCTCAAAATGGAAATTTTACAGCTGCGCGAAAAAATCAAGGGGTCCGTATCATTAATAAATTAAAAACATCACTTAATGAATACGAAAGGGTTGATAATAAGTGGACAGAATTAATTGCATTAATTCAAGATGATGATGCCAGAGATGCTGAAGAACAACTTTATCAGCAATATGCGTTTACGGATAAAACAAAACATCCTTTTAAAATCATCATCTCGGATATTGAGGAAGCTATCGGAGAGATAGAAGCAGAAATTGATATCATTGAAGATACAATTACTGCTGCTGCTACCGCTGCCGCTACCGCTGCCGCTGCTGCTGCAGCCGTTCCTGCTCCAGCTGCTGCAGGTCCTACCGTAACCGTGCCAAGTCAAATTGTTTTACTTAATAATCCTGGACCTGAAACAAAGAAAAGATTGTTTTCTGGTAATCCAGAGGATTATAAACAATTTACTGATGAGTGGCAAAGTTCTATTGGAAATAGAACAGATTTGACTAATGTTATTAAGCTTCAAATGTTAAAACAAAGGGTTGATGGTGAAGCTTATGCAGCTATAAGTCGTTTTTCTGCTGATGCAGAATATCAAGAAGCTCTTGATAAGTTGAAACAACGGTTTGGACGTGAAGAAGAGGCAAAGGCCATTCTTATTAAAAAACTAAGAGCACCGATTAGTGATAAGCATGATCTCGTTGCAGTTCGAAAATCTTTTGATGAATTTGAATCTTATCTTACCTCCCTGGGCGGATACGGTGAAGATATTGATGCTCTAGATTTTAAGTTAATCTTAAAAAGTAAACTTCCTGATGAAGTGTTGATGAAGCTTTCGGATTATGAACGGGGATTACCAAATGCAGTAGCTATATTATCAGATTATCGAAAACAAGTTGATCTTATTATTTCTGATATGAGAAATGTTTATGGAAGATTTTTGCCTCGAAATTATCAATCAAGGCCTATAATCAATCCAAAACCTGTTGCATTTGTTTCTTACAATAATCAAAAGCAACAACGTCCACATCAAGGTGGACAACAAGTGGTTCAACAAGAGTATAAAAAAGTTACTACTTTTGTTCCAAAATGCCCTTTCTGTGAAGGCATGCATCGCTCTGATGATTGTACTAGTTGTACGACATTGGCAGATGCAACACAAATTGCTAGAGATAAACGGTTATGTTTTAAATGTTTTAGAGGAAATCATGCTTCTGAACATTGTAGAGTACATCTAACGTGTCAAAAATGCTCTCAGAATCATCATACTTTGCATTGTAAAATTAATGCAAATAAAAAGTCATTTGTGGGAAAAAAGCCAGGTGAAAGGGCAGTTGTTGCAGCAAATAAAGTTGTTGCACAAAAGGGTGATACTGAAGTTATGTTGCTTAGTCGAGAAATAACAGTATCACATCCTGATAATCCAAAAACGAAGAAAAAAGTTCTCGTTTTTATTGATAATGGTGCACAAGTTAGTTTGATTGATAAGGATTTAACTAAAGCACTGAAGTTGCCAGTTCAAAAAATTTCTACTGATTGTCAAGGACCAACTGGTGAAATTTTTGTTACAGAAGGTAAATATAAATTAAATATTCACCTTGAAGATGGCACAAAATATTTAGTTCAAGCACTTGGTAGTTCAGATATGATTCATAAATTTACCGTACCCACTGCACCAGTTGAACAGTTTTTTGATGTTGCTCATGAAATGAAGCAACCGTTAACAGTTAAGCGTGATAGTCCAAAAATTTTGTTATCAATGAAAGAATTTGCGGATCTTGTTGCTGATCAACCAAGTACAAAACTTGGAAATGGATTTTTCTGGATAAAATCCAAGTTGGGGCCCTTGATTGGTGGTGAAGGTAGAGTTGTAAGAAAACCTTCGAGACCAAAAAGCCCAGTAATTGCTACAATTGTAACAACAAATGAAGTTGTTGAAGGTAAAAAACCAACAGTTGCAGCGTTTATCACAGCGAATGATGATAATACTGTAGAACATGATGCTGAACAAGCACATGAAGATGAAGATGTAGCAGTAGTTGCAGAAACACTTGAAAAAAGTGATAGTCTTCGACTTCAAATAAATGATAATCTCAGCAATACTAAAAATTTTTTGATAGTTGATAAAAGTAGCGTTGATGTGAAGCAAAATGCTGCTGAAAAAGATGAAGTAAATAATAATCCAGTTATCGCTAAAGTTACTGCTGAATTAATAACTTCTGATCCAAAATATTTATATGATTTGGAACTGATGGGGATTGTTGATGACCCCAATGCTGATGAACATAGGCTTTTTAAGCAACGTTTCCTTGAAACTGCTGAACAACTTTCAGATGGACGAATTGTTGTTGAACTCCCTTTTCATGATCTAACTAATCTTGGAACAAATTTTAATAACTGTATTCGAAGATTAAGTTCACAAGTTAAAAGATTTTTGCGTGATCCTGAATATGCTGGACTATATAAGAAAGGTGTTGATGAATTTCTTGAAAATAAGTTTACAGAAGTTGTTAGTAATGAAGTTTTAAATGATTCTGATACACATTTTATGCCTCATAGCTTAGTTATTAAGCCTGGAAAAACAACTTCTGCACGCCTTGTTTTTGATGGTTCTTGTAAAACCGAAAAAGGTGAATCTATTAATGATAAGCTTCTGACAGGTGATAATAGATTACCAGACCTTACTGGTGTCCTCCTTCGTGGACGACTTTATCCTATTATTGTTGCATCGGATATTAAGAAAGCCTTTCTGCAAGTTCACCTTAAAGATGCTTCAAAAAAATATGTTCGATTTCTCTTTATCAAAGATTTATCAAAACCATTAACAAGAGATAATATAGTTGTTTATCAGTTTTGTGTAAATCCATTTGGGCTTGGTTCAAGCGCCAATATTTTAGCACATGCAATTGAATTTCATTTAAAAAAGTTTGCACGTGAACGTCCAGAATTTGCTCAATACTTGCTACAAGTTCTACGAAATAATTATGTGGATAACCTTTTATTAGGGTCAAAACTTGTTGAAGAAGCTATTACTGCAAATGAAATTGTTAAAAGTGCATTTGCAGCTGCACAAATGGATCTTCGTGGACACGTTAGCAATAGCCGTGAAGTAAATAAGCATTTTAATGTTGATGAAAAAAGTTTTAATTTGTTAGGTCATGAATTAATTATTGCAACGGATGAACTTATATTTGGTTGGAAAAATTTGGATCCACTAAAAAATCCAAAAACAAAAAGAGCATTACTTTCATTTGCTGCTAGTTTATTTGATCTCTTAGGTATACTTGAACCGCTTCGGGTACCTATTAAACTTCTAATTCGTCAAGCTTGGGATCATAAATTAGATTGGAAAAGTTTAATGGATAAAACATTAATTGATGATGTAAAGGTTCTTTATGATGAACGTGTTCAGTTTTCTATCCGTATTAAACGTAATGTTTTTGAAAATGCTGATCCATCAAAGGTTCAACTCCATATTTTTGCAGATGCTTCCGCACAAGCTTATGGCTGTGTTGCATATTTACGGTATTTGGATAATAACAATAAGTTTCAAACAACTTTAATTTTTGCTAAAAGTCGTATTGCTCCACTTAAACCAGTGATGACGATAACAAAACTTGAATTGACGGCTACGGCATTAGCACAACATGTTGCTGAATTTCTTAAAGCTGAAATTAAAGATGTTTTGATCATTGAAAAAGTTGTTATTTACACAGATTCCACTACCGTACTCTATTGGATTAAGAATCCAGAAGGCAAAGGTCGATATGTTATTAATCGAGTTAATAAACTAAATGCTAGTGATGCAGAATTTCGTCATGTTCAAGGTACAATTAATCCTGCTGATTTAGTTAGTAGAGGATGTTCTCCATCTGAACTTGTAAATAATCAATTATGGTTTGAAGGTCCTACATTTCTTCGGAAAGCAGAAGCATTTTGGCCAGTTCAACCTAATTTAGAAGCTGAAAAACTTGAACCTCTCATAGTTGCAACTCTAAAACTTAATGATTCAAAAAAGATAATCATAAACAGTAAAGCTGCACTTGTTGATGCAACAAAAGTTCGAAATTGGCAATCCTTAGTTGAAACATATGCTGTTATCCTTAAATTTTTATCAAAAAAGTCAAAAAAGTTTAGTCAAGCTTTGTTTACAACTGATCTACCTGATGAAATTCAAATTTTAACAAAAGCTGAAGCTATTTTAATTAAACAAATTCAATCATCAGCTGAATTAACCGTTGAAAAGTTTATTGCATTAGATCTCTATGCAAGCAAAGGTTTAATTAGGAAATATTGCAAGGTTAAGCTTGAAGATGATCCGGTTTATTTGACAGATTGTCCTGAAACTCGTTTATTAATTTTACAGATTCATACAAACATGAATCACGGTAGTGTTGCAATGGTTTTAAGCCAACTAAATCAACGTTTTTATTTGCCAAAAGCAAGAAGCATTGTTAAATCCACTTTGAGAAATCGGTGTATGGGCTGTAGAAAGGCAAAAGCTGTGCCTTTTGCTTTACCATTAATGAATGATCTTCCAATTTTTCGAAAATTTGGGAAACCTTTTGAAGCTGTTGGAACAGATTTAGCAGGTCCTTTTTCTGTTAAACTCGAAGGTGTTGCAGAACCAAAATCCCATTGGATTGTTCTTTTCACTTGTTTAAGCACCCGAGCAATTCATCTTGAAACGGTACCTAGTTTATCAGGTGAAGCATTTATTGAAGCGTTGACAAGAATGGTTTCAAAAAAGGGCATGCCTTCTTTCATTTTTTCTGATAATGCAACAAATTTGACAGTCACCGCTGCTACCGTAATTCCAAAATGGATCAATGCTGAAGATCCTGATGTGATGAATTATTGCACATCAAGAAAAATCCGTTGGAAATTTACCACTCAAAAAGCTCCTTGGGCTGGTGGTGTTTATGAATCCATGATTAAACTCTTAAAAGTTAATCTAAAAAAGGCAATTGGAAGAAAACATTTCACTTTCTGGAAATTGTTAACTTTAATTAGTCAAATTGAAGCATGGGTAAATTGCCGCCCATTAACATATATTTCTGATGATAGTAATCAAATTGTTATTCGTCCAATTGATTTTCTCTCTCCATTTATTAAACCAGGTCTTCCTGCCATTGAAGTTGACAGCCAAGATCCTAATTTTTCACTTGGAAGTAATCATGAAAATCTTGTAGCATTATGGGCAAAATCACAGGAATATTTGACAAAATTTAAAGACGGCTTTAATAATGATTACTTAAAAATGCTTAGGGATCGCAGTCGCCATCATCAACAATCTGGTAATGTTGTATACCGTACTCCACGTGTTGATGAAATTGTCATTCTTCTCGAAGAAGGTGTTTGTAAAGAAGTTTGGAAGTTAGCTAAAGTTGTTGAAGTCCTTCAAGGATCTGATGGACGTTGTCGTAGTGCTACGATAAAAACGCCAAGTGGAAAAATTTTGAAACGACCAATTAATCATCTTTTACCGTTAGAAGTAGATGACGTTTCAATGTCAAAATTATCGAAACCGATAAAAGCTTCTCATCTTCGTAACCTTCATCTTGGTGATCCGCTTGCATTTGAACATGAAAAATCACTAAAAAGTAGTAAAGAATCTGTTAGCACTGAAGACAAATCTCCAGAAAAAGTTCATCAAATGCGAACTCGAAGAGATCCACGTCAAGTTATGTCAGTTTTTCGATTAAATCCAGCATTTGTATTAATTTGTTGTTTGATGTCTTTATTTAGTTCAGTTTTAACTGAACGTTGTCCAAGTAATATTACTCTTGAAAAAGTTTACAAATCCTCTTGTAATTTAAAAAGATTTGCAATTTACCGTTACGGTTCAGGTTATTGTTGGGAAGAACATTCTTGTAATACCGTACAATCAGTTTCATCATTTTTAAATAATAACTGTGAAGCTGAAGAGAATTGTAATTGTCCCAGTTGGGCTTATGCATGTTCCAGTGGATTTTATAACCAATCACAGATTGGCAATTCCACAGCAAAATATACCAAAGTTAAACAACTTTTAACGCTGCAAAAACCTTTATATTGTGCTTTTAAAGATGATAATCCTCTTTGTCATCATATTGCTAAGAAAAAAGAATTGATTCAAGTTCAATTGTTAGATGATACATTGCATTTTGTTAGTGAAATGAGTCTCGTTCACCAACAAGTTCATAATGAATCTTTTAAATGCATTGGAGGTGGTAGTGATGGGTTCGATGGACCACCAGAATTTTGCAATACTCAAGGTGAAAGATGTTATGTCGATGCTTCTTCTGTTTGTGTACCAACATTCATTGAAAAACATTTTTTACAAACATCACACGGTAATGTAGAAATAAAAGCATGGGGATTAGTTAGTCAAAATGTTTATCTTCATAAACAACCTGTATTTTCGGACTTTAAAGCAACTTGTGATAAAGGTACACTTGAAGTTAAAGGAACTGAAATTCAAGATATTCTCCAAATTGATTATTTAAAGGGAGTTGAATTTGTTAAAGCTGCACCTAAAATTACTTCCCTTTCTATTCCAAAACGTCTTATTAATACTGAACAAAATGCTACAATAACATTATGGAGAAAAGGAATTCGTGTAGCATCAGTTGTCCAGCTTTGTAAGAAGACCGATATTTGTACTCTTGTTAGTTTTGGACCCGAATATATAATCAATAATTGTACAAGATGGTGGCAATATTGCATCATAATTATGCTGATTATTGTAATCTCTCTCGGTTTAATTGAATTATTTTTTATTTTTTCTCGACGAAAACGTGGCCCACGTGCACGGTTTTTAAAATTATTGTTTGAAAAGTTTTTTAAAATTAAACTATTTAAACGATCAGCAGTTAATAAAGCTGCTTCACCTGAAAATATTGAACTCGTTGAACTTAGCCAAGATGAACGTAGAAATGAAAATGCAGATGCATCATTAACTTCGACTTCACAAAATACCCCACCAACTCCTATGATTAGATATAAAGCATCTTCTCTTGCACTTTCTATTACAATTTGTTTTATGATATTATCATCGGTTAATAGTGCACATCAAGTAATCAGCTTTCAAGCAAAAAATGATTACTGTATTAGAAATTCTGCTGGGATAAAAAGTTGCCAACATAATAGTGTTACACATTTTACCATTATGGATTCGGATAATGTTGAAATGTTATTTGAAGACGATATCAAAAATCCTCAAGCTAGTTTATCAGTTACCGTAACACCCAAAGCAACTTGCCAAAAAGGATTTTCTAAATTTTCGAGATTAGTCGATATTAAAGTTTATTCATCAAAAAGATGCCCTGCTTCTGGATCTTGTATTGATGATGTTTGTCGAACAGTATCACCAAATAGTATAATTCCTGAATTAACATTAGTAAATATGTATCCAGGGGTTACCCAATGTACTTCGAGTTGTGGTTGCTGGGGATGTGGCTGCTTTTTATGCTACGATTCTTGCACATTTTTTCGCTTTTATGCCCAACCAATTGATGAAATCATCTATGAAGAGTTTTCATGCAGAAAATGGATTATGGGGGCCGATATTGAAACAATTTTTCGATCTCAAGGTGCAAATAAAACTGAAAATTTTCATCTTGAAGAAGGTATGGTTCATGAACTTGAACATTTTAAAATTTCTTTACCAGCCGTTAGGACATCAGATGTCATTTCCTTCAAAAATTTCATTTTTGATGGAAAAAGGATCGCTTTTGCTGATGAAGTTTCATCCAAAGCTATGAAACTTTTATCCTGCAATAGCAAAAATGCTGCAACAAAATTGCAGTGTAAAGTTAGAGAAGACGCTTGTCACTGCTTACCAGCAGGTGACGGCGTTAACTGCATATGCTCCCAAAACCATATAATCAAAAAACAACTTGAAGGGTCCTTTTTCCCTTCCGAAAAAGCACAAATTCAAGTCATTGATAATACTTTATCATATGCACTTGAACGAGCAACAACAGATATAATTGTTGAAACTCAACATTTGGATGTTGTAACCATTATTGATTACAATAATTGCCATCTTTTTCATTCTGTTGTCCAAGGATGCGCAAATTGTCCAAGCGGAGCTTTTATCTTAATGGCATGTAGCAGTGATTTTAACAAAGCTTTTGGAGTTGTTGAATGTAGTGAATCTTTAAAATTTTCACTTTTATGTGATAATAATATTCACGTCGTCACCACTGATTTTGATCACAATGTTATTTCTTTAAATTGCACATTAAAATGTCCAGCCAATGTGGAAAATTTTAATTTAAACGGCACTTTACAATTCATTGATGAGCCATTCAGTTATTTTAATAACACTAAATATTCTTCTAATATCACTTGGTACCAAGCTACTTCTACATTTTTTGTTAAATTATTAAACAGCTATAGCACTGTTTTAATTATTATTGTTATTTTTGTTGTTGTAATTTTGTTGAAATGAATTTTATTTTTTTTTGTTAATGATTAAAAATAATGATTATGTATTGGTGTTTAATTTTTTGTTTATTTTAATGTTGAAGTTGTATTTTATTGTATTGATGAAAATATTTTGCTTTATTAAAACTCATTACTTCTCATTTCTCTGTCTTACCAAATATTTCATATTTTGTAATTAAATAACACCAATACCATGGACCCTCATTTTTTTGGGGGGAGTGTGGAGAACGGGCTTTAGCCAAAGCTACAACACTAACGGCACGCACAAGGACCGCCTCTCACATTTCTTCTCACTTAAACGGTCATCTTTCTTTTATATTTATTCCTTCCTTTTCCTAAAATCAAAGCTGTACCATTTTTATATTTCTCTTAATTTTGGCTATATTTATTCTTGTTAAGAAATAATAATAAATCAGTAATATTTAAATCCTCTCGCCTTTAATCGACAATCATTAATTCAAGAATATCATATTCGCTATATTATATTCGACAATTAATTTAAAAAAAAATAGAAAAAAAATGTTAAAAATTTTTTAAAAAATGTTGGGGGGTGGGTCTAATACCCGAATGAGCATGTCTATAAATCGGGTCCCTCTCCGGTAACCATATCCTGGAGAGGAACCCGATCTGGGCGCCGCGGCGGACCTTTGGGCAGCTGAACTACCCCTTGACCACCGCAGCGCCACACACTGACTCACAAAACTTATAGTCGTTTCAAAGAAACAAAAAGCACTTTAAGCGAAACGTTTAATGTTTGGCCGCGTCGACGCGGCCAAACACATGAACATAATTTTTTTTTGAAAAAAACTATATAAATATTTTTTTTATCATTTTAAAAGGTTTAAAAGGTGATTACAATGATTTTTAATACATTTCTAACATTATAAGTCGAAAAAATGGGTTTAAAAAAATTTAACATGATATCTTTTATATCATTATAATACATGTCATGAAAACCTCATATTCTCCCCCAGAAATCTTCAAATCTAAGCCGGTAAATCGCTTAAAATGATTTTGAAAGGCTGTAAATCCCAATAAGTCATGTAAATAGCTTCATAGAGCTCAAATAAATATATGGTAGTCGTTCAAAAAAAAATTTGGCCTTTTTAATTCAAAATATTAATTGGTCGCGTCGACGCGGCCAAATACATGGGCTTTTTTGAATATTTTTTTTGAATTTCAAACTTTTCCCCCTATATTTTTTTGAACTTATAATAATAATTAATGCATAACAAACATTGTAAGTTATAATTCAAACAAATTTTATTAATAAAACTTTCAAAAACAACATCAGCAAAAGAAAAAGATTAAAAAATAAAAAACAACATTAAAAAGTTATTTTTGTTTTTCTTCCATTTCTTTTGGTTCACGAGGAGCAGGAGGAGGACTTTCAAGAACTTCCATTTCTTTTGGTTCACGAGGAGCAGGAGGAGGACTTTCAAGAGGAGGTTCACGAGCAGGACGAGGAGGAGTACTTGGAGGAGCAGATGGTCCACATTCACAAGGACGACAATAACGATGAGGACGAGATTGTTGTTGCGATGGACGATACATATATTCCAATTCCAAGATATCAGAGAAGGGGATGTTGACTGGGGTATAGCCCATCACAACACAAGTTGTGCACTAAAAAATTAAATTATAATAACAAACAAGAGATAAAAAGCATTGTAAGTTAAATAAAAATAATAATAAAAACATACTTCATTACGCTTGCACCGCGATTAAGAACAACATTTGGGTGTTTGTTGAGTTGAGTCCATGTTGATGACGAAAGCAATCTAAAAAAAGCTGATGTTACTTATAATAATAATTAAAAGGAGTAAAACATTATTAGCGAATAAAAAAATAAAAATGTTATCACAAATTGAATAAATAATTATTAAAAAACAAATCAAGAATAAAATAAAAAAAGAAGGAAAGAAAGAAAGAAAAAACAACAACAATATTCAATCGCGGTAGGAACATTTCATTCATGGTAAGTATTAGCTGGATATGGATCAACAGCAACAGAAGCAACAGTTGGATTAGTTGCAAGAGAAATAGTTCGAGTTGGAGTACGATGAGAATGATGGCCGACTTCGGATGATGAAGCACGAGCAGCATGAGGTGGATCAGATACTCTGACAGTATTGATACAGAGATCACCATTGGAATAACCTGTAGCAGGTTCAGCAAAACGTAGAGTTTTGACATTTGGCCGTCGAGAAGGTTCACTGGATTGAAGAGCAGCATCAGAGTCGGAACAATCGAAAAATGAACGACGATTATTATGCTTTTTTCGACAAACCTTTTCGATGTGGCCGATCTTCTGGCAGAAATGGCATTGAGCATTACAGAGTTTGCAGGAGCTACGACGATGTTTGTCACCACAAGTAAAGCAAGGCGAAAAGTGCTTCTTTCCCTTCTTTAAAGAATCTCGATGATTGGCCGGAACTTCTTTGAACAAATTAGAATTTGATTCAAATTGATGAAGAACAGAGTGGCCGCTTGTGGCAAAAGCGAGAGTAATCCTGAAACTTTCAAAGAAATTAATGCCCAAAAGAGTTGTTGGAATATCAGCAACATGTATTTTTACATGAGCAGCATGTCCCTTAAGTGTAACCATTGCCCGGAAAGATCCACGGATCTTTAATTGATATCCATTAGCCATAAGAGCAGTGATGGCTTTTCCAGTAAGAGTAGGACATCCAATTCTTTGATAATCATGATCAGACATGATTGTTACATCAGCGCCATTATCGAGTTGGGCCGTGATAGTAACATCATTGATACCAATTTCAACCATGTGACGTTTATCAGCAGCAAAAGGAACAGGTTGAGATACCTTTTGGATATAGGTGGAGTTAACCGATACCCGCGGTTTTGAACATTGATTGGCCGAATTTCCATTGGAGGATTGAGGCTTTGAGGCAGCTTTTTTACGGCATACAGCTTCAATGTGGCCAATGTTGGAGCAAAAACGGCATACAGCATCTTTGAATTTGCAATCTTTGCGATAATGATTGCCACCACAGGAGGCACAATCTAAATCATTATTAGGCCCATCCCCTCCCTCTTTAAGAGAAAAACTTGCTTTTGTTGAAGTATTCTTCTTTTGGACAAAGTAAACATTCGGGTTGACGACCAAACGTTGATCACGATGTGTTTGAAGAGCATTATCCATAGCAGTAACACATGCGTCCATAGATGTAGTAGGATCTTTGTGAAGAAGATTGAGTATTTGCATGCGAAATGATTCCAAGGCCGGATGTTTCATTCCAAGAAGCATACACATTGTTTCCGCAGCAACTCCATCAAAGTTTGCAACATCCATAGCACCAACTTGTTCACGTACCCGTGCAGCATATGCAGCAGGCGATTCATTTTCGGGACCTTTCCAGTCCATATTGAAGGCCGCATAACGTTTAGCGAATACAGATTCAGCACGATCATATAGACGAACCATAGTTGCTTCAAGTTTAACAAAATCTTCCAATGTTTCTATTCGATCAGGTAATAAAGCCCGGCAAACTTCTTCAAAAGTTTGGCCGTCGAGAGCAGTGATGTGCCCGACATTTTTTATCGACTCCGACTCCGACTCCGACTCCGGAGTCAAATTCAATCGGAGTCGAATCTATCGACTCCGACTCCGAAAAGCGGCATCTTTTTCTTTGATCTTTTGGAATTAGTGACTCCGACTCCGACTCCGGAGTCGGAGTCGATGTGGAGTCGACTCCATCGACTCCGGAGTCGGAGTCGCAACAACACTGGTCGAGAGCACCAATTGCAAGAGCACACTTTTCACCATCTTTTAAAGTTTGTAGGCGGAAAATAGACTTGAGTTGAGCGAACCAAGTTGAAGCACCACTAACTTTTGCAGGATCAGGCCGAAAAGATGGAACATTTGGAACAGTTCGATTTGAAGTTTGAGTTTGATGTTTAGCCATAGCAACAGCAAGAGCATCCGCAAAAGCTTGTTGATCCATGGCCGGAGCAGCAGTTGATTTTTGTGAAGGTGTAGGTGTCATTGATATATCCTATAAGATATTAGTACACGCAAAACACGCAACACGAAAAATAGTATATTCACAGATGAATAAGGCTTTCGGGGGAAAAAAGAATTTTTTTTGAACCAAAATAAAGATAAATTGGCCGAAAAAAAATTGTGATTGATGAGAAGCAGATAAGAGTCTACTCTCGTCACCAGATTTGTTATATCCGCGAGATAAACAAATATTACAACGACTATTTATTACAGACAATAAATATAAACAGACAAAACAATAGTAAATGGATATAAGGATATATCCGAGAAAGAAGACAGCGAGCGGAGCTGTGTAAGTAATAAGCGAAGAATGAGGAACGCAGCAAAGCCAAGAGAGAAGAGAAGAGGAGAGTTGGCTGAGCGTTACTGCGTAGACAGTGTAAAGAGGAAACAACGAAAGATTACGTTGGCAAAGAGAGGCGACGAAACAGAGAGAAACAATACCCGTGTTTCAGGGTATATACAATAAAGATAAGATCCCACCAGTTTACAGCGATAATTAATTGCAGCTGCAGAGACAAGATTCATGGGTGGACGACCACCTTCTTTTTCAACATCACCATCATCAACATCAACTTCATCGCCTTCTTTAACTTCTTCTTCTTCTTCATCAAGATCCTAAAAAACTCCCAATTATAATGAATTTTAAGATCTAAAATGCATTGTAATTCACTTACTTTGCAAATTTGACATCCACCTTTTATTTTATTGAAGCATGAAACATGATACACCGCATTACATTTTTTACATTTTATATTTATCTGTTGCATTTGTATCATCAGCTACTTTGCGGCAATGAGCTTCATGGCAACCCGTCCATGCTAATGCAGATACAAGAGAATATGAAAAGCATGGACGCATTGTAGCAGGATCAGCAGCATATGTTTGAACATATTCTAAAATAAACGGAATTATAATGCCAGGAATAAAGTCAAAATGATTATAAGCTTACCTTGAAGACCAGCTTCATTATCTTCTTCAGGTTCAGGAGCAGCTGCAAGATCGGCAGCAGTATGCTTTGACATGCTGAAAAGCGTTGCACGCTTAGCATGAAATTGACGAACATCTTTCAAATGCAAAGATTTCAGATCTGCAATTTCAATTTTACCAAGGTTTGCTTCTTCTTTTGAAGTTGATCCACCTTGTGGCTTTTCAAAATTATCAAGGCCATTATCAATTTTTTCAACGTTTTCACGAATAATAATTTGATTTGCTTCAACTTCAGCTTGTAAATTTTCAATTAATTCTTCCCTTGAAGTTGCCGAAAGAATGCCACCAGCATCATAAATAGCTTTATGACCAGCAATAACTAAAATAAAAGTGCTTATAATTGAATACACATAATAAAAACGATTGTAAGCACTTACAATGATGAAGTCGACGTTCAAAATCGTCAAGAGTGGAAGCAGCACGACCAAACATAGGTTTGAAAATTTGGGTGATAGGTTCCATATGTTGGCCAATACATTCATCGAAAATTTCACTGCAACATTGCTTTTTATCACCAATGTCAACATATTTAAACCAATCCACTTCGTATTCAAGATCCAGTTGAATGCATGCAACAATCAATCTTGATAAATCAACTGGATGCATTCCACAAAGTGGAGGAACACGAGCAGCAGCACCAGAACAAATTTGATTATCACCTTCATCTACATAAGATCTATTCTTTTCATCTTCCATTTGATCATCAACTTCTTCATCATTATCACCATCACCAAGACCACCACCATCAGCAAGGCCATCACCATCAATACCACCATCATCATCATCACCACCTTCTTCGTCACCATCTTCATCAATAACAACACGTCCATCACTTTCATCAGATATTGTGTTCATTATAATAGCCTATAAAATAAAAGTGCTTATAATGGAATACACATAATAAAAACGATTGTAAGCACTTACCAGATAATCTTTTCGAAAAGCTTCTTCTTCAAAAATTCTTTTAATATAATCATAAGATTCTTTGTTAGTTGAATATGGGACAGAAGTGTACGTTGTGCCCATGTGTCTGAAGGCGTTTCTTCGCGCAAATATTTTTTTCTTAAAGGGAAGAGAAGCACCTCTAACAAATTTTTTTTGTTAAAGGTCAAAAAAACTCTCATTAGCGCTGCTTTTTTTTGTTCATTGGAGATGAAAAAGGTTTGAAAAAAAACAGCTCTGTAAAAAAAATGTTTGTTAGAGGCGCGCGTTTTTTCGCCTTTAATATTTGCTGTTTTTATTTATGATTTAAATCCATCTATCTTGGAAAAAAAAGTTTTTTTTTGAATATTTTAGCTATTTTTACAATGATGGGAACTTTTTCCGCCCACATTTTTTGAACTATTTCAATGATCATCCACAGTTTGGTGGTTCAGTAGTTTTTTTTACCCAGTGGACGAGATAGACATGCACATGGATGTTATGTGCACAATGTGGCCGATATGGTCATGGACATTAATTTTATGAATTTTGAATGAAATGTGGCGGTAGAGGCCATATTAACATTAAAGCTGATTGCACATCATTTCGATTTTTATTGTCGCCTTTGAGGTGGAAATCGACAACAATGAACATAACAATCAGCATTATTATCATAGCATTTCATCATGACGAAGTGTCCCCAAATGCGAAAATTTTTAGTGCAAAAGTTACCTGTGCCAATGGTGACCCCTCCCTTAAAAGTATAAACTCCTGGACGTCAATACTGACCATTTGCGAAATAAAAACAAGTCGGCAACTAACGTGAATCACCCTGTATAATAGATCAGTTTGTTGTTCAGTAATTATTATATCTGTCGAATGCCATTAAAATGTTTAACAATTTTTTAAAAAAATTTTTTTTGCAGTTTTAAATACAGCATATTCAAATTCGAAAATTGTAAAATAAATAGTTTTTAGCATTTTTATTTCCATTTATTTTTTTGTCTGATATTTTATTTTGATAGGAGTAATTTCTCAATTTCGAAATGCCGTCCACAAAAAAAGAATTATCAAAAGTTTTAGCGCTCATTTTAAAAATGAAAGATGTGAAAAAGAATTGTTACACCCATTTTTGATTTTTGAATCATTTCTAAAAAAACATTTTCATAAAAAAAGGGGGGATTGCATTTTCAAAGCTTTGCAAATTTGTTTCTTTTTA
Organism: Panagrolaimus superbus; assembly: GCA_964035985.1. Taxonomy (NCBI): domain Eukaryota; kingdom Metazoa; phylum Nematoda; class Chromadorea; order Rhabditida; family Panagrolaimidae; genus Panagrolaimus; species Panagrolaimus superbus. Next base: position 30,810,567 of record OZ038356.1, read on the forward strand.
TTAAAATTTAATTTAAAAATTAAAGGAAAATAATTGTTTTTTTTTTTTGAATATTTTAAAAGCTTTAGATAACAAAAATAAAAATTACTGTAATATTCCAAATTTTTTATTTTACAAAATGTTCGTCAGGAATACTGACGAAACCCCGGATATTCCGCACATCCCTGACTCAGGATTACAATCAATATTTAAAAAAAATTTCATCATAAAGATTCTCATTTTTGTGCAGATTAATTTAATATTTTTTTGTTGATGATGGTAGAAACTTTTCTGCTAGAAAGGAATTAATTGTTGTAAAAAAATTCTGTGTAATTATTATTATTTCGTTTTTTTAAAGAAAATTCAACGAAGACTTATTTAAACGATTTTAGTGTTAAAAAATAAAAACCATTTTTGAACGCTGCTTTTTCTCTCTCTTTTTTTGGATTAAATAAAAAAACAAGAATTCGCGAAGCTTCGATTTGCACACTTTTTTTAGTTTTTTTTTTTTTTTTTTTCAAAAATTAAACATTAAAAAAAGAAAAGAAAGAAAATATCTTTGTTGTTTTAAAATTTACTAAAAACAAAACACAATGACAAAAGCGATTTTTTAGACTTTTCTCAGATTTTTTGTATGAAAGTGATATTTAAAAGTTGAATTTTTGAAATCTCCGTATTTTTAATGCAAACATTAGTATGATTATGCTGACGTTCTCAATTATGGTGCAATACCAGATGAATTTGTTCATGCAAAGAAAGATTATTCAGCAAATTCTTGCGATACAAAAAAGTCGAATCTTGTTAAAACGTTTCTTAATGCATATGTTGGAGTCCGTGAAACAACCAAACTTCTTCAACATGCACTCATGGATTATATTATTGATATAATCAATTTTCAAAGCGTTCTGCAAGGTATGTTCTTTCAACAAACAGATTTTGGTGTTCGTCACGTTCATCGATATCAAACCCCAAAAGGAATCTTTCGACTGATTCTTAATCCAGATCGAACTGTTATTACCGTTGAGCACTAATTTTCCAAAAGTTTTTTTCAATTGTTATTAAATTGTTCTGTTTCTGTTTTTTGTACTTGATAAATGTTTATATGATAAAACAAGAAATCTTTTATACAAAGAATTTGGATGTACTCAATTAAATTATTTCACTTCAAATTAAGGAGAGCTGACAAGAAATAAATAATGATAATTGAAAATATGAAAAAAAAGAACTGGACATTTTTGACAACAACAACAACAACATAATATTCCATCGTGGTAGGATTTTTCTGTGCTTAAAAGCCAGTGATGTCAAATGCGGCCGTATTTTATTATATTTTTTGAACAATACAAATTTTCAATTATAATTGATTAAAAAAAAACAATTAATGCAAATTTGGCGAAAGGTTTTAAAAAAAATTCAAAAATGTATTGTTAGTTTTTTTTCCAAATATTTTTCATGCCACAGAGGGATCGGTAAAAATGATATATAATATTTAATGAACGAGAGTGATATTTGTTCGGTGTGTAATATATTTTTCCGTCATATACCACTAAAATATTTAACGATTTTTTTGAAAAGATTTTTTTTGTAGTTTTAAAAATAAAATATTCAAATTCGAAAATGATAAAAAAAAAGAATTTTTTCGAAGCTGCGTTTTTCCTTCTTTTTTTGAAATTTAAAATATAAAAATCAAAACTGGCGATTTCAAGATAAAAAAAATTCGTTGATGATGAAAAACAACTTGGAAAAATAGACAGACTAATTTGTGCTGTTGATCTTTAAATGTTTTTCTAAAACAAACACTTTTTGTTTTTAAAACAGCGATTTTGCATTGCGAAACAGCATTATAAAAATTGAAAAAAATGGAAATAAAAATAGTGAAATATTTTAGACATGGATTTAGGCTTTTGAATATTTTAATAACATTTAAAAATGATTTAAAATGTTTGTAAAATTTTTAAAAAAATAATCAAAAATTAATGAAACTAATATCAATATTAAATAATTAAAGGGAGTGTCGACGAAAAGCAAAAAAATGTGTAACTAGCAAAAATTAATCAGGCAAAAATCATCAAAAAATGAAAGAAAAAAAGCCAAATCTCGGTTTCTATTCAATCAATTTTTTTATATAAACTCCATTTTTAGATCAGAAAAAAATGAAAAGGAAGAAAAAGTAATTCTGCATCTGAAGCACTTTCGTGCCGAGAGTTGCAATCAAGTGTTTTCAATGATCGAAACGATTTGTTTAGAAATTAAATGTCAACAAAATGAACTGAATTAATGTTAGGTTTTTTAAACAATTTTTTTGAATGCAAACTCAATTTTGAAATGCCTTTTTTGGTGACTGAAAAAATCCGCTTCTTTTTGACATCCCAGCTCCGGGAGTTGATAAAAATTTTCCGGCACAACAATGTTTTGTATTTGATTAATCTAATTTCTCGCATTTTTAAATGTGAGAAATTAGATTAATCAAAATAAATAATGTTTGAAATTTGTGTTTAAAAAATAAAAAATGTAATGTTAGTTTTTTTTCCTGAAATATTTTTCATAACAAAAAATAAAAAGGTATATATTTTTTATAATGGACACATGTGCAATTTTCTTTTCTGTAATTATTATTTCTGTCAAATGCCACTAAAATGTTTTACGATTTTTTTTAAAGATTTTTTGCAGTTATAAAAATAAAATATTCAAATTCGAAAGTGATAAAAAAAATTATTTTTAGCTTTTTTATTTCCATTTATTTTTTGTCTCACATTTATTTTGATAGGAGCAATTTTTACATTTCAAAATGCCGTTCACAAAAAAAGAATTATCAAAAGATTTGCCGCTCAAAAATGAAAGATGTGAAAAAAAATTGTTACGTTTTCTTTCGATTTTTTAATTATTTCCAAAAAAAAACACAGCTCTTTCAAAAAAAAATTGGGGGGATTGCATTTTCAAAGCTTTGCAAATTTGTTTCTTTTTTATAAAACTTCATTTAAGAATTAAAGGAAAAAAGATTGGTTTTTTTGAATATTTTAAAAGCGTTTGATAACAAAATATAAAAATTACTGTAAAATATTTTGTGGAAAAACAAGTCATGTAAAACTCAAAAAATTTTCGTTTTAATCAATCAATATTTAAAAAAAATTTCATCATAAAATTTCTCATTTTTGTGCAGATTAATTTAAAATATATCGGAAAGTTCCTTCGTCTGTTTGAATGCTAATAGTTTTAAATTTAACAGGACAACAGGGGGTCAAATTTTGCACAGGGATAACCTTAGGAGTTGTACTTAGGGGGTTAACATGGTTTTTAATGGGATTGGAATTTTCATAGAATTCTGAGGAATTTTCTGGAATTTTCATGGAATTTTCGATTCTGTAACACAAAAAGTTTTGGAAAAATTAAATTTTGCAAGTTTTATTGGCTAATATGACTAATGGAGGTACCTAAGACATTGTTCTAACATAATTTTTTAGTTTCACAATTTTCTGGAAGTTTGTGGGATTTTTAGGAATTTTAAAAGCTGGGGTACTGTATGTGTACTTGAAATGAAGAAAATGCATGATTTTTTAAATTTTATGTTTAAATAATATGCCACAAATGGTAGAAAACAATAACTGAGTGTCTTGTGAGCCCAACGGATATGCTTTGGAGTCATTAACAAACTTTTTTACTTTTATTGTCGAATTACTGTAGGCGGTCCTTTTGATAGGGACAGAAAATAATGATAAACTTATTTTTATGCAAAAATCTTTCACAGAGCACTTCAACACATTTTATTATTTTTTTATTATTTTTTTTACGGCAAAAAGTAAAACGTTTATATTTTATATAATGATCCTTGTCGAATGCCACAAAAATGTTTAACGATTTTAATTGCAGTTTTAAATACAAAATATTAAAATTCAAAAAATTGTAAAATAAATAGTTTTTAGCTTTTTTATTTCCATTTATTTTTTTGTCTGACATTTTATTTTGATAGGAGCAATTTTTCCATTTCAAAATGCCGTTCACAAAAAAAGAATTATTAAATAATTTGGCGCTCATTTTAAAAATGAAAGATGTGAAAAAAAATTGTTACACCCATTTTTCGTTTTTGAAATGGTTCCAAAAAAAAACACAGCTCTTTCAAAAAAAATAAGGGGATTGCATTGCTTCATCTTTTGCAAGATATCTTCGGTAGTCTTTGCAGGTTCAATAACTGACATCCAATCATCTTTCAAAGCTTTTGGTAACTTTTCAATGATATCTTACTTCAATGAATCATTATTAATATCAACTCCATTATTCTTTAATTGGAGACAAATATTATTAATTGCATTGACAGTTGAACGAAGATTTTCAACAGATCCATCAGCCGCTTTGATGCTCCGGAGACGCATCTGGAGCTCTTTCAAGATTAGCTGTTTATTTCCAAATCGATCAACAAGGACTTTAACAACAGTGTTGTAATTGCCACCCGTTACTTGAAAGCCTTCGACTTCTTCTAAAGCTCGACCTTCAAGTAAACCAAGAAGAGAAATTAACTTTTCAACTTCTGGAAACGGTTGTTGATGGATTGCATGATCAAATCTTTCCCAAAAAGATGACCATTTCAAGTAATCACCTGAGAACTTTGGAATATCCAAAGCAGGGATTCTTGCTGGTGGTGATGGTGCTGTTCCATAAGCTACCATACCAGATGATTGCGAAGTTTGCCCCAGAACAGGAACAGTGACTTGCGGTGAATGCGAAGTATGTCCCTGAACAGGAACAGTGACTTGCGGTGAATGCGAAGTATGTCCCTGAAGAGGAACAGTGACTTGCGGTGAAGAAGCATTTGAGGTTTGTGCCTGAACAGGACCAGGGACCATCAAAGCTATCGGAGTTTGAACCTGAACAGGAACAGGGACTTCCATACGATTATTAATGGTGAAGATCGCATTCTCCAAAGCATCAATAAGATCGTAATTTTCTTCACAATCCATAGCAGCATCGAGCCGATCTTGTTCAGCAGCACGTTCAATTTCATCAACAGTTTCAACAACCACTTGTTTCCATTTATTGAAGTGTTTTTGAAATTTCGCAAGATCATTTTTCAATACATCCAAAGTTGTCTTAAATGAAGATTTCGTAACAAGATCCCACGCACCAGGATGTTGAACTTCAAGTTTGTCGTATCGTTCCAAGTGTTGTTTAGCATATCGACGGGTGGTTCCAAGGGCAGTTCGGATTGATCCAGACATAATCAAAGAAGCAATGAACAAGAAAAAATCTGAAAAACAAAACCCCAATTAACCCTTAACAAACACTTACCAAAAAAGATGAAAAACCAAGCACTTAATAATTTGAAGAGAACAAGAAATCTGTGGCGACTCGTCCGTGACTCATCGCCAATATGCTGTGAAATTAACATAAGAACAATAACATTCTCATTCCTATAAAAAGCTATATATATATCTCGTTTTGTATGTATTTTTACTATTCATTCGGTTCATTCTTCTATTTTGTTCTCGTCAATAAATGTTATTCTATTTGTAAGCGATTGGTATATTGGAAAGAACAACAACTTCTTACCTCAACTCAAGTCCCGCGTGGCAGCAACTATTCCCTGACTCTTCGCCAAAGAAAGTCAGTATCATCGCAAGAATACAACTATATTCTCTCCAATCGCTCTCCAATCGCTATAGCAAGTGGTGCATCGACTAAATAAGAAAAGCTAAAAGTGGTGCACAAGCAAGTGGTGCATCGATCAAATAAGAAATATTAAGTGGTTGTATTTATCCGGGATTTTGTGGCAAGCAGAAAATATTGGATCAAAATGGATTTACTTCAATTAAAGATCAAATATCAAAAACATGCAGTCAAATTTTCAATTGAATCAACGAAACAAGCATTGGAAGCTGACTCATTGGATGAACGTAAGTATCTTGGGGAATTAAAAGTGGAGGAGAAGGTTCTTCTGGAACATCGGGATGAAACTGTTATTTTGATGCAAGATATTGGAAGAAAATATTGTGAAGCAAAAAGTGATAAAGATAAGCAAATGGCTAAAGAATCTTATCAAATGGAATATGCTTATGGTCAACCTGATACTCTGCAATCATATTTGAAAGAAATCAAGCGATTGTTGGTGAAAATACGTTACATTTTCAATCCACAAGAAATTCTCAGTGTTTCAAGATCCAGTATCTCAAAGTTCTCGCAAAGTGCTCAACCTCCACCTCCTTCTAGTATCAAGGATAGAAAAAAATCTAGTGCTCCTGTCTTTCAACCTGCGGCTGGTGATTGTCGAACCTTGGTTCAAGCACATGATGAACTTCCGTTTAATGATGATACTTTATATTCATATGATTCAAAGATTATTGATGCGGGTCAACAAGAAGCGAATCGTAATATGGATAGTCCAAGTCATGCTAATGTTGCCTCTGAACTTGTGATTCAACAAAATGTCGAAAGAGTGGAGCAAAGTTTGTTGGAACATCGTGCAAGCTCAAGACAAGAAAGCGGAGGTTACAGTAGTTCAGATGAACGAAAAACTCCAACTGCTCAATTTGCAAGGAAATCAAATAACTCTAAAAGTTGTTCTGGTGATTCTCCAAAAGCTGCAAATGGTAGCAGAAAGAAAAATCAAAGCTTTAATTTTGGATTAAAAGCGATGATAAATTTGCTCGAAGAGAAATCTGAAGTTCTCAAAGAGTATGATGAAAGAAAACCACTTTCAAATAAAGATGAAGATCAAATCTTCAAAAGCAAAAAGAAACCTTATCTTCAACAAAGCCAAAAGAGTACTGATAGCTCAAGGCAAAGCAAGGAAGGTTACGAAAACCGTCAAGATGGAAATCTTCGAAGCAAAAAGAGCAACGATAGCTCAAAGCAAAAGAATGAAGATTATGTTAAACATCGAGATGGCAATCTTCCAAGCCAAAAGAGTAATGATAGCTCACGACGAAGAAATGAAAAATTTTCATCAAAGCAAAATGATGCCAAAATCTTATCAAAATGGAAAGTGATTGATGGTGATACCTGCTATGATCCTGATATTGTTCCTGTTTTTAAAGCTAAATTGGCCTTTATGAAAGCATATTATGGTAATGTTGCAGCTGAAACTGTTGTTGCAATCAATATTAAAGAAGCTATTGTTCCTTGGTCAACGAAGAAAGTTAGATTAAAGCTTGAAAATGTGATTCTTTGGCCCCATGGGAGGGATGGTGATACCATATATGCGATATGTTCTTTATTCCCTTTGGATTGTCAACAACATCAACGCAAAGAAACTCGCGATTCTCATCTTCAAATTAATGAAGTGCCTGCTCCTTATTATCAATCTATGAATGATGGTGAATGTCGGTCAGCTCTTATGGAATCCTCAAATGGTAATCAACAACGTCACCTTTAAATTCTCTTTATCCGTTAGAAATCAACATCTTCAGCACTCGGGAATGTGGCGACTCGTCCGTGACTCATCGCCAATATGCTGTGAAATTAACATAAGAACAATAACATTCTCATTCCTATAAAAAGCTATATATATATCTCGTTTTGTATGTATTTTTACTATTCATTCGGTTCATTCTTCTATTTTGTTCTCGTCAATAAATGTTATTCTATTTGTAAGCGATTGGTATATTGGAAAGAACAACAACTTCTTACCTCAACTCAAGTCCCGCGTGGCAGCAACTATTCCCTGACTCTTCGCCAAAGAAAGTCAGTATCATCGCAAGAATACAACTATATTCTCTCCAATCGCTACAATCAGCGACTTGAACCAAGAGTAGAATTTTCCAGAGGCACCAAATTGTTACGACGTTTTGCGCTTGTCGGTAACAAATAATATAGTTGTAGTAGAAGAGAGATAAAGATAATAAGAAATCTTTATTGAAGAGAATATCAAACATAAACACAATACAAGAAGATAAAAGGTAGAAGAATGATACATAAAAAGAGTGAAATGAATAACTTATATACTATTTTAAAGGTTGGAAAAGAATGATGAATTATGTTCTTTATGTAAATTATTATAAATCACGGATTTCCGTGACAATTATGAGCAATCTGACTCAAAAAAAAGGCAACAAAACGCCGGTTTGATGGCAACCGGCTTGTTTTTTTGTTAGAAGGTTTCGATGGCCGGATCATGAATTGCTCACCGTCATCCTTCGGATTGCCGCTTTCGACGATTCACAGCTGGTCCTAGGCCCTTCGGGTTTCGGGTTCTATGGCGGTCACAAAACATTTACATTAGGACCCGTCGCATAATTCTATAATTGTAAATATCAGGACATTTTAGTATCCACAAAAAAGAATTTGTGGACCCGACAAATCCATTAACTTATATTTACTCCCAAAAGATTTCTCCAATCTTAAAAGAATTTTAGGACCCGTCCAATTTTTTCCATGTTTTCCCCAACACAGTTTAAAAATTAATATTTGCCCCGCTTCCCACCCCCCCCCCCCCCTTTCCAGAATCCAAAATTTTATGATTCTGTGTAAAACAATACATTGAACCCACATTTAAATCAAAAAATAATTTTAAGCATCAGAATCCCCCTCCGCCCCCTTTTCTGAACCCCCTCTTGTCGACCAAAAATTAGGGTAAAAATTGAATTCATACTAGATAAAATGAGATTTTTTTGGTTTTTTATAAGGAAGTTCCACCCCCTTACTTTTGACCAATTTGCGGCCATGTCCCCATTTTTAAAAATTGCCCCAAATATTTAGCTGATTGGAAAGCTGCGGGATCCAAAAACCTCGAGGACCTGGAAAAAAGAATCATGAAGAATCTGATGATCCAATCGACTCCTAGCTTGATGACCCGTACACAAAAGAAATGTGGGAGAAAAGAAATTTACTTTTCAACCCAAACCCTGATGAAATTTAAAAAAAATTGTTATAGTTATTGATTTGAGAAAAAAATGTAATATTTAGTGCAAAATAGATTAATTTTTCCAAAAGTCGTAAAAAATTTTTCGAAAAAATCAACGTGGTCCTTTGCCCACTTTTTGGGAATTTGTGGTCGTCGGTCGGTCGGTCTGGGGGGGGTGAAATTTCCACCCCCAAATCATGTATGATGCCCAAAAAGTAAAAATGCATATTATTTATATAATGTATGCGTTTTCCAATTCTTCTTTCTGTAATTCTTATTTCTGTCAATTACCACTAAAATTTTAATTATTTTTTTAAAAGATTTTTTTTTGCAATTTTAATAATAAAATATTAAAATTCGAAAATGATAAAAAAAGAGATTTTTTACAGCTGCAAGTTCTCTTTTTTTTGAAATTTAAAAAATAAAAACTGGCGATTGTAAAATAAAAAAAAGGTCGAATTTGTTGATGGTGAAAAACAATTTGGAAAATTAAAGATAGACAAATATATTTGTGCCAGATGAAGTTGATCTTTAAATGATTTCCTAAAAGATACTTTTTGTTTTCAAAAAAGCAATTTCGTATTTCGAAACAGCGTCAATTTTTATAAAAATTGAAAAAAAGATTGATATTAAAATAGAGTATTTTAAACATGGATTTAGGCTTTTGAATATTTTAATAACATTTGAAAATGATTTAAAATGTTTGTAAAATTTTTGAAAAAATTATTAAAAATTTCAGATAATTCAAATGAAAACAATTGACTTTTTATTCATTTTTTATTTTCACACCATTTTCGGGATCAGAAAAAAATGCAAAGAATGGAAAAAGTAATTATAATTTTTTGATTCTGCATTTGAAGAACTTTCGTGCCGAGAGTTGCAATCCACTTTTTTTGTTTGTCATCGACGCTAAATTTAAATAAGCATTTTGTCTTTTAACTTTATCCAAGAATTCAAAAGATAAAAATATCAAAGCTGTTGAAACAACATCCAATCATTGATAAAATGATAATATTTTAACAAATTTTTTTATTTTTCACTGTTACGTTAATTAAAATTTAAACTTTATCTTTATCGATTTATAAACAGATATGTTTTCTTTACAAATGTTGATTTTCAAATTTATATCATCAATTTTATTTGCGTTTCTGTTTATTTCTGTTCAATTAAAAGATAAAAAATTAAAAAAGAATAAAATTTTAAAAAATTCAAAAACACAAAAACCTGCACCAAAGCATTTATAAAACAAACAAATTCTGTTTTTTTTGACATTTTTCAAAACATTTTTGGTCAAAAAAAGGCGATTTTAATAAACACATTCGTTTTTTTTTATCTGATGCAATATGAAAGATGTGTAAAAACAAATAGAATAAATCTTTGATCGAAAAAAATGATTTAATGACAGCTGCGAACACTTTTTTCTCTTATTTTTTTTAATCAGATAAATAAAAAATATGAAAATATTCTTTATTTCTTCAAAAAAACTGCCACATTAAATTTTTCAAGTCGGTGTCTGGCAAAATGTTTTTAAATGCCAAATTTAAAGAAAAAACGATTTTTTAGTTTTTCATTTTTTTCCAACAACAAAAATATACGAAAAATGCTAGTACTTTTTTGCCACATGGCATTGATTGGACATTTTGCTAAACATCAGCTTCAAAAATTCCAAACTTTTTTTGTTGCTTTGGAATTAAATTTGCAGAGTTTTGTTTTTTGAATATTTAAAATTTTTTTGTGTTTTTATCAGAGCTATTCTTAGCAGATTAATATCAGCTAAGAATAGATCTGCCATTGTTGCATATGCATTGCAACACAAGCAGCATATAAAATCTAATCTTAATGAATTGTTGGACTTATTGAATGGTAATGCAATATTACTTGATCAAATCGACGATTATAACGCTTTAAAAAATCACGACAACTCAATTACATTCCTTGGTTTTTTACACGATGCAATCAGGGACTGTACTGATGATTTGGATGAAGAAACCTTGAACTTATTTATTGATCAACTTATCAATCACATGGATGGCCAAGCTGGAAGGAATTGAAAGTAATCTATGGAATGCATTTCTTCCGATGAAGGAAAAGATTGCACTGCTTCTCAAGTTAAAAGTCATCGGAACCCGTGGAACTTTGTCATTGGATTAATATCAGCAGTGACACAACAAATATCAATCTTGTTCATTATATAAAATATATCGTTTTTACCTTTCTTTTTGTGGCATGAAAAATATTTGAAAAAAAAACTAACAATACATTTTTGAATTTTTTTTTAAAACCTTCCGCCAACTTTGCATTAATTGTTTTAAATAATATTAGAAAAAATTTATTTCTCGCATTTAAATAAATAATGGTTGAAATTGGTATTGTAATATAATTTATATTGTAAATTGTATTACAATTGGATTAGTTTGTTTTTCTTTGTGGAATTATTATTTCTGTCAAATGCCACTGAAATGCTTAACGATTCTTATTTGTAGTTTTAAAAATAAAATATTCAAATTCGAAAATTGTTAAAAAAATTATTCTTAGCTTTTTTATTTCCATTCATTTTTTTGTCTGATATTTTATTTTGATAGGAGTAATTTTTTAATTTCGAAATGCCGTTCACAAAAAAAAACAATTATCAAAAGATTTGCCGCTCAAAAATGAAAGATGTGAAAAAAATTGTTACACCCAATTTTGATTTTTGAATTGTTTCCTAAAAAAACAAAAAACAGTTCTTTCAGAATTAGGGGGATTGCATTTTCAAAGCTTTGCAGATTTGTTTCTTTTTTATAAAATTTCATTTAAAAATTAAAGGAAAAAAATTGGTTTTTTTGAATATTTTAAAAGCTTTTGATAAAAAAATATAAAAATTACTGTAAAATATTTTATGAAAAAAAATCATGTAATATTCCAAATTTTATCAATAAATATTTTAAAAAAATTTCATCATAAAAATTCTCATTTTTGTGCAGATTAATTTAAAGGGAGTGTCAACGACAAGCAAAAAAAATTTTTTTGGCAACATCTATGTTTTTACACGAAAAATACATTTTTCTGTGATATTTCTTTTCTCTAACTCAATTTCGTGTTATAACATACTTGTTGTCCACACAAATTTCGTCGACACTCCCTTTAAAATATTTTTTGTTGCTGCTGGTAGAAACTTTTCTGCTAGAAAGGAATCAATTGCTGTAAAATAATTCTGTGTAATTATTACTATTTCGTTTTTTTAAAGAAAATTCAACGAAAACTTATTTAAACGATTTTAGTGTTTAAAAATAAAAACCATTTTTAACGCTCTTTTTTCTATAAGTGTTAAAAAAGTTTGATTAATATTTTACTGTTGGATTTAATTAAAACCGAATCTTTAATTGCTGCTTTGACTTTGTTACATTTAGTTTTGACAGAAGCAGCAAAAATACGGTCATTAAATTTTAATTCAATCAATCACCTCTGTCTTTTGTTTAAAAACTATTTAAAGAAATAAGAAAAATGTTAAATGAGATTAAAAAATTTTTGGTTTAAGTTTGAGTTCTCAAATTTCTTTATGGTTTTGAAAATTGATATACTTTTGCAACTGTATCCCAATGAGTTCTAAAACATAAAATATTCAACACAAGGTGATTCTGAGAGGCGTGACTCACAGCGGAATCGCTATAGGAGATTTTGGAAATACGAGTGAAAAATCGCGTTTTTCGATCGGCTCAAACTCAGCCGCTTCAAATCCAAATGCTTAGATTGAAATTAAAAATGTTGATATGGCTATCAGGAATATGCCAGAAAAAAATTAAGCCGAAATATGCAAATTTAAAAATATGGCACCAAAAGTTAATTTCGCCAAAAACTCGATCGCGCACCGTTTATTGGTTATAACTCTGCGGAATTGCTTCCAATAAGCTTGATTGAAACCTAAACTATAGCAAACACCTTGGAGAATATATTGGTAAAGTTTTGGGCGAAATGGCTGAAAACTGAAAAAAACGGCACCAGAAGTTTGAACGTTTTTCATTTCTATTTCCGAAAAATTCCGCTGTGGACTGCAGAAGAAGAAATGTATTTTATACAAGTTGTATAATACAACGACGAAAAAAATGACCTGTCAATTGCACAACACTATTTGTAACATCGGTTTCAAGATTTTTTTGAATTTTTTTTGCAGCTTCAGGATCGTTAGGGGCTGTCCAGATATCACGTGATAGAGGTGATGGGTGGGTGGGGTAAACGGATTATCACGCGGCTTTGAAGTTGGCGGTAAAAAGTTTTGATGTTTCATCACCAAATGGTTGGGGGGGGGTAAAAAAAAGCCAATTTTTCTGTCACGTGATATCTGGACAGCCCATTATCATTTATTGATATGATTAACTAAATCATGAGATATAACTCAATAATCAATGAAATCATAGAAGTCGTGATAATGTCTGCACATTGAATAAAGCATTTCTTTTTTGGTAGTTGGGAAAAAAAATTTTTATGGGGGCTGATTTATCCGTACATCCTTTCAATGAAGTTTTTAAAGTGTAACATTTTTATTTTCTTTTTTACAATTTTTGATCGCAAATAAATTTTAACAAAAAACTTTTTTTCCTTTTTTTCCTACTTTGTTTTTTCGAATATTTTATATATATTTTTTAAATGAATGTAGTGAAATTAAAAGTTTTTAACGTCGATGGACACTTTTTGAAATATTTATTAAAATCATAATTAAATTTAAGCATGCTGTATTCTACACAATTTCAATAATAAATTGTGAAAGAATAATTAATTGTACTGCTTTATTTGCTCAAAAAAATAATTTACAAAATAAATGTTAAAAAAAATTCTAAAAATGAGATTCGTTAGTTGACGCATTGCGAAATCTCAAAAAGTTTCTAGCACCCGATAAAAATGCGCGAAACGCCTTATAATTTAAAAAAGAGAAAATTTCACAATGCTTTTTGTTTTCATCCATTATTTATTGATCAAAAAATATTAATTATTTTATTATTTCATGTGTTTTTTGAACAATACAAATTTTGAATTATAATTGTTACTTTCTTTAAAGAACAAAACACATTTAAATTTCTATTTTTTTGCAGCAGATTTTTTGCAAGAGGTCAAAAAATGCCAAAACAATGGTTCATTTATTTAAATTTAAAAATTTATTATTCTGTTCTGCTTCAATTTAAATTTAAATTTTAACAATACTTGAAATGGATGCTTCTCTTTGTGTTTTTTCCGAGGAATCAAAGATTTCGAAAGCAATGACTCCAAAAAAAATGGCAAAAATGTTCGATTTAATTATTCAATAGATATTTTTTATATTGAAATTGACACAGATGAAAAAGAATTCAAAAAAGGAACAAAGTCTTCAAAGAATATTTTTTCTGGAATCTCAAAAAAGATAAATTTTACTGATTTTGTAAGTGTTTAAAATTTTTTTATTTTAGTATATAAAACGAGGATATAAAAAAAGTTCTGGCGAGGTGTCGAAAAACGATGTTTTTTCCAACGGTTGGAAATTGTGCAAAAAATATAAGAGGAAAAGAAGAGACGCAGAGAAAAAAAGCACGCTTTTTTCCAACCGTTGGAAAAAACATCGTTTTTCGACGCCTCGCCAGAACTTTTTTTATATCCTCGTTTTATATATATAAATATTTATAAAACGATATTTTTTCTATATTTTTTTTTATTTTTTTTTAAAACAATTAATGCAAAGTTGGCGAAAGGTTTAAAAAAAAAAAAAAAGTTTTTTTTTTCAAATATTTTTCATGACAGAAAGGGATCGGTAAAAAGGATATACAATATTTAATGAAACGGTGTCTATTTTTCTTTCTGTAATTATTATTTCCGTCAAATGCCACTAAACTTTTTAACGATTTTTTTAAAAGATTTTTTTTGCAGTTAAAAAATAAAACAAGAGTCGCTCCGGCTTAAGCCGGAGCTCGCAAACAAAAGTTTTACATGGGGTATTGCACTGGTCTTGATCGAAGGCATGACATTGGATTCGCAATGTTTCGCAAAGCTTCTCACAAACTCCACACGCTTTTTAGCAACATTATGCTAATTTACTTTATCAAAAAACTATTATGCATATTTTATCCATTTCACGAACATTTGCATATACTCCATTTTTTAAAATTAACATTATTGAAAATTTTCACATCAAAATTTAAATTAAATTAAACAAAAAATTTGCATATTTTTTATAAAATCTGTTGATTCTTTTTAAAAGTTTAAAAAGCAGCTAATAATAATTTTTTTGCAAACTGTTTTTAATTAATTACATGTTTTTTTCGCTGCTAAACTCATGGTTTTTCAGGGTTTTTAAATTTTAATCCACAATGGCATAGGCTTTTACAGAAACCTCTAATTTTTCGGTCTTCAATTTAACCTCAAAATTTAGTAGCATTAATTTTTGCATGTTCTTTAAATGATTTAACATCTTCTTGAATTTTTCTCAAAAAAAGTCCAAACAGCACCTAATAATTTATTATCCGTTTTTGCACAGTACCTTAATTTAATTACACGCTATTATGTTTTATATACACTTGGTTTTTAAGTATTTTATCTGAAGTTACATGAGCTTTTGCAGCAGTTTTTTATGAAGCTTTTGCATTTATCCATAATTTTATCTTAAAACGCGTGCAAAAACTATTTATAATTAAATTAGACAATAAATTTGCATGTTAAATAATAAAGAAAAGCAATTGTTTAAAAATCCATTCCAGCACAAAAAATACAAAATATCATTAAACATTTAATTTAAATTTTTTGCATTTTTTACTGGATTAAAGAAATGGGCCAGCCAAAAGAGTTATTCAATCTTTTAGACATAAATATGACTGGGCGCGCCAAGTCAATGGGATCTATTTAGAACCCGCATTCATCATATTTAACTTAAAAATGGGAAGTCTAATTTACTCTAATCAATTAATTTTTATACAAATCATCTTCACTCCATCATTTTTCATAACCACATTGGTTTTTCATTGTTTTTAAAGTTTTTTGTCCAAAATGGCATAGATTTTTACAGAAGTTTTTTGGGTCGTAATTTAATAGCATTAATTTTTTCAAAAGCTTCGAAAATTTTTCCCAAAAAGTCCAAAATGCAGCTAATAAATAAGTCGTTGCAAACTTCCTAAATTATTTACACCCAATTATCTATTTTAAGCAATTCGTTAAAAACTTACTGAAATTATCTGAATTTACATGAACTTAAAATTTTTAAATCCGAAATTTTTAGCATTATTTTTAACTTGTTATATGCCAGTTTTGGCAAATTTTGTGTGCCATTAATATGACATGAGGCGCCCTGCGGGCGCCCGGACATTAACTCTAAATAAAACACACCGCTTCTGACAACCACTTTTTTACACCAAAGCTTTTGCATTTTTATCACTTAATTATATGCAAAAATCATTCTATACATTCTTTTTTCATTCTTTTTTCAATATTCATTCACATTTCTTTATTCCCCAACAATTTGCATTACATTTTTCATTCTCCTTTCGGATCTCACTTTCAAAGCCCTGAAACTCAAAGTTCCGACAGCCTCCGGAGAACTTCACCTATTTTAGCATTACCTACATATTTTTATCAACATTTTAATACCAAACACCGATATAAAAAACAAAAATGTAACAAACAGACAAACAAACACATTCTCAAACCTACCAAGGGGACAAGAGTCGCTCCGGCTAAAGCCGGAGCTCGCAAACAAAAGTTTTACATGGGGTACTGCATAGGTTTTATCAAAAATATTTGAAAGGTTTTACACCTTTTTGCAATTTTCGACTGATTTTTAATAACATTTTTATGCAACAATTCAGTCCATTAATTTGCATGTTTTTATTGTTGCCAAAAAACCAAAACAATAATTCAAAATGATTTAGATTATTACACCGTTTAAATTCAGCTTTACAATATTTAAAGCAAAATCTTTATATTAACACAATTATCAGAAAATTATTACTTTGAAATTCTATAAATAAAATACAGTAATTTTTGACAACACAGTTTTAATGGTTATCTCTTCAACATTTATATAAATACAATTTTTATTTTTACATTGATGGTACTTTTTGTTTTTATTTTGCCTCTTTATCCTTTCTTACACCCAAAAAACGCAAATTTTAGAGTTTAAAAATTGCTGCAGTTTTTGAAAAAAAAGTCCAATTTCACTTTTTATAGGCTTTATGCAAAAATACATCTTTTTTTCAAGTTATTTTACATTTTAGAGATTGTCTAGATCAGACTTCGGGAAAAACTCAAAATTTATAACCCTGACCCATCCCTCAATCAACACCATGTATTATCAAACGAAAAAATGCATGCAAGCATAAGGGTCTGCTAAAGCATCAATGATAGATACCCTGCTTCAGGAAAAAAACATGCAAGAACTTAAATTAGAATAATTTATAAGACTTTTTTGACAAATTTTTCACCCGTCAGCGTCAAAATCTGTCGGATTTTACTTGCTTACCCCATCCACCCTTAAAAGTGCCACCGTCGAATCAGAAAGTTATATTATTATAAAAATGCGCAATATTTTATTTTAACATTTTTTTCGATCGAGGGCATATCTGCAATAGGCGCCCTTCGGGCGCCCAGTTGTCCATTTTTCCATATCAGCTTTTGCAATCTCTTCAACACTCACCAACAAAACAGTAGCAAAATTTTAATTTTGGAATCATTTCACTTTCTCAATTTTTCATTATATCTATAAGGGTGTTCTATAAGTTCAAAAAATATGTAATAGCATCGATTTGCCAGGGCATTGAAAATCGCATTTTTGGCACTTTTTCGGTGCAGTTAATAATGTGGAGCCCTACGGGCGTTATTTCTTTTTTCGACATTCACTCCCATTTTTTTATTCCCCCTCAATTTGCATTCTCGTTTTCATTATTTTTTCGGATCTCACTTTCAAAGCCCCAAAATTCACAATTCTGGCAGCCTCCGGAGAACTTCACCTATTCTAGCCTCCACTACATTATCAACATTTTAATAAAAAACATTGAATAGATTGTCAATAATGTAACAGACTGACAAACCTAAACCTCATAGCTAACCAACCACCCCGTAAGACACAACCATCCCACCAGTAAAAAAGCTCCCACGAATGTGATACATGTTCTGCCCGATTTTACTTGCCCAACCACCCTTTAAAAGTGGACAGTATCTCATTATAAAAATTTGCAAAATTTTATTTTAACATTTTTTTTGATCGATGGCATAACAGCATGAGGCGCCCTGCGGGCGCCCAGTTGCCCTCTTTTCCCTCTCAGCTTTTGGCAATAGCAAGATAACATTCTCAAAAATAAAAATTCTATGCAGATCAATCTTTCATTCCATTTTTTTCATTCTTTTTTCAATATTCATTCACATTTCTTTATTCCCCAACAATTTGCATTAATTTTTTCATTCTCCCTTTTTTCGGATCTTTAAAGCACCCAAACTCAAAGTTCCGGCAGCCTCCGGAGAACTTCACCTATTTTACAGTTACCTCCATGATTTTTTCAACATTTCAATACCAAACACTGATATAAAAAACAAAAATGTAACAAACAGACAAACACATTCTCAAACCTACCAAGGGGATATTCAAATTCGAAAATGAAAAAAAAGAACATTTTTCCTTCTTTTTTTTTAAATTTAAAAAAATAAAAATCAAAACTGGCGATTTCAACATATATTTAGCTTTTTTATTTCCATTTATTTTTTTGTCTGACATTTTATTTTGATAGGAGCAATTTTTCAATTTCGAAATGCCGTTCACAAAAAAAGAATTATCAAAAGATTTGCCGCTCAAAAATGTGAAAAAAAATTGTTACACCCATTTTTGATTTTTGAATTGTTTCCAAAAAACAAAACACAGCTCTTTCAGAATTAGGGGGATTGCATTTTCAAAGCTTTGCAAATTTGTTTCTTTTTTATAAAATTTCATTTAAAAATTAAAGAAAAAAATTTGTTTTTTTGAATATTTTAAAAGCTTTTGAAACAAAATATAAAAATTACTGTAAAATATTTTTTGAAAAAAAATCATGTAATTTTCCAAATTTTTTATTTTACAAAATGTTCGCCACGATCGCATTCATTATTTAAGAAAAATTTTATCATTACAATTCTCATTTTTGTACAGATTAATTTAAAATATTTTTTGTTGCAGATGGTAGAAACTTTTCTGCTTGAAAGGAATTAATTGTTGTTAAAAAATTCTGTGTAATTATTACTATTTCGTTTTTTTAAAGAAAATTCAACGAAAACTTATTTAAACGATTTTAGTGTTTAAAAATAAAAACCATTTTTAACGCTCTTTTTTCTATAAGTGTTAAAAAAGTTTGATTAATATTTTACTGTTGGATTTAATTAAAACCGAATCTTTAATTGCTGCTTTGACTTTGTTACATTTAGTTTTGACAGAAGAAGCAGAAATACGGTCATTAAATTTTAATTCAATCAATCACCTCTGTCTTTTGTTTAAAAAGTATTTAAAGAAATAAGAAAAATGTTAAATGATATTTAAAAATTTTTTGGTTTTTAAACTTAAAAGTTTGAGTTCTCAAATTTCTGTATGGTTTTGAAAGTCGATATACTTTTGCCTTTTTTTTCTGCAGTAATTTTTATTTAAAATAAGCTTTAAAAAAGCAAAATTATTTAAAAAAACAAAAAAACGAAACAATGGAAGAGCAAATGCTAAAGTTAAAATTATTTTATTCAAAAATCGTAAATAAACAAAAAAAAGGAAAGGTCACGCACTGAAAAAAACCGGAAAACCGTCTAAGCAATCTGTTTTTGTTCGGTCAAAAAAAACTTTAAAAAAGTTGGAATCAATAAAATTTTATTCATTGATGGCATTTCTCCGTCACAAATATTTGTATTTAAAGGGAGGAGACGCACCTCTAACAATTTTTTTTTGATAAAGGTCAAAAAAGCGCTCATTAGCGCTGCTTTATTTGTTCATCCAAGATGCAACAGGTTTGACAAAAAAGCAGCTCTCTGAAAAAAAATGTTTGTTAGAGGCGCGCGTTTTTCGCCTTTAAGTTTCCTATATTTTTTTGATCCATATTTATCTTGGATGAAAAGTTGTTTTTTTTGGAATATTTTAGCTGTTTTTACACTGTTGGAATTGTTCATGGATGTTAAGTGCACACTGTGGACGATACGGTCACAGTGTGCACATAATTTAATTTTATGAATTTTGTATGAAATGTGGCGGTAGAGGCCATATTAAAGCTGATCTCGATTTTTATTGTCGCCTTTGAGGTGGAAATCATTGCATGATGAAATGATATGGTTATAATGGGGAATGTTATGTACATTGTGATCGCCATTCATATGTTGATTGTCGTCTATAATTTTTTTGTTGTAAAAATTCATTCGTTATTGTTTTTGTAATTGATATAAGCATTTATATATTTGTTTGTTTACGCTGAAATTGAATAAAGTATATGCCCATATATATAGAAATATATATCTGCTAATAATAATTAACGAAACCCCCAATTCTTTAAGTTAAAAATTGTTTTACAAGAAAAAATAAGAATTTTTAAACATTTCTTTTTTCATATTTTTCTGTGAAAAACTAATTATCTACAAAAAGATTTATGTCAAGTGCTGTTGATCTTTTTAAAGAAGAAAGAACACTTTTTATTTTTCTTTGAAAAAAAACACATTGCAAAACAGTGTAAATTTTTACATAAAAATTGAAATGGAAGCATTTTTGTTTCAGACGTAATATTTTTGACATTGATTTTGATTTGAATATTTAAAAAATATTTAAAAATAATTTAAGATGTCTGGAAAATCTGTAAATAAAAAAAAATGTTATACAACTTTAAATTTTGATCATGGTAAAAAGGTTAAAAAACAATATTAATTTAATAAATATTTTTAGTCACTTTCATCACAAATTCAAAAGGATTTTACCATCACAGTGGATGAAACACTCTGGCAGAGCCTTGAGGTAGGAAGCATATAACTGTAACTATAAAATCATAAAATTTTCGCACCTTTTTTATCAACAAAATCTTTAGGTTTTGGGAAAAATATTTTTTTTGGGTCGACTTTTTTGACTCTGATTCCAGAGTCGGAGTTAGTAAAAATTTTCCGGGACAACACTGATTTGTATTAGAAAAAACTAACTTCTCTCATTTTTAAGTAATGTTTGAAATTTGTTTTTAAAATATTTTTCACGGCAAAAAGTAAAACGTTTATATTTTATATAATGGTAGCCCATGCAATTTTCTTTCTGTAATTATTATTTCTATCAAATGCCACTAAAATATTTAACGATTTTTTTAAAAGATTTCTTGCAATTTTAAAAATAATTTATTCAAATTCAAAAATTGTAACATAAACTGTTTTTAGCTGTTTTATTTCCATTTATTTTTTTGTCTGACATTTTATTTTTATAGGAGCAACTTCTCAATTTCGAATTGCCGTTCACAAAAAAAGAATTATCAAAAGATTTGCCGCTCAAAAATGAAAGATGTGAAAAAAATTGTTACACCCCCTTTTGATTTTTGAATTGTTTCCAAAAAACAAAACACAGCTCTTTCAAAAAAAATTGGGGGATTGCATTTTCAAAGCTTTGCAAATTTGTTTCTTTTTTTATAAAATTTCATTTAAGAATTAAAAGAAAAAATATTGGTTTTTTTTGAATATTTTAACAGCTTTTGATAACAAAATATAAAAATTACTGTAAAATATTTTGTGGAAAAAATCATGTAATATTTTTTATTTTACAAAATGTTCGTCCTGAAATTTTTTTTAAATCAATATTTAAAAAAAATTTCATCATAAAAATTCTCATTTTTGTCAGATTAATTTAAAATATTTTTTGTTGAGGATGGTAGAAACTTTTCTGCTTGAAAGGAATCAATTGAAGTAAAAAAATTCTGTGTAATTATTACTATTTCGTTTTTTTTTTTAAATTCAAGACTTATTTAAACGATTTTAGTGTCAAAAAATAAAAACCATTTTTAACGCTGCTTTTTCTCTCTCTTTTTTTGGGTTAAAGGAGGCGGATGCTCTTTACTTGTTTCGTTTTTTGGATGAACCTGACGATCATCTGTTTATGTTCCGTCGGAAAAGAACTTTAAAAATCTTGGAATCAATAAAATTTTATTCACTGAAGGCGGTTCTCCGTAACGAATATTTTTTTCTTAAAGGGAGAAGACGCACCTCTAACAAATTTTTTGATAAAGGTCAAAAAAGCGCTCATTAGCGCTGCTTTTTTTGTTCATCGAAGATGTAAAAAGTTTTTAAAAAAGCAGCTCACTGAAAAAAAAATGTTTGTTAGAGGAGTGCGTTTTTTCGCCTTTAATATTTGCTGTTTTTTTGTGATTTTAATCCATCTATCTGGGATAAAAAGTTTTTTTTTTTGAATATTTTAGCTATTTTTATCGTCCACATTTTTTGAACTATTTCTTTTTCATTTTTTGATCAATCATTTCCAGTGGCATGATCATGGCATTTTGGTGCCGCAAGTGTTTTACAAATGATCATCCACAGTGTGATGGTTCAGTAGTTTGTTTACGCAGTGAACGAGATAGCCATGTACATACATAGATGTTATGTGCACACTGTGGCCGATACGGTCATGAACATTAATTTTATGAATTTTGTATGAAATGTGGCGGTAGAGGCCATATTAAACCTGAATGCACCTTATCTCGATTTATATTGTCGTCTTTGCGGTGGAAATCATGTCATGATGAAATGCTGTGTTTATAATGGCGATTGTTATGATCATTGCGGTCACCATTCATATTTTGATTGCCCTGATCGTCGCCAATAATGTTTTTGTTCTAAAAGTTCATTCGTTGTTGTTTTTGTATACGGTGCTCTGAAATGTCCAGTGAAGAAGTGTTCCCACTAAAATCTTGAAACCAAAATTCTGAGACAATGAATCAATTTAAACGTTTTCTGTAAAGGGGAAGTAGAAGATTATCTCATTTTTAAGACGTCAATGCAGGGAAAAGTAAAAATAGTAGATTCTGAATCCGTCGGATTCAGAATCCGTTAAAAAATGTTTTTCAAATTCTACAAAATTACTATCATTTTATTCGTCTGGACGAATAGATTACATTTCACGTAAAAATAGTTGTTGTTAATGATTCTGAATAAATTTCAATGTTTAAAAAAAATTATTTGTAAAAAGAGAAAAAAAATGTAAAATTTAAAAACTTCGGTCGGTGAAAGGCACGGATAAAAAGGAAAAGTTTTTTTTCGTTTATTTTGAAAAAGTTTGAAAAGAATTGTGAAAGAAGAACCACACTTTTTTCGTGCCTTTCAACAACCGTAATTTTTAAATGTAACATTTTCTTTCTCTTTTTTTTACAATTTTGATCGTAAAAATTTTTTTACAAAAATTTTAATCTTTTTTTTGCGGCATATTTTAAAAAGGCTAATTTTTCGTTTTTTTTCAATTTCATTTTTTGAATATTTTGTATATTTTTTAAATGAATGTTGGAAAATTAAAGGTTTTTAGCGTCGATGGACGCTTTTTGAAATATTTATTAAAATCATACTTAAATTTAAGCATGATGCATACTAAAAAATTTCAATAAAAAATTGTGAAATATTAAATAAACCATTTATTGACAAATTACAACATTTGTTACAGAAATCATTTTACTGCTTTATTTGCTCAAAATATAAATTAACAAAATAAACGAATTAACTGAAAATTTTTTAATATTGTTTATTTTTTTCTATAAAAAAAATTTTTCATCATACTTATAGTTAATAAAAAAACATTTTTTTTATAATTATTTTAAATGTGTCATTTCTTTCTGAAAATTACATATAATACAATTGAATGAAATGTTTACGGCATCATTAAAATATATTTATTTAATCAAAAAATGTATGAAGAAACAAAAAAAATTACTGTAATACATAGCGACAATTATTGTGCTTTTTACCATATGGTTTTTTTTATTAATTTTTTTTTTTTACTGAAGCATCAATGAACAGAATCTGAGAAAGACAATACAGGATTAACTTGCTTAATTTTTTTTGCTCAAGCTTTTCGAGTCGTTTATGGAAAAAACTATTTTTGTTTGTCATCGGCGCTCCCTTTAAATAAGCATTGTGTCCTTTAACTTTATCCAAGAATAAAAAAGATAAAAATATTATGTGAACTGCGACTTTAAAAAAAGAAGAAAATAATTTAAGATTTGGGTGAGCTTTTTTGACTCTGATTCCGGAGTCGGAGTTGGTAAAAATTTTCCGGCACAACACTGATTTGTATTAAAACAAAAAATTTCTCGCATTTAAATAAAAAATGGCTGAAATTTGTTTTAAAAAAATAAAATATTGTTTTTTAGTTTTATATTTCAAATATTTTTTTTTCACTCCCCCAATGTGAAATTTGTATTAGAAAATACTAATTTCTCACATTTAAATAATGTTTGAAATTTGTTTTTAAAAAAAAATAATGTAATTTTTTTAAAAAATATTTTTCACGGCAACAAGTAAAACGTTTATGTTTTATATAATGGATCGGTTTCTTGTTCTTGTTCTTTTTCTTTTGAATTTATTATTTCTGTTGAATGCCATTAAAATGTTTAACGATTAGTTTAAAAGATTTTATTTGCAATTTTAAAAATAAAATATTCAAATTCGAAAATTGTATAATAAATAGTTTTCAGCTTTTTTATTTCCATTTATTTTTTTGTCTGACATTTTATTTTGATAGGAGTAATTTCTCAATTTCGAAATGCCGTTCACAAAAAAAACAATTATCAAAAGATTTGCCGCTCATTTTAAAAATGAAAGTGTTGTGTTCACGAGCGGTAACACTGAAAAAAAAAACGAACACTCCTAAGCAAAAATAGATCTATATTTACGCCTTTTAAGCGCAAATATTGTCCAAATTTGGGAATTTTTAGCACAATTTTTTTTCAGTGAATGAACTAACAATATAACAATAATATATTTATTAAGATAGTGGGCCGATGAGCGACCGTGCACCCAGAGCATATAAAGTAAGAATATCGATGATTATAAAAGATGAGACAAATCGATAGAAAGGAGAGAGAGAGGCAATTGGCTGCATAGGCTTTTGTGTGTAAGAATGTAACACGCAGCCATTGGGAATGCAACGCCAAGATTACATACAAATAACAGAATACCCCGGGATAAGGGTATTAGCCGTGTTGCGGACACGACAGAAAGATGGGAAAAAAAATTGTTACACCCATTTTTGATGTTTGAATTATTTCTAAAAAAAACAAAACACAGTTCTTTCAAAAAAAATTGAAGGATTGCATTTTCAAAGCTTTTCAAATTTGTTTCTTTTTTATAAAATTTCATTTAAAAATGCTTCTTTTTAATATTTTATTTTAAAAATACAAATAAAATTCTTGAAAAAAATGCCGAATTTTGCGAAAATTAAATAAAAGTTATAATGGCACAAAATTTTTTAAGAGATAAGATTTGATAATTTTTTTGTTGATAATTTTAAACACTATAAATAATTATGTTTTATATATTCTTTTTCATCGTAAAATTTGATCCGTCGATTGTGTAACATTTGACATTTAATGATGAGTCACGACATTTTTAGAAGAAATAATACTAACAAGTTGAAATGAAATTGGCTCAACTTTTTTTACGCAAAAATAAAATCTTGCATATTCGTTTCGAGTTGTTGCGCTGAAAATTTAAAAATTAAACAGTAATATACAAATTAGAGAGCAAAAAGTTTTTAAAAAAGCACGTTTTTCGCTGAGATTTGATACGCCTGTTTTTATATAATAGTCAATTTACCAAATTTTATAATCTTTTTATCAGTCCATATTTGTAGGCCATGAAATGAATGTTACCAATAATGGATTTTTTCCATTTTTGGTAACTTTGATGGCCAACGATTAATATAAACTGATAAAAAACTTCTTTAGCACAGCAGCCATAAGCTGCTGTGCTAAAGAAATTTTTTTTTTTTAAAAAAAAACCATTTAATGAAAAATTTTACGAAACTACTGTATACCAAAATTTCGACTTTCGGCCATTTTGAATTTTCGCTGTGAGACAACCGAAAATTGTCAAAAAAAACTAAAATCTGCTAAAAAAGCCATTTTAAAGTTTAAATTTAAACTTTAAAAAAAATAACAAATTTGATAAAATTTCATCGAAAGATTTGTCCATTTTACAGTTATCAGAAAAAACAGTCAATTAAATGTATGTTTAATAAAATATTACAAACCTCAAAATTACAAGAGAAATACTTCCAGACCATGCATAGAGATCATTTGCTAGGGGCAACGAGCTCTGCAACACTGCAGCTACCTCCAAATTTGAAGCAAAAAATGAATTTCCAATACCATAAACAACTCGAAAAGCTTGAGCAAAAAAGATTAAACATGTTACACCTAAAACATAATTAGATCATTGATGAACATGTGATTTGAGAAAATTGAAATAGAAATTTTAAAATCGATAATTTATTGATTTGGCCGAAATCGATACTTCCCGATCAATGCCGAAATCGATATTTTTAGATATAGCAGAGTCCTCGTTAACGACTCCGGAAATGGAATTGGTGTCGATAAACACACAGTGCGACGCTTTCCCTTTCTTTGGTCACTTTTGCAAAAAAAGCATCAAAAAAAGGAAAAAAAGGTGCATGTTTCAAAAAAAAGATTAAATAGATATTTTATTTTTTTATTATAAAATTTTGGTCAAAAATAAAAGTAGAAGACCTGGGCTACATGTGCATATCAAATTTGTAATTTTTGGTAAATGTTTTTACAGTGATTTTTCGTGTGGTAAAGTGCAATTTTACCAAATTTTATAATCTTTTTATCAGTCCATATTTGTAGGCCATGAAATGAATGTTACCAATAATGGATTTTTTCCATTTTTGGTAACTTTGATGGCCAACGATTAATATAAACTGATGTACTATAAATGGGATTTTTGGAGAAAAAAAATTAACAAATTTTTTTTTATTTCATTTTTAATTTTTTTTACAAAGGAAAATTACTGGTAATTGTAACTTCATAAAAACTAGAACATAATTTAAAAAACACTTCCCAGATTCTGATTCCCCATCCTCGAAAGTACATAGGGGGAAACAATGGATTATTGAGAGAAATTATTCGCAAAGTTATTGAAACTTTTCGTTTTTGTATGGAAAACTATACCTTCAACATCGTAAAAAAATCATAACTTTCGAAATATGCAATGAAATGCCTTCCGGTGACTTGCATTATCAATTATAATGATATTAGTGTATTCTGAGCAAGTTTGACCCGTCATGCATTAAAAACTTATAATTTGTGGTCACCTTGAAACACATAAACTGAACAATATGTTAGACATGTAAGAAAATGATTCTGTTAGGTGTAATTAATCCAAATATAGAATCTTTCGTCCCCAAATAATGGTTTTATAATAATTAGATCACAAATTTGTTATCCGATACCTACAACTGCTTCTACAGTATACTTAAACAAATAATAGATGTTGCATTACATGAGTGAAGAGAAAAAATCACAGCTTTTAAAAAAACGGTGGATTTAACTGTTAAACTGCCGGCAACTATTCCCTAACATTATTTTTATCAATTTCAACTGATACAACCATTAAAATATTGGTTCTCACACAGTACTGATTTTTGAAGTTTTTCCATTTTCATACTGTAGCTGATGAAGCAGAGTATAATAAAAACTTAACGCAGGAGAGGTGAAACTTGCTCAAAATACACTAATATCATTATAATTGATAATGCAAGTCACCGGAAGGCATTTCATTGCATATTTCGAAAGTTATGATTTTTTTACGATGTTGAAGGTATAGTTTTCCATACAAAAACGAAAAGTTTCAATAACTTTGCGAATAATTTCTCTCAATAATCCATTGTTTCCCCCTATGTACTTTCGAGGATGGGGAATCAGAATCTGGGAAGTGTTTTTTAAATTATGTTCTAGTTTTTATGAAGTTACAATTACCAGTAATTTTCCTTTGTAAAAAAAATTAAAAATGAAATAAAAAAAAATTTGTTAATTTTTTTTCTCCAAAAATCCCATTTATAGTACATTTTAGCATGCTGAACACGATGGGATCTTAAAAAATTACTTCTACTGCAAAATTATCGTTTAATCTGAGTGGTAAAATTGCACTTTACCACACGAAAAATCACTGTAAAAACATTTACCAAAAATTACAAATTTGATATGCACATGTAGCCCAGGTCTTCTACTTTTATTTTTGACCAAAATTTTATAATAAAAAAATAAAATATCTATTTAATCTTTTTTTTGAAACATGCACCTTTTTTTCCTTTTTTTGATGCTTTTTTTGCAAAAGTGACCACGCGTCGCACTGTGTAAACAAACCCAGCACAGCACTGCTCTTATTTATCTATTTTTAGTGAATCAATTTCCGGGCGTACTCGAACCTGGAGGATTACTTGGTCGAAGCGCCACACCGCTAACCACTTGACCACGGAGTCAGATTCTTTTTTTATTAAAATCGATATCCAAAATTTTTCGGGTGGAAATCGATATATCGGTATCTCCGGCACAACACTGACCCTATTTATCTATTTTTAGTGAATTAATTTCCGGGCGGACTCGAACCTGGATGATTACTTGGTCGAAGCGCCACCCCACTAACCACTCGACCACCGAGTCAAACCTTTTTAAAGTTTAAATATAACATACCAAATAAAGTTTTCTCTTTGCTTAATATTACAGGATTTGAGGAGGATTGACTCAAAAAATATAATTTAATAAAATTTAAAATATTTATAATTGCTGTAATACTTGTTGTAACCATATAAATGATAGTAGCATATGATAAAATGATAAATCGAAGGGGAAAATTTGTAATTATCGCACTAGAACCCCTAAATTCTCCAGGTTCATGAAGTCGATAACAAATATGCAAAAATGGAATAAATAATAGCGCGACAGTATACCATTGACGGCACCAAATTTGTTTATGTCGAAATGGAGCCCAAAATGCCGTGAAACGATTGAAAGCCATAAAAAGATGTCCAAGATATTGCAAAAAAGTGATATATGTTCCAAGATTAAAGATAATGGAAGCCGCAAATGGAATAGTTTTTAAAAAGTCTTGTAAAATTAATAAAGTATTAAAAAAGGATATACTTTGAATAATGCCAAAAAAGTCAGCAATAAAAACACATCGTAAAATATTAAAAAATGGACTTGTAAAAGCTGATTTTCTTCTACAAAATAATAGTATCAAAATAGTGGCATGAAAAGTGTAAAAGATTATTTCAAAAATAATTATTATATAAATTTTTACTTCAACCATTAAAAGTTATAGCTTTTAAAGTTTAAAGTTTTTTTCTTTTATAGTTAAATTTCTGTTTTGTTTGTTCTCAGATTCTGTTCATTGATGCTTAAGTAAAAATAATAATTAATAAAAAAAACATATGGTAAAAAGCACAATAATTGTCGCTATGTTTTACAGTAATTTTTTTGTTTCCTCATACATTTTTTGATTAAATAAATATATTTTAATGATGCCGTAAACATTCCATTTAATTGTATTATGTGTAATTTTCTGAAATGACACATTTAAAATAATTATTAAAAAAAATGTTTTTTAAAATTAACTATAAGTATAATGAATAATTTTAACTATTCCATGACACAATTTCGTAATGAGCAACGTGGGAAGAATACACACGCACAAGTCTAATGCAGCATTTCGAATGATTACAATTTTGGTTAATTTGTTTTGGCAAATAATTTAATAATTGGTTGGTTTGAAAACAAAGCTTTGTGATATCGATATTTCGATACAATACACACTGCACCTCGAATCCGGCTTGTAATTTTTCGGTCCAATGTTTGGCAAAGTGTTTTTTTTGCAAACACAAATAAAAAAAAACTAATGGCGCCAGGGATTTTTAATTTTGTCTTGCAGCAAATTTTTCATTATTTTTTTGGCACTTTTTTTTAAAAAAAAATTAACGGCGCCATTAAATTCCCCATGGCCGAAAATTTATATATGATAAAAATCAGCTCAAATGGAGACATAAACATTTTCAGCAATTTTTTTTGTTTGAATTTTTAAAAAAAAACTAGTAAAAGATCAAATCTGCTGAGAAACAGTAAAACGTTTTTTGTCTCCATTTATGCTAATTTTTAGCATATAGCTTTCGACGATGGATGATTTAATGGTGCCATTTGTTTTTCTTTAAAAAAAGTGCCAAAAAAATAATGAACTATTTGCTTCAATATTTAAAAATCCCGCGAATTTGTGTTTGCAAAAAACACACTTTACCAAACATTGGATCAAAAAATTGCATTGTATCATTGCATCGGATTTGATGTAACTGAGAATCGATTTCAGTGACAAAGAAATTTCAATGTTGACCATGGAAAAAATATTTTTAAATTATATCAGTTTCACTTTTTTGCCTGAAATTTTAAATTGAAAAAGCTATTGTTATCTGTGGAAATTCCAGGAATCCTAGAAATATATTTAATATTGTTTTGATTTTATTTCTTTAATTTTTTTTATATTTTAAAACAGAATTATAATTTTCCAAAAAAAATGCGGTCGTAAAAATTGATTTTTTTTAAATATTCAAAGAAAAAATTTGACAAAAAAAATGAAGAAATATTTGTCCCAAAAAATATTGTGAAATCACTTTACATTCTTTATTTATTTGATGCGAAATAAAAAAAAAATAAACTAAAAATTCAGCGCCTGCAAACCAGTAATGTGACGTGACCTTTTTGTCACCCCGCCCAGTTCCCCATCACTTTTAACAAAGTGCGCCCTGCGTGCTCCGGCCCTGCGGCCAGTTGCCTTTGAAAAGTCTCCCCGTTCGTGCCTCCTGATTCGCCGTAAAAAGTAGCTATTAAAAGGAGTGTCGAAGCCAATATAAAATTCATTTTCACCTTTTATGACGGTACCTCCTAGCGCGACATTTCCCCCCCCCCCCCCCCCTTCCCCTCTGTTTTTGCTGCGGCTTTTTTGCAAATATTTTTTTTTGATGACAACCAAACAAATTATCATCAAAAACAGTGGGGGAAAAATGTCGCGCTAGGAGGTACCGTCATAAAAGGTGAAAATGAATTTTATATTGGCTTCGACACTCCCTTTAACAAAAAAATTTCTTTGCTTTCCTTTTTTTTTGGTCTTTACGAAAGATGGTCAGACATTTTGTTTGTGATTTTAAAATCTTTATTTAAAAAAGTGATAACTGACAAAACTGCAATTTCTGATAAATACATATGTTGTTTTTTAGCTTTATCATCATAATTAATTGGAATCTTCTATAAATTGAAGATTACATGTATTTTCACAAATTTTTAAAAAAGATTAAAAGAATAATGATTTGCTTTGTTTATAGCATCTGTCCCGCCCTTTATTGGGGCTGGATTCAACTGAAAAAGCCCTGGACAAAACAGGATTTTCAGTCCCGAGGAATTAGCTTAATTCCTTACATTAAAAAAATATATAAAATATTCAAACAACTGTAAAAAAAGATGATATACTGACTTTTTTCATAAAAGAAATGCAGTAAAAGAAAGAAAATTATTTTGTAAATAACAGAGAGAAATAGGAAGAAGAAAATCGAAAATGTTACACATAAAAACTGCGGTCGTTGAAAGGCACGAAAAAAAGAACGATTTTTCTGCATAATAGTTTTTGAAAAGAAGTACGCTTTTTTTCGTGTCTTTCAACGACCACAGTTTTATGTGTAACATTTTGATTTTCTTCTTTTTTTAGAATTTTTGATTGCAAAAAAATATGTGTCATAAATGGTCACCAACGTCAATCGTTGAAAACAATTTGCCAATAACAAAAAGTGACCATTGTTGTATCCCCAAAAGATAAACAAGTAATAAATAATAAAGTTTATTGAAGAATAAACGTAGTTGCGTGAAAGCAAATAAAACAACAACAACAAAAAGAGGAAAGTTGCACAGCAACAGCAAAGCAACGGAAAATAGGAACGCTGCGGCAGCAACGGTTCCTAACACGAAAAGTGCGACCAGCGCAAAGACAAATCTTCAGCCGGTCACTGCACTCTTCCCCCCTTAGCTTTAAAAGTTGTTAAAAAATTATATAACATAAAAGAACTGTGGTGAAGAAAAGGAAGGTGTATGAATGAAAGAGTGTGGGGCACGGAACTTGATCAGGGCTGACACATTAATCAAGAACGGGACCACCTTTAAGCACTCAACCTTGCCGTTAACTTCAGTTCAAGTTATACAAAACAAAAATAAAAGAGCTAAGCAGAAGAGAGGGAACGAGTAACGAGCAGCACCGACAACAACAAATATACGAGACAATATAAGACAAAGACAAAAGGAAAAGAATATATAAAAAAAAATTATACAGTTGATTTCTTTTTCGGACGATTGAACTTGAAGTGTTGTGGTGGAGCATGAGAATGTTGAGCAGGAGGTGGATGTTGAGCAGCAACATTTGATGAAGATTCACCATCATGAAGACTTTCTTTAAAGCCATGAGCAAGAGGAGAAAGTTCTTCCATAAAATCAAAAACATCGGAAGGTTCATGAAGTTGATGTGAATCAGGTGTGGGAACATGTTGAAGTTTCATTGCACATGCGTGGCTGATCCTTTCTTTTCCAGGCGGCGCGACATCTGTTGGAGATTCGGCATTTTGAAAAGAATCAGGTGTTGGAACATGAAGAGAAAGCATGTAAGGAGTCACCGACGTTTCTTTCATACGACCAGGATCATCAGCATTCATATCTGAAAAACAATCGAAATTAATGACCGACATACGCTTACCTTTATCTCGAAGTGTAGCAGTTACATCTTCAGCAAGAGCAGCATTAATTTCATGAGCAGTTACAGGTGCTGTAACAATTGTGTTTATGCGGCGGGTCGATAAACATTCATCCATTCCGTCTTTAGCATCAGCAAATTGACCAAGAGCAGGTACAATCAATGGAGCAAGTTCTTTTTGAGTGTTATCAATCGGACGTTGACTAACAGCAGCAATAACTTTTGCAGATCCATTTGAAGCTAACGGTGGAGCAGCAGCAGATTCAGGTGGAATATTTTCTGTTGGTGAAGAAAAACATTGACCAGCTTTAGAATCATATTTGCTTTGAGGTTGAGTAACTTCTGCAGGCGGAGAAGAAACTATTGAAGAGCATTGTTTAACAAAAGGAGCAGCAGCTTCAATTGGAACATCAGAAACATTTTGACACAATAATACATCAGCGATTTGAAGATCAAAGCTATGCCAAAAATCCAGTCCAAGTAGCGCAGAAGCAACATCTGCAACATATATCTCCAAGGATTTTGTAGTACCACGAGCAGTAACGTCAGCTACAAAATATCCATCAAGTTCCAGCTTCATATTTCCGACAGCCTTGACTTTGATTTGAGGAGGAGATAATGTTGGAGCACCAAGTTTCTGATAATCATCACGAGTAATGATGGAAATATCAGATCCGCTATCAAGTTGAACAGAAAAAGCAACGTTACACATGGCTATTGGCATAAATAATCGACGACGTCGAGCCAAATTGGAAAAGTCTAACGAATAAACATTAACAGAACCTACATTTCGAGCATTCGATGAAGTTCCATCACCACGAGTATTTGAAGGAGTTGCAGAACCAGCCTTCTTTTCAGATTTGCAAACTTTTGCAATATGTCCAACCTTATTGCAATTATAACAAGTTGCGTTGATCCATTTGCAATCTTTCTTCCAATGATTACCACCACAGCAAGGACAAGGTGTTTTAGGAGCGGATATCTTCTTCACAAAAGCAACGGAAATTTGTTCAGGCAATTTTTGATCACGTTGAGTCATAAGTGCATTATCAACCAGAGTTTCAAGAGCAGCAAGATCTTCCTTTGGCTTTGTAATAAGAGCATTTAAAACTAAGGATCGTATAGATTCAAGAGCAGGAGCTTTCATACCCATAAGAAAGCGAAGAGTAGAAACTTCATTTTCTGAAAAATCTTTAACAAAACATACGCTAGTTTCTCGAATGCGGGAGATATAATCGTGGATAGATTCATATTCTGGCCCACGCCATTCAATTTTGAAAGCATTGTATCGTTGAGCAAACATAGATTCACGGATATCAAATAGATTAACAAGATCATCTTTGAACTTCTTCCAATCAGCAAACGTTGTTATATCTGCAGGCAGCAAATGACGTGCAACACGTTTAAAAGTAACAGAATCAAGTGATGAAACAGCAAGACCAACCTTATCAGCATCTGTAAGATGAGCAAAGAAACGGAATTTTATTTCACATATTTGAAGCCATGTGGTTGCAGATTGAGGATCACTTGAATCAGGAACGAATTGAGGAAGTTGTGGATAAGATTTAGCAGCCATAGGTTGTGGTTGAGGATTTGTAGCAGCTTTTTGAGGAGTTCGAGTCATCAGGAGGAACGTCGAGCAACTTGAGGAAGAGCAGATTCAATAATCGACTCTCGTCACCAGATTTGTTGTATCCCCAAAAGATAAACAAGTAATAAATAATAAAGTTTATTGAAGAATAAACGTAGTTGCGTGAAAGCAAATAAAACAACAACAACAAAAAGAGGAAAGTTGCACAGCAACAGCAAAGCAACGGAAAATAGGAACGCTGCGGCAGCAACGGTTCCTAACACGAAAAGTGCGACCAGCGCAAAGACAAATCTTCAGCCGGTCACTGCAACCATCATTTTTTTATTTTTTTTTGTTAAAGCCACTGGTCGATAAAATTTAGAAAGCGGCAAAAAGCCTTTTTTGAATGCCAAAAATTGTTGGCAAAATGTACAAAATTTTTGCCCAACAATGTGAAATTTAAATAAAATGCTTTTTAAATATCCAATTTCAAGACTCCACAAGACATATTTCTGTTAACTCCGACTTCTGCTCCGATTCTTCAATTAATTAATTTATTGCTGTTGTTGGTAGCTCGATACATTCCTGCAGCCACTTCTTGTTAACCTTAAATGCTGCCGCAGAAACTAGTTTCCCATCTTTTCAACTGAAATCTGTCCTTTTCTCGTTGGTGTAATGTCTTGTTCCAAAGCTTCCACATATCTCTTATCAACAATTGGTACTTTTTCTGCCGTCGCTTCTTGATATTTCATCCATATTGACACAATTGCTCTTCCTGATTTCTTAAAATGGCTTCCATTACGATCCTCACATGTATCACCACTACATATCGTTACGATGATTATCAAAAATAAATAGAACTTTCAGTCCTGTGGAATTCACTCAATTCCTTACATTTAAAATATATATAAAATATTAAAAAAATGTAAAAAAAAGTCAGTATATAAAACGTGATAATTGAAAATATTTTTGAAGTGGAGGAAAAATGAAATTTCCTCAAAAATGTTCCGCCTTTTTTTTCGTTTTGCGAAAGTAACATTTTGCCAAACGAAAAATAGGTAGAAATTATTTCAGGAAATTTCATTTTTCCACCACTTCAAAAATATTTTCAATTATCATGTTTTATATCATCTTTTTTTCTCAAAGAAATTCAATGAAAAAAAACCCTTCTGTGAAACAACTTTTTTTGCAATTAAAAATTGTAAAAAACAGAGAAGGAAAAAAAGAAGAAAATCAAAATGTTACACTTAAAATTGCGGTCGTTGAACGGCGCGAAAAAAAAAAGATTTTTCTGTTTCTGTTTTTATTGTTTTCATTGTATTTTAAAAAAAGCATAATAGTTTTTGAAAGAAATATGCTTTTTTTCTTGCATTTTAATGACCACAATTTTTAAGTGTAATATTTTGATTTTTCTTCTTTTTTTTACTATTTTTGATCGCACGAAAATTGTTTTTCTTTTTTTTCGCTGCATTTTTTTTTGGAAAAAAATTAGTGTTTCATTTTTTCCTATTTTATCGATTTTGAATATTTTATATATTTTTTAAACGAATGTAGGAAAATTAAAAGTTTTTTAACGTCGATGGACGCTTTTTGAAATTAAAATCATACTTAAATTTTAGCTGCGTAATATTATATAATTTCAATAAAAAATTGTGAAAGATTAAACAAATAAACCATTTATTGACAAAATACAACATATTTATTTATTTGAAAAAAAATAATTAAAAATTTTTTTAACATTGTTATTTTTTTTAAAAAACGAAAAAAAGTCGATTGCAACTCCAAACACGAAAGTGCTTCAGAATCCGAATCAAAAAATTATGATAATTTTTCCTTTCTTTGCATTTTTTTCTGATCCAAAATTGGTGTTTAAATAAAAAAATGATTGGATAGAAGCCGAAATCTGACTTTTTTATTTCATTTTTTTTGATGATTTTTGCCTGATTAACAGCAAGGTCGTTATATCAATTTTTTTTGCTTGCCGCCAACACTCCCTTTAACATATTACAAGTAATGCGGCAGACAAGGGTTTTAGTCGATCTCGTGTTGGAATCAAACGTACATTTAAAAAAAATAGTAAATTTTCGTTGCAAGACTATTTATAGGGTAAATTTTTTGGAACTATGACGATAGATTCTGATCTTACATTAATTTTTTAAGTTTTTCTGCTTCTATAATTAAAATCAGAAAATAATAATATATATGTTTCTTTATTTTTATAAATCCGGCAAAAAATATTTTTACCCAACAAATATAGGTAGAAATCATGGCATGATGAAATGCTATGGTTATAATGGTGAATGTTATGTACATTGTGGTCGCCATTCAAATATTGATTGCCCTGATCGTCGCTAATAATTTTTTTGTTGTAAAAATTCATTCGTTATTGTTTTTGTAATTGATTTAAGCATTTTTATATTTGTTTGTTTTACTATAGCAGTTAAACAGTCTGAGACATCCCCCCTAGTATATACAAATAAATAAAATTTCTTATTATATATCTAAGGTAATACAAGGGGCTGTCCAGATATGACGTGATCTAAAAATAGGTGTTTTTACCGCACCTACCCTTTGGTGATCATGCATCAAAGCTTTCTGCCGACAAAGTTAAAGCGGCATGGTAATGGGCTAGACTCACCCACCCATTTCAGGATGGGTGAGTCTAGCAGCCCCCAACTATATACTACTACAGTGGGATGTCCCATTATAACTGCAGACAGTTATATACTACTAATATGGGATTTCCCACCACGATTGTTTAAATTTTTAACAACCAAAACTTTATTAACAAAACATAACAAAAAGACATCAATTAAACGATATTTCAAGAAGACTTCTACAAGCGACCGATGATTGGGTACTTTCATTGAAACGACGTTTCTTTGCAAATTGTGAGAATCGGGCATTTCTTTTTCCATGAGTTATGCGGTAGAACAACTTCAATTGTAGAATAAAAGCATTCGCCTTTTAAAAATAAAATATTCAAATTCGAAAATTGCAAAAAAAAGAGATTTTTTGCAGCTGCATTTTTTTTTTTTTGAAAGTTAAAAAATAAAAATGAAAACTGGTCGTTGTAATATAAAAAAATGGTCGAATTTGTTGATGATGAAAAACAACTTGAAAAGATTAAAGATAGACAAATATATTTGTGCCAGATGCTGTTGATTTTTAAATGATTTTCTAAAAAAACACTTTTTGTTTTCAAAAAAGAGCGATTTTGTATTGCGAAACAGCATCCATTTTTATAAAAATTGAAAAAGATGGAAATAAAAATAGTGTAATATTTCAGACATGGATTTAGGCTTTTGAATATTTTAATAAAATTTAAAAATTATTTAAAATGTTTGTAAAATTTAAAAAAAATACTTTCAAATTTCAGATAATTCAAACGAATGCATTTATATTTCTATTCATTTTTTATTTCAACACCTTTTTTGGATCAGAAATGCGAAGAATGGAAAAAGTAATTAGAATTTTTAGATTCTGCATTTGAAGCACTTTCGTGCCGAGAGTTGCAATCCACTTTTTTTGTTTGTCATCGACGCTCCATTAAAATAACCATTTTGTTCTTTAATTTTATCCAAGAATTAAAAAGATAAAAATATCAAAGTTGTCGAAACAGCGTCCAACTATTGATAAAAATGATAATATTTTAACAAATTTTTATATTTTTCATTGTAATGTTAATTAAAATCTAAACTTTTTTATTTATGGAATTGAAAAAACTTTGGTTTATTTTTTAAATGTTAATTTTAAAATTCATATCATAAATTTTGTGCCTGTTTCTTTCAATTAAAAGATAAAAAATTAAAAATTAAAAAAGAATAAAATTTTAAAAAATTCAAAAACACAAAAACCTGCACCAAAGCTTTTATAAAATAAACAAATTCTATTTTTTTTTGACATTTTTCAAAACATCTTTGGTCAAAAAAAAGCGACTTAAAGAAATATATTCGTTTTTTTTATATTATGCAATATGAAAGATATGTAAAAACAAAAAGAATCAATCTTTGATCGATCAATTTTTAAAAACGATTAAAAGAATGTTGATTTGCTTTGCCTATAGCATCGGTCCCACCCTTTATTGGGACGAGGCGGAACGGAAAAAGCCCTGGACAAAACAGGACTTTCAGTCCCGAGGAAGTAGCTTAATTCCTAACATTAAAAAAATATATAAAATATTCAAAGAAATGTAAAAAAAGATGATATGCTGACTTTTTTCCTAAAAGAAATGCAGTAAAAGAAAGAAAATTATTTTGTAAATAACGAATAGAAATAGGAAGAAGAAAATCGAAAATGTTACACAAAAAATTGCAGTCGTTGAAAGGCACGAAAAAAAAGAAAGGTTTTTCTGTTTCTATTTTTATTGCTTTCATTGTATTAAAAAAAAAGCATAATAGTTTTTGAAAGAAGTAAGCTTTTTTCGAGCTTTTCAATGACCACAATTTTTAAGTGTAATATTTTGATTTTTCTTCTTTTTTTTTACAATTTTTGATTGCAAAAAAAAAATAGGTGTCATAAATAGTCACCTGCGTCAATCGTTGAAAACAATTTGCCAATAACAAAAAGTGACCATCGTTTTTCAATTTTTTTTGTTAAAGCCACTGGTCGATAAAATTTAGAAAATGGCAAAAAGCCTTTTTTGAATGCCAAAAATTGTTGGCAAAATGTACAAATTTTTACCCAACAAATTGAAATTTAAATAAAATGCTTTTTAAATATCCAATTTCAAGACTCAGCAATACATATTTCTGTTGACTCCGACTTCTGCACCGATTCTTCAATTAATTAATTTATTGCTGTTGTTGGTAGCTCGATACATTCCTGCAACCACTTCTTGTTAACCTTAAATGCTGCCGCAAAAACTGATTTTCCATCTTTATCAACTGAAATCTGTCCTTTTCTCGTTGGCATATTGTCTTGTTCCAAAGCTTCTACATATCTCTTATCAATAATCGGTACTTTCTCTGCCATCGCTTCTTGATATTTCATCCATATTGACACAATTGCTCTTCCTGATTTCTTAAAATGGCTTCCATTAAGATCCTCACATGTATCACCACTACATATCGTTACGATGATTATCAAAAATAAATAGAACTTTCAGTCCCGAGGAATTAGCTTAATTCCTTACATTTAAAATATGTATAAAATATTTAAAAAAATGTAAAAAAAAGTCAATATATAAAACGTGATAATTGAAAAGATTTTTGAAGCGGAGGAAAAATAAAATTTCTTCAAAAAAGTTCTGCCTTTTTTTCGTTTTGCGAAAGTAACATTTTGCCAAACGAAAAATAGGTAGAAATTATTTCAGGAAATTTCATTTTTCCACCACTTCAAAAATATTTTCAATTATCATGTCTTATATACTGACTTTTTTTCCAAAAAGAAATTCAACAAAAAACCATTGTTTGAAACAACTTTTTTTGCAACTAAAAATTGTAAAAAACAGAGAAGGAAAAAGAAGAAAATCAAAAATGTTACACAAAAAATTGCGGTCATTGAAAGGCACGAAAAAAAAGAAAGATTTTTCTGTTTCTGTTTTTATTGCTTTCATCGTATTTAAAAAAAAGCATAATAGTTTTTGAAAGAAATATGCTTTTTTTCTTGCATTTTAATGACCACAATTTTTAAGTGTAATATTTTGATTTTATTCTTTCTTTCTTTCTCTTTTTTTTACAATTTTTGATCGCAAAAAATTTTGACGAAAATTGTTTTTCTTTTTTTGGCTGCATTTTTTTTAATGTTTTATTTTTTTCCTATTTTATCAATTTTGAATATTTTGTATATTTTTTAAATGAATATAGGAAAATTATAAGTTTTTTAACGTCGATGGACACTTTTTGAAATATTTATTAAAATCATACTTAAATTTTTGCTGTGTAATATTATACAATTTCAATAAAAAATTGTGAAAGATTAAACAAATAAACCATTTATTGAAAAATTACAACATAAATATTTATTAATTTTATTTAAAAAAATAAAATAATTAAAAACATTTTTAACATTGTTACTTTAAAAAAAAAGGAAATGCACATCATTTACACAATTTTCTATTGTTCATGCCAAAATTTGCATAAAATACGTCTTAAAAAAGTTGTTAGAAGTGGGACTCCCCCTTTAGGTTAGAGACCGGCGTCGATCGTTGGGAACATTTTGCCAATAAAAAAAAGTGACCATTGTTTTTTTCCCTTTTTTTTGTTGGAGAAAAAATATCTTTTTTAATTGCTTTTTAAAAGGGTAGAATCGTGGTAAGAAAAAATATTTTGGGAAAAATGGGGGTCACTTTTTTCAACAACCTTTGTAATATTCTGAAGCATCTTTTTAAAATTTGCATAAACTTTCTTTTATTTTATTTTATTCTCCAAAATTGAAAGTATAATTTTAGCTCAAAACTGTTTGATAAAACCAATTTTAATTTTTTCGACGCCGGTTTCTACTTAAAGCTCTCTCATTTGCTTTATCACTTTAAAAAAATTTTTTTTTAAAAAGTTAATAAAAAGCTGTCAAATACTTGTTTATTTTGCAAAAAAAAAATATAATATGTCTGATGTGTGTGTGTTCAAGAGTTAAATGGTCAAGCAAAGAAAAAAGCAGCTCTCTCTCTCTTTCTTTCTCTCAAATTCCGGTCAAACAGATTGGTTTCAATCTTCAAAGAGTTTTTTTGTATGCAATTAAAAAATTGCAAACAAAACTCTTTTTTTTTTGAAATCATTGCAAAAAAAAAGTTGATGCTTCAAAAAAAAAGATATGCAAAAAGGGGGGTATAAAAGGAGATAGCTTTAAGCGATGAAAAGCATTCATTTGTCGCCTTTCATTTCAAAGGTAAGTTCTTTTTTTTAAGGGGGAGATTAAAGTTGACCATTTCCTCTTCCTGGGGAAACTTCCGCGGAAATTTCACAATTTTTGGCGAAAACAACTTTTATTTCTCGAAAATTTTTGTAAAATAAACAGAAATTTTTTACATAAAAATTATTTAAAAATCGTTATTTCAGCTTTTTAAAAAGTTTAAGAGTCCAAAAATGCTTCTATTTTAATGATAAAAAAGGGGAAGATCCATCTCTAACAAATTTTTTGCAAAGATTTTTGTTGATTGTCTCGAGCAAGGCCGTATACAGAAAAAAATTTCGGAGGGGGCACATCGATTTTGGGGGGGCACGCCTTTGATCTTTTGCCGCCGCCAACACGAAGCGGCAAAAGATCAAAGGAAATTCCTCAGTTTCGGGGGGGGGGCACAGGCCCCGAATCCCCCCCCCCTAAATACGGCCTTGGTCTCGAGGCGATCGGAGACCCATTGGAGCTGCTTTTTTTGCTTTCATTGGACCTGAAAAATATAATATCAAAAAAATGCAGCTCCAATGAACCCTGAGGAAAAAATGTTTGTTAGAGGCGAGTCTCCTCTTTTAATACTGAAAAATAAAAGTTTTTAGTTTTTTGATGATTCGCAAAAGTGCCGAAATCGAAACTTCAAGAAATTTCCAGAAAAAATCCCGCCTTTGTTTCGATTTTCCAGAAAATAAGCAACCCTGTAGGGGAGACCCATCATAAACAAATTTTGGTACTAGTGTAGTTTTGTCCCCCCCCCCCCAAAAATCGAAAATTTTTATCGTAAATTTGCATAAAAATATTGACTTTTGGTTGAAACTTCAAAGGTGCTGGAGTGTTCAAAATTTCGTTGTTTTTGTTTGCGGAGGGGGGGGGGCAAAACTGAACTAGTACCCAAATTTTTACTTAACTGTTCTTAATGGAATCGACACGATCGATTAAAGATTCATTGGAGCTGTTTTTTTGCAGCTCCAAAAAGCAAAAAAAAACGGCTCCAATAAATCCTTGATTGCATATAATGATAGCAGCATAATGTGTTGTTATCATTGATTCCCCCTTTAAAAAGTTTTAAAAAGGTTTTTAAAAAAACAAATCTTTCAAAAATTTTTAGATATGTTTTTTCGATTTACTTTTGCTTTCTGTTGTTTCATCACTGTTGCTGCTGTAATGGCATCATCGTTAACTCCTGAAAAAAGCAAGAATGAAACTGAAACTGTAACCGACGCAGAAGCTACTACAATGCCAACAACAACTTTGGCAAATATATCTTTGGAAGAAGGTGGCATTTCCCTTCGAGCAAAACGTTCATGTGGTTCATGCTGTGGTGGGGGATCTTGTTGTGGAACTGCAAGTCCATGTGCTTCGGTATGATTTTTGATTTAATTTTTTCGAAAATGCCATGGCATTTTAAAACACTTTTTTTTTAATTTCGAATATGTATGTCCATTTTTAATAACAAACAATTTTTTTATAAGCTTTTTTGGGGATTTTGTAATTTTACACCGAAAAATATTTTTGATAATTTCCAGCCGAGACATTAATAAACTGAAAAAAGTTAAATATCAAAAAAATCAAAAAATACTGTAAAAATTTGCATTTTTCCAAAATTTTATTTATTTCGAAATCATTTTTCGTAGTTTACTGATATGATAGGGGTCCCAAAAACTCTTTCAATACTATTATTTTATCATTTTTTAACTCAAAATTTCGAATTTTGATGAATAAATTTTCCATTTTTGGTCGAAATTGTTAAAAACTTATTTTAAGTTCAAAGATTTTGTTTTCGTTTCGAGACACTTTTTTTCCTCATTAAAACTATCCAAATTCATTTTTTATTTTTTAACAAAATTCATAAAAATTTACCAGTCCAACCATATATTATATATCTTTTTGAACAAAAAAAAACCATTTAATTTATATTTCGTTTGTTTTTTAAGACTTGCTGCTCCGTTCCATCTATCCCAATTTCGATTACTGCTCCAGTTTGCGCCTGTGGAGTTCCAGGATGTTCATGTGGAGGATGTGCATGTGGGCAACCCGGTTGTTCATGCAATGGTGGAATGCCATCATGTGCATGTGGATCCCCAGGATGTTCATGTGGTGGAGGCCAATCTCAATCTGCTCTACTTATTCCAATTCAAACACAACAAACTTGTTGCAGGTAAGTAAAAACAGTAATATATGGAAATTTGTATATATATTTTGATTTTACTGTAATATTGTTTTTACCACAATACAGTAATCTATGCATTGTTGTACATCTATAAAATTTTTTATTATGCAAATATTCAGATGTTGTCAACCCGTTTGTGCTCCAGCTTGTATGCAAGGTGGTGGATGTTATACCGGTTGTTAATCCCGTATTTTATTAATGCCTTTGCAGAAAAAAAACTTTTATAACTTTGTATTTATTTAATTTCAATATATTTTTGTATACAATTACAATAAACAATTTCATTTAAAGTTAAAAAATACCCAAAGTCAGACATTAAATTGAGTTGTGGAGGCTTTCGAGACCTCCCATTTACCTTATGAGTGTCCCACTGCCTTCAAATTGGTATCACCGGGGTTTGGCACAGAAGTGGAT
This sequence comes from Panagrolaimus superbus, assembly GCA_964035985.1. Lineage (NCBI taxonomy): Eukaryota > Metazoa > Nematoda > Chromadorea > Rhabditida > Panagrolaimidae > Panagrolaimus > Panagrolaimus superbus. The sequence goes on from OZ038356.1 coordinate 30,854,088, forward strand.
TCGAACCTGCAAGGGTCGGGCCGTAAGCTAAGCGCCACACACCACTCGACCACACACACATGTTACTATTAATTTCATTTTTTAAATATTTTAAACAATTGAAATTATCACTGTTGAATAATAGTTCCAACATGACTACTTCTTCGAGGCGGTAAAGTTGTTATAGTTGCTTTTGTGTTAATATTATTTGAATTTGACCATGTTGTATTGTTGACATTAATAACATACTTTTTTGGACAAATCATTTTTCGAACACTTTTTCTTATTGTTTGATTAAGGGTTAAATAGATGATAGCTGGGGAACCTGTAAATATTAATACCTTTAATGAGATCTCATATATCCGTTTTTTGAAAATGGCATTTTTTAATGTGTCAATTTCGAACAATAAACTAAATATTTATCTCAACCTGGAAAGAGATTTCACATATCCATTTTTTTTAAATGGCGTTTTTTAATGTGCCAATTTCGGACTATATACTAAATGTTTATCTCAACCTTGAAAGAGATTTCATATATCCTTTTTTCGAAAATGGCATTTTTTAATGTGCCGATCTCGGACCATATACTAGATATTTATCTCCAGCTTGAACGAGATTTCGTATATCCGTTTTTTTTATTCCCGATTTCGATCAATAAACTAAATGTTTATCTCAACCTTGAAAGAGATTTCATATATCCCTTTTATTATTATTAAAAAATTTTACCACTATATAATATCCAAGCATATTGCGTAAGAAAAACTGCTTCAAGTGGTAACGGAAATTTTTGAATAATTAAATATCCAAAGCAAAGACAAAATGTAAAAAAACAAATAATAAAAACTTGCAAAAATGTTTGTTTCTAAAAAAAACCAAAAATTAAAACTTTTAACAAAAAAAAAGTAAGCACTTACAACTTGTCGTTGAGTAGATGCAACATTATTTAAATTCATACTTTTATATTTTTGACGAAAAAATATTATAAAAAATGTGTAAATTAATGGTAGAGAAATGGCGACAAAGATATTGTTGGGGGCGTGAGCTTTGTTGGTGTACTGTAAGAAAATTAATTAAAATTAATTAAAAATGATGTCATCAAATTTGCAAAGTTACTGTAATCGTGCCTCAGAGAAAAAATCGATAAATATCGATTTTTATTTCGACATAACAATTTTCATCATGATAGAAAAATTATCGATATCACAGAGACCTGACTATAATGAACCAATTATTTTTAGAGATATTGGCATATTTAAAACATTTTAACTAAAATAAGTATTACGAAATACTCGTTTGATAGATTTTCTTGATCATACAAATAAAAATGTGACTTGAAAAAAAAAATTGTTTTTTTTTGTTATTGATTTTTTATTGATAAAATTTGAGCTTACTCATTGCTTTCCAATTAGTAACCCCTAAGAAAAGCACGTATGGGGATTCCAACCTGGAAGGTTCGGGTCATGAGACAAGCGCTCCTAACCACTCGACCACACGTGCATTTTCTTATTTGATAAAATTTTTCGCTTCAAGACATATTTTTTGTTTGTTTGATCAATATTATCCAGCATCCGATGATTTCTTAACCCTTTTTTTAGCAAAATTCCTCAAAAGTGCCGTTTTTTAAAGTTGTCTCCAGACGGGCTCGAACCTGGGAGATACCGGGTCGAAAACCCATTTCACTAACCACTCGACCACTGAGACGCCAAAACTCAAATCACTCAAAGTTGTCAAAAAATCACAACGAAAAATGTGTCACATTTTTAAACTTACAGTACTCTGACCATCATCAAAATATCCGGTATGTGGATCAAAAAGCCATGCCATAACAAATGGGCTAAACATTGCGGGCATTGTAAAGTATAACACAACAATAAAATATACAGTAGGAATTGCCAACCATAACCAAATTTTTTTACCTTCAAAATATTTTGCTGTTAACTTTTTATCCCACATTTCAAAGCATCGATTTATTCCAAGGATTACAGTCGCTGTTGATTGGGAACACCAAAGTGCAATTCCAATTCCACCAATAATATACATCTGTTTTGGAAATTGACAATAAACAATTCCAAAAATTCCAAGAAATCCCGTCAAAAAGCCATTGAGAAAAAGAAGGATATAATCTGTGATGCCAATGTAAAGCATTAGCTTGTAACATGATTGCTTGGAATAATCTTGTCGGAAAAAAAGTAATAAACATGGAGTGTATATTATCTGAAAAAAAAGAGTTTTGATTTATTTTGCATAAGATTAATTTAATTTAAAAATTAAATATTTATTATTACCATTTTTCTAATTTTTAAAAAAATGTAAAATTTACATAATTTTAAACTACAGTACTCCAAAGTTTGACCTAACAATGGGAAAAGCGCAAAAAAAATTTAAATAAATTTAAAAAGTTTGAATTTTATTTATTTATTAATTTCTCGCTTTTCAATAAATAATGTTTGAAATTAGTTTTAAAAAATTCAATAATGTATTTTAATTTTTTTTCAAATATTTTTTATGCCCAAAAATAAAAAGGTTTATTTTTTATATAATGGATCAGTACGCAGTTTTTCTTTCTGTAATTATTATTTCTGTCAAATGACACTAAAATATTTAACGATTTTTTTAAAAGATTTTTCTTGCAGTTTTAATAATAAAATATTCAAATTCGAAAACCGTAAAAAAATTATTTTTTTGCAGCTGCAATTTTCCTTTTTTTTTGAAATTTAAAAAATAAAAATCAAAACTGGCGATTGTAAAATTAAAAAAATTGATCGAATTTGTTGATGGTGAAATTGACGCTGTTTCGCAATACGAAATTGCCTTTTTTGAAAACAAAAAATGTTTTTTCTTTAAAAAATCATTTAAAGATCAACAGCACCTGGCACAAATATATTTGCCCATTTAAAAAAAAATATAGACAGACAGATTTGTTGGCACTGTTTCCGAATTCCCCCCCCCCCTCCCCCCATAGACAAACTTTTGAATGTAGACTCAATTTCGAAAAACCTTTTTTGGGCGACTGAAAAAATCCATCTCTGTTTGACGTCCCAGCTGCAGAACCGAAGTTGATATAGAATATCCGGCACAACACTGATTTGTATTTAAATAATCTAATTTCTCGCATTTTTAAATAATGTTCGAAAGTTGATTTAAATATTTCAATAATGTCTTTCAGTTTTTTCTGAATGCATTTTTGGGCAAAAAAGCAAATTCAAATACTTATTACCATAGTTTTCGTAAAAATATAAATTCAAAATATTCAAAGTTAAAACAGAATTTATTTATGCGTTGTTTTTAAAAATGAAAAACATTTTTTATATTCCTTTTTTCTGAGTCAGAAAAAAACGAAAGCATTCACGAAGTTTCCAATCGCAATATTTTCAATAACAAAAACATTCAAAATTTAAAAAGGATAGAAAAAAAAGTCTTTCAAAATCAAATGTTTTTCAATGCTAACAAAATGGGAGAAAAAAAATGTTTTTTTGTTTTTTTCGCAACAAAAAAATACGAAACCAATCTGTCTAAATCTGTCTAGACAAAAATAGAAAAAAAAGTAAAATCTCTCTTTAAAAAAAAATATCAAAAAATGCAAAAAAATTTTTGATATTTTTTTTTGCGGATTCAAATATGGTTTTCGGGGAGCAAAAGTGCACTAGTGCCAATAATTTTAGAATTAGAGCCGACTCTTTTGACTCCAACTCCGGAGTCGGAGTAACACTGATTTGTATTAGAATAAACTAATTTCTCGCATTTAAATAATGTTTGAAATTTGTTTTAAAAAAATAAAAAATGTGTTGTAAGTTTTTTTTCTCAAATATTTTACATGACAAAAAGTAAAAAGGTATATATTTTTTATAATGGACACATGTGCAATTTTTTTTCTGTAATTGTTATTTCTGTCAAAAGCCACTAAAATTTTAACAATTTTTTTAAAAAATTTTTTTTGTAGTTTTAAAAATAAAATATTCAAATTCAAAAATGATGAAAAAAAGAATTTTTATTAACCTACAATTTTTCTTCTTATTTTTTGAAATTAAAAAAAAATGAAAATCAGAATTGATCCAAAAATGGGCGAACAAATCTGTCTGTCTATTTTTTTAGATAGAAAAATATATTTGTGCCAGATGCTGTTGATCTTTAAATGATTTTTCTTCAAAGAAAAAAACACTTTTTGTTTTTAAAAAAAGCAATTTTGCATTGCGAAACAGCGTCAGTTTTTATAAAAATTGGAAAAAAAATGAAATAAAAATAGTGCAATATCTTAGACATGGATTTAGGCTTTTGAATATTTTAATAAAATTTAAAAATGATTTAAAATGTTTGTAAAATTTTTAAAAAAATAGATAAAAATTTCCCATAATTTATTTGTGCTAATGAAAAAAACAATCAGTATTAATTAAATAAACATTTTGTCCTTTAACTTTACCCAAGAATAAAAAAAGATAAAATTATCAAATCTGTCGAAACAGCATCCAACTATTGATAAAAGGTACTGGTGCATCTTTGCTACCCCAAAAACAAAAGCAACCAAATTTTGAACACTCCCACACCTTTGAAGTTTCAACCAAAGGTCAACATTTTTATGCAAATTTACGACAAAACATTTAATTTAGCGGAGCAAAACTGCACAAGTGTGGAATAAACTAATTTCTCGCATTTAAATAATGTTTTAAATTTGTTTAAAAAAATTCAATAATGTATTTTAGTTTTTTTTCAAATATTTTTCATGCCCAAAAATAAAAAGGTTTATATTTTATTTAATGGATATGCAAAGCAACTTTGTTTTCTGTAATTATTATTTCTGTCAAATGCAACTAAAATTTTAACAATTTTTTTAAAAGATTTTTTTTGCAGTTTTAAAAATAAAATATTCAAATTCGAAAATGATGAAAAAAAGAATTTTTATGAACCTGCAATTTTTCTTCTTATTTTTTGAAATTAAAAAAAAATGAAAATCAGAATTGATCCAAAAATGGGCGAACAAATCTGTCTGTATATTTTTTATTTTAGATAGACAAATATATTTGTGCCAGATGCTGTTGATCTTTAAATGTTTTTCTAAAAAAACATTTTTTGTTTTCAAAAAAAGCAATTTCGCATTGCAAAACAGCGTCAATTTTTATAAAAATTGGAAAAAAAGATGGAAATAAAAATAGTGTAATATATTTTAGACATGGATTTAGGCTTTTGATTATTTTAATAGCATTTAAAAATGATTTAAAATGTTTGTAATTTTTTTAAAAAAATAATGAAAAATTTCAGATGAAGAAAAGAACAATCAGTATTAATTAAATAAAAATTTTGTCCTTTAACTTTATCCAAGAATTAAAAAAGGTAAAATTATCAAATCTGTCGAAACAGCATCAACATCCAATAAAAGGTACTGGTGCATTTTTGCTACAAAACTCGGGTTTGAGAAGGTTTGAATCTAACTTTTATATAATTCGATAGAGAATTTTTTTCTGATTACCGAGATTTTTATCACGAATGCGCACCAACGAGCCAAAAATGGTATATCCCAAAAAACCTCCATTTTTCCCTATAAAATTGGTTGAAAAACGTGTTTTTGGCGATACGTCCTTCAAATGCATAAAGAAAATGCATTTTTTTGTTTCAAAAAAAGAAAGAAAAAGTGTCAAACGAATGTGTTCCCTTCTACCAAAAAATTTTGCTTTTTTAAATTTTCAGATGGCATTTTTGACGTTTTAACTTAATTTTTTTACTTTTTTGTTTTTAAATTATTCTTATTCAGACCCAAAAGCACTAAAATCAAACAAAATTTTTTATTTTTTCAAAATTTATTTTTTCGCTTGCCAGTGTCTAATTAAAGACAGACAAATATATTTGTGCCAGGTGCTGTTGATTTTTAAATGATTTTTTTTTCAAAGAAAAAACACTTTGTTTTAACAAAAGCAATTATGCATTGCGAAACAGCGTCAATTTTTTACATGACGTCAAATATACGTTTTGCCAGAAGGGCATTGAAAAATTTTTTGCTTAAAACTATCGTAAAAAACTGAGCCAATTCATTGGTTTTATTTTGCTGTGGATCGCTAATGTCGAGTAATCTTACCACGAAAATAAATATACACAATTTAATTTTTCGTGGCAAGAGTACTTATCACTAAACACAGATACAAGTTTCATTTTTTCTGTTGTCAAAATACGCATTTTTTTATTTATTTAATGACAGAAAATGATTAAAAATCTATAATATTCCCGTTTTGTGGCAAAGTGGTAAAAATGCCAATCAAATTTCAATCACAAATTTAAAAAACAATGGATAACTTACAATCAGTATCAGCGAAGTGAAAACATATAAAATTCCAATAAAAATGTGCCGTCTTTCAGATATCGGATATATGTCAACATTATAAAAACTACAATTATACAATCTTTGAAATCTTTCAGGTTCAAACAAATAAGTGTTCATCTTTTTTTTAAATGATGTTTTTTTTGTCACAATTAAAGTAATTAAATGTAATAATAATAGTATATATACATATATATATAAACAAAAATATTCAAATTTGACCAAAAGTTTCAACCTTTTTCGAAGAAACTAATAAAATTTTTAAAAAAACACCACTCAAAAATATTTTCTCGGTGGGAAAATACAAAAAAATATATATTACGTACCACAAGGGTCTGAGAACGAAATATTTTTTAAAATTAAAACAATTTTTAAAATTTATATTTTTCTGAACTCAAAGAACCACACCCTATTTTTTTGAATTTTCAAAAAAGTATTGAAAAAAATTTACGTAAAATAAAAAGAATTTCTACTTTTTTTTTGTTTATTTAAATTTAAAAAAAAGGTAAGCTTTGATTTTGGCAAAATTAGTTTAATATTATTTAAAAATTAATTTTTTTTGTTTTATCCAAAAACAATATTTTTTTTCTGTAATAAAATTAGCTACGTGCACGGTTTTTTCAACGATTTCCAAATGTAGTAAATTTGGTATCATTAGATGCGGAACAAAAATATTGTTGGATATAAAAAAAGAAAAAGTTTAAAAAAGATAAATTATAAAGTTTAATTAATCGTTTAAAAATCAGAAAAAGTAGTTTTTTTTCAGTCGGGGAACACAATTCTTTTATAAATATTTTCGTGTCGCGTTTCAAAAAATGCACTTTTTTTTGCAGCAAAAAAAATTTATTTGATTTTTTTGCGGTTTTTGAAATTTGCTATTTATGGTTATTATTAATTATTTGTCATACATATAATATGTATGACATGTAACATATTATATGTATAAAAATATGTAACTTATATTTTTAGAGAGTAATAAAACATAAAACTGGGAACAAAAATTTTAAAAAAATTTTTTCATGGAATCGAACTTGCCCCCTTCGAGCGATAGATAAACGCCGTTTACCACTGCGACAAAAGGCCAACGTTTTTCCTGCGCACTTTTTTGTTCTTAAAACTTTCGAAAAAAAAGTCAGTTTAAAATGGAAAAAATGAGTTGTACCAAAACGGGGTGATCCGGGGTGATTTCTAAAAATATGGTCTCGTAGTAAATGAAACGCTCTATCGCTATGATATAATTTCCAGCTGGAACTCGCCAGAGTGCAATACATATTTTTTTAAAAAACGTAAAAAAAAGCGATTTTTTAGACTTTTCTCAGATTTTTTTTATGAAAGTGATATCCAAAAGTTGGATTTTCAGAATCTCCGTATTTTTTTACATCTAGAAGGATAAAAATAAAAATAATAAATAAAAATTTTAATTTCTACCGTATACCTCTCTTTCATTTTCTTTTGACTGAAAAAAAATGAAGGGGAACACTCGCGTTTGAGTTGCGCGTGCACGTAGCTAAATAAAATTAGCAAAAAAAGCAATAAATTTTTTAAATTTACTGTTAATAAAAAAAAGGAAACAAAAAATGCTTTTCTTTTTGCAAAATTTTTGATGTTTGAAAAAAAAATAAATGACTTAAAAAAAAGCAGACAAAAAAAATTAATTAATTTTATATAAAAAAACCATTTTTTAAATTAAATTTTATAAAAAAATTGTTCCTAATCATCAAAAATAGCATCTGTTTTATTTCCCTCACAGTTATCCCAAAAATGACCTTTGAAAAATTTATAAAAAATATAAAAAAATGTTAATTTATGCAAATTATTTATGTACATGTTTTTAAAAATGCTTAAATTACTAAATCATACACGTAATTACTTGATTAAAAAAATATGAAATTTTAAAAAACTTTCTAAATTGAAAGTTTAGCTTTTAGCATCTAAGATGCCGCAGCAACAATGTAAAAAAATTTGTTGGCATTTTTCATTCCAGTCTGGCACACTTTTGGCAACCTGCCGCAAAACGCTTAAATCATTTTTTTTGATTTTTTTTATCATATCACATAGATACCGTAACCCCATTAAAATATCAATGTTCAAAAAAAAGCAAAAAATAATTAATTAACAAAAGATATCCCGGATTTTGGCATTGGGTGACAGGCTGCCAAAATTATGCTTAGTCAGATTTTATTTTTCAAGGATGCTTTTAGCTATAATAAAGAGATACTGTAATATTTAGCTACATGAAGCTGAAAAATATGTTGCAGGACCACTTTTCAATATCATTTTTTGACGGCCTGTCACGAAACGCTCAAAAAATCCTATAATTAAAATTGTAGCAACAAAAAATCAATAAAATTAATAACAAATTTTTTTATATTAACTTTCAATCAACGAATAAATAAAACATTACAAAAATCAGTGTGTACAAAAAAAAGCTTGGTACAAAAACAAATAAAATATTAAATTGCCTGTGCTCCTGCGGGCTAAGCAAGAGATCCTCAGGCCGGATTTAGGCAAGCCTAAATCCGGCCTGAGGTCACCACCGGGTTGGTCAACTTAACATTTTTTAAATATTATTATAGCACGCTTTAAGGCAAGCTGGTTCATCCGTACTAAACATAAAATCTTCTGAAGTTTTCATTTCTGCAATTAAAAAATCATTTGTTGCAATTAAAGAATGAAATTTAATTGTTAATATTCCATCTCTTTCTAAGCACAAATACCATTCAACACCTTTCATCTTTTGTACAGTACTTTGAGAAGATGGAATTTTACATTTTAGTAAAGCAAATCGAAGTTTATTCCATTGTTTTGGAGTTGTAAAATAGCCGTTGGAAGGGATGGCTTTCATAATACCATAGATATCATCAAAAATACCAGAAATTTTTGTGCCATCACTTTGAACTTCAACTAAAAAACAATATAATAGAGATCAAACACTTTTAATTAGTCTAAAAAAATGCCATCTTTAACTTCTGAGAACTCAAATTTATTTTTGATAATAACACCACAAAAAAATGAACCACTAATTTCCATGTTTAAATTTTTGGGCATAAGGAATATTTTTAATAATGCGCGCTTTGGCGAAGTGTCTCCGAAAGTCAAAAGCATTAGGCTAACGATTTGCATCACTTTTTATAAACACATCAAAAAAAACTTACGACAAACATATGAAACATGACGAGCTTGATCTTCAGAAAGGATACCATTTTTAACTAAAAACAAAAAATTATATATTTCAAAAATTCTAAATCAGTGTTTTCCCGATTCCAATTCCATCGATTCTGATTCCGGATTTGATTCCCTTATAAGGAATCGGAAAAAAAATAAAATCGGGAGAACACTGTTCTACAGTAAGAAAAAAATCTCACCAACAAAATCATTCAAAAACTTTTTACTCATATGACAAAATTCCACCACTGGAATAGTTTCAACCAATTCATCTTTTATAGCATTAACAAGATTAAAATTTTCAGTTTTTGACCTCTTTTGTTTTTCTGTTGCTTGTTTTTGGGCCAATTGATATACCTTTAAAATATAAATATTTTTTTAAAATTATATAAAATTTATAAAACTCACAGCTTTAAACGGTTTTTCACTAGCACAATGATGTTGTAAAAAGATAGGATTCTCTGCTGCTCGTTTTTGGGCCAATTGGAAAAACTTTAAAAGATACATAGTTTTTTAAAAATTATATCAAATTTATAAAACTTACAGTTACAAATGATTTTTCACAACTATCATAATAATGTAAAAAATAATCTTTCAAAATTGTCGGCGATAAAAGAAGACCTTTTCCAACTAAAAATAACATTTTTAATAAGCAAAAAAACTGTAGCCTAAACATACCAACAAATTCCAACAAAAATTCAAGCTTCATTTTTGAAAATTCAAAACATGGCAGAACTTGAGTTAATTCATATTTTATAACATCATAAATATTAAAATTTTCATCTTTTGATATTGCTTTTTTCCTAAAAACTTGTTTTTCTGCCAAATCATATATCTAAAATAAATCAGCATTTAAATAAATTATAATTAAGTAATAAAAAAAATATAAACATACAACTTTAAAAAGTTCATGTGGACTACAGTAATTCCATCGAAGTCTATGAAAGAAGCTATGAAAATCTGAAGGCAATAATGTGAAACCTTTTTCAACTAAAATATGATATTTATTTAAAATTTTTACAAAATTAAAAACTTACTTCCAAATTCCATCCAAAATGCTACACTCATTTGACTAAATTCTATTCTTGAAAGTACATCAATCAATTCCTTTTTGACAGAATTGATAAGACAAAATTTAGCATCTGGGAAGGCGTTTTGCTTTAATAAAACTTGTTTTTCAGCTAACTGATAAACCTGAAAGAAAAAAAGAGTATTAAATAATGCATATAAAGTAAAAGGTTACGGTAGAATGTCTTTAAGACGAGTTCTCTGAATTTATTTGCAGGCCACCGTACAAAAAATTCAAGTGGTCGAGGGGACGTAATTTTTCGTCCTATAGGGTAATTTTTGGTGCTGAGTCCGTTTTTTTTGGTTTTAGCGCGAAAAATTTGGTGGTTCAGCGTGGTCGATTACATATACTCCTGGCAATTATGTAAAATAAAACGTGGGCAGGCATTTATCGCACCCCCAGAAACACCAAACCTCCACAGGGGGGAGTACGTTCAAGTTTAAAAATAAAAATTTTTTCAAAAAAATTTTTATTTCAAAATTTGTTTAAATATAGTTTTTTTTTTACTTCACATTGTCCCATTTGGCATTGGAAATAATTTTGGTGTGTTTTTACCAGTAATAAGTGAAATTTTTGGCAATATTTGTGATAAAATTTTTTTTCAACTACAGTATTTTTTTAACAAATTATTTCAGTTTTATTGAAAATAATGTTATTTGACATTCGAAATATGTTTGCTGTATATTTATCAGTAATAATTATTATTTTGGTAAAACTTGGGTTTGTTTTCTCAACTTACAACTACAGTTTTACCCAACAAAATGTTACAAAAATAATACCACAAAATTTTACCAAAATATTACTAATTACTGTTAATCTAAAACGCTAAAACCAAAAAAAACGGACTCAGCACCAAAAATTACCTTATAGGACGAAAAATTACGTCCCCCCGACCACTTTGAATTTTTTGTACGGAAAGCGTGAGGAAGGGGAAAAAACCTCAGAGAACTCGTCTTAATGCAATATAAAATCAAAACGTACAGATTTAAAAGCTTCTTCTTTTTTAATTTTTCGATGATTTAATAAATATTGATGCAATTTTGTAAAAGAAAATGAATATTGTTGTTCAACTAAAAACTAGAAAAATTATTTAACTGCAAAAATTTTACAGTAAAAAAAAGCTCACCAACAAATTCCATCAAAAATTTAATACTCATTCGAGAAAAATTAACTTTTCGAAGAATATCAGCTAATTCATTATTGATCATTTCTCGAATGATAAGCTCATCAGCTTCATCATAATCACCATTTTCCGTTGTATTCCATTCTTTTTTTGAAACCAATTTTGCAGTTTCATATAACTATAAAAATACAGTATAGTAGGTATGTTGGGGATATTAAACAAGAATAGATTAGAATTCGCCGTAATCAAAACGTTTGTAAAAATACACGTTTATAGTGAAAAACAAGTTCAACATGACCAAGATAGAGTAGATTTCTACCTTAATCATGGTCAAAAAAACAAAAAATAAACTAACAGTTTTGAAACATTCATCTTCGTCATCATTGCATCTTTTAGATTTTAGAATAATTTTATACATTTCTTTTGAAGAAAACAAGAATCCCTTTTCAACTATAACAAAAACCAAAGATTATGTAAATGTTAAAAGACACAGTATACAGCAACTTACGAATAGAGTCTTTAACAAATTTCAAAGTCATATTTGAAAATTTAATATTTCCAAGAATTCCATCCAATTCTTTTTTAATGAATTCTTCACAATCAAATTTTTCATCTTTAACTTCTAATCCTTTTAATGTTGCATAATGTTGTGCCCATTTATAAGCCTAAAAAATAAGATATCAGAGAAGAAAGAAAGAAGAAAAATACTTACGGCATCAAAAAATGATTCTTCGATTTTACATGATTTTTCAACCGTAGACATGAATTGAATAAAAGGTTTTTTGTAATCAAGAAAATGTTCAGCTTCAATTAATTCTTTGAAATGATTTTTAATAAACTCTTTGAGAGATTCAATAAATTTAGCTAAAGAATATCGTTCAGCAAGTTCAACCATTTTTTCTGCATCTTCAACGCACACTTTCATCAATGATAAATATTCAATGCATCTATCTTTCAATAATTGAATTCCATAAAATTCTGACATATCTGTAAGAACGAAGACATTGACGTTTGTAATTGTACAGCTTCCAGAATAGATAAAAGTGATTAATTGATAAACATCATCATATGAATAATCAGGATTCTCAATTTTGAATGTTCGATCATTGGTTTTATCCCAACGTTCAGAGAGTATAGCGCTAAAGTATTCAGAAGCAGAAGCAAGAAAGAATTTATGGGCATGAAGCTTCTGAAAAGGGAGAAGAATATATATATATATATATAAGCAAAGTACAAACTATAAAAAGCATTGTTGTTACAAAAAACTTTTGAGCAACAATAACTGTTAATCCTCTCAATATCTGGCACAACAACGAATATGTATATATAAAAGTTCAAAACAAACCTTTTCACCAACTTCAATAGAAACATCAAAATGTCCTTTTTCGGTATCTTGAGCTTTAAAAATTTCATATCTATCAAGTTGTAGGCTATAAACATTATCTTTTGGTGTTTTGATCGTTGATAAAGCTATCGAGGATAAAGATTCTACAGATTTTGACGATGTTGCGGCAGCATCACTTTCATTTTCTTCATCATCATAATCTTCTTCTTCAAGATCAGCTTCCCAACCATGACCACCAAATTGAAAGTCCAAATAACCTCCACCACCATAATATTCATCCACTAAGTCATCATAGTCGTAATAATCCATTTTGTTGATAAAAAAAATCGGATAAACACTGCAAGTAAAAAGAGTATGATATCTGTCAAAAAAATGGAAGCAAAAAAAATGTTTGAATAAAATTTTTAAAAGCGCTTCAAACTTTTTTAATGCAGATTTTTTTTTTGCAAAAAAGACATTTTGCCAGACGACACCGATCAACAAAAGTGAACAGTGAACAGACTTGACCAATTTTGCCGCCCCGCGCACCGTCCCATCTAAGAAGATTTTTTTAAAGTCCGCTCCGCCACTGCACCAGGCTCGTACAATTTTAAATTTTTGCTCTGTTTGTCCCATATCCTCCGATAACTTTGTATTTTTGCTTTTTAGAGGTGAAAAATTGTTTTCACCCTGATTCTTCCCGGCACTTTAAAAATCCCGCCATGCCACCGCACCAAGCTCCGACAGTTTTAAAATTTCGCTATATCCACCGCTTCTTCATTCCACCCCGGGGGCGCCCAAATGGGACTTTGGGACGGTGGGGAGCTATACATTATTAAATTTTAGAAATGGTTATATTTTTGTGGAGCACGGTATTCTCATTTTATCATGTCGTTCCAAAAGTTTCTGCCGTTCTTTCCCCGTGCAAGAACATTTTGCCAATATTACCGATCAGCTGAAATTTTTGAAGATACTTTTGTCAATCGTAAAAATTGGCAAAATGTCTTTTTTTAGCTAAATTTTTGAGCTTAAATGATTACTGTAAAAAAATCTTTGAAATTTATTAATTTTTCTGATTTTTTAATATCAAAAAATTTTTTTGAGATTTGAGATTTTATATTATTGCTACTAATTTACTTGTATATTTTATAAACATTGCTTTCAAAACACACATTTGCTCTTTTCACAATTTGTCCATGTTTGTATATTTTTATTTATAGCAACAAAATAAGCTAAAAATAAATTATTTTTGAAAAAATTTTTATTTTTATTTGGTCAGTTGTTGTTGTTGGTGTATATGTGTGTGTGGGGGTGGGGGTGGAGATGGTCACTTTTTTGCACTCCAAAAAAAAGAGGTAAAAAATATACATATATATTTTGTGTGTGTCTATTTGAAAAGTGTGTTGCTGCAGCAACGATATTTTTCCGCTTTCTTTTTTTCCTTTTTTTTTTCTTCTGATGTCCATTTTTTGAACATGATTCTTCTGCCTTGTTTTTCTCTTGTCCATAATTATTAGCCTTCACTTTTTTTGCAGCATTTGCATATTTGCATGTTTTTATTTTTAGTCACCCCCCCCCTTTTTTTGCCTTCTGTCAATACTATTTTGTTGCATGTTAGGTAGGTATTCAAATTTTTTTAAAGTGGCAAAAATTTGCCTAAAAAAGAGAGAGTATCAAATTTCGTTTTTAGTTTTTTTTGGTAAATTTGTAGTAAGATAGGTAATAGTATACAAAAAGGCGTGGTGGGATAAATGTATTTTAAAACAAAATAATATAGTTATAATAATAATTAATGCATTTTTGAGACCAACTTATATATAAGGATTACGGTAGCTTAAAATGTGAAGCAGTAAAAATAATGGCAGGCTGTCGCACTACGCCAAAATTTCAAAAAAATTTTTTTTACTGTGTTTTTTTGCTAGAATTTTCTGAAAAGGCAGCAGAATACAATAAAAATTTTTTCTTAAAAGTTAGTTTTTTTGGGGCAAATCGGGGCGATAATCGGAGCCATAGGGCCAAGGCCGTATATAGAAAAAAATTTCGAAGGGGGTATAGCGATTTTGGGGGGGGGGGCACGCCTTTGATATTTTGCCGCCGCCAACACTTAGCGGCAAAAGATCAAAGGAATTTTCTCAATTTCGGGGGGGGGGGTACAGATCCAGAATCCCCCCCCCCCCCTAAATACGGCCTTGCACAAGGCGATTTTTCAAAAGCAATAGGGTGCTGGGCTGGGCATGGGGCAGCTTTTTAAAAGTGACGGGGAACGGGACTAGCGTCAAAAAAAGGTCAAGTCACATTACTGCTTAAAAATCCACAATTGGTCTTTATTTTTGCCAGCCTAAGATCAAGGCAATCCCTTTCCACCAACTATATCTATCACATTCATTTCATCATCATTTAATTGATTATTTTATAAAATCAATGATTCCTCGCTTTTTTTTGCATGTAACTTGTTTAAATATAAAAATTCTTTTTCCTTATAATTATATTATCTCAAATATCTTTTCGGATTTGATCAAAAGGAACAATCGGGAAAAATAAGCATGACACTTTAGCAAAAAAAAGAAGGAAGCGCATAAAAAGTGCTTCGAAAAAAAATTTGATGAACACAGATATAATTTATTTATCAAAAAAAAGAAGACGAAACAAAAAAAAATGGGAGAAAGTTGATTCAATCTTTTTTTCTTTTCTTTATGTTCACGGATATGACTGGTTTTTTTTCTTCTTTCTTTCTTTCATTACATTTTTTTTAATTCCCAATTTCCATGCTTACTCAATTGACCACTTGCGCAAATATTCTTTCTACGCAATTCTTTTTTTTATACGGAAAAAAAGCTTATAAAAAATAATTAGTGTTTTTAAACAAAGAAAAAACATTTGAAAAAAAATTTATAGTTAAATGTTAATTTTTGATAGAAAATACTTTTTTGGAACAATTTTAGAGAAATTTTTTAAAATTTGTTACGGTAGTTTTGTGAAAATCTTTGCTAAAAATAGGTTGCTTAATTTTTGTATGTAATAAAAATTTAATTTTTAAATTAGCTCTTTAAATTTCATTGATTAATTGATTTTTTGTGGCCCAAAATATTTCTTCTTTTTATTATTATAAATTGAAATTTGCATTTTTTTTCGTTGGATTACGGTGCTTAAAAAGTCTCTTCAATAAAAAATTTGCATAAACTTTTGGGGATTATCTTTTCTCGCTTTGGCATTTCAAAACTTTTGCTGTAACTTTTGTTGATACCAAAAATTCCAAATTGTGTATAAAAAAATTACAGCAAATGTTTTGAAATGGCAAAAAGAGAGGATATGCCTTCAAAAGTTTATGCAAATTTTCAAATGACAGCGCCCTTGTTATTAGCGATGTTTTTTCGACAATATTTTTCAAGTTTTTAAAAATAAATTTGAAGAAGATTCACTTTTATTTTCTCTCTCTCCCTCTGACGCGGATCAAGGGTAGATATAAATATAATTTTTTGCATTCCCTAAGGCTATTATTTGCGCACCCCCCCCCCCCCCCACCCTTGAGGGCATCTTCTCCGGAGCTCCCTCACAATAATATTTTCAAACAAATTACATGGAAGAATTTTTTATTGCTTTTTTTTTCTTCTTTTGTTGATCAATTGTTTGATAACAATGAGTTACGAGAAAAAAATAATCTTTTAGCTATCATTAAAAAAAATCTTTTAACAAAAAAAGTAGATTTTAAAGGGAGCGTTTGGGATAGAGGAAGTTTTTTTTCAATTTACACAGGTACTTTCACCACGAAAATATGCCAAAATCTTTAAAAGCGTGAATATTACTGAATTTAGACCATTTTTTCTGTTTTTACGATTAAAATTAAGCCTAGGAAAAACTGTTTTTAAAAAAATATGATTTAAATAAACTTTTTTTGAGAATATAAAACGGTTGTCAAAAATGTGTGAGTAATCAATAAAATATTCAAATTTCGTATTTTCCTGGATTGTTTCCGTTTTTTTTGTCGCACATGTTTTAGGCTTAATTTTAATCGTAAAAACAAAAAAAATATTCTAAATTTAGTAATATTCACTATTTTAAAGATTTTGGCATATTTTCGTGCCAAGAGGATCCGTGCGGTGGAATGAACAAAAAACTTTGTCTATCCCCGAACGCTCCCTTTAACACATTTTTTCTTTGTTATCATTTTTTATTTTTTTTATCATTTTTTTGTCAACACATATTTTTTTACTTGTTATCATTTTTTTATCGTTGTATGATTAATATTTGTTTGTTTATTTGTTTGTTTAACTGCTTTTTCTTCTTTTTTTTTTGGTGTTCTGTGATTTGCTTTTTTTTCACTTTTTTTTTTCATTTTTTTAAAAATATTTTTTTCCACAAAAAAAGTTTTTACAGCCTTTTTTTTATACTTTTTTTCCCTCATTTTTTTCATTGTTTTTTGAAAAATAGAAATTTTATTTAGAAGAAAGAAAAAAAACATTTTCATTGGAATTTTTTTTTTCTTTAAATGTTTTTCCTTTCTTTTTTTTTATTGTAATTTTTTGTTTGATCGAAAAAAAAGTAGAAAATGTTTTTTTTGGAGAGAAATTTTTGAATGAATGTAAAAAAAATGTTTTCTTTTGATTTTTTTTCTCATTGTACATTTTTTTGTTGGCAGACAGCAAATATGTATTAGTTTGAATAGCATTTTCGCTTTCACTTTGTTATTTTGTTTTTAAATTTGTTTATTTTTGACTATAAAAACATCGAGTAGCTTCGCGCTTTTGTTAGTTTGATCAATCTAAAATTTGCATAAATTTTTGATGGTGAATCCTCTCTTTTTTCAGCATTTCAAAACTTTTTTACAACTTTTTTTATACAAAATGTTCCAAACTTAATTCTCTAAATTTTGTATAAAAAAGTTGCAGAAAATTTTTAAAATAGTGCCAAAAAAAGGATGATCCGCCCTCAAAAGTTTATGCAAATTTTTTAGTGACTGTGCCGTGCATTTTTTATTTAAATATTAACGAATAATTTCTAAAGGATCTATCCTTTCTTACAGTATTCTTCTGTTATATAATTAAAAATTTAGCATTTTTGTTAAATAATTTTTTTTAAAAAATGTAAGTAAAAAATACAGTATTTTCTTAGTTTTTTTAAAACTATTTTTGCAATTTTTTTCGAAATTTATTGTTCACATTTTTTTGTACTCATTTTATTCATTGGTTTTTTAATCATTAAAATTTAATGCACCCAAAAAACAAAACAAGTATCGTCAAAAAAGCAGCTCATTCAAATTTTTTACTACAAATTTTTTGGTATCAATCGATTTTTACATTTTGGACATCATCAAAATTTTTTCTCCCAAACTCATCTTTTTTTCTCTCTCTCTTTTTTGGAGATCAATGGATTTTCTAAATCTCCCTCGCGCTTTTTTTACTCCATTTTCAAACCCATCAAAAAAATGGATAATCAAAAATGACTATATTTTTTTTCATAAAAAATTGCAAAAAATGGAATCCTTAAAATAAATATGTTATTATTACTATTTTTTTTGGGGGGCGGAGTTTTTTCCCTCCTCTTTTTTTTCTCCATAAAAAGTAATGTTGCAGCTGTCAGCAACAACAACAACAACAGCAGCAATAAAAAAAATATGATAGAACAAAAAAAAAGGGGGGGGGGGATATTGTTGATGTTGAACGAACGTGTACGTTTGTGCGCATCCACAAAAATTTTTGCGCATGTATATATTTTTGCATGCAATTTTTTTTGCCTACTTTTTTTTTACTCATATTCATCGAAAGAAAAAATATATGTATAATTCATTTTTACCTCAATTTTTTTTCGCTCTTTTTTTTCGTGGTATTACAATTTTTTTATTATACAATTAATTACAATTTACGGAGGCGCCTCTTAGTTATAAAACTGCTGCAAGAAGTTGAAAAATTCCATTTTTAGTAGCAATGGACATTTTGCCAAAATGAATGTTAAAAAGTAACAAAAAAAAGAAGCCAAAAAAACATTTTTTTGTTATTTTTTAACGTTATTTTTGGCAAAGTGTCCATTGCTACTAAAAATGGAATTTTGCAAATTTTAGCAGCAATTTTATAACTAAGAGCTGCCTATTGTATATATATATATTTTTTGTAGGTTATACTTACATATTTACTTTTTCCCTTTTATTATCTTACCTGGCCACCTCTTAGTAATAAAATTGCTGCAAAAAGTTTCGAAATTTCGTTTTTTAGTAGCAACGGACACTTTGCCAAAAATAACGTTAAAAAGTAACAAAAAATAGTTGAAAAAACCTTCTTTTTCCAACTATTTTTTGTTACTTTTTAACTTTATTTTTGGCAAAGTGTCCGATGCCAAAAAACGCAATTTCGAAACTTTTTGCAGCAATTTTATAACTAAGAGGCGGCCTCCGTAAATTGTCACCCCTTGTATATATATATATTTTTGTAGGTTATACTTACATATTTACTTTTACCCTTTTACTATCCTTACCTTATCTTATTTGTTTACCTCTTTAACGTCTCTTCAACGATTATTAGCTTTTTCTTTCTTTTTTTTTGATCTATATTTATTTATTTATCTTTTTTTTATATTCCAGGTTTTTTAGAGGAGTCGTCCGAGACAACAACGTGTCCCTCATCTCAAAAAGAAAGGAAGTCAAAAAAAAAGAAGAAGAAAGAAAGAAAATTTTTCCCCGCAAAGTAAAGAACCCACACATCTATCATTCATTCATCCATTGCACCATCTGCTCCTCCTTCCTCAAATAGTTTTTTGAAGGGAGAAAAAAAGAAAAAGAACCTGTATTTTTTTGTATGTGATCTAAAGCAACGAAGAAAAAAAAACAAGAAGACTCATTTTCGCCGAAAAACGAGGAAAGCAAAGAAGAGAGAAAAAAAGACTTTAAACGTTTACTACTTACTTTTAAAGATTCAAAGAAAAAAATAAAAAGAGATCTTCAACCTGTCAACCTTCTGCTACTACTACTACTTTTTTTTATAATATATATATGTAAATATAATAACAAATAATGATGAACCAACTCTTCTTTTCTTTTTCTATTCTCTTCACCACCTACTCTCCAGCAACCTTTTTTTCTTCTTCATGATGATGATGATGACAAAGATTATTTATGAGTAAGTAAAAAAAAAAGTAAGTGATTCAACTGTGACTGTCTATGATAATATATTAATATTTGTATATTGACACTTTTTTTTATTTAAAGAAAAACTAGCTTTAAGAAAAAAATAAAACAAGCTTTTAAAAAACTACAACATAAAAAAAATATGTTTATTCTTAGTTCTTTCATTACCCTTTAACACGACCTCTTAAGCATGGCTTTGGCGTTCTGTCATAGAATGCCAAAATCGAGGATATTTTTTGTTAATTAATTTTTTCTTGTTTTATTATTTTTTTGAAGATTGGTATTTTATGGGATTACATCTGGGTGATAAAAAAAATCAAAGTTATATAAAAAATTAGTTATATAATTTTGGCGTTTTATGACAAGCCGCCAAAAAAATTCGATATTTTTAGATAATTCATTTTTTTTTGCTTTTTTGGACTTTGTTATTTTAATGGGGTTACTATATCTATGTGATATGATTAAAATAATCAAAATTATATGAAAAATGAGTTATATGATTTTGGCGTTCTGTGACAGTATGCCAAAAAGGTGGACTCCAATCATTCTTATTTTAATTAATTTTCTTCCCTCTATTTTTTTGGTGCCATAATCATTTTTTGTTCTGATATGATTTAATTTAATTTATAATTTTTAGAATCTAATAAATTACAAGTTTATTTTCGTTGCAAGAGACGCACATCAAAAACTTGTTATCACTATTATCAAATTTTCAAAGTGTTGAAGTGCGGGTTATTTTTTTCAAATTATTTCAAAATTCCAGAATTCCAAAAATTCTTCTGTAATCTACTATAATAATTTTCGTGCCGAGAAAAATATTTTTTAACTGATAGTAATCGTTATTATCAACTGATCACTTACTATCACTTATCACTTTTTTACTATTTTGCTCAACAAAAAACTTTGGTATTTCAACATTTCTATATATTTAAATATATATATATTTTTCCATCCAAGACCTCGAATGCATCAAAAATAGCCGTTATTCTAAAATTATTGATTAAAAACAAATATATTTTATAAACAAAAATGCCTCTCTATTTTAATAATAACTTTATATTTATATTATTTTCAATAATATTTTGGCATAATTTTATACTTTCTTCAAATGGATTTGTTACAACAACACAAAAAATTCAACCAATTTTGGGTTAGTTTCATTTTATTTAATAACCTTGAAAAACAAATTATACTTTTTTTTGACCTAAAAATAATTGGACACTTTTTTTACACATCATTTCTCTTCAAAGAAAAAAAATTATGCAAATTTTAGTAGGATTTATCCCTCAATAATAATAATAATAATTTTTACTCGGGCGTAATTTAAGGTAATTAAAAATGTAAATTTTTGTGCTGAAAATAATTCTATTGTTTCGGGGTTTAAAGGGATCGTTCAGGATAGACTTTTTTGATTCCATCGCACGGGTTTTCTTAGCACGAAAATATGCCAAAATCTTTAAAATAGTGAATATTACTAAATTTTAACTATTTTTTCTGTTTTTACGATTAAAATTAAGCCTAAAACATGTGCCCTACAAAAAAAGGAAACAATTCAGGAGAATACGAAATTTGAATATTTTATTGATTACTCACACATTTTTGACAACCGTTTTATATTCTCAAAAAAAGCTTATATAAATCATATTTTTTAAAAACAGCTTGTCCTAGGCTTAATTTTAATTGAAAAAACAGAAAAAATTGTCTAAATTTAGTAATATTAGTTATTTTAAAGATTTTGGCATATTTTCGTGCTAAGAGCACCCGTGCGATGGACGAAAAAACCCACACTGGTGACGTTTGGGTGATGAATTCATCACTTTTAGTCACATATTCATCACCAAATCGTCACCAGTGAGGGTTTTTCCATCACCCATTTTTCTCAGTGTGATGGAATGAAAAAGTCTATCCTGAACGCTCCTTTTAAAAAAATGAAATATTATAAAAATCGACAGTAATCCAAAAAACATAACTTTCAAGTTTTTTAAAATTACTGTCATTTTTAAAAATAAAAAATCGTTCAAAAAAAAGTTTGTTTACAATGCAAATTTTTGTTTAAACGGATATTTATTTTTTTAAAACTCTTTTTGTCCATCAACAGCATCCGGATCTTCTTCATCTTTTTCATTGTTTTGAGGAGGATAAAAAAACTTATCCGATTTATTTTTGAACGGAAAAAAAGAGAAAAATTTTTTTTGAAACGACTGGAACACATCCTTTTTTAGAAAACTTGTTACATCATCACTGAAAAATAACCAAATATATTAGGGAATTTATGGACGTTATTTAGGAAATTTTTGAGATTTAAGATTTTTACAGTATCCTTGTTTTCGTTAAAAAAGGTGATTTTCAGTTGGCATGGCGCATATCAATTTTTTTTGAATTTTTAATCTACAAATTTGGTTTCATGCTTTAGTTTAGTGATAATTTAGTTTCGAAATTATCAAAAAAAAAATGATAAAAATGCTTTAATTTTCATATTTGAAACTTTTGCAAAATTTATTTTGTGCAAATTTGCATAAATTTTATCGAAATTATGATAAACTCTTTCAAAAAATGTGCCAAAAAAGTAAGAATAAAGTCATTTTTAAAAAAAATAATTAAAATTGTTTTTAAAAATATAAATTTATCACAAAAACATTTTTTTATGGCCCGGCCTGCTGCCATTTTTGTTGTTGTTATTGCTTTTTTTAAATTCATTTTTGTAAAAAATATTTGACGTAAAAATATCCAAAATCCTTATCACTTAATTTTTTTTTGTATTTTTAAGGAAGATTTGAGTAATCTTTTAATTATTATATTTTTGGAATTTTCATTTTTGCCATCTTAGAAATTACGCAAACACATGTATTTTTTGTAGTTAAAAAAGAACATTTTTTCAAAGCTTTTCTTTTTCTTACTGTAGCGATACTAAAAAAAGTAATATTTAAAATATAAAAATGGAAAAATGAAAGAAATTTGATATCCAAAAAAAACAGCAGTAAAAAAATGTTTCGGGTTAAATTTTATTTGTTTTATTTTAGCTGAAAAAAAGATACAAAAAAAGTTTGGGGCATTTTTTATTTGACAATCCTCCTGAAATAAATTTAATAAAATTTTGAGCAACAAAAACAGTAATAATTTCATTTCGTTAATTGGGAAGCTAATTTTCAGTAACTTTCGTTTTTTTCCATGGAAACATAAAATTAGAACGTCAAAATTTAATGTGTCAGCAAAAAAACCCAAAACTCTGATATCCGTGTACAGCGATGTCACCGTTAAAATTTGCATAAACTTTTGAGGGTATATCCTTTCTTTTTGGCATTTAAAAAACTTTTGTGTAACTTTTTTGCACCCAATTTGTTTTTTCATTCACAAAAGCACTATGCGTTCATTTTCTATTTTCCAAAAGTTTAGGCTCTATTAACGCATTTATTTTTGCTTCTAAACGAATTCTGCTTGATGGAAATGTTTGTATACCTGTATTCTTGGATTGAATCAAGCAGAATTCGTTTAGAAGCAAAAATAAATGCGTTGATAGAGCCTAAACTTTTGGAAAATAGAAAATGAACGCATAGTGCAAAAGCAACCGTTCACTCAACCCGCCTACCCACCCTTTTAAATTCACAATGCAAACTCAATGTTTTTATGCAAATTTCCAAGTGAATTTTTCAACAAAAACAAATTGGGTGCAAAACTGCAGAAGTGCCTATTTTTGTATAAAAAAATTTACAAAAAAGTTTTTAAATGCCAAAAAAAGAAGATGCGCTTCAAAAATTTATGCTAATTTTAAGTGATCGCAATCAATGCTGAATTCTCTGTCTTTTTTTCTCATTTTTGATGACATGAATTTTTTTGGACATAAAATTTTTCAAAACCATCAATTAAGTTTTTGATGGCAGATTTTTGCCCTTTTTTGACAAATTTCACCCATATTTTTTTGTTGGTAGTATTATAATTTTGTTCAATGGCACTGGAGTAACTTTTATTCCTTTTTTCCACATTATTTTTTTCATTGAAAATGCCAGATGTTCCTGCTGGTCGCTGTTTTTGACAAAAATCAGTATTTTTTTTGTGTTTTTTCACATTTTTAAAATACTTTTCTTTGCCTGACACATTAAATCAAGAGCAAAGAAACAGTTCAATTTTTTCAGCCCGAAATGTCTGGCAAAATATTTTTTCAATGCCATGTGGCCAAAAAAGTTTTGCATTGTTTTGCCCGTTCACCAAAAACGAAAAAAAACGTTTTTTTCCTCCCACTTTGGCATTGAAACACATTTTGCCAAGTATCGGACATTGGAAAAATTGAATGCTGGATTTAAAGTGCATAGATGGGAAAAAAATGAAACAACGAGGGGGGAGGCAGGTGGAAGGCAATAAACAAACATCATATTGCTGCGTTTTTGCGGGTAACCTAGGTGGCCGCCGCCGCAGTAATAACAACAACAACGGCGACGGCGGCAGCGACAGCGCATAAAAAGAAGAAAAAAAAACATGATCCTAACTGGTTACAGCTCAAAAATAAATAAATAGATATTATTTTTCATCCCAATTTCTCCCCCCCCCCCCTTTTTTTAGCCTTTGCGGATGATGCTGTTGTTTTTGTTTTCCGTCCATTTTCTGGGAAAAAAAAGGGAAACAAAACAAAAACGGCGAAAAAAAATGAGATCATGAAACGGCTCAACGCGCTTCTCTTTTTTTTTGTTTATAATTACCGCCGAAATATATATATATCCATATATATTTTTCGAGTTGACAATAATTTTTTTTTTGAAAGGTAAAAAAAATGTTTTTGAGGTAAACAATTAAAGAATGAATGAATGAAAAGTGTCCACTCTCAATTTTTAGAGAGAAAAAAATTTTTAAATAAAAGCAAAAAAATACAATTTCAAATCGAAAAAGGAAGGAAATGATGCAAAAAAAAATGTGAGGATATTAAAGGTCAAAAATGTTGAAAGAAAAAGGGACAATTAAATTTTACAAAAAAATTGATAGTAATCCAAAAATGATAAAAGTTAAAGTTTATGGATTACTGTCATTTAAAAAAAAAAATTTAAATTTTTAAAAGCATACTATTTTTGATTGTCATTTTTTAAATGAATATTAAAAGGGTAAAAAACATTGAAAGTTTCATTAATTGAAATCAGAAAATCGAATTTTTGATAATCAAGAAATGTCGAAATTTCGGCAGACGAAATGTCGAAAATTTTGAAAATCAAAATGTCGAAATATTGACAATGACAATAAAGAGAGAAAAATTCGATTTTCGATAATCAAAAAATGACGAAATTTCGGCAGACGAAATGTCCAAATTTGAAAAATAAAAATGGCAAATTTCGATTTTCGGGAATCCAAATGTCGGAACTCCAAACTTCTAAATATTGAATTTTTCAGCGATCAAAATTTCGAAATTTTGATAATCAAAAAGTCGAAATTTTAACAATAAAAATTTTGAAAATCAATATGTCGAAATTTCATTTTTTAATCCCTAAAAAAAAATCCGTTAAAAAATGTTATGCAAATTTTCAGTTTCATCTCCCCCTCCAACGCCTTCCCTTCCAACAATGCTTCCAATATGTGGTTCAAATCTTCCATCTGAAACCATCAATGGATATTCAAAATCTCAATCAACTTCCCCATATCTTCGACTACGATATCAGCCCTCCCATATTGGAGTTCTTCCAGGAGCAGGACAAAAAGCTCAAATAATTTTAACTGAAAATGGTACCCTTCCAACTTTATCATCTTCAACAATATCAGCAACACCTCCATCATTTTTATCACCTGATAATGATAGTAATGATAATAATGATATGATAAAAACAATTGATTATCCAACAGAAGATTATTCAAATATTCCAATTTATTGTTCAATAAAGTTGGAAGCCTGCTCATCGTGTACCTTTGAAATTGAATTTGAATCACCAAGTTGGCATTTTAGTGAATTTGAAATTGATAAGGTAAGTGATTGATTATTTTTAGTGATTAAAAAATCGAAAAATGACACAAAAAGTTTTTGGACGAAATCGAAATTTTATTTTTTGACATCGAAAATTCGAAATTTTGTAATTTTTTATTCAAATTTTTGATTTTTCGAAATTCCGACCTACAGTATTTTAATTACAGATTTTTGATATTAAAATCTAAATCAAAATTTCGATATTTTGAAGAGAATTTTGATAAGATAACAAAAATTACCGTAATAAATTTATCAAAAAAACATATTTTTATTCAAATTTTCGATTTTCGAAATTCCGACCTACAGTATTTTAATTTCGATTTCGATTTTGTCTACACTATTTATTTTAATAATTACTGATTTCAAATGTTAAAACAGAAATTTTGTTATTTTGTAAATTTTATTAATAAGAGTACACAAAATTTCAAATTTTCGATTATTTAAATTTTGAACTACCGTATCAAAATTTCGATTTTGACTAAAATATTTTACAATAATTACATTTTTCAAATGTTGAAATCAAAATTTCGATATTTTGTAAATTTCCATTAAAATTAAAATGAAAGTTACCGTAATCACTTTTTCAAAATTACGCTTTTTAATATTTTTGTATTCAAATTTTCGATTTTTTAACTTTTGAACTACAGTATCAAAATTTCGAGATTTTGACTAAAATTATATATTTTAACAATTACAGATTTCAAAATGTGATGAACCAAATCTCTTGGATAAAGCATGCTTTGATATTGAAATTATTGAAGAAAGAGCAGAGCAATCAATTCCATATCTTTCAACCCTTGCTGGGATGTCAGATGTATATTCACGAACTTCAATTTGGAGTATTCCAAATCGAAAAAAGATTAAAATTTCTGGAAATTCTGCTCTTATTGTTGTTGCCCTAAAAAATATTGAAACAAATTTACAATTATTAAATTATTTAAATAATCTTTTTCCAATGAATATTTACGTATACGGTATGATTTTTTTATTTTCGTTGTGGGAAATTTTCGTGGCAAGAAATTTGAAATTTTCGTTCCAGGACAACAATATTTGCTGTAAATATTTGTTAAACAAAAAAAACTATATTTTTCAGATAATACTGAAATAATTTATGGAAAGCCAAGTGATCTGCTAGCAAATCAAACATCAATAGGATTTATTCAATCTCCAAGATATCCGGAAGCATATCCTCGATCAATAATCAAAAATTATACTTTAATCAATGAAAATAAGGGAGGATTTATTCGGCTTACATTTGATGATTTTCATGTTCATTTTCAAAGTGAATTAAAGGTTAGTTTTTTTTTAAATTTTTGATTTTCGTTGCAAGACTTTTTAAAGATACTGTAATGGAGGACTTAAAAGAATTTAATAATTTCTCTTCAAATTTTTTTACCCAAAATTTCATTTTCAAACAATTCAAAAAAGATGACTCAATCAAAGACTTTTTTCAAAAAACTTAAAAAAATAAAACAAGTTTTTTCAAAGTAATTAATGTTTTGAATTGCAACACTTTTTTGAAACAAACTTTTTTTTTACACTCTTAAAAAATCAAAAAAAAAATGATTCATTCAAAAAAAAAGTACTTATTTTCAGATTATTGATTCAGATGGTTCAGAACTTTTTAATACTCGAAGTGAATATCGTAGACCTCCAGCAATTTTATCAAGGTCAAATAAATTGACGGTAATATTTGCCGGGCATGATTTTACGCAATTGGTTGGATTTCGAGCCAGATATGAATTTGTTGAAAATTTATCATGGCCTGATAAACCTACGAGAAGGAGTAAGTTGTTTTTAAAGAGTTTAATAAATTTGTTGATTTGGTGTAGTGGTTAGTGAAATAGAATAGTAACCAGTAGGTTGCAGGTTCGATTCCGCTGAGAAATTTTTTTTGTTTTTTTTATTTTTTATCATAAAATTATCACTCCAAGCACCCTAAAACAAAGATAAACTTTTTTTTTCAGATTGCGACGACTTCCTTGAAAGTTATGGCGGACAAATTTCATTAGATTCTCAAAAAACTTTATTAAATAAAAATATCGATTGTATTTGGTTGATTGGCAGATTTCCAGCTTTATCTCGAACATTTGATAAAATATATTTAAAAGTTCAAGAGTTTCAACTTAAAGGTGTTGGACTTCGGCTAGAAGTTCGAAGGGGGGCAAGTTCAACGGCTGAAAGGGTGTTGATGTTATTTGATGAACAGCTCCCAACACAACTTGAACGAAAGCAACCGTTGGAAGGCTTGATTACAGAAGATCATATACAGCCAGCATTTTATGTTAGGCTACGAGGTTATTTAACGATAAAGTAAGTATATTTTTTTGGGAAATAAATGTAAATTTGGGTTAAGCATGTCTCTGGCAATCTGTCATAGAATGCCAAAATCTGAATATCTTTTGTTTAATTAATTTTGTTTTATTATCTCTTTGGACATTGATATTATTCAGGTTATTTATGTCTATGTGATATGATAAAACAGATCTAAATTATGTTAAAGAAAAGTTGTAGGATTTTGGCGTTTTGTGACAGATCACCAAAAAAACGGAAGTTGCTTAATTTCGATCTTTTAAAAACGAAATTTCGATATTTTAGTTATGAATAACATTTCATACTTTTCCATTTTTTGATTTGCTAAAAATTTTTCAAAAATTATTGCATCATTCTTACGTCATTTTTCAGTACTGGACTAAACATTGTCTACACACAATTCTATCGATGGGCGACTGCCCTCTGCCCCGGAGGAGATGGAGAATTTCATTGTGATAATTCAAAATGCATTAAATCTGCTCTACAATGTGATGGACATGATCACTGTGGAGATGCCTCAGGTAAAGCGCCATTTCATATACGCATCTGTTAAGGGGCCGTCCAGATATAAAACGAGGATATAAAAAAAGTTCTGGCGAGGGAACGAAAAAAGCACAAATTATAAAATATTTGACACCCTTTTTACAACTTCACTTTTAATGGTTGTACGAAAATATTGACCGCGGATTTTCTCGACTTGAGTTTTGGCATTATTGAAAAAATATTTACCGCGCATTTTCTCGAGTTGAGTTTTGGCCTTTTTGAAAAAATATTTTTTAGCAGTTTTTTTCCAAGTTTGAAAATCGCCTAATTTAAGTACAATGTGCAGTTTTTCAATATTTTCGTATTACTGTTAATTTTGAAGTTGAAAATGGGTCAGAGTGAAAATTGAACATTTTTGCTCATTTTTTACATTTCCAACCGTTGGAAGTTTTTTAACATTTCCAACCGTTGGAAATTTTTCAACATTTCCAACCGTTGGAAGTTTTTCAACATTTCCAACCGTTGGAAGTTTTTCAACATTTCCAACCGTTGGAAATTTTTCATCGGCAGCTTCTTTTCAGGCAAAAAACTCTGATGGGAATCGAACCCAGGTCGTCTAGTCTTATAGTCAAGCGTGTTAACCACTCGACCACAGGTGTAGCGAAAGACGATGCACGGAAATGCATCTTATGCATTCTTCTTTTGCAAAGGAAAATCCATTCCCGTTTTGTTTATTTGCATTTGCAAAAGAAGAATGCATAAGATGCATTTCCGTGCATCGTCTTTCGCTACACCTGTGGTCGAGTGGTTAACACGCTTGACTATAATACTAGACGACCTGGGTTCGATTCCCATCAGAGTTTTTTGCCTGAAAAGAAGCTGCCGATGAAAAATTTCCAATTGTTGGAAATGTTGAAAAACTTCCAACGGTTGGAAATGTCAAAAAACTTCCAACGGTTGGAAATGTTAAAAAACTTCCAACGGTTGGAAATGTTAAAAATTTTCCAACCGTTGGAAAAAGAGTAAGATACTCAAGAAATGATAATTTATCATTTTCAACTTCAAAATAGGCTATAATTTTGACAGTTTAAGTCGCATATTTTGGAGGTATCGGAAATTAGGCGATTTTCAAACTTGGAAAAAAACTGCTAAAAAATATTTTTTCAAAAAGGCCAAAACTCAACTCGAGAAAATGCGCGGTAAATATTTTTTCAAAAAGGCCAAAACTCAACTCGAGAAAATGCGCGGTAAATATTTTTTCAAAACGTTCAAAACTCAAGTTGGGCCACGAAAAAAAAGCCCAAGTTGAGAAACGGCCTAAAAAGTGTCAAGTGCTGGCACTTTGATTTTAAACGGCTATTTTTAGTCCCTCGCCAGAACTTTTTTAATATCCTCGTTTTATATCACGTGATAGAAAAATAGGTTTTTTTTTACCCCACCCACCCATTTGGTGATGAAACATCAAAGCTTTTTGCCGCCAACTTCACAGCGGCGTGATAATCCGTTTACCCCACCCCCCCCCCCCATCACCTCTATCACGTGATATCTGGACAGCCTCTATGAGTTTTTCAACTCACATTTTGATTCTTGGATATTAATTCCCCAAGCATTTTAGATGAGGTATGCCATTTACCAGATATACAATATGAGGCACCAAAAATTGATGTTGCTGGAATTTTGACTTTAGTTATTGGCGCAGCAGGCATCATCGTTTTAATGTTAACAATGTTAGCAATTTTATCAAAACTTTATCGGCATGGATATTTTGGTCGTCGACGTAATGGTCGTAGTGGAGGAGCTACCGATGGAATAGTTGTTGGAGGAACAACTACATCCGCAAGTGCCATGGCACAGGAAGCATTTTGTAATGAACTTGCACCAACCATTCAAACCATTGGTGAACGAAGATTTTATATTCTTCCAGAAAATCAATTAAATATTATTGAAGCTCCACCAACGTATGATACAGCGATGAAACATCCAAGAGTACCTGATAATGGTCATAATCATGATCGACAACAACAAAATCGTCGGTCAAGATCTGCTATGGCATATGTATATACGAATGAAGGATATCATCGATCTCCAGATGATAGGAATTCATCAATATCTCCACCTCCATTTGATGAAACTATTGAACCATCAACGACGACGACGACGGCAATATCATCGATATCACCCCGCCAACAACGGCATAATAATAAACGAATATCTTCTCCTCCCTCACCTCCTTCAATAATTTTATCATCTCGATCTCTCTCAAATCCACCACATATTATTTCATCTAGTCAGCTACAACAACAACCCCCTCCATACCCCTCTCCATCACCTGCACCACCTCCACCACCACCACCCCGAACTCCAACCCCTCGTCCTAGTCAAAATACAATTTCATCATCATCTTCACCCCCATCACCACCTCCAAGTTCAAGATCTGCAACTGAAAATTGTTCTACGACAACCTTTTCACCCCTTCCCCCATCAGATTCCCCTCGACCTGCAACTTCAAGAAGTTCTAGAAGTGGTGACGATGAATCATGGGTCTAAAAAAAATTAAACCATTTAAAAAAAATCTTTTAAAAAACAATTTGCTTGTATAAATTAGTTCTCAGCGAAATTTTGTATGTTTTTTTTGTTGTTATTTCTGTTTTTAGAAGGAAAAAATAAGACTTAAAATGACGTGTATTGTTTAATAAAAAAAATAATTTGCATATTTAAAAATTGATATATTTTTAATTTTATCATTGGGTTTTTGAAAACAAAAAATTTTGTCATTGATTTTCAAGGGTGTATACAGAAAAAAAATTAGTTTCAAGGGCACAGGTCCCGAATTCCAAAACTCACCCATGATGCTCCACTGACATGATATTACATAATGCAAGTCACCGCAAGTTGATATATTACGAAATACAAAAGTTATAACTCCGAATTGATGTTGAAGATGTTAGTTGGGCGCAAATTGCCATTCAGCAATCGCTACCTACTCGCTTTACGGTAAAAAGCCATATATTTTCGGAATCCTAACATATTGGGCCATCAAACGATGTATTACATAGCTTTCTCAAGTTAGTATTGCCATTTTTTTTATAGTAGTCGAAAATTCTAAAAAGTAAAATTTCGATACTAGAGGTCCGAAATTTTTTTTCGGTGGTAGCCATTTAATAGCCCTTATTTATATGTACAATCTTGGGGCACAACTTTTTGATTGAAATGCATTCCTGATTTTTCCCGATTTTTTGAAATTTCCGTTATATCCAATATTTGAATCCACGAGAAATCCGTTTTACACGGTAGAATGCTCCAAAACTTTCAAAATAACGTTTTTTTTTCAAGAATCAAAAAAAATGTGAATGTGGCACTCGATTTAAAAAATGTCCTAGAGTCTCTCTTTAAAAAGTGAAAGAAAAATGTTGCGTTGTTGCTTTATTTCAGAACTAGAAATATTCCGTAATTTGAAATAAAGTCAAACAAACTGTTAAAACTCATGAAACGAAAGTTTTGTGGGAGGAGAAAGAAAAGAAAAAAATATGTTGAAAAAGCGTTTGTGCATAGGCATGGCACCGGCCGGCTGAGCCCGGGCTTTTAAGCGGGACGGCCTGGCCCGACCCGGGCTGCCCGAGAAGTCAACGGGCCGAGAAATTTGATATTTTCAAAAAAAACGCAAAAGGGGGACCAAGACAAATTTGATGAAAAAAAATAAAAGGCCGACCACGGCCGGCCCGGCAAAAATTGAAGGGCCGAAGATCTGACGGCCGGCCCGGGCAGGGGAAAAAGTCGGCCCGTGCCATGCCTAATTGTGCATAGACCTAAATCACGTATTATTTAAAAAAACTAAAATAAGTGTGAAAAAATTTTCTGTCTTTGGCAAAATGTCGCTGAATAAAAACACACAAAATTTTCACCAAAAAATTTTATTTGCTCGAAAATGGATAAAAATTTTTTTGAATGTCAGGAAATCCCAAGAAGAATTTCCTGTGGTTCAATATTCTCATGAGCTTTATCCAATAAAAACCTCGCAGAGATAAATCAGGTCAAATTGGTCCATATAAAAGCAACCCAATGCAACCAAATCTTCAGTCGTCTTGAGTGCCAATGTAAAAGGTAGCAGCAGCCGAAGCAAGTGGTCAGCAGTCAGCGATTAGGGAAAGGCCAACCAAACTGTAGTCAAGACAGCTTTGGAACCTTATCTCGTCCTCCTTATATTGTATTTTTTTGTTATATTATTATTTTTGTATTTATATTTTATTACTGTGTATAATAAAATATACCCCCTTCTTAACTAATATTCCAATTTTCTCCCCCATCCTCTCCCACATTGAACGCTGATTAATACTTCATTAAATTTTATTTTATATTTATTTATATAATTGCATAATTTATTCGTTTTTTAGATATTACAAATATTATTATAATTTTGTTGATCAAGAAATGGATTTATCTGATTATTTTCAAACAACCGATTCAACTGGATCAATGCCAAATGATATTGTTGATAAGACATCAATGATGACTCCGTCCAAGCGTGATATCTTTTTTTCAACTTATAATCGTCGTCAAAGATTTACTCTTCCAGATTCAATGATGCATTATATTGCAAAGAATCCAAAGAATACAAATGTTTATCTAAAAATGATTAAAAGATGCAAATATTTTTTCGTCAAAAATCCAGTTTTAATTATTCATGATTTAGATTACCAGGATATTGATATGAATAAACTTTCTTCTAAATTATGGATTACTAATGAACTTTTTGTTTCTCCAGAAACTGTCAGCAATGATTGTGTTGCTTCTTTGATTGTCCCAAAGATTTATCGTTGTGATGTTAAACGTTTAAATCTTTATAACCTAATTATTTCTTTAAATGAACTCATTTTTATTTGTTCATCTGTTAAAGAGTTGCATTTACATCGTGTTACTGTAAAGAATGACAATGGCACTCTAGTTGCGTTCGAAGAACTTCTTGAAAAACTTTCTTATGTTGAAGGAATTCATTAGTAAGTTATTTTAGAGTTTGTTTGTATTACTTTAATTCAAGTTTTTTGTTTCAGTACTTTTACAACTCCATCAAATAATACTTCAAAAACAACTTTTAAAGAACTCTGAAAATTTTCTCACCTTTCAAATTATGATAATTTCGGCCTCTATAATATTCCTGAAATCTTTGATATTGATAGCTTTTATTCTTTTATGAAGGTATGGGTTTTGAGGGTTTTTTTGACACACATGGGCAAGGTCGCCCGACCAAAAACTACTCAAATTTACCACAAGTACCTGTGATAAAATTTTTTTGAAATTGTGGTTATACTCTACATTGAATAATAAAAATAATAGCATATTCTCCCTTGGACGGTACTGTTGTAACCGTGGGTTAAACAATAACACGAATATTTATTACAGACAATAAATATATACAATACAATATAAAAGGATATAAGGATATATCCGAGAGAGAGCGACAGCGAGCGGACTGTGCGAGAGATAAGCAATAAACAATGAATAATCATTTGAGGGACAAATGAAAGAGAGGGAAAAGGAAAGTGGCAGCGAAGAACGCTACGCCAAGTGGCAACAGAGAAAAGTACAGTATACAAATACGGCCACAACATCCCTCCCCACTTAATTTTTAAGAAAAAAAAAATTTACAATAAAACAAAGAAGAATTAGCCGGATAAAAAATAGAATGAAGTAAAATATGTTTCATCTGATTTCTTTTAAATGATAGTGGTGGTTGATGGGGGTCAAGGGAGTAAACATCAAAGGAATACATCACCAAGTCCTGATCACGCACTTTAAAACCACTTGAAGAGTGAAATCATCAGAAACATATAAAACCGAAAAAGAGAGTAAAAACCGGGCTAATTATCAATGAATTAAGAGTAATATTTCTACTCAACTCAACAAATAAACTATAAATCCTAGTGCAACAAAAACTTAATAATATGATTTTTTGGAAGCATCAGGTTGAATTCGTTCTGGAGCTCTTCTAATTCGGGTACCACGACGAGGAGCAGGTACAGTAGAAGATGGAGCAAGACGAGGCGGAGTAGTAGGTGGAGTGAGTTGAGTAAATGAAGTTGCAGATCTTTCAGAAGACGAAGAGGAAACTTCGGATGTACGAGTTGAAGGAGCAGGAGAAACTTCGGGTGTACGAGTTGACGGAGTTGGATCAGCAGTTACAGAATCACGTTCATTGAGCAGAGCAACACCACGTTTGTAAAGCTGATTAGCATGAAGACGATGAACACGTTCATTATGATCAATAATATCATATAATCTTGAACCTTGACGAGCAATAATGCGGCCTTCGAACCATGGCGAAGATTTCATTTTTCTTGCCCAAACATTATCATTAACATTAAAATGACGAAGCCGTGCACCATATTGCGAATTGAATTGCTTTTCCATTTGAACATCTGGAGCATAAAGCTTTTCTTGAAGAGGTTTCATCAAATCCAAAGAATTTCGGATTTCTCGACCAAGATGAGCCATAGCCGGTGAAATATTTCCAGGAGTAGCCGTGGATGGAGTTGAACGATAGCCTAAAAGAAATTCATTAATACAATTATAAAGATTTAAATTTGGCCCAAGCCGGAGAATATTCTTTTTAACAAATCTTTTTACTATATCAACCATACGTTCTGCTTGTCCATTTGATTGTGGCATATATACGGGAGATCGTATATGATTAATACCATGAAGCTTGCAAAATTCACCAAAGAAATTAGAAGTAAATTGTGAGCCATTATCAGTAACCAGGACTCGAGGCAGGCCATTATCAGCGATATAACGTTCAAAAGCTTGAATAGTTGTTTTTGACGAAGCTGTTGAGAGAACTTTAACATCCAACCATTTTGAGCAGCTATCGACGATTACTAGCAACATTTTATCAAGTATTGGACCAGCAAAATCCATATGAATCCGATCACCAGGATTCACAGATTTATTCCAAGAAGCCAAAGTTGCTTTGATTGGAGTTTTTCGAAGCTGGATACAAGCCGTGCAAGAATTTACCATCTTTTCAATATCCTTTGTGATATTTGGCCAGTAAACGTGATGACGGGCAAGTTGCTTGGTAAGATTGACACCATTGTGGGTAGCATGAAGTTGTTCAAGAACACGAGGACGAAGATTTGCCGGGACATAAACGCGTTCATTCATAAGGATGACACCATTAACCAGAGAAAATTTAGGTTCAGCAGTATCATTTTGAAGAGCAGCGCAAAGCTTTTGAGCAAAATCATCATGTTCATATTCAGCAATAATTTCAGCCGGAGTAACAGGCATAGCATCAATTTGACGAATAAGAGCAGCAGAGCATTCAGCTTCTACAGTATCTTCTTCTTCTTCATAAAGTTCTGGGATTGATTTGGTTTTTTCGATAAGCCGGGAAAGAGCATCAGCTTGACCAAAATCCGTTGTTTTTGTGTATCGGATATCAAAATCGTAAGAAGCCAAAAACAAAGACCAACGATGAAGACGATTTGCAGCAAGCACAGGCTTTGATTTCTTGTTGTCGAAGATAGCAAGAAGAGCTTTGTGATCAGTGTAGAGGGTGAATTTTCTTCCTTCAAGGTAACGATGAAAGGTTTTGATAGCCGTTATGAGAGCAAGTCCTTCTTTTTCTGTTTGAGAATACTTGCGTTGAATAGCATTCAAAGATCTTGAGAAGAATTGGATTGGTTTTTCAGAGCCATCATGGCAGATGTGTGAGATTACACCTCCCATTCCAGTATCAGAAGCATCAGCGGCGACAGTAATTGGAAGCCGTGGATCATAATGCGTGAGCATGCATTCAGCAGCAAGCTTATCTTTGATACCATTAAAGGCAGCTTTTTCACGAACATTCCAAGACCAAGGAGCATCATTCTTTAATAAATCATCCAATGGTTCACGAATTTCACGAAAAGCCGGAATAAAAGATTGATAAAAGTTGACGAGACCAAGGAAAGAGCGGAGAGTCTTGACATCCGTTGGTTCAGCCATCTTTTGAATTGCAGCAATCTTTTCTGGATCAGGATGTATGCCGGAAGAGTCGATAATTTTGCCTAAAAAACGAATAGATGAGCAATAAAATTTACACTTTTTAGGATTAAGTTTAAAGCCCCATTCCATTATACGAGCAAGGACCATTTCCAAATGCTTTGTATGTTCTTCAACATTTTTGGAACCAATAAGAACATCATCCAAGTAAGAAGCAGCAGGAGAGTCATCAAGCATCTTATCCATAGCTTCTTGATAATCCGAAACAGCAGTTTTGATACCAAAGCCGAGGCGCTTATAGCGAAACTGTCCAAAAGTTGTCGATACTGTAGTTAGCTTTTGACTTTCTTCATCCAATTCAAGTTGATGATAGGCATCAGCAAAATCTAACTGTGAAAATACAGTACATCCAGAGAAGCGTGAAAAGATATCTTCAGGAAGAGGCAGAGAGTAGCATGGTTCTTCCAGTTGATCATTTAAGCCGGTTGAGTAATCAATTACTAGACGAGATCGACCATCTTTTCTTGGAACGATGGAACATGGAGCAGCCCAATCAGAGTAATTAACTTTATACAGTACCCCTTGTTCTTCCAGACGCGCAAATTCACTTTTAATAAGTTCAGCAGCATGAAGAGATGGACGACGAGCAGGAACAAAAACGGATTTAGCATCCTTCTTGAGTTGAAGTTTGACTTGAAGTTTGGTGCAACAACCAAGACCAGGTTCGAATAAAGGTTTGAACTTGTCCATAAGTTCTTCAACCTTTTTGACGGGTGCAATGGAGTGGCCAACAACCATATTGCATAGAACTTCACCATCCATAACAAGATCTATACCAAAGGTTTTGAAGAAATTTGTTCCAAGCAATGTTGATTTGATATCAGCAACATGGAATTCGACAAGCCGTGATTTTCCTCTGAGATCAACCATAGATTTGAAAGAGCCAAGGAGCTTCAAATCATGACCATTGGCGGTGTTAGCTGATATAGTAGGTCCAGCAAGAGCAGGAGATCCAATTTTGGTGTAATCAACCTTTGCCATCACGGTTAGATCAGCACCATCATCCATTTGAGCTGATAAGGTGATACCATTGACGATTACATTAACCATATGTCGAAGAGAAGCAACAGGAGTATTTTGATATACTTGTTGAATATGGAAGGAGTTGATTTGAGGCTTAACATCATAGGATTGAACAGCACGAACATTGTGATTTGGTTTACTTTTTGAATGCGAAGCAAGCTTTTTTCTGCAGGCCTTTTCGATGTGACCTTTAATATTGCAGAAGCGGCAAACTGCGTCCTTGAAACGGCAAGATTGACGTTGATGAGATCCACCACAAGATGAACAAGAAGCCGGAGATGTAGTTGAAGATCCATTCTTGCCTTCTTCCTTTTTCATTAAGACCTTTTTCTTTTGGACGAAATTGATGCTGGCATTCATTGGTAGACGTTGTTCACGTTGAGTTTGAAGTGAAGCGATCATTGTTTCTCCACATTCATTCAATGGAGTATCAGCTTGCTTGTTGAGTTTGCCAAGTACTTGCATACGGAAGCTTTCCAAAGCAGGATGTTTCATGGACATCATCAATATCAATGTTTCAATTTCAGTATCTTTGATTCCATTGAAAGCCGTTGCAGCATCTTTAATCCTTGCCATCAGTTCAGGTATGGATTCATATTCAGGACCTTTCCATTCCATATTCAAAGCTGAATAACGACGAGCAAACAATGAAACAGAAAAATCAAACAGACCAATCATTTTATCACGAAGTTTGTTGTAGTCGACACAGGTTTTGATTGGATCAGGTAACAGAGCACGAGAGACTTTTTCAAATGTTGACGAATCCAGAGCATTGATGACCAAAGCACATTTTTCGGTATCAGTAACAGGTTGCAGCCGGAAAAGTGAATCAAGTTGATCAAACCAAAGTGAAGCACCATTAGGTTTAGCAGGATCACAGATGAATTTGGGAATTGATGGAAGATTTTGAGAAACATTTGCGGTAGCAGCATTGTTGATTTGAAGTTGAGCGACAGCAGCTGCAACAGCAGCAGCAAAGCCAGCAGCATCCATAACTGGAACAGCAACAGCCGGAGATGGAGGAGAGCGGACCATGTTGATGTATATAAGGATATATACAAAAAAAAAATTGAAGCTAAAAAAGTATTAAACGCGGACAGGAAAATACAAAAATTTAGCCGGATATAGAGCAGAATTCGAATCTACTCGTCACCAATTTGTTGTAACCGTGGGTTAAACAATAACACGAATATTTATTACAGACAATAAATATATACAATACAATATAAAAGGATATAAGGATATATCCGAGAGAGAGCGACAGCGAGCGGACTGTGCGAGAGATAAGCAATAAACAATGAATAATCATTTGAGGGACAAATGAAAGAGAGGGAAAAGGAAAGTGGCAGCGAAGAACGCTACGCCAAGTGGCAACAGAGAAAAGTACAGTATACAAATACGGCCACAACAGGTACTAGTGCAGTTTTGCTCCCCCCAAAACAAAAGTAACCCAATTTTGAACCCTCCCACCCACCGTTTTAAATTCTCAACCAAAAGTCAACATTTTTATGCAAATTTATGATAAAAATTTTTCGTTTTTGTTTTGGGGGGAGCAAAACTGCACTAGTGCCCCTTGGACTTCTCTTGCAATTAAAAGCGCTCAATATTATGTTATAAAATAGGCACTTTTACATGAAAAGTCTTTTGCTCTCATCTTGTGCTTTTATTGCAAAACTTGACATGCAAGATACATACTTTGGTATCCCGAGACGTGAATGAAAGCCAAAATTCCGAAAATTTATTTGATCTACGCACTATATTTAGAGATAACGTGGCTAACTCGCTAGATCTTTTTGGAAGATTTTAAATAAAAGCGTAAAAGAGAGAGCATTAAAATAATAATCATTATGAATAGGGTTGCCGTCCCCCCCCCCCCCCTAAAGTCGGGGATCCCCGGGGATACCCCCCGACGGGGACGTCCCCAGTTCCCCGTGCCCGACACCTTTCTTCCCCGAAAACAAATTCCTTTTTTTCTTTAGTTTTACATTTTTTATAATTCTGTAAAAAAGATAAAAATTCGCTTAAATTCCAACCAATTCTATGCCAAATCCCAAAAACGATAGAATATCAGCCATTTGTATGTTCATTACTGGAAAATTGAGGAAATTTTTCCAAAAATTTACCTCTCCGCGAGATATTTTCGGGGAACGGGGATCCCCCGTCCCCGACTTTTTCGATTTTCGGGGGGGGGAGGGCGGCAACCCTAATTATGAATAACCTAAATAGGTTTCTGTGATGCAGCTTCAAGTTGACAAATTACTCCGCTAATACAGGGTGATTCAAAATTTTCGCTGAGTTGGTTTTTATCGGCAAATGGTTACTGCTGGCTTCAGGAGGCTCATATTTTCAAGGAAGGGTCACCATTGACCCGACTAACCTTTGCATATAAAATTTTGGCATTCGGGGACACTTCGTCAAACGGCGCCAAATTCAAATTTTTTATGTTTAAAGGATATTTTAAACATATTACTATGAAAATCTAACCTTTTTAACAGAAAACTGTGAAAAAATTAACCATTTAAGTTAAATACTGAATGAACGCCGAGTGTTGAAAAAATTGTCAATTTTAGAATAAAATAATTTTATTTGCGCTTTCATCAGTTTTTTCACGATTTCCAACTATTTTAATAGCTAAGCAACATAAAACGCTAAAAAATAACTAAATTAGCAAAATTCGAATATTTAGTGATTTTGACCATTTTTTCAATACTCGGCGTTCATTCAGTATTTGACTTAAGTGGTTAATTTTTTCACAGTTTTCTGTTCAAAAGGTTAGATTTTCATAGTAATATGTTTAAAAAAAGAGTTCAACATAAAAAAATTTGAATTTGGCGCCGTTTGGCGAAGTGTCCCTCCGAATGCCAAAATTTTATATGCAAAGGTTAGTCGGGTCAATGGTGACCCTTCCTTGAAAATATGAGCCTCCAGAAGTCAGCAGTAACCATTTGCCGATAAAAACCAACTCAGCGAAAATTTTGAATCACCCTGGCTCCCAGACATTTGCGCCGAAGTCATTTGCGACGCGACATTTGCGCCCGACATTAGCGCCTACGACAAATGCGCCGACGACATTTGCGCCCATAAAATAAAACTACTGAATTTCACCCATAATATCATCCTTAATCCACAAAATGATTTCTATACTCTCCACCATTCACTAAGGGCGCCCTACGGGCGCCTCCTAAGCCTAAGCTGAGCGCCTACTAAGCCTAAGGCTAAGGTTTAGGACCATGTGCTAGCCTAATGAGGTAGGATCTAGCCTAAAAAGTCTTATCGGCGCAGATGTCGTTTTATCGGCGCAATTGTCGTCAGCGCAAATGTCGCGGCGCAAATGTCTTTGGCGCAAAAGTCGCGGCGCAAATGTCCGCGGCGCAAACTGCGGAGCACCTCACCCTTTCTTCCTTTCTCTTTCTTTTCCTTTTTCCCCCTTTTTTTGCGCTACCCAGCAATTTTTACTGCGCTACCCAGCGCCCGACAGTCGGGCAGAATCGGGCAACTTGCGCATGTGTGTTTTTTGTTAATAATTATTGTTGTGTTTTAGAAAAACCAGAAAACTCGTGTTTACCTCTCCTTTTGTGATATAATTTCTGAAGAATACAAAACTCGACTTGAAGCAATTATTGATGAAATTATTGGCACTAAAAATCGTGAATACAAACTTCCTTTAATTGATTTTCCCGGACTTGATCAAGAAAAACACCTTAAATTATATAAAATTTTTTTGCCGTAAAAATTTTGTTTTTTCTGGTTGTTAAAGGGAGTGTCGAAGATAGTGAAAAACTTTTTTATGAACGTTTTCCGTCGTTCCAAGTGATGGGGAATGAAAAAGTTTATCCGCCCGCACGTAACGAATGCATTCCCCATCACTTGGAATGACGGAAAAAAGTTTTTCACTATCGTCGACACTCCCTTTAACTTTCAATTTCTTTAAATAAAACATTTTTGCTATTAAAATTTTTTTGTTATTTGCATATTTTTTTAATGAAAATACTGTATTTTAACCCTTGGGTATAATGTTTATCTCCTTTTCTAATACAGTTTCTGAAGAATACAAAACTCATTTTGAAGCAATTATTGATAAAATTATAAGCACAAAAAGTTGTGAATATAAATTTCCTTATATTTATTTTCTTGGAAATTAAAATATTTTGCATCATTTTTGTTGGCCAAGTGTCCCAAAAACTATAACCAAAAATTTGCATAAAAAGTAAAGCCCGCCCGGCTGCATTTCTTATCCTTGCATAAATCTCAAAAAATCAACTAAAAATTGGTAAAAAAATGGTGAAATACATGTTTATTGAAAGAAAATCTGCGCTTTTTTCCTTCTTTTATTTATCTGATTAAAAAAAATAAGAGAAAAAAGTGTTCGCAGCTGTCATTAAACCATTTTTTATCGATCAAAGATTCATTTTTTAAATAAAAAAAATTCATTGCATTTCAGAGAATAAACACTTTTTCAAAAAACTGTTTACAAAACAATTTTTTGCTTTTTTTAAATTTCGCCGAAAAAAACAACTTTTTTTCGCTCTAAAAATCCAGTACAATTTTTGTTAACACTTGCATGTATTATGCAAATTTAAGTTCACAAAGAGACAAAAGTAAAAAAGTACCGAAATATTTTTTTCCGTCAAATTATGGTTTTACGATTTAAAGAACATTCGCGAACGGCTGTGTTTTTAAATGTCAAAAGGGGGCGTAAATAATTATATTATTTTTTTTATTATTCTTTGATTTTTTTTTATCGAAATGCAATCTATTTTTTTGTAAAAACAAAATGCTATTTTGGGAAAAAATAGCATTTTTAACGCCAAAAAACAGTGATCGCAAAGTTTTCGTTTAAAAATGTGAAAAAAAATGGAAGAAAAATAAAACCATTTTTTCTTTGTTTAATTACTTTTTAAAATGCACTATTATTTTTTTGAATATTTAAGTTTTTATCATTGTTATTATTTTTTTATGGCAAAATAAATATTGAAAAATAACAAATCTGATTTTTTAAATTTTTTTTACCAGAAAATAAAAAAACCATTACACAACACCTGAAATAATCAAATCAATATTCAAGAAATAAAAGTTTGAAAGTATTTAAAAAAATTTAACAGAGATATAATTAAAATAAGTGAAAGAAAAATGGCACTGTTTCCGAATTCCCCCCCCCCCCCCCTTGATTGAAGATTTTTTTATTCTTTTTTTGAGTTCATTTTTTTGGAAAAGTTTTGCAGAAAATTTTTGATTCATTCCATTTTTTTCAACATGTTATTCAAATTTTGAAAAGTACATCGAAAAAATAAAGACGCCTGGAAAAATGTAGCTCTAAACACGGAATTTTACATAAAAATACAGTATTTTTTTATTCTCAAAGCCTGAATTTGCATGTGATCAACAAAATCGTATAAAAGGAGCGCAGTACAACTATTCTGGCTTTTTTTCATTCCTTGACGCTCCGCTGGCCGGTCAGTCGGTGGCGTTCTCAAAATTTTTCCAAGTTTTTTCTGCAGAAAAATTTTATTTTTTCTACGGAAAAAAACTTGGAAAAATCTTCAATCAAGGGGGGGGGGGGATTCGGAAACAGTACCAGAAAAATTACAAATTTTAAAAATACAGACTCTTTCGATATCGTTTTTTCTTGGATAAAGAAACTTGGAGAGAAATTATTGGCGAAATTTCGGGCGAAATTGTTTAAAACTGTAAAATTTGCAACAAAAGTTTGAACTTTTTTCAAATTCCTCGGTGAAAAAAAGAAAACTTTTAACAGAGGAATTTGAAAAAAGTTCAAACTTTTGTTGCCAGTTTTTCAGTTTTAAACTATTTCGCACGAAATTTCGCCAATTTCGTCTCTAAGGTATTATCTATAATTTAGAGTTTCTCTCAAATTTATTGGAAACATATCTGTAAAGTTATAACCATTAAAAAATGTGCGATCAATGTTTGTGTCAAAATTAACTTTTGCTGCCATATTTTCAAATTTGCATATTTCGGCTTAATTTTTTTCTGACATATTCCTTATAGTCATATCAACATTTATAGTGTCAATTATTTTTGAATGTAATGCGGCTGAGTTTGAGCCGATCTAAAAACGCAATTTTTCATTCGCATTTCCCAATTCTTCTATAACGATTTCGCTGCGTTTTTCAATTTTTCTTCCACAAAAACTTATTGTTTATTTTTTTTTCATCTGACGTAAGCGAACCCTTTAAACATTTTTTTTTTCATTTAAAAACATTTTGCAATCG
The DNA here is from genome assembly GCA_964035985.1 of Panagrolaimus superbus. NCBI lineage: Eukaryota > Metazoa > Nematoda > Chromadorea > Rhabditida > Panagrolaimidae > Panagrolaimus > Panagrolaimus superbus. The sequence goes on from OZ038356.1 coordinate 30,898,193, forward strand.
CCGCTGATCTTTGACATTGTTTTTATTTATCTAAAATTTTTTTAAGCCTGAAAAACTGATTTCGAAACACTTTGCCAACAGAGAAAGTATTTCAAAATTTGTTTTTATTTGTTTTTATCTTCTTTTTTTTAAATTTAGTAAAATTGACACTAAAAATTGATTTAGTTTTTTTTGTCCTTTAATTTAATTTGAATATTTAAATATATTTTTTAAGAGTAAAAGTGGCATTTAAAAAGAATTTGTAAACATTATTTTATGTTTATTGAATGTTTGTTTTTTTGGGCATGAATTTTTAGAATTTTATATTTATGGAGTTTAAGGGGGAAACAATAATTGAAAAAAAAGGATATTATCCATTATTGGATAAATGTTAAAAACTTTCTTAAACTCCTGTCTTTTACAAAGCATTTTTTGCATTAACTGAAAAAAAACTTTTTTGGATCGCCGCGGATCTTTTTTTTTCAATTCGCAAAAGCCCGAAAAACAAATTTCGAAACATTTTGCCAACAGACGAAGTGTTTCAAAATTTGTTTTTATTTGTTTTAATTCTTTTTCTTTAAAAAAAATTTGGCGAAAATTGCAACTAAAAATAGATTTGGTTTTTTTCTCCCCTGATTTAATTTGAATATTTAAACATTTATTTTTTAAATTTTATATATATACGGTTAAAATTTTGTTATGGTAGAAAATAGTTTAATTACAAAATATCTTTTTTTACAAAAGTATGACCACTGACAATGACAATTCATGCATTATTGATTATTTATTTATTTTAAAGAAAAAATTATAATAATAAATAAATTGAAATAATAATTTTTTTATGTCTGCAAAGTTTTCAGTATTTTATTTACATTTAAAAAATTTTAATAGCAGAAGATTCCATTTGTATTTTTTGGGTGTCAGAAAAACATTTTTTAAATACATAATTTTGGAAGCAGTGATGTTGCGACTCCGACTCCGGAGTCGGAGTTGGAGTCGGAGTCGATGAGGTGGAGTCGATGCATCGACTCCGGGAGAAATTTTTTAAAAACCTTAAAAAAACTATTTATTCTGAAGAATAATGTTTCTAAAACCCCTTTTTTGACATAAAAAAAAAAAGCTCTGATAGATTGTTTTAATTGCCTTAATAAAAGTTTTAAAATTTTTTAAAAGTTTTTAAAATTTTTTTGTCTCAAATATTAATTTTTTAAAACAGTTTAATAGTGAAAATTGACATTTAGAAAACACTTTTATGCGTTTTAAAGAAAATTTTGAATTTTGAGTCGACTCCGGAGTCGACTCCATTGACTCCGACTCCGGAGTCGACTCCAGTGACTCCGACTCCGGAGTCGGAGTCGGAGTCGGAGTCGATAAAAAATGTCAGGCACATCACTGTTTGGAAGAAAACGTTTTTTTAAAGAAAACATTAATGAAAAAAATTGAGAAAAAATTTTGTTTGATAAATAATGCAACCATGAATTGTATTTTCTTCGAATTCAGCATAAAAAAAATTTCACAAAAAAAAGATATTGATAAGAATAAATGCAAAGCATATGCAACCATGGCAGAGCTATTCTTAGCTGATATGAATCTGCTAAGAATAGATCTGATAAAAACACAAAAAAATTTTAAATATTCAAAAAACTCTGCAAATTTAATTCCAAAGGAACAAAAAAAGGTTGAATTTTTGAAGTCCATGTCTTAAATACTAGATTTAATGTGGCAGTTTTTTGAAGAAAAAATATTTTTTGTCTCTTCGAAAAATTTGGCGCAAACAATTTGTAAAAATATTGTGAAATACATGTTTTTTAAATCGCTTTTTTCCTTCTTTTATTTATCTGATAAAAAAAATAAGAGAAAAAAGTGTTCGCAGCTTTCATTAAATCTTTTTTATCGATCAAAGATTCTTTTAAAATAGAGACTGACGCGCCATAAACATTTTTTTCCATTTAAAGGGAGTGTCGACGACAAGCAAAAAAAAATTTTTTGGCAACAAGTATGTTTTTACACGAATAAGACATTTTTCTATGCTATTTCTTTTCTCTAACTCATTTTCGTTTTAAAACATACTTGTTGTCCACACAAATTTTTTTTTGCTTGTCGTCGACACTCCCTTTAATAAAACAATTTTGTGTTTCAAAAAAGCGATCATTATTTTTTGCTGAAAGATTGCGAAATTTTTTTTTTGAAAATTGCAGTTTTAAAAAAAATGATAGAACGCTAAAATTAAAAATTAGTTATTTTTTGCTTTTTGCTTTTAATTTGAATATTTTAAAAGCAGATAAATTATGGTAGCTTGTTTTATCCGATATAAAATATGTTGTTGTTCATAAAGTAGAAGTCAGTCCAGATCATAAAGTATCTGGGCTGACTTTCAAGCAGCTCATCGTTGGTAATAATCGTGATCATTTGTTATTAAATTCTTTAATAAATGTATCGTTGCATGGATCTTCTCGAAATCCTTTATTCCCAGATTATATAATTCACTTATTTATCAAACAGGATTGTATAATCGGAATAACGGAAGCATGTTCCCTTGAAAAAAAAAATAAATAATTTCTCTGAATTCATTTTTATACAAAAAATTTATCAAATTTTTAAAAAAGCTTTTTTTTATCAATACTTTACTCCTACACTGTTATAAATCAAATAATCAAAAAAAGAAATAATTCATCAATTTTTCACAAAAAAAAACGAATCATTTGCAATTTTTTTGGCCGCCATCAAAAAAACAGAAAAAAAAACCACCGACAAACCTGTCAACCTTTTTTTTTCATTTTCACTATTGTTTGATTTTTCAAAAATATTCTTTAATGATAAAAAAAAAGTTCACTGATTATTATTTATTGATAAATTGATAGAGAAATGAAAAAGATTGCGCAAAAAAGAAAGAATTAATTATAAAAGAAAGAAAATCAATTTTAATCAAAAATAAAAATATATTAATCAATTCGATTTTTTTTGCCCCCCCCCCCCAAAAAAAAGGTTGTCTGATACCAACGTTTTGCATTCATTTTTGATAATTATCTGTTACGTGATAATATCGAGCCATGAATTTTAGTTTAAAGACCGACGTCGATCGTTGAAGTACAGTTTGCCAATAAAAAAAGTGAACAGTATTTTTTCCTTTTTTTTTGTCGGAGAAAAATACCTTTTTTTCATTGCTTTTTAAAGGGTAAAATCGTGGTAAGAAAAAAATAATTTTTGGGAAAAATGCAGGTCACTTTTATCAACAAAATTTGTAATATTCTGAAGTATCTTTTTAAAATTTGCATAAACTTTCATTTATTTTTTTCTCCTAAATTGATAGCATAATTTAACTCAAAAATTTTTGATAAAACAAATTTGCATTTTTTCAATACCGATATCTAAAAATGTATTTATTGAATCATTTTCATTTTACTGATAAATAAATATTTATATAAAAACAAATATTTTTTGTGAAAAAGGTTTTTTTTCTAAACTTTGAAAAACACTTTTTTTTTGTTTTTATGAACTCCCTTTTTTGGGGGTGGTTGTTACACTCGTGTGATGTCATTTAATTATTTTTTTAAACACTTTTTTTATTTTTTTATTAGTCTTCTTTTTTTCTCCTGTTAAATGATTTTTGTTACTTTTATTTTATGAGATTTGAAAATTTTGAAGAATCATTTTTTTAACCTTTGTATCTTTGTTTGGGCAATTCTAAACTAGAATTTTTCTAAAAATTATTTAGCGTTTTTTTTGTAAATTAATAATTTTCCGGAGCTCTAAATTGGTGTAACGGAGCCAGATTTGGTCCGATCCGGGAACCCGGAAATCTGACCAAATCGGGGCAACTCGACAAAACTTTTGACCCGGTTTTAGAATCGAAATTTAGGGTTTGCTTTTTTTGCGTGACGTCACGTCTGGACAATTATTATTATTAGACTAGTCTTATTTTTTGCAACAGTAAAATCCTAAAATTTGTACTATATTTTGTTTCCAAAATTCCTATTTTTTTGACGTTGCTAAAACGATATTTTGTCTATTCACACTTTGCCAAAAACAAAATTTTCCTTCAAAAATTTAGGTCAATTCTGCTGTGAAATGTAGAAAGTTTTTGGCAAAACGTGAATAGATAAATATTCCACCCAAATAATAGATATTATTTTTTCAAAGTTTAAATTAAGTTTTTTCAACCTTGCAAATCACATTTTGCAAAAATTATCACCATTTTTTGTGTAGCCCATTTTTGAGATCACATTGATTTTGCATCACTTCCCCCTTTTTTTCTAACAAAACATTTTTTTTAACCTTCATAAAAAATTTTTTTTTGGGAAATTTCTTTTTTTATCAATTTTAGACAAAATCTTTTTTCGTGATAAAATGAAAATGTATTTAAAAGCGATTATGCAAATTTTTTTTGATTTTTTGACTTTTTTTGCAGACAAACTTTATCGTTTCAGAAAAAAGGAATATAATTTTTTCCCTTTTTTTCAGCTATAATCTGATTATTTAAAAAAAACAAAACACAAAAAAAGTTTTGCCTTTTGTTCTTTAACTTTTTTTTATATCGGCTTTTTTTTATACACCTTCAACAAAAAAAATTAAAATAATAATATTCAGAGTTTGAACTTGATGTTTTAACTTTTTTTTATAGATTTTTATAGGGTTAAAAAATGACATTAATTTTTTGATTTCCTCTTTAAAATACATAAAATTAGTATAGACAAAATATTAATTTTGGGTTTAAGAATAAATTTGCAGCATGTGGTGCACGTGTGGTCGAGTGGTGTAGAGCGCTGAGCTAACGGCCCAGCCCTGGTAGGTTCGAATCCACTTCCGTTTCCAGCCTGGGTGCTACCATTTGGCGTATCAATTTTAAAAATAATTAACTTTTTCTTTTTATATACACACCCTAATACATGTTGAATCCCAAATATTTAGGTGATGTACTACCATGAGTACTGAGAGTGCTTACTAAGCTCCCAGAATTTCTTTGAACTGACTTAATTTTTGCGAAGGTGCAACCATGAATTCATGAAATCCTTTTTTAACCTATGGAGTACCCTCCTCAGGGTTTTTTTATGAAAAAGTTTCCTGCCGGGCTCGAACCTGGATAGTACTTGGTCGAAAATCCATTCCACTAACCACTCGACCACCGAGCCGAATATCGAAATCGATGCTAATATAAAAATTTTTGCGTTATGCGTCAAATTGCCATTTTTTTTATTGAAATTTTCCTCTTAATTTTGAAATATCGAAATTTTAAATTTTGAAAAATCAATTTTTTAAATATTCAAATTTTCAAGTTTTAAATATTTACTTTTGTTCATTTTTTTGTATCCGTTTATTACGAAAAAAAAACTTTTATCTACAAAACTTTTTAAATAATTTTTTTTCCAGAAGATTATTTTTACAAGATTAAATGGATTCTCTGGAAGAACCAAATAGCCGATTTCGGTCATCCTCAGTTTCAACATTTTTATATGCTCCAAGAAATTCGTTATCACATTTTGGTATCACTACCCCCACCACCACAGCTGCTGCGGCTGCGGCTGCTGCAATAGGTGGAAATAATTATTCATCAATTCCACGAAGTGAAAATGAAACATTTCAAAGATTATCAAGAAAATATCAAAAATATCAAAAAATTCCTCGACGACCTTCTGATCGACCAGAAATTTTTGCAAAAGTTTTGGTAAGATTTTTATCATTTTTTATTGTTAAAAATATATATCATCGTACAATATCATTTCTGCTGATAAACAACTTTTCCATAACAGGAAAAGTATATTTATTTATTGTCGTTTAGTGATAACAAAAAAAAGGGAGCAAAGATTGATAAAAAAATTTTGAAACAAGTTTTTGCAAAAACAATTTTTACAAATTTTTCTATTTTTTTTTGGGTTTTTTAAAGTTGAATTTTAACAATTTGGTGTACTGTAGTAATAATTTAAACACTACAGTAACCCAAATATGACATCATATTTTTGCGTATAAAAATTTGCAAATTATTTTCAAATTATCTATCACTTTTTTGTGCACATTATGCAAAAAAGTGATAACAGCTTTGGCTTACTGTAATATATTTAAATTATTACAGTAACCCCAATTGTTTATTGAGCAATGAATTTTCCAAACGGATTTTTGGCAAAATGTTTTTCAATGCCAAAATGGGAGAAATTAAAACGTTTTTTATTTCGTTTTTAATTTTTTTCTAACAAAAAATAATAAAAATATTTTTTTTGGCGTTGAATCGACATTTTGCCAAACATTTTTTTTATTTGCGTTGTATAAACATTTTGCCAAACATCCGATTTTAAATTTGAATTATCAATTAATTAGTCTCAAAAGATCACTGATATCATTTTTTCATTGTTTTATATCACCACTTTTTTTTATTATTATGCAATAATAATACCCTCCGAAAAATTCAAAACGTCATTTGACAAAAGTCTATATTTTTTTTGGCTGACTTTTTAAAATAAAAATTAATGTATCATTTTTCCTATTGATTTTTTTTATTTATTCAGATTTGACATTATTGTTAAAATTTCTTTCTCCAAATTTTAAGTATAATATTTTACAACAAAATAAAATGGTTTTTTAATTTTTATTTAAAATTTTTTAAAAATTTAATCATTTTCAATTTTTTAGTCCGAAAAACTTACGTCATCATGGATAGAAAAAGTTTTTCAAAGACGTGAATGTGTTAAATTTATTCTTGATACTACAACTGAAAGGTAAGCATTTTTTTTTACTTTTATCACATTTTTTCAATTTTGAGTACGTATTTGGCTACTTTTAAGAGCTGGTAAATTTATATCTAAGCTTTTTGGAATTTAAAATGTGTATTTTTTGTGCCGAAAAGCATATTTCTAAAAATTTTTGCCGTGGCACGAAAAAACTGAAAATAGTTAAAAATCAAAAAAATAACTGTAAAAAATTTGCATTTTTCCAGAATATTTTGCTAATTTCAAGATTTACTGATATGAAACTTCTTCAATACTTTTTTTTTGATCATTTACAGTGAAATTGCTATAGGAGAACTTGGAAATAGCAAAGAAAAAGCGTGTTTTTGGGGTAGGCTGGAATTCAGCAGTATCATTTCCACCTGCTTTAATTGAAATTAAAAATGTTGATATGGTTATCACGAAAATGCCAGAAAAAAATTAAGCCGAAATATGCAAATTTAAAAATATAAAACGAGGATATTAAAAAAGTTCTGGCGAGGGACCAAAAATAGCCGTTTAAAATCAAAGTGCCAGCACTTGACACTTTTTAGGCCGTTTCTCAACTTGGGCTTTTTTTTCGTGGCCCAACTTGAGTTTTGGCATTTTTGAAAAAATATTTACCGCGCATTTTCTCGAGTTGAGTTTTGGCATTTTTGAAAAAATATTTACCGGGCATTTTCTCGAGTTGAGTTTTGGCCTTTTTGGAAAAATATTTTTTAGCAGTTTTTTTCCAAGTTTGAAAATCGCCTAATTTCAGATACCTCCAAAATATGCGACTTAAACTGTCAAAATTATAGCCTATTTTGAAGTTGAAAATGATAAATTATCATTTCTTGAGTATCTTACTCTTTTTCCAACGGTTGGAAAATTTTTAACATTTCCAACCGTTGGAAGTTTTTTAACATTTCCAACCGTTGGAAGTTTTTTAACATTTCCAACCGTTGGAAATTTTTCATCGGCAGCTTCTTTTCAGGCAAAAAACTCTGATGGGAATCGAACCCAGGTCTTGTAGTCTTATAGTCAAGCGTGTTAGCCACTCGACCACAGATGTAGCGAAAGCTGATGCACGGAAATGCACGGAAATGCATCTTATGCATTCTTCTTTTGCAAATGCAAATAAACAAAACGGGAATGAATTTTCCTTTGCAAAAGAAGAATGCATAAGATGCATTTCCGTGCATAGTCTTTCGCTACACCTGTGGTCGAGTGGTTAACACGCTTGACTATAACAGTAATACGAAAATATTGAAAAACTGCACATTGTACTTAAATTAGGCGATTTTCAAACTTGGAAAAAAACTGCTAAAAAATATTTTTTCAAAAAGGCCAAAACTCAACTCGAGAAAATGCCCGGTAAATATTTTTTCAAAAAGGCCAAAACTCAACTCGGGAAAATGCGCGGTAAATATTTTCGTACAACCATTAAAAGTGAAGTTGTAAAAAGGGTGTCAAATATTTTATAATTTGTGCTTTTTTCGTTCCCTCGCCAGAACTTTTTTTATATCCTCGTTTTATATGACAGCAAAAGTTAATTTCGTCAAAAAATCGATCGCGCACCTATAATTGGTTATAACTTTGCGACAATGCTTCGAAAAAGTTTGAGTAAAACTCTAAATTATAGATAATATCTTGGAGAAGATATTGGCGAAATTTCGGGCGAAATGGTTTAAAATTGAAAAAATGGCAGCAAAAATTTGAACTTTTTTCGATTTTCATTTGCAAAAAATTTGGCAGAATATTGTTTATAAAAGTTTTTACGTCGGATAAAATCAAATTGAAATTTAATCAATGGGCAAATTTTTCGTTTTACTAAAAATTTAAAAAAATGTGTAAATTATTTTTTCAAAAAACTACAGTATCCATATATACAGTAACGCATCTCTTTTTTTTAGATGTGGATGTGGACGTTTACCTTCATCACATTCAAATTTAACCCTGTCACGTTTTACCACTTCTCTTCCACCCTCTGAACCATATTCTCCAGATATTTTTGAACCAGATTCCCCAATTTTTGGAATAACTTCAACAAATCCCCTTTCATCTTCCGCCGGGATAAATAAAAAAAAGTGGACCATTGCCGATCATACTCGCCCATATCCAACGGATTCCTTTGGAACCATAGAATTTCAAGGTGGCCCACATCCTCATAAAGCACATTATGTTCGATTGGCGTTTGATTCAGATCCCGCGGATATTGTATATTTAATGGAAACGGTATGGAATTTACCAAAGCCGAAATTAGTGATTACAATTCATGGTGGAGTTACAAATTTTGGAGTTCCTGATAAACTTGGAAAATGTTTTCGGGAAGGCTTACTTAAAGCTGCCCAAACTACTGGAGCATGGATTATTACATCTGGGATTGATTCAGGTATGTTGAGCGGGATATTTGATAGGATTTGTGATATCCGTCGGATATGATATATCCGTCGGATTTGATATATCCGATGATGAGTTTTTTTGTGAATCAGAAATCGATTTTTTTACTATCTGGTTTTACGACATATAACTAAAGCTTCAAAAAATGCCAAAACTTTTTTATCCTATTATATGAGTGAGGGATTTGATATATCCATGCCAAATTTTTTATGTCTAAACAGATATTATTTATCTGATGTCCATATTTTTGGCGCATATTTGTGTTAGAAAATTTACAACAAAAACATCAAAAAATGCCAATAAATAATTTTATCAGATGATATGAATTAGGGATTTGATATATCCCATATTGAGCTTTTTTGTGTAAATGATATCGCTATTTTTGGTATCTGGTTTTGTAACAGGCGAATTATAACTACAGTTTCAAAAAAAATGCCAAAACTTTATTATCCTAATATATGAGAGGGAGGATTTGATATATCCATGCCAACTTTTTTTTGTACAAAAATAGTGAATTTATCTGATGTCAATATTTTTGGTATCTGGTTTTGTAACAGGCGAATTATAACTACAGCTTCGAAAAAAAATGCCAAAAATGTTTATTCGATGATATGAGTGGAGGATTTGATATATCCAAGTAGAAATTTTGACAAAACACTTTGTTTATCTGATATCAGTATAATCCTAATTCATTGAGTTATAGCTTAAACATAATTTATTTTTCTTATCTAAAATTTTTTATCCCTATTACCATAATCGGATATACTAAATCTACCACCATAATCGGATATACTAAATCCACCAAAAAACATACGTTCTTTTAGGTGTTGTTCGACATGTTGCTCAAGCATTAGATGAAGCAGGAATATCAGCAAGAATGCGATCACAAATTTTATTAATTGGAATTGCACCATGGGGATTGGTGAGACGTCGAGATAAACTTATTGGACATAATGCCCATGTAACATATGAACATCCAAGCTATTGCAGTCATAATGAACACCACCCAGTTCTTAATGATCGACACAGCTATTTTCTTTTAGTTGATAATGGGACAATTGGAAGATATGGGGCAGATATAATTTTACGAAAAAGATTTGAAGATTATATTGCACAAAAGGTTACCCTTCGAGTTGGAAATGAACGAACTCCAATTATTTGTTTAACCGTTGAAGGGGGGCTATGTACAATTAATTCAGCCCTACAATATCTTAAAGGTGTTCCACCAATCCCTGTTATCGTGTTTGCAGGAACCGGGCGAGCATCTGATTTTATTGCATTTGCTGAAAAACATTTGGATTCAAAGGGGTAAGTCTTTTTTGTTAATGGGGATACATGATATCCAACATGCGGATATATGAAATCCGATAATAAGATTTTCCAAAAGTACACAGTTATGTGATTAACCCAATTTAATATAGGATATTTGAAATTCAAACAAAGATGTATGAAATCCGAAAACAGATATATGAAATCCAAAAATGGATATCTAAAATCCGCTTTTTAATTTCAGATATTCGTTTATGGATTTGAAATAAAGTAAACATTTTGGAAATAGACAAATCCATTAGTAGAATATATTAAATGCAGAAATGGATATAAAAAAAATCAAAAACAGATATCTAAAATCCAAAAGCGGATATATGAAAAAAACCAAAAAAAGGAATTTTATAAAAAAAAAAGGATATTTAAAATCCGATTACATGATTTTTCACAAGTAGGCGTTTTTGAAATAAACGAATACCTTAGGAGAATATATAAAATGCAAAAACGGATTTATGAAATCCAAAAGCGAATTTATGAAATCCGAAAAAGGATATCACATATCTTTTTTTCACCATGTGTTTTTAAAAATTAAACATTTTCATAATAATCCAATAAATAATATATGCAATCCAAAAACGGATATCTGAAATCCCTGTGGATATCATACATGTGTTCCACATATCCAATTTAAATCTTTTCAAATAGACTTCACTCAAAAAGATACATTTTTAAATTCGTTCCAAAATCCGTTTAAGATTAAATAAAAAATCTTTTATTACAGTACCCTTGAAGAACCCTACCGTACACATCTTTTAAACATTGTTCGAGAAAAGTTAAGTTATAATCATACAAAAGCTGAAGAAATTGTATCATTAATAATTCAATGTGCAAGACATCATGACCTTCTCACAATTTATCGCTCAAATGATGATGAAAATAAAGATGTTGATCAAGTAATTCTTCGAGCGTTACTTAAAGGACAAAATTTATCACCTGTTGAACAAGTTTGTTTATTATCACAATTATCATGGTTTTGCTGCCATATAAAAAAGTACCATAAAATTTTCGATTGTGTAAAAATAAATGCCACATATATCTCTCATCGAATTTAGCGTTTCTGGTTCGATGTTTGGCAAAGTGTGTTTTTTGCCAAAAAATGAATTGCGAAATTTTTAAATTTTGTCTTGGAACAAAATGCCTGATTGTTTCTTTGGCACAATTTTTTTTAAACCATTAAATGGTCAAAAGCTCATATTATGCCAAAAATTAGCATAAAAGAAGACAAAAAATTGTTTACTACTTTTTTTTTCTTTCCACGAAAACTTATTTTTAGACAATCAAAACTTTATAGGACTACAAAAAAACTATGGTGCCATTCTACATATGACATTTTTTTAATTATTAAAAAAATATTTTAGTTATCATTAACATTAGCTTGGAATCGAGTAGATATGGCAAGATCAGAAGTTTTTTCATCGGAGGAAGGTGTTCCCGCACAAGCGTTAACCCATGTAATGATGAATGCTCTATTGTTGAATCGAGTGGACTTTTTTAAATTATTAATTGAGCAAGGTGTTTCAATGAAAAAATTTTTAACTATCAGTCGTCTGGAACAACTTTATAATGCTGTAAGTCTTTTTTAAAATTTAAAGGAGGCGGACTGTTTGATATTATTTCGAAATAAAATGGATGAGCCTGATTTGCCTGATTTTTTTCTTTGTTTTAACACGAAAATATCTTCTTTTGTCTTCTCGAACAGCTTTTTTCAATGTTCTTTAAAAAGTTCGAGAAAACAATAGAAGCTATATTTTCGTGTTAAAACAAAGCTAAAAAATCAGGCAAATCAGGTATATCCATTTTTATTTCGAAATAATTTCAAAAATCCCACCCTCCTTTAAAGTAATTTAAAAAATGTTTATACCCAAAGTGGATTTGAGATTTACGATATCCCCGATATCAACTTTCAAAAAAAACATTAACAAAAAATGACGTTTTAATCAAAAAACTTTTTTTATCAAAAGTGATCAGGAATTTGCTATTTTTGATGCCGCCACGATGCAATTATTTGAAATTTGCATAAACTTTTGAGGGATATTCTCTTTTTTTGGCATTAAAGCTTTTTTGTAACTATTTTTTATACAAAATTTAGAGAATTAAATTTTGAATATTTTGTATAAAAAAGTTCTAATGCCAAAAAGAGAGAATATGCTTCAAAAGTTTATGGAAATTTCAAATTATTGCATCGTGGTGGCATCAAAAAGTGCAAATTCCGGATCATTTTTAATAAAAAAGTTTTTTTTGATTAAAACGTCATTTTGTTGTTTGTTAGGAACATATCAGCCTTTGATAAAATTTTAGCCAACTACCGTAATCCAACAATAAATCAAAATCAGATTTCATAAATCTCTCAATATTTTCATATATTTTTTTTTCAGGAACATTCATCCCTTTCAACTTTATATCATTTAATTGGTGATAAAACTCAGAAGCTTGATGAAGAATCTTTTACCCTTCCAGAAATTGGTGTTGCAATTGAAAAGTTAATGGGAAATGCCTTTCGATGCCATTACACTACTCGAGCCTTTAAAAGTCGATATGATAAATTTAAGAAATCAAAAAGTCAAAATCAAATTTCTCGAATTGGTTCTTTTCATTTACGTCTTTCAAAGGAAAAGAATCGAAATAAAAAGAAAAAAAAAGATAGAAATTTTTCGGCGGCAACGGCAAGTGCCAATGAAGGAAATGAAGATTTTAAATATCCCTTTAATGATTTAATGCTTTGGGCGGTTCTCACACAACGGCATGATCTTGCTAAATGTTTATGGAATCATGGGGAAGAAGCAATGGCAAAAGCATTGGTGGCAATTCGGTTATATAAATGTATGAGCAAAGAAGCCGCGGATGATTATACCGAAGTTGAAGTCTCAAATCAATTGAGAGAATATGCGGAGTAAGTAATTAAATGATAAGGGGCTGTCCCCCGATATGACGTGATACAAAATGCGCCACCACCCATTAAGCGATAAAACATCAAAGCAATTTGCCGACAACATCAAAGTGCTTTGCCGACAACATCAAAGCGGTGTCTTAATTAGCTAGCCTCCCCCCTCCCATCATTTGTATGATGTCATATCTGGACAACCTCGAACTGATATAAAAGTGAAATCGAAATTTCGACAACAATAGTATATCGAAATTTCGATTAAATTTTATTTAAAAAAATTTTAATTCGGATTTTCATATCCTAAGCCTAAAAAATCCTAACAATGAGGATGTTCAATTTCCTCATTGTTAGGATTTTTTTTTTTTTTTTTTTTGGCATTCATTCACGAATTGCCAATGCGTGACGTCCAGTGCTGTCGGTTCGCCTGGTACTCGGTTTTTAGTTTTTTGGTTATAACTTTTTTAAATTGTTGAAATCAAAAAAAATATTATAGCATATCGGTCCACCCTATCACAAGTTGATTCTAAAAAAAAGATGAGATTCTGAAAAATAAGCAATACCTCAGAAACGGTAATTAACCGAAATTAATCGATAATTAGGTTTGATTTCGGTTAATTGCTGATTTCGAGAGAATGAGAACCTTTCAGAATATCGTCTTCTTTTTAGAATCAACTTGTGATAGGGTAGACCGATATGCTGTAATAGATTTTTTGATTTCAACAATTTAAAAAAGTTATAACCAAAAAACTAAAAACCGAGTACCAGGCGACCGACATCACTGGTGACGTCACGTTTGAATACTCCCTTTTGCTCAAATAACGAGGACATGAAAGAAAAGAAGAATATTTCAGAGATTTTCGAGAATGTTCCTTAGAACTATTAAATCATTGCTATCAACAGGATGATGTAATGACAATGAAAATGTTAACGGCAGAACTACCAAATTGGGGACATCATACATGTTTATCTTTAGCTGTAATTGCAAATAATAAACGATTATTGGCACATCCATGGTGAGTTTATTTTTTCTGTTATTTCTTAAATATCTTTACAATATCCTTAACAGGCTTTTACCGTAATAATATTTTTGGGGACGAAAATTTTGGGGGTGGATATTTTCGGAATTAGAATTGTGGGGATGGGAATTTTTGGGATTTTCTGTTTTTTAAAGGGGTTTTTAGGCAGGTTTTTTATTATTTAAAGGGAGTGTCGGAGATAGTGAAAAAATTTTTACGACAGTTTTCCGTCATTCCAAGTGATGGGGAATGCATTCGTTGCGTGCGGGCGGACAAACTTTTTCATTCCCCATCATTTGGAACGACGGAAAACTGTCGTAAAAATTTTTTCACTATCTCCGACACTCCCTATAAATCTTCAAAAAACCATATTCAGAAAATCTTTTCCAAAAATTCTAATCCCCAAAGTCCCAGTTCCCAACATTCTGATCCCCAAAATTCCAATCCACAAAATTCTTTTCCCAAAAGTTGCCACGCCCTTTAACAAAAAAAATTTGCATAAAAAAATTTTTTCAACATTTTTAATAAAAAACAACTAACTAATATCCCTTAAATCCGTCCATCTTGTTTCAGTTGTCAAGTCCTTCTTGCAGAGCTATGGCATGGCGGATTACGATTTCGAAGGTGAGGTGAGGGAGCAAAAGTTATAAAAACTCTAATCAAAATTTGTTGAAAAAATTTTTAGTCAATCAAATATTAAAGTTATCTTAGCTGTATTATTTCCACCAACTATTCTTCTCTTGGATTTTAAAAAGCCCACATATCCAACAAAACCTCGAAAGGATCTTCCTTCCACCGCTGACAGTGAAGATTCAGAAGATGGAAAACTGTTAAATGGATCTGTTTTTAATATTAGTTTAAATTCTGTAAGTTTTACAAGGGTATCCTTAAAATACAGGGTAGTTCAAGAAAAAAGTCCTGCAATTGGAATCGGGAAAATGATTTGGGAGAATTAAAGGAGCAGACGCATCTTTAACAAATTTTTTATCAGGGTCAAGGCTGTATTAAGGGGGGGGGAGGGGATTCGGGATCTGTACCCCCCCCCCCCCCAAATTGAGGAATTTCCTTTGATCTTTTAGATCAATTTTTGCAATCGTTTTTTTAAAACTTAAAATGCAGGTTTTGCTGAAAACAGCCTCGCCAAAATTTAAAAAAACCACTCTTTACCGGGCCACCCACCAAAATAAAAAAAAAAACAACTACAGCGTAAAAAAAAGTATATCATTATTTCATGGATCTCAAAAGTCTTTGTTTTAAACACCGAATTTTTGAAGCAACTTTTGACCATTTTTTGAATCAAAATTATAATTTCTTCATCTGTTGCGGCCAAAACATTTCCATCGCAACCTTCTCTGACAGCAGATGTGCCAATTGCAGCCACAGCGCGATCATCGGCACTAAAAAATGAACATGATCCACAAGTTAAATAAATAAACAAATAAATAAAACTTACAGTTTTATACGAGGTCCAGTGTCATGCATTGCTTCATGTGAAAAATCAAATTCACCAATATATTTACAAAAATTTCTAACAGCATTTAATTGTGCAGGATCTGAAATGAAGCAGAGACAAGCCACTCCAAAAAATGAGCTAAAAAATCCATGATAGGTTGCGTTGATAAAAAAAAAATAATTTTTACCTTGAACATCTTCTATCTGATGACGATTGATGCATGAGCTGCAAACTGTGAATTGCAGCAACTGATTGACGTGCAGCAAGAGAAAGATTAGAAAGTTTTTCAGCCAATCCTGCATTTGGTACGTTTGAACAAACGTCCACAGCGTATTTACGTCCACCAGGTACAGTCATCTCAAAATGAATGAGACGAACCTGAAAAAGCCACCAACAAATGAATAAATTAAATATGAATTAAATTCCTTACCCGTGACGTTGTTTTATTTAGAATGCACCATTTGTTCAGCCACAGCGTTTATTGATTCATCCAGCAAAGTTTGTTCTCTTTGCCTATGTGATATTATCGCATAGATGTAACCCCCTTAAAATCATTGTCCAAAATAATTATAAGTCATGAGAAAATTAATTAACAAAAGTGATCCGGATTTTGGCATTCTGCGACATGCCTCCAAACAGGGATGTGCGGAACTCGGTTTTTAAAACCGGAACGGAACCGGAACGGAATTTCTTAATTTTTTTTAAACCGGAACGGAACCGGAACGGAACAAAAACCCCGGATATTCCGCGGAACCGGAACCGGAACCGGAATTTTTTCAATAAATTTTTTAAAAATTTGAAATTATTACAAAAATGCAACAAAAAAACGATAACATTATTTGGAGAAGCATCTTTTGTCTGATTCATGCATTTGCAAGCAAGGGAACTGGTTTTTCAACTTCAACTTTTTGAATTTTAGCTGCACGTTCACGATGGAATCAAAGGTACATTTTAAAGCACTTTTGGCATTGTTTTCCTTTTTTGTTTGACGATCCCTTTTTTACAAAGTTATATTTTAAAAAAAGCTCGCTGTTACTAGATTCAGAATTTTCTGCTGATTCTAAATATATAAGACACAAAGCATAAAAAATTAGTCTGAGCTCAGGATTCACTGAGAAAGATTTGTGTGGAGAAACCCGATTTTTTCGACTTTTTGGTCAAAATCATGTAACTGAAATCTATTATCAAAAAAAGCTCGCTGTTATCTTATAGAGCTTTTTTTACTGATTTTAACTATGTAAGAACTTAAAATTAACAGTTTAGTATCCACCGAGAAAGCTGACTGAGAAACTGGAAAAGTAAAATGTACGTTTGATTCCAACGTGCGTTCTTTTCTTTCCTTTGACTTATCAAGAGATTTTTTAAATGTGCAATTAATTGAGATGTTCTATTTTTATTAATATTAATAATTTTTGAATAACTCTTGCAATTTCTGCAAGTCCATCTATTCCCATCAGATCTAATTTGGCAAACATACGTTTAACAACTTTTGCCGCGCAATGCCAAAGACATTTTGACGCTCAAATTCAAATCTTTTTGTTTTTTTTAATCAAAGAAATTCCGTCACAAAAGTTGATAATTTGGCTAAATTTGTCCCGTTTTTTCCGGATTTTTCTTTCAAAACCGGAACGGAACCGGAACGGAACAAAAACCCCGGATATTCCGCGGAACCGGAACCGGAACCGGAATTCCGCACATCCCTGCCTCCAAAGCTAAACTCAGGATTTCGATAATGATGGCCAAAATCAAGCCGGTGACATCAAAAAAACAGAAAACGCTTAAAATTCTGAAAATTCTCCTCTCTAAAATTCCATCCTGAAAATTCCCAACCACCAAACATCAAAAAAACAGAAAATCCCCATAATGCCCTTCTCTAAAGTTCCCATCTCAGAAATTCTAATTCCAAAAACGACCCCACCCGTAACCTAAAAGTTACACCTATGAATAATATATAAATATTTACAGTATATCCTTCCTTTTAAGATATTTCGAGCAAATGCACAGCTTGCAAATCGATTTCTTCGTCGTTCAACAATTACCGCGCCACCCCCAGAATTATTTATTGAAACAATCCCAGAAAATATAAATAATCGAAATTCAATTCTTTCAAATGAATCTGATCATCTTCTTTCAACTCCATTAAGCCCAGATCCAATAAATTTTATGGCAGAAAAGAAAAACGTTAATATTTTGACGCCCCCGAAAAAGGAAGAAACAAAAGACGATGTATTTATTCGAAATTTTAGTACTGCAAGTAGTCGACAGGGGAATATGGTAAGGGCAAAATTTGCATAAAAAAAATTATTAATTTATATAATACCTAAACTTCCTTAAAAATTATATTTTTAATCATTGGTTTTAATCTAATCTGCTACCGTAATCGTATCAGGGAATATCTGTCATCTTAATATTCATAGCTACCGCAATCCTATCGAAAAACGATTTTAATTAAACAATTAAACTGCAGTAATTTAATCAAAAAATACTTATCAATTTAAACATCTGTGCCACCGAAATTTTATCAGTAAAAATTGATTTTTAAAGTTACCGTAATCCCTTCAACAAATACATATTACAGGTCTTTAATTACCACTTTTTAAAAATTTTGGCATATTTTTGTGTTAAAAGGACCCGTGCGATGGAATGAAAAATAACTTTGACTATCCCCGAACGCTCCCTTTAAACATATCTTAGCTACCGTAACTCTGCCTGAAAAAAAAAGTGCAATGAAATATTTTTCTACTACCGTAATACTATCAACAAATATCTACAGTATGCACATATTTGTTGATAAAATTAATCCTTCCAAAATCAAAATATCGAAATTCAAAAATTTGTCTATTTTTTCGATTTTTGAAATTTCAATTTAACAGAGCCCATCACTTTCTGAACTACCGTAACCCTATTTTTGATACCGTAATAATCCTATTAACAATAACACTAAATATTTTTTTTAGACATGGAAACGACGATTCTCAAATTGGATTTCAAATTTTATCCTTTTTTATCGTGCTCCAATCACTTCATTTTGGATTTGGGCAATTTCATTTGCAACTTTTATGTTCTTTTTTACCTATATTTTAATTATTGAATTTTTTCCTGAAATAACTTATATTGAATGGTTTCTATTTTGTTATGTTACAGCATTTGGGCTAGAACATTTTCGAAAATTATTTATTACAGAATCTTCATCATTTATGGAAAAATTTTTTGTTTTTTATAATCGATATTGGAATATTTTAACGACAATTGCAATTTTAACATTTTTTATTGGTTTTTATTTTCGATTTTATGATGATGTCGCACATACACATTCAAGGGTAATTTTGGCCAGTAATTCCGTTCTATGGTATATGAAAGTTTATGATTATTTGTCTGTACATCCCCGAATTGGTCCATATATTACAATGGCAGGAAAAATGGTATGTATACTTTTTATATGCAAATATTGTTACCGTAATATTTGCATATAACATGTACCGTAGCTTGGGGAGCGTCCAGACGTGACGTCACGGGTTTTATGGGTGGAAAGGGGGGTAAGCTAACCGTGACGCTCCTGCTAAAAAGCCGACAAAGATCAAAGGGCAAAGCGTGACGGAAGGGTGGGTGGGGTTCAAAATTTTCGATTTTATAGTGACGTCACGTCTGGACAATCCCTTGTAAATTTTCTTGGAAAATTAGGAAAATTGAAAAATTTCCCAGGAATTTCCATTTTGGCGATTTAACTGCTTTGATATCCAAAATAGCTAAAAAGTTATAAAATCTATAAAGGAGGTCGAAACGAAATTCACTGGAAAGTTTTCCATTTTTTACAGGAAATAACTTTCATTTCCCGAAAATTTTAGTATAAAAATCAATAATTTTGGACAAATTTTTGTTGTTTTAGTAAAAATTAAGCCCTTTTGGCTATTAAAAATCCATATTTATTTAATTTGTTGTTAAAGGAGGCGGCCTCTTTGATACCATTTCGAGAAAAAAATGGATGACTCTGATTTGCCTGATTTTTTAGCTTTGTTTTGCCACGAAAATAGCTTATTTTGGCTTCTCGAACAACTTTTTTCAATGTTTTTTAGAAAGTTCGAGAAAATAAAAGAAGCTATTTTCGTGTTAAAACAAAGAAAAAAATCAGGCAAATCAGGTTTATCCATTTTTATTTCGAAATAGTATCAAAAGCCCGCCTCCTTTAACAACAAATGAAATAAATATGGATTTTTGACAGCCAAAAAGGGCTTTATTTTTACTAAAACAATAAAAGTTTGTCCAAAATTATTTATTTTTTATACTAAAATTTTCGGGAAACGAAAGTTATTTCCTGTAATAAAATTCTTTTGTTTTGGCATTGAAAAACATTTTGCCAATCTAAACAGTGGAAAATTAAACGCAGAATTTAATGTACCTAAACGTAACCCAAGATTATTATACCTTTAATTCATTCATTAATACAAAGTTAAAAAATATCTTCTATTATAGGTTTTAGCAATGAGTTATATCATTATCATGTTGCTTGTAACATTGATGGCATTTGGGGTTGCCCGACAATCTATTACATTTCCACATGAAAAATGGTCATGGTATTTAGTTCGAAATATTTTTTATAAACCATATTTTATGCTTTACGGTGAAGTATATGCAGGAGAAATTGATACATGTGGTGATGAAGGTAAGAAAAAAATATTATCATATACCTATTTTTGGGAACAAAAATTGGGGGATTATTTTTGGGGATTGCTTTTTTGGGAATTAAAAATTTGAGGATGAGAATTTTGGGATTTTCTGTTGTCTGCGGGGGGTTTTTGGTGAAATTTGTTCATTATTTAAATCACCAAAATTCCACTCCATAACAACTTCTCCAAAATTCCCGGCCCCAAAATTCCAGTGCCTTAAATTTTCTATTCCCAAACTCCCCAAAATTCATGTTAACGAAATTCCGATCCCAAAAATTTTCGTTCCCTAAATTCCCATGTCCAAAATTCCAATCCCCAAAATCTCCACACAAACATTCTAATCACCCCCAAAATTCTCATCCCCCCTCCCCAATGTTCCCCTCTCAAAAATTCCGTCCCGACAAAATCACCCACTTCCATAACCCAAAAAGATACAACAATTAACAATGATAAAAATATCCAAATACCGTAATCCAAAAATAACATATAATTTTTTAGGAACAAATTGTGTCCCAGGTGGATGGATTCCGCCACTTTTAATGACAATTTTTTTACTTATTGCAAATATTTTATTAATTAATATGTTAATTGCAATTTTTAAGTAAGTCTTGCCAATCTTATCACCCATATCGATAGAAACTACAGTATACCAATTTTATAGTAACATTTTTAATGTCACAAATGCAATGTCTCAACAAGTTTGGATGTTTCAAAGATATTATCAAGTTCTTGAATTTCAAAGTACTCCAATAATTCCACCCCCGTTTACTCCCCTTGTACATGTATATAAACTTGTTCGATATTTTTATAGAGTTTGTTTTTATCTTGTTGTTTAAAAGCATAGCTTTGGCGTTCTGTCACAGTATGCCAAAATCGGGGATGATATTTTTTGTTAATCAATTTTTCTTAACTTTATGATTTTTTTGGGCATTGATATTTAAAGGGGGGTTACTGATATGATAAAAAATATCAAAATTATAAATTTTGGCGTTTTGTGACATGTTGCCAAAAAGTGGATATGCTTATCAAATTATCACACAAATTTTTTCTACAATAACTTTTTTTCAGCGATGTCGAGGAAAAAAATTTACAAAAAAAAATGATGAACAACAACTTGATCTTGCTATCAGTAAGCTTTTTTTTTCTCAACATTCTCTTACAGTAAGATATCAAACCAAGTAATATTTTTACAGAAGTATACCTCGATGAAGGAGAATTAAAAAAGTTGCATGATTTTGAAGAAGATTGTATGGATGATTTAGCAAGGCGGCATAAATTATCACATATCTCTACAACGGCATATCAAAATATGAGTAATAAGTAATTGAATTAATTATTAAAAAGTTTTAAAAATTATCTAAATATTTTACAATTACAGAAATGATCCAATTCTTATTAAACAATTAACGGAAGAGAATGCAACACTTCGAATTGAAATTGAAAAAGTTGAACATAAAATTTCATCAATGGAACAATCACAAACACAAATTTTACAATTATTACAAAATTTACATCAACACCACCATCAACAACAAATCCCTTCAAAGCCTCCTCCATCATCTTCACAAACACCAACAAATTTGTCACAATCGTAAGTAAAACATTTTTGTTAAAAAAAGTAAAAAATTTTTCAAAAAAATGCATCTTTTTTTTTGAAAAAGTAATGTCAAACATTTCACGGACCCTTTCTTTATGCGTCTTTGGTTGAGTGGTTAATGCGGGCGTGTCGCATACAAGCAAGCAAGAGAGAAAATTCAAAGAGGTTCGAATTCCCCCCGGCCCATGAAGAGTTTGGTGCGACGGTCTTCTTATATATGGGGATCTACAATGATTGCTTATCTGCAGAAAATCCGTACCACTGAGGCCCGCGTCCTTTTTTTTAAATAATAATAATCAAACATTATGAAATTTTATCACTGAACCAAAAAACTCAACAAGTTTAAAATTAATTAAATCTTTTTTTTTTCAGAATTAGCTTACGGCGACGTTCCCTAAGCATTATGGCTCGACCTTCAACCCTTTCCTCATCAATTGAAGATCAAAATTATGTTATTCCAACACCCCCACCACCACTACCACCACTTACAGCAACAAAACCACCACAAATAAAAATATTACCTTTATCAAAGTCATCAATGCGAAAGCGGCATTCTGTATCACTTTCAGAAGATATGGAACAAATGCAATTGATGAGTTGTAGTTGTTCTTCTTCAATCCCTTCATCATCCTTTTTAACTCATAATGAAATAATAATGGATAAAGAAGATGAAAAAAAAAGAAAAATTTCTTCCACTTCAATCATTTCAACAGAATCTTCAAGATCCTCATCAATACATTCTTTAAGCTCATTTAACGAAATAAATTTTAGTAGTAATAACGAAAAATTTAAGTAATAAAATTATTACATTAATTTTTTATGTATAAATAATTTTCTATTAATTTTTAAAGTTTCAAAAATTACAAATTGGTTTTTACCAGAAAAAAAAATATTACCAAAAATAAACCAAAACATTTATTCAAACAAAAAAGAGAGAGAGATAAAACGCAATAACATTTATTATAAAAGAGAGATCATCAAAATAATAATCACAATCAGTAAAAATATAAAACTATTGTAGTAGTTAGAAAGCTAAATATAGAGAGATCAAAAGAAAGAAAAAAAAGTTAAACCATATCATTTTCAAATGTTCGAATTACTGGACGATTTTTTGTAGATGCCATAGATTTTTCTGGTGCAGCTTCAAGTTTACGAATTATTCCACTAATATATTCATTTTCAGATTGTGCTGCAGGAACATATCCACGACGTGGATGACGTGGTGTAATATCATATGATAAAAAGAATGTCATTGGAGTAACAAGTTCATACAAAAGAATAATATTCATTGCAAATGAAAGAATCTATAATAAAAAAAAGTGACACAAAAGTTAGACAAATAAAAAGAAGAAAAATATACCAAAAATGCATAAAATTCTGAAGGAACTGATGGAAAAATTGGAGCATGTTGATTCATAAATTTATGATTCCATAAAAGAAGTTGATAAACAATCCAAAGTGTAATTAACTCCCAGATAATAAGACCAAGAAAAGCAAAAACTCGATTAAAACGCTGAAAGATTAAAAAGTTCAACAAAAAAACTCTTAAAGAACGTACTTGACTTGTTGGAACACGATGCATCATATTGACAAATGAATGATATAAAATCAAAATGAGATGAATTGAAAGAAGTACAATACCCCAGAATCTCCAACCAAACATTTGTTGATAAAGATTTCCAGCAATGAATGGATTTATATGAGCAAAGAGTGAACGAGCCTAAAAATCAAAGATAATTAATTACTTCAACAAATATTCACAAACCCTTTCACATCGATAAGTACCCAAATAAGTTTGATCACGCAAAAGAGGAATGTTTTTATTATAATCGGGATGAAGTAAATTACCATCGCGTTTAACCCGGACATTTTTTGCACCTCCAAAAAGTCCAATAATATTATTCCAAAGTCCAGCTTCAACTTGTTTTTCAGGAGCAATAATTGGTTGTGGCGCAAGAGTTGAAAAATACACTGGAGGAATAGCACCAGGTGCAATAATAACATCAGGTGCTGCATCAGTTGGTAAAATTACACCTTCAAGAGGAGGAGTTGAGGGTTTATCGATTATATGTTTTTGGGCAATGACATGATCATCCAAAGTAACATTAACAGCATTAGCAGGTAAAGATCGTTGTGGTGCACCAGTTGATGGATAAATTGGATGAAGAGCATCAGTTCGATTGATAACAGGAGGTGCAATGACAAAATCAATTGCTGCACCATGTTGTACAACAACACCTTCAAGAGGAGGAGTAGTTGTTGGTTTATCAATTGGTGCTGGATGTTCTGGTTTCTTGACGAAATCTTCAACCAAAGTAACATTGACAGAGTTATCAGGTAAAAGTGGTTGTGGAGCAACAGTTGATGGATGCATTTGAGGAACAGCCTCATGTGCAATGAGAACATCATCAATAGGTTCAAGAGTAGGAGCATATGGAATATAAATTTGTGGTGGATGTTTTAATGCTATTGGAAGATTATCATCCAAAGTAACATTGGCAGTATCATCAGGTAAAGGTCGTCGTACGGTTGCATTTTTAACAAATGGATCAACTTCAGTATGATTAACTAATTTTTGAGGTGGAAAAAATGTCTGAAATTGTAATGTAGACAAGAAGTGATTAATTTAAGCATGCAATATATATCCTTCTCTCATTTTCAGGAACAAGCGGGCAACGAACAGTGGAAAAAGATTGTGAAATCGTGCCCGTTCGATACCTGTTCGTACCTAAAAAGTGCCTCCGCGTTACCCGTTCGCATTGTGATTTTTGGACTGCCTCCGTGATCAACAAAAAAAGCATTTTCCGACAAACATCAAAGCTCGTGAAAATTTGGGGGTGGTGGTGGCCACGGGATTTCTGGACAATCCTTTATCACTTTCTCTCAGAAAATGCCAACTTTATAAAATGCTCACTTCACCCTCAAAGGTCGTCGCTTTGCTCACCCTCTAAACCCTAAAACAACAATAAAAAGAATAAACTTACAACCATATCCACTTCTCTCTTTTCACATAATTGATTAAAAGAATACAACAAAAAGATTGCTGTTACAATAAGGTATACTTCAATACTTTTGAAGGTTCCAAAGAGACGCATTTTTGAGAGAGAGATTTAATTATTATTGTTTGTTTTTTACAACCAAATTCTTTTTGCAGAGTGTTGTCGTCGTTATTGAATGAAACTACTGAAAAAAAAATGAATTTGTAATTTGTATGTAAAAAAAAGATGTTTATTTCGTAAATGTAAATTTTTGTAAAGCAGCTGCTGCAAAAAAACATGTTTGTCAAACACGGAAAGGGAACACTCAGTTCTTTCACAGCCTTCCTTTTTCGCGGGATGAGTGTTCCCTTTTTTCCACCACATAAACATGTTTTTTTTTGCAGCAAAAAAATAGTGTTGGATTTTTTTAGTCTCCAACATTAAATTTTTAATGTTTAATCCTTTTTATCCTCCATTTTTTTCAATTAAATTTTGGTTGTCATGTTATTAGTTAGCTGATTACATTTGACCATCATCACCTTCTTCTTTTTTTGTGAAATTTTAGATAGTTAAAAACAGAGAAAGAAAAGAAAGATTGACAGCAACGTCAAAATGCTGCTGATAAAAAAAAATATATATATTTAATTTTAAAGCAACAGGAGGAGGAAGAAGAAGACAATGGTCCGCTGTCTGATGTCCAATTCTTTTTTTTTTGACGTTGACTTTGATCTTTGTCGTGATTAAAAAAAAATGATTAAAAGTTTTTTAGGAGACTAAATTCCTCTGTCATTTATTGGTCAATTTATCATTTTTTTTTCTTTCGTCGTTGAAAAAAGTTTTTAAAATAATATTTTTGAACTTTGTTTTGTTTGTTGTTGCGGGTGCTGCAAAAACTCGTGATAATTATTGTTGTTTTTTAAAAAAAAGCAAACTTTGTAGTTACTTTACATCTTCTAGGCCTGACATTAGCATGAAACACTAAGATTAAATTTATACACTTGTTTATTACTCCAAAGACATTTTATTATATTTTATAAAAGATGGGTGTATTTTCAAAGAAATATTTAAATTCTCAAAAACTTCAAGGTTTTACAAATTATAAAGTAAGATACTTACTTATCTTTAGGCATATATACTATACTGATAAATAAACTATTATTGTTTTTTAGTATAGCTGCATAGATAACAGTCCAATAGCAGTATATATTAGTCATCCATTTTGGAATTGGTTTGTTCAGGTATAACTTTTTTCCACATAGACTATGTGATATTATATATCTAAATTTATTACAGTTTTATCCAATATGGCTTGCACCAAATTTGATTACGCTGATGGGAGCAAGTTTAGTAATGGGATGTTATTTCTATGTTTCAATTATTGATCCAGATCTTAATCGAAATAATTATGGTTCATCTGATAGTGTTGCAATACCAAATTGGGTATGGTTGCTATGTTCAATATGTACATTCTGGGCACATTTGCTTGATGGAACTGATGGAAAACAAGCTAGAAGAACTGGAGCATCAGGACCAACAGGAGAACTTTGTAAGATTAGTATTTTTGTATTTGAAAATTTTTTAAAATGTTTTTTAGTTGATCATGGCTTGGATTCTTGGTCTACGGTGCCATTTACGATAACAATATTTTCAATTTTTGGACGTGGAGAATATAGGTTTGTGTTTATAATTACCGTAAACTGTTACATAAATAAAGCTAACATTTTTAGTATTGATCCTATTCGTTTACTTGGTGTCTTAATTACGGTACAACTTGTTTTTATTGTTACTCATTGGGAAAAATATAATACTGGAATTCTATTTCTTTCATGGGGATATGATGCTAGTCAATATGTAAGCAAAGCTTTTTATTTTACTATTTTTTAAGAATAGTTTTATCTTTTTAGGGACTATCTCTTTTTTATCTTTTCACATTCATCGTTACTCGAAACTTTTATCACTTTAAAATTATTGGTGATTTTACTTTTGCTGAAGCATTGGAAGCAGGATTTTACAGTATGTTTTTGTTATCATCTGTATTGACATGTATTTGCAAATTTTTAGTTACATGTATTTTGTCATTTATTATGTCATTTTACAATATGTATTACGCATATTTTGTTGATAAAACTGGAAAACAATCAAATATTTATGAAGCTTGTCTACCAATGATTTCCCCAATAATTCTATTTTCAATAAGTGTTTATTGGGCAAAATTTTCTCCAACCAATATTATCAATACAAATCCAAGGCTATTCTTTTGGGCAATGGGAGCTGTATTTTCAAATATTGCTGTAAGTTTTTGCTGTTATAGTTATTGTTGAAAAAAAGTGTAGGCAGAAAAAGTTTATTGCCGTTTTTTTATACCTTCCCTCAAACTTTTGCCCATTTTTTTTCTCGAGCATATATATTTATTGCGGAAAAAAAAAACAGCGGGAAGACGGCTTTTATGACACATCACATTTTTTTTCTTGCCACAAAAGGTTGAGTGATGATTTATCGTAACTTTTTTTTTATAATGAATGTTTATTGCCTTTTGTTTTTTTTTGTTAAAGAAAAAAATGCCGCACTCATTTTTTTGGGTATTGAATTTTGAGAGAGAGAAAAGGAAAGGATAATCTTTCGAGAAACGAAAAAATGAATTGTTGTTTATTACAGTGAAGATCTCTCTTTTTTGCGCATTTTCAAAAAAGGAATTAATGAATGAAGATGTGACAAGAAAATTGATAGCATATAAAAAAATAGAAAATATTCAAACAAAAAAACAGCAGGAAATGAATCCCAAAAGATTCTTATCTAAAAAAGTGTTAGTTTATCTTTTTTTAAAGATAGATTAAAAAAGTAATTCGATCAACAACAAAAAATATGCATTTTTATAAACATTTTAAAATGAAATTACAGTATACTTTTCTAAAATTATAAATTATAGATTTAATAATAATTTTAGGTTCGATTAATTATTGCACAAATGTCTTTAACACGTTCTGAAACAATTAATACCCTTTTGGTTTCGTATGGTATTGTAGCTGGATTATCAATTTTTGGTATCTTTGGACAATATGAATTAACAATGCTTCGAATTCTTAGTGTAATTTTAACAATTTCACATGTTCATTATGGTATTTGTGTTGTAAGTAATTTTATATTTTTAGTACAGTATAAAAATTTTATGAAAAAATATTGTTTTTTTAGGTTCGACAACTTTGTTCTCATTTTAAGATTAATGCTTTCAATCTTGAATATCTTAAACGACAACGTCAAGAGTAAGCAAAAATATATCTTGAGAGTAAGCGCACGAATGTTTTGTAAATTTTTGTGCTTAAAATTTCTTTCCATTCTTTTCTAAATTTTTTAAAACATTTTTATCTTCGAGCTTCTTGTGTTGTTACCCCTTCTTTTTTTCCTGCTTTCTTTTATTTCTTTTTTTCTGTCGCTTTTTTTTTAAATTTCTGTACCTTCAAAAACATGTGAGATGTTATATAGCTTTGGACCTGTAAAAATAGTACTGTAGTGTTTTTTTTCGTTAAAAAAATGAAATTCTCTTTTTTTTTTCTTACTGTATCTTTTAGAGGTCCCCGAGTTTACAAATTTCCTAGCCGCTCTCTTCAAACGCTGCTATAGTGTGAATTTAAAAATTATACTTATTTGTTTTTTTTAAATGTAATACTTTTTTTTAAATTAATTAATTTTGCTTATTTGTTAATTGTTTTGTGCTCCAGGAAATAAATTAAAATTGAGAAATATATTTTGTTACTTCATTGCATGGTCGTTTGAAATTTGCATAAAGTTTTGAGGTGTATTCTCTGTTTTTGGCATTAAAATTTTTCTGTAACTTTTTTTATACAAAATTTAAAGAAAAATTTAATTCACTAAATTTTGTATAAAAAAAGTTACAGAAAAATTTTAATGCCAAAAAAAGAGGATATGCCATCAAAAGTTTATGCAAATTTTAGATGACCCGTGTTGTGTTACTTTGAACAATTTTGCATATGATTTTTTTGTTTTTTTTTCAAAATAAAGCAATTGCGCAAATGGCGAAAAAAAGTTTAAAATCAACACCACAACAAAAAAAAAATTGTAGCAACATCAACTGTAGCAACTGTAACAACAGCAGACACTGTTTTTTTCTTCTTCTTCTTGGGATTTTGGGTTTGACCTCGTTGTAGCAATAAATCATTTTTAATCCATTTTTTAAAAAAAAAGCCAATAAAACAGGAAGCAATATTGATGACAACAAAACAACAATTGGCAATTGTGAGTGTGTATGGTGTTCCCTTTTTTTGGGGGCATCTGGTGTCGATTAATGACAATAAATGATGAAGGAAGAATTAATGAATTGTTTATCGATGTGCCATTGTTAAAAATATTTTCAAATTACTTTAATTTACTTAAGCATGGCTCGTGTCCACCTTTTGGCGACATGTCGCACAACGCCAAAAATTCCTACAGCTCATTTTTTATACAATTTTGATTAATTTTTATCTTATCACATAGATATAGTAACCCCATTAAATATCAAAGTCCAAAAAAAGCAAGAAAAAATGAATTAACTGAAGATATCAACTTTTTTGGCGACTTGTCATAAAACGCCAAAAAACTCATTTTTTTTTTGATTTTTATCATATAAAACGAGGAAAACTAAAAGTTTTCAGTTTTTTTGAAAAATTAGTAAATACTAGCAAAAAATGTGATTTTTGGTGCACATTTTTACCTAGTATTGCTTGAACATGGTTAATTTGTGCTGTTTTTTGCTAGTAACTCGAAATTGTTGTTTTTGTGTGCAAATTTGTCACATTTTTACCATGTATAGGGTATACTAGCTTAATTTGTGTGATTTTCTCACATTTTTACCATGGATGGGGAATTTGTTGTTAAAATGTGATGTTTAAGATTTTGCACATAAATGCATCATACACTTATGTGCAATGAAAGTTTTTTGCACACAAATGCATCATGCATTTATGTGCATCGTTCTCTAAAATTCATTGCATTCTGACAAAGCCGCCCAAAAAAGGAATCGAACCCAGCTGATGCTTGTACGTGGGCGAGCGCTCTAAACCACTCGACCACAGGGGCTACACAACATACTGCTGGAAAATGCATCATGTTCTTTTGCATTACAAAAACACGAATGATGTTGTTTCATTTTCGAACAGTCTGTTGTGTAGCCCCTGTGGTCGAGTGGTTTAGAGCGCTCGCCCACGTACAAGCATCAGCTGGGTTCGATTCTTTTTTGGGCGGCTGTGGCAGAATGCAATGAATTTTAGAGAATGATGCACATAAATGCATGATACATTTGTGTGCAAAAAACTTTCATTGCTTAAACATCACATTTTAACAACAAATTCCCCTTCCATGGTAAAAATGTGACAATTTGTCACATAAAATCATCAGCTTTCCAAACCCTCCTAATTTATGTGATTTTTGTGCACATTTTAACCTAGTAGGATAAAGCTAAAAGAAAATCACAGATTTTGCTAGTATTTACTAATTTTTCAAAAAAGCTGAAAACTTTTAGTTTTCCTCGTTTTATATCACATAGATACAGTAACCCCATTAAAAATCAAAGTCCAAAAAAAAATAATAATAAAGAAAAAATTAATTTAACAGAAAATATCCGGATTTTGGCGGTATGTGACAGAACACCAAAGCTATGTTAAATAATAAAAAAACAGTGATTAAATCTCTCCAAATGAAGATTTTTTAGAATCCGAAACAAGAAATTCTGATTCCTTTTTTTCAGAATCCTAAAATAGTATTCAAATTTTTAAAATTAGTTTTGTTTTTTTGCTTTAAATATATTTTTTGCCGGATTTAAAGCTAAAAAAATGCCCTTTTGCTCTTTGACATTTAACTTAATTTTCATGTTTAAAAAAATCATTTTTGAAAAAATTGTTTCATTTTTTTCCAAAATGTTGCTGCAAAAAAGAACCCTTTTTTTACAGACTCTTTTTTTTATTGCCAACCTTTTTTTTCTAATTTACTTAATTTTAAAGAAAGCCATTGCAGCTGCTTTAAAATTTTTTTGTTTCATATTTTTTTTAAATTCAAAAAAAACTAAATTTTGTTAATTTTTGAAAAAAAAAATTGTTCAACCTTTTTTGAAATACATTTTTTTTCTCTTTTTTTTTATTCATCGCAGAATCTGAGGCTTTTTAATGGTCGTGAAAGGATGAAAGATGACAATAACAAAAAATATGACTGACCATTTTTATACATATTTTTTTTTTGTTGAATGAAAGCAAAAAAAACAACCTTTTGTTCCAAGAATTTGAAAAAAAATATATATATTTGCAATAAACGTTTTTCGTTTGATAGAATAAAAATGGAAAAAAGGGGGGGTATCCATTACGGGCGTTACTTTGTTACTTAGCAGCAGCCGAAACAATACCAACAAAAATAGTAGTAGTCGATGGATAAAGGAATGGAAAAAAAGGATGCACAAAATTTGCATAATTGTTGCTAGGATTTTTACATTTTAGATTCTTTAAACAAAATTAGATTCTATTTTTTAATAAAAATAGTAAGCAAAATTTTTTTTTAAAAATGGAATCCAGTTTTTTTTAAAGAATCTAAAATGTAAAAATCCTAGCAACAATTATGCAAATTTTGTGCATCCTTTTTTTCCTTTCCTTTATCCATCGACTACTACTTTTGTTGACATTGTTTCGACTGCTGTTAAGTAACAAAGTCACGGCCTGTATATCAAAAAAGTTTTTATAATTTTAATATTATTTCAATATTTTTGTGTTGAAACTCTGACAACAAATTTTATTCACAAAAACATGGCCTTTTCAACTTTTTCGTAGAAAACATGTTTTAATACAGTAATTTTTTGTATGCTTTAATTAAGTGATAAAAATGCTGTTTAAAATTATTAAAAAAAGCTTAAAATTTTATATTTAAAATTTTTGAAAAATTTATTTTACGCAAATTTTACATTTTTACTCGAAATTTTGATAAAAAGTCTTTAAAAAATTTACCAAAAAAATAAAAAAATACGGTTCTTTTTGAAAAATCTTTAAAACTAAACCTTTGTCAAAAAAATTTCCTTATTTGACCAAAACCTGGGTTTAAAAAAGAAAAAAAAAGGTTGAAACATTTTGCATTCATTTCAAAACATTTCAAAACAAAGTAAGAATAAACAAAAAAAGATTCCAATTGTTTTTTTCCCATGCGCGAAAACATCAAAGCATTTTTTTGCCTTCATTTTTTTTCGCACTCTTAAATGTTGCGCATTTTTTTTATATTACAAACATGGAAAAAAAAGATTCACTTTTTCCAGCCTGCATGTTTTTTTGTTGCAAAAAAAACAAAAAAAAGCAATAAAAAAAAGCGGAGGAATACAGCTAATTTTTTTATATGTTTTTTTAACTGACTTTTTTTTTTACATTCCTTTTATTTTCGTAAATGGGAAATAAAAAAAATGTTGCCGCTTTTTTTTCCTGCCTCACCTTATTTTTTTTTATATATTTAAGTTTTAGCGCCATTTTTTTTTTGAATGCTTCATTTTTTTATTGTCTGAGAATATTTGTTTCATTTTTTTTAGTTTTTAATAGTCTTTTTTTCATGATTTATGCAAATTTTTGAAGCTAACAAATATGGCACTTATTCCGTTTTTCCCCCCCAAAATTTTTTTTTTGAAAATTTGCATATTTTTTTGGCTTCATTTAAATTTTTATTTGTTTTTTGTTATTTTTTTAAGTTTTTCCATAAAAATTACTGTAATTTTGTTAAATTAATTCGAAAATGCTCATCACGTTCGGATTTTTGGGAAATGAAAAAAAAGACACTTGAAATTTTCTCGGAGGGCAAAAATGGATAGAGCAATTGGTTGCGCGTTTTCTTTGCATGCACTGGGCAAAAAAAAGTGCAAGTTCGAACCCAGCGAGGGCACTGATTTTTTTTAACGAATTTTTTTTTGTGGTTTTTACAAGAAAATTTTCAAAAATATGTTTACATTGATTGCTGAATCACTTGAATCAAAGGTATTATTTTTATGAAAAAAATTTTTTTTATACCTGCTCTCGCGAGGAATCGAACCTGGCTTTTCTTCAGCGTTATGCATACACCGAAAACGCGCTAACCAACTGCTCTATCCATATTTGCCCTCCGAGAAAATTTCAAGTGATTTTTTTTCCATTTCCCAAAAATCCGTACATGTCATATCGAAATTCCGTTCATGAACAAATTTTACATTTTTACTCGAAATTAAAAAAAAATGTGTTATAAAATTGTTAAAAATTTTTCATTTATTCAAATTTTTGCTATAACTTTTAACATATTTTAGTCATATGCAGTTTTGGATTACGGTATTTTTATTAAAAATGTCAAAAAACTAAATTTCTTTTAAAGCTTTTTTTTGATAAAAATAAAAAATATTTTTAAAGATTTTGCGTTATTGTTTTTTTAAATTTCCTTTAAAAATAGCTCTATTTCGTGACTCATAAAAACGAACAACAAAAAAGAAGGGCGCAAAAATAAAACTAAAGAAAAAAAGGGAGAGAGAACTTGAACCGGAACAGTGAAAATATCCATAAAAGTACTTCCTGAATGAAAAAAAATAAGAAATTGTTTTTGTTTTTGTCCTTCAAAAAATGGAAATCACGCAATTTTATATATACTATTTATTTTTTTGGTAAATTTTAGAAGATAAAAAAAGCTTTCTTAAAGGAAGCGGGTTTTTTGATAGTATTTCGAAATAAAATATGGATAAACTTGATTTGCCTGATTCTTGTCTTTGTTTTAACACGAAAATAGCTTTTTTTGTTTTCTCAAACAACTTTTTTCAATGTTCTTTAGAAAGTTCGAGAACACAAAAGAAGCTATTTTCGTGGCAAAACATAGACGAAAATCAGGCAAATCAGGTTCATCCATTTTATTTCGAAATAGCATCAAAGAGCCCGCCTTTTTTAAAGATTTTATGGTATTTTTGCCAAATTTGAAGGAAGTTTGGCACTTTTTTTGGTTTATCGCTTGCCTTCCATTTTTCATCCACAAATTTGCATAAAAATGTTGAGTGTTTACTGTGGATTTAAGGGGAAATGGGAGGGGGTTAATTGAGGGGCTGCATTTGTGAATGAAAAATATAACAGGGGGGGGGGGGTGATAAACTCAAAAAGTACCGAAAATTGGCTACAGTAATTTTGTTTGATTTTTGATAATATGCTGTAACTATTTTCGACAAGAATGTTTTTTCTCATCAAAAAGTTGCAACAGTATTGTTTTCAAAAATATATTTATTTCACCAAACTTCCGCCTCCTTTAATCGGATACGCCATTTTTGTTACGCTTATTGAACCATAACAAAAAAGTTTTTTGAAAAAACAAATATTTAAAAAAAAAATTAAAATTATTAATTTTTGCTCTCTTTTTTTGGAGGGAGTTCCTGGACAAGGTCATTTGGATTTTTGTTGTTGAAGATTAAAAAAATAAAACAGAAATAAATTTTTTTAAAGTGTTTTTTTTTATATTTTCTCATTTTTTGACAAAGCATGGCACCGGGTCGGGGTGAAAAAACGTGGTGATCGGGTTTTTACGGGTTGTAAAATTTTTTTGATAATTTTCTTTTGTTTTTTGTACCAATTTTTGATATTTAAAAAAAACCCTTTTTATCAAAATTTTGATTAAAATTTGTAAAAATTTGCATAAAAAATAATTTTTCAAAAATTTTAAATATATAAATTAAATCATTTTTATCACTTTTTTTGATAATTTCGAAACAAAATTATCACTAAATTATAGTATAGAAAAAACATATGCGGTATTCAAATTTTTTATCACAAAAAATTATCTCGACCTGAACCATCGAAAAAATAATATTTTTACGTCCATGCCATGCTAATTTCAATTTTTGTCAAACCATTTTTGCCTTCTAAAATCTCAAAATTCAACCCCATTTTTCAAACAATCATTTTTTCTTCCAAGTTTAAAGGGAGTGTCGGAGATAGTGAAAAACTTTTTATGAACGTTTTCCGTCATTCCAAGTGATGGAGAATGCATTCGTTGCGTGCGAGCAAACAAACTTTTTCATTCTCCATCACTTGGAACGACGGAAAACGTTCATAAAAATTTTTTCACTATCTCCGACACTCCCTTTAAATAAATAAATAAATAAATAAATTCGTTTCAATAAAATTTTAATATAAAAGAATCTGTGTTTTTTTTTGTGAATGCGCATTTTTAAAAAAAAATGATGACACGCTTTTTTTAATTGTTTTTTTTAAAGAAAAAAAAGATATCAAATAAAAATTTTATTAGAATTTCTTTTTTTTGCTTTTTTTTTCTGCTCTGAGATTTTAGATGGAAAAATATATTTGTGGATAAAAAAAATATGAATGGATTAAAGTGAATTTGGGAAAACAAAATGAGGATATCTTTTTTCAATATAATAATGTTTTTAAAGATAAATTTTTGTGAATATTTTTTATTTTTATGAGATCTTGTACACATAAAAAGAGCAAAAAGCTGACGTCTGGCAAAATGTATGTCAATGCCAAAATGTGGCAAAACAAGGATTTGCGTTTTTGGTCGAAAAATTTGAAAAACGATAAATACGTTTTTTTTCTTTTTTGGCATTAAAAAACATTTCGCCAAACTCCGGAAAAATAGAAAAGTTGAACAGCGGATTCGATGTATCACGGAATCCAACGTTGAATTTTCAATGTTTGGCAAAATGTTAGTCAATGCCAACGTGGGAGATAAAAACTTTTCTCTTTTTTGGCATTGAAAAACATTTTGCCAAACACTGGGTTTGATTTATCAGGTGTTCAATTTTCCAATTTGCGATGTTTGGCGAAATGTTTATCCTTGCCAACGCGGATTTCAATCTTATTCCAACAAAAAAAATATTAAAAAATTTTTTGACGTTGAATCGACATTTTGCCAAACCTTGAAAATTCAAAGCTTTTTTTGCAATTTTGGCATTGAAAAACATTTTGCCAGATATTGAACCACAAAACTGCCCCATGACTTTGTTTTTTATTATTCGACGTGATGTGATGTTGACTTCCATAAATTTACCTTTTCGTTCCAAGACTAATGTAAAAATTTTCCTTTTTAAATCTTGGAACGAAAACATTAGTATTTAAAAAAAAAAATTACTGTAATCAAAATTGATTCAAGAAAACAAAATTATTTGTAATTATATATCACATTTTCCAATCATCAAAAATTTGTCCTTATCCGTCAAAAAATAGAGAAGATGAAAAAATATATATCAATTGCTTTCCCTTTTTTTTCTTCTTCGTCTTCCATCTTCCAGATGTTTTTTTTTCATTTTTTTTGCTTTAAAAAAGTTGAAATATTTCATTCATATTTCATTCATATTTCATTTAAAACTTGAAAAATTGCACTTTTTTAAGCGTCTTTTTTTCTATTTTTTCTCATTTTTTCTATTTTTTTCAATCCATCTGTTTTTTTTGGACAATTGTTTTTTTGGCGAAGAATTTTTTTGCTGTTTTCACTTTTTTAAATAAGCAAAAAAAGATAGTAACACTTTTTTGACAATAATTGTTTGAAATTTTGTTACTGTCATTTAAAACTAATAATTAATGTAAATGGAAATTTTCACTGACATTAAATAAACACCTTTAAGATATTTAAACTTAAACTTGCGGACATTTTTTTGCATTAAACTATTATTTCAAAAATGATAGTAACATTTTTCTCACAATAATTGTTACAATCGCGTTACTGTTATTTTTTTCTAAAATCAATATTTTTCATTGTAAATTTTAATCATTTTTTATCAATTTTTTAATTCCGCGATCATTTTTTGTCTGGCAAACGTTTGTTGAAAAAAATAAAAAGGATAGTAACCTTTTTTTTGACAATAAATGTTAAAATCGCGTTACTGTCATTTCCTCCTAAAATTAAAATAAAGTGCGTTGCATAAATATAGCCGAACAGAAAAATTCACGATTGTGACCCCAAATCAAGAACTTAGCAAAAAGCTGTCATCATATTCTGATTCAGCGTAAAAAATAACCTTAAAAGCCAAGAAGCTACTCTGATTGCATTTTTTAAATCAATAATTTCGATAAAATTCTGAATTTTAGGTGTTGCATAAATATAGCCGAACCAAAAAAAAATTTACATACGGCACTTTTATTTATATTCTTTAGTCAGAGGTTGTTCAGCATGCTAAAAAAAGCTAATCTGTGAAAAAAACATCAAAAAATATTGAATGGCATCGATTTGCCAGGGTATTAAAAGTCGCATTTTTGCCTATTTTGGCATTTTTTCCGGTGCCGGTGCAGGGTCAAAAAGCGGTGTTACAACAAACTACATATGCCATTTTGTAGTCCTATCCATGATTAATGAACCCCCAAATTCTCACAGCTCAATATCTAATACACGCTGTCAGCTCCTCGTTGAAAGTTGCCCAATATTGCAAAAAATGCAAAAATTTGAGGAAAAAAGCTGGAAAATGGCCCAAGTTCAAATTTTCAATAAGAGAGCTGACAGCATGTGTTAGATATTGAGCTGTGAGAATTTGGGGGTTCATTAACCATGGATAGGACTACAAAATGGCATATGTAGTTTGTTGTAACACCGCTTTTTGACCCTGCACCGGCACCGGAAAAAATGCCAAAATAGGCAAAAATGCGAATTTCAATACCCTGGCAAATCGATGCCATTCAATATTTTTTGATGTTTTTTTCACAGATTAGCTTTTTTTAGCATGCTGAACAACCTCTGACTAAAGAATATAAATAAAAGTGCCGTATGTAAATTTTTTTTTGGTTCGGCTATATTTATGCAACACCTAAAATTCAGAATTTTATCGAAATTATTGATTTAAAAAATGCAATCAGAGTAGCTTCTTGGCTTTTAAGGTTATTTTTTACGCTGAATCAGAATATGATGACAGCTTTTTGCTAAGTTCTTGATTTGGGGTCACAA
The DNA here is from genome assembly GCA_964035985.1 of Panagrolaimus superbus. NCBI lineage: Eukaryota > Metazoa > Nematoda > Chromadorea > Rhabditida > Panagrolaimidae > Panagrolaimus > Panagrolaimus superbus. Next base: position 30,936,070 of record OZ038356.1, read on the forward strand.
TCGTGAATTTTTCTGTTCGGCTATATTTATGCAACGCACTTTATTTTAATACAAAAGAAACTTGTGTTCATTGTTTATCAATTTTTATATTACTTCCATGATTATCTTTAGTCTAGTATGCTATTATTGAAGAAAATAAAAATGATAGTAACATTTTTTGACAATAAAAAAAATGTTACTATCATTGTGTTACTGTCATTTCTATTAAAATTAATAATTTTTCATTTTAAATGAAAATGCTTATCACTGTGTATCGGTTTTCATATTCTTTAACTCTACGATCATTTTTTATCAGTTAAAATTTTGTTTAAAAAAAACGACAGTAACATTTTTTGAACAATAATTGTTAAAATTGCATTACTGTCAAAAAAATTTAAACCCCAAAAAACATCTTAAATTTTTTTTCTCCGTTTTTTTACCTTCTACAACATTGATTTCTCAAGTACCTCATTTAAAAAATTATATAAGGGTGATGAACAAGGCCGTATACAGAAAAAAATTTCAGGGGGGGCACAGCGATTTTCGGGAGGGGCACGCCTTTAATCTTTTGCCGCCGCCAACACTAAGCGGCAAAAGATCAAAGGAAATTTCTCAGTTTTGAGGGGGGCACAGAACCCGAATCCCCCCCCCTCGCTACGGCCTTGGTGATGAATGTGAGCTTTTTTTTATTTCAACGATGGTGACGATCTTGATGATGATATTTGACCTCCATAAAAATTCTATTTTTTTTTGCTAATGTCTTTTGTCTTGTTCTTTTTTTTATGTGAATATATTTGTCACCGATCATTATCGATGCAATAACGCATTTTATTTTTTTCGAAAGTGTTGTTGACTTTTTTTTTCTGTTCAATTTTGAGTTTTAACAGCAAAATTTTTTTATGACTTTTTGCGCAATTTTTATTTTTATGCTGCAAAAACTCCTTAAATGGCAAATAAAAATATCCTTTTTTCATGTAACGGCAAATCGGGCAATGAATAAAAAAATATATATATCATTAAATTTATATCGTCTCTTTTGTTTTATGTGTATTTTTTTAATAGTTGTTAAAATCGATGGGAAAAAAATTACATAATTTTAACATTTTTTTTTTGCCAAAAAGGGTTATGGTCAAAAAGTGGGGAAAAAAGATGGTGATAAATAATTATTTGATTTAAGAAACTTTATTATTTTAAAGGCAGCTGAAACCCTTAAACAAATAATAGTGAAAAGGGAGCGTCCAGACGTGACGTCACGGGTTTTGTGGGTGGGTGGGGGGTAAGCTAAACGTGACGCTCCTGCTAAAAAGCCGACAAAGATTAAAGGACAAAGCGTGACGGAAGGATGGGTGGGGTTCAAAATTTTCGATTTTATAGTGACGTCACGTATGTACGCTCCCAAAAAAGAAAGAAAAAGAGTGTTTTTATGGTGGGAAAACTTAGTTGGCAGTTTAATTATTTTATATTTTTAAGTTTAAAAAATCTAATAAAAAATAATTACATTTTTTGATATTTTTTGTTTTAAAAAAAATTAAGGATGTTGAATGCCCACCTTTTTGGCAATCTGTCATAAAACGCCAAAAAAACTTTTTTTTGCGTGCAAAAATAGTGTATATTTTCTTTGTTTCTCTGCTTTCAAAAAATAGTTTCATTTTTTAATTTTTTGTTTCAAAAACTAGCAGAGAATCAAAGAAAATATACACTATTGTTGCATGCAAAAAAAAAGTTTTTTTTGGCGTTTTATGACAAATCGCCAAAAAGGTGGACATTCAACATCCTTAATTTTTATTAAACAAAAAATATCAAAAAATTTAATTATTTTTTTAACAGCATTTAAATCTTAAAAATATAAAATAATTAAACTGTCAACTTAGTTTTCCCACCATAAAAACACTCGTTTTTCTTTCTTTTTTTTCAATATTATTTGTTTAAGGTTTTCAGCTGCCTTTAAAAGAATAAAGTTTCTTAAATCAAACAATTATTTATCATCTTCTCCTTTTTTTTCGGCACATCAAATTCATTTCAGTTCTTATCATATTTTTTTTTGACTGACCAAAATCAAGAAAGAAAACTCTTTTTTAGTTTCTATTTAAAATAATATATTTTCGAAGGGGGGCTTCCTGCTGCTGACTTTTTTTGACTTTCTCTCTTCTTTTTTTTATGTATTTTTAATATTCTGGGAAAGTTATTCTTTTTCGCGTGTATATTTATTTTATTATTATTGTTTTTATCTTTCTTTTTTTCGTTGTTGCTTCCTTTTTGTTATATCCGATATTTTTTCTCTCTATTTAAACAAAAATAGATCGTTCTCATCAAAAATCTGCAAAAAAAAGAAGGAAGAATATAATTTTTAAATTATATGTTTTTAAAAAAATCAAATTTTTTTGGTCACTTTTTTTTTTAAAAATTCATTCAATTTGATTTTTTTTATGTTTATGAGCTTTCCGGAGCGTGTATCTCTTTTGTGAAAAAAGAATAGAGAGAAAAAGGGGGGGGGGGGGATCAACGAACTAACTACCTGCCTCCTCCTCCTGCTGCTGCCCAGTTCAATTCAATTTAATTCAGTCAACTATTATTTATTTAATTCATTTTTTGACATGACTTTTTCTTTTTTTCACTTCGTATTTTCTACCTATCTATCTCCTGCAGGAAAGGGGAAAAAAAGTTTATTGTATTAAAATTCAGGAATTTTCCTGTGACCATTTGATCATTGAAAAATGTATCAGCTTATTCGTTATCACATGGCAATAATGATATTCACAAAAAAAATTATTCTAATTTACTGATGGCTTGCGTTATTGGCCAAATGGTAAATTATGCAAATTTGGAAAATTTTGTATGACTTTTTCCGAATTTGCATAAATGCCAAAATGGTTTCTTGGATTTAGAAAATCTTTTTTTTGAGATTTTTGAGAATAGATTCTAAATTCAGGATTTTCCATAAAAATCCAAAAAATTTTAACAGTGTTTTTGTAATTTTATTGACATGGTACGGTCATTAAAAAATTTGCATAAACTATTGATGGCATATCCTCACTTTTTGGCATTTAAAAACGTTTTCTGTAATTTTTAATATACAAAATTGTTGAAAATTTAATTCTCTAAGTTTCGTATAAAAAAATTACAGAAAAACTTTTAAAATGCCAAAAAGAGAGGATATGCCGCTTTGAAGTTTAAGCAAATTTTAAATAACCGTGCCATGCCAAAAAAATAACGAAAAAGGTATTTGAAAAATTTTTTGTGATTAAACTTTTTTTTCTGTAACTGGTTATCATCGAAAAAAAAGTATCTGCGGATTTCAAAAATCCTTTTATCATAGTTGATAGCAAAGAATTTTAAGAATTTTCAAATTTTTGCATATTTTTTTGTCCAAATTTTTTTAGTATTTTTAAAAATCTTTTTTTTATTTTTTGTTTAAAAATGTTAAAAATAATAAAAAGAAGAAGAAGATGACACAGGTGGAGAAAAAAAAATGCCATCCTTCATTTCCAAAAACTTCAATTTTAAAAGAAAGAAAGTGTTAAACTTTTCTTTCAGTTTCCATTCCTCCCTCCCTCCGGCCACGACAATGACATGACTTGTCATTCATTCATTTCATTCACTCTTTTTTTTTTGTCAATCATTTTCATTCAAGCCTTTTTTCCTTCCTTCAATTTGATGGATTAAGAATTTTTAATAAAAGTTTTTAAAAATATATTACATAAAATCAGTGTTTAAATTAATTCTTTTTTATTACATCAAACTTTTTGTCATTTTTAAAAATTTATTGAAAAAAAATTACAAAGAAATTTTAGATTTAAAAAAAAGAGATTAAAGTACTCTTTATTGGACATTAAGTAAAGGGGATCCCTGAAGGTAACCAGTGATGTGACTCGCCCCGCCCCGACATCTCCAGGTGTGCCCCGGGGCGCCCCGAAGCCGGAGCGGGGCGGTGGATGCGGCGAAAAATTCAAAAAGCCAGAGCGTGGGGCGGTGGATGGAGCAGGTTTTTAAAAGTGCCGGGGCGAAGTAGTCAAGTCATATCACTGGGGGGGAGGGTGTCCAAAAATCTTAATTTTTTGGTCACGTGATTTCTGGATAATCCCATTACCGAGCTACAACCGTAACGAAAATATTTTTGGTGTGATCTGTTTCGTCGCTAAGGTGGTCACGTTATTGTTACCAATTTTTTTCACTGAAAATATCTGATGTCGTTGGTCACGAAGGGGGGTTACATAAATCTAAATTTTTTTTGGTCATATAATTTATGAAAAATTTCTTAATATTCAAAAATGTTTTAATTGTTTAATAAATCTGAAATCCTCTTTTATCCCATATTTTTTTTTGTAGGTTTTTGTGTTAATCTTTGCCCTATTTTGTTTTTTTCAACAACAAAAGCTTTTTTTTTCTATCCCACTTTGCCCCGTAAATAATTGTTTTTTTTTTAAAAACACAAAAAAAGAAACATTTTTTTAAAAAATTTTTTGTTGTTTTTTGTTTTTCCATTTTTAAACTTCTTTCTCTCTTTTTTTAGGCACTTACAAATTTTTAAGCATCTTTTTTTTATTGTTTTTGTTTGTTTTAAAACTTTTTTTTTGTTTCCAAAAATCTGCCATCAAAAAAAACATAACATGTAAAAAAAATCCTCTTTTCTGACACGGCTGTCAATTAATTAGAAGAAAAAAATGAAGTAGACAAGGGCATTTCATTGTTTTTATCTTTCTTTTTTTTTGTTTTATCACTCAAGTGGGGCAGCAATCATCATTATTCTTTCTTTTGTTTGATCCAAAATTCTTTCAATTTACTTTTTGCTAAAAAAAAAGATGTTTGTGACAATTGAAAAAAGATTTGTTTTTCGATTTTTTGAAGGAACAAGGATTTTTGATATTTTGAGATACTTGAGATTTTTGAAATGTATATACCTACATGTATATACATTTTGATATGATTGTTTTTAGCATAAAAAATGATACAATTTGATATCCATTTTTGGTATTACGGTAGAAAAATACTATCAATTTCGGTCCGGCCCAGGCCGGAAAATCACGGCACCGGGCTTTTAAGGGCCATAAAAAAGCGAATTTTTGGCAACTTTTTTTGTTTTTTTTATTCAATTTTGTTTATTTTTTTAAAAACAACCTTATTTATTTATGTTTTTTGGCATAGTTTTGAAAGATTTTCAACAAAATTTAGATAAAATTGTTGAAAATTTGCATAAAAAATAATTTTGCAAAAAATTTTAAATATAAAAATTAAATCATTTTTATCACTTTTTTAAATAATTTTAAACATCATTTTTATCACAATTTTTAGTCAAATTTGTGTTACTATCATAAAATCACTTAATTAAAGCATAAAAAATTTTTCTTTATTACACAGGTCTCTGACTTTACAAAAAAATTACACAAAACGAATTAAATCTACGAAAAATGAATATAATTTACGACAAATGAATTAATTCTACATAAATTGAATATTTTTACAAAAAGTGAATATATTCTACACAAAATGAATATAATTTACACAAAATATTTACTGTCAGAAAAAGGAAGAAAAAAGAGTGTCTCTTTCGTTGTCTAACTTCCACTGCCGTTTTATTGCGCGTTCACATTTTGTTTTTGACAAATATGTGAGATTTTAACTTTTTATTCGAAAAAAAAACTTTAACGGTTTTTTAGCCAGAGGGGTAATAAACCTTATTGGCAAAAATATATAATTTTTGGATATTGCTAGCATAATTAGCTGTTAACGACAATTATGGAAAAATAATTTTTTTTGTGTAAATTAAAATCATTTTGTGTAAATTTTATTCACTTTTTGTAAAAAAAATTTTTCATAATTTTACAAAAAATTTACACAAAATTTACAAAAAATATACACAAAATGAATATATTCTACATATGTAGATTTAATTCATTTTGTGTAAATTTTTTGTAAAGTCAGAGACCTGTGTAAAAAAGTGCCATTCTTACACAGGTCTCTGACTTTACAAAAAATTTACACAAAATGAATTAAATCTACATATGTAGAATATATTCATTTTGTGTATATTTTTTGTAAATTTTGTGTAAATTTTTTGTAAAATTATGAAAAATTTTTTTTACAAAAAGTGAATAAAATTTACACAAAATGATTTTAATTTACACAAAAAAAATTATTTTTCCATAATTGTCGTTAACAGCTAATTATGCTAGCAATATCCAAAAATTATATATTTTTGCCAATAAGGTTTATTACCCCTCTGGCTAAAAAACCGTTAAAGTTTTTTTTTCGAATAAAAAGTTAAAATCTCACATATTTGTCAAAAACAAAATGTGAACGCGCAATAAAACGGCAGTGGAAGTTAGACAACGAAAGAGACACTCTTTTTTCTTCCTTTTTCTGACAGTAAATATTTTGTGTAAATTATATTCATTTTGTGTAGAATATATTCACTTTTTGTAAAAATATTCAATTTATGTAGAATTAATTCATTTGTCGTAAATTATATTCATTTTTCGTAGATTTAATTCGTTTTGTGTAATTTTTTTGTAAAGTCAGAGACCTGTGTAACTTCTCCATTTTTATTTTATTTTATATTTTTGCCACCAAAAAATTCCCCCCATAAAATTAAACCCAAACAAAACAATTGTTATTTGTTGTTTGTTGTCCCTGAAAAATTATTATTTTTCTTCTTCCAAAAAGTTTGATATTCACAAATGTCAAAACTTTTTTTGACAATTAACATTTCACTTTTTTCTCTAAAAACTAACTCTGGCAGCCTGTCACAGAACGCCAAAATCCGGGATATCCTTTTTTATTTGTTTTTTATTATTGTTAGTTTCGACATTGATCTATGTGATATGATAAAAATTAATCAAAATTATGTAAAAAATGAGTTTTATGATTTTGGCGTTTTGTGACAGTACGCTAAAATTTAGGATATCTTTTGTTAATTAATTTTTCCGTGTTTTTTTATTTTTTGGACATTGATATTGATGGATTACTGTATCTATGTGATATGATAAAAAAGAATCAAAATTAAAAATTTTATCTATGAGTTTTATGATTTTGGCGTTTTATGACCAGCCGCCAAAAAGATGGACTATGCTTTAAAAAAATATAGCTTAAAAGAAAAAGAACTTTTTTACACCTCATCAAATCAAATAAAAAGGTGCCGAATAAGAATAAAGTTTTTTGGGATTTTTTGCTAACTTATTTTTATTTTATTATCCCACCCTATGTTTGCACAGCGCGACGCGTGGTCACTTTTGCAAAAAAGGGTCAAAAAAAGGAAAAAAAAGGTGCGTGTTTCAAAAAAAAGATTTAATACGTAAATTATAATTTTAATGCAATATTTTGGTCCAAATTAAAATAGAAGACCTGGGGAATGCATTGATCCCAAATTTATAATTTTTGGTAAAGTTTTTACAGTAATTTTTTGATGTGGTAAAATGCGATTTTACCAGTTGAATATTACAAAAACTTTACTTTTTTTTAAAAAACTGATATTTCCATCGTGTTCAGCATGTTAAAGTGTACTATAAATCGAAGTTTTATAAGAAAAAAATGGTTAAATTTTTTAAAATTTTATTTTGAATATTTTTTTATATGGGAAAATTACTGTAAAATAAAATTACAAAAAAGCTAGGTCCTAATTTAAAAAAAGGCTCTGTTTATCGGATTCCCCATCCTCGAAAGTACTGATGTGCAAATAATGATATATACAAATTTAATGGTTCCAAAGTTCTGATGCGTTTTTGTTTTTACGTCAAAACCTATATGTCCAACATCAAAAAATTTTTGTTTTTGCTGTTTCTGAAGCTTTAAATTGCTTCATTTATGTTTATAAATATAAAAAAACATATATTAAGCGATAATAATAGTAATTGAACATTGAAATCTTGTTATATATATATATCAGTTTTTAATGTGTGGGTATTTGATTAAACCAAAACATAAAAAAATGCATTTTTTGTTTTTTTGCAACTTTTTAGCACGAATATGAAGAAATATGTCGTAGTAAGTATTAATTCTGGAACATTCAAATAAAAACTAGCTTTTTTTAACAAAATGTTTTTTTCATGTTTCTGCCTTGGTCCCCCCTGTGAAAAACTCGTAATTCAAAATTGATCACAAAACCATGTTTAAAGCGAATAACTATTAGAAACGTGTTTATATATTTTAAAGCTTTAAATTGCTTTATTTAAACATAAATGAAGCAATTTAAAGCTTCAGAAACAGCAAAAACAAAAATTTTTTGATGTTGGACATATAGGTTTTGACGTAAAAACAAAAACGCATCAGAACTTTGGAACCATTAAATTTGTATATATCATTATTTGCACATCAGTACTTTCGAGGATGGGGAATCCGATAAACAGAGCCTTTTTTTAAATTAGGACCTAGCTTTTTTGTAATTTTATTTTACAGTAATTTTCCCATATAAAAAAATATTCAAAATAAAATTTTAAAAAATTTAACCATTTTTTTCTTATAAAACTTCGATTTATAGTACACTTTAACATGCTGAACACGATGGAAATATCAGTTTTTTAAAAAAAAGTAAAGTTTTTGTAATATTCAACTGGTAAAATCGCATTTTACCACATCAAAAAATTACTGTAAAAACTTTACCAAAAATTATAAATTTGGGATCAATGCATTCCCCAGGTCTTCTATTTTAATTTGTGACCAAAATATTGCATTAAAATTATAATTTACGTATTAAATCTTTTTTTTGAAACACGCACCTTTTTTTTCCTTTTTTGACCCTTTTTTTTGCAAAAGTGACCAAAGAAAGGGAAAGCGTTGCGCTGTGTGTTTGTCATCTGTGAAAAAAAAGAAGAAAAAGGGGGGAGCCAAAACAAAAAAAAAGAGTTAACGACAAATTTTTTTATGACTTTAATTTGTTTTTCTATATTTATATATATATCTTTTTTTAGCCCTCCTTTTTTTGTTATCCTTCTATTTTTGGCAAAAAAAGGGGGGATCTGTTTATTTAACTTTTTTTTCATTGCACGGGTCCTCTTAGCACGAAAACATGCAAAAATCTTTAAAATAGAGAATATTACTAAATTTAGACTATTTTTTCTGTTTTTACGATTAAATTTAAGCCTAGGAAAAACTGTTTTTAAAAAAATATGATTTATATAAACTTTTTTTGAGAATATAAAACGGTTGTCAAAAATGTGTGGAGTAATCAATAAAATATTCAAATTTCGTATTTTCCTGGGTTATTTCTTTTTTTGTGTGGCACATGTTTTAGGCTTAATTTTAATCGTAAAGACAGAAAAAATAGCCTAAATTTAGTGATATTCATTATTTTAAAGATTTTGGCATATTTTCGTGCTAAGAGGACCCCTGCGATAGAATAGAAAAATCTATCTCTATCCTTAACGATCCCTTTAATTTTCGTCAAAAATAAAAATGTAAAAAATTCAATTTATTTTTTTCCAAAAAAACCCGAAAAAAGAAGGATACATAAAACTAATTGGTGACAATTGTCTTGTCTCTTGTCTTGGATCTATGTATTTATGTATTTGACAATTTGTGAGACTTAAAAATATTTTTTTTATTCACACTTTTTTTTGTTGTTTTTCGAGGAGGGAGGGGGGGGGGGGGGGGGGGGGGGAGGCAGCGAAATTTGTTAATGACTGATTTATCTGAGAAAGAAAGGAGATAGAGATTTTGGGGATATAGGATTAGATAAAAGCGAATTGAGGTAATAAAATATTTATAAAAGAGAGTAATAAAAAAGATGTAAAAATTTTTGTTGAATTTTAAGTATTATTATTTTTGAAAATAGTTGAAAGATAGTAATCGAAAATTAACAATTTTTTGCATATTTTTGTTACTGTCATAAAAATTATTTTGTTAATTTTGATAGTGCCAAAAAAGTTGATTTTGATAGTGATAAAAAGATAAGAAATATTATTGAATTTTAGAGATCCTCTCTTTAAAAAAATGAAAAGATAGTAATCGAAAATTAACAATTTTTTTCAAATTTATGTTACTATCATAAAAAATTTTTTTAATTTCTTGATGTTAACAAAATATGTTAATTTTTATAGGAGCACAAAATAAATATAACCAATTTTAATGGTGGCAAAAAATATTGTTAAATTTCGGGAACTTTTCCTATAAAAAAAAGGTGAATGATAGTAATCAAAAATTAACAATTTTTTTCAAATTTTTGTTACTATCATAAAATTTTTTTTGTAAATTTATTGATTTTATGATGTTGCTTATCACCCTTTTTCAATAGGGAGCGTCCAGACGTGACGTCACGGGTTTTATGGGTGGGTGGGGGGTAAGCTAAACGTGACGGAATGTGACTGTGATGGGTGGATGGGTTTAAGCTAAATGTGACGTCACAAAAGTCAAATTTTTTAAGGCAAAAATCATAAAAAAATTAGTCTTAAAAATTAAATTCTTTCTAATAAGTACGATATCTTAACACGGAATATTTTGCCGCGTTTAAACAGCGTTGTTTTTAGATTAAAAGATTTTGCAATAAAAAAAGTTAACAAAAAAAATTTCTCATTTGTTTTTTCGCTTTTGCTAACTATACAAAAATCAAAAAAAATATTAATCAATAATTTGCATTTGAGAAAATTGCGAATTTTATTTTTTATTGCAATTTTGTAAAAAAATGTGACGTTTTTCGTGACGGGATGGGTGGGTGGGTCTTAGCCAAATGTGACGCAGTGTGACAGATGGGTGGGTGGGGTTTGAAATTAAAGATTTTACCGTGACGTCACGTCTGGACGCTCCCATATTATCATTTTCTTGCCAATCTCATCCAATTTCATCTTCAGAATTTTTAGGATAGTAACAAAAAATGGATAAATATTGTTGAATTTGCGTTACTGTCACCATAAAAAAAAGTTGTTTTTCTTATACTCTGTATTGATTTGTCATATTCTATGACTTTATGCTGATTAATTTTGTCTTTTACCTCTATCTGTTCAAGATTAACAAGTTTACCGTCCCAAATTCTTTCCCCTCTTTTTTTTTAAACCTTTGCCCTCCTTTTTTTCCAATTTAAATCCTCAGAAAAAAAAGAAAGAGATCCAAAAAGAAAAGAATATCAAAATTCGTGAAAATTGATATCTTTTCAAACGTTCTTCTTCCGGTGCAAAAATAAAAAAGAAGGAAAAAAAAATTTTTTTTTTGCAACAACAATGGTGGTTGGATTTTCGCCATTTTTCTTTCTTTAAAAATGGAATAACAAATTTTTTTCTTTCTTATTTTCTGACATTGCCAATGGCATTGTTTTATTAATTTTTTTTTTATTTTGAGTTTTTATTTTCTAATGAAAATATTTTAAATGTTTCAGTATTACTGTATTTACAAAAATTTTGACAGTAATTTTAAATATTTAAATTTTGTAATTTTTTGATTACTGTATTTTTTTAATATTTTTGCTGTTTCTTTTTATTAATCATATTTTTAATCTAAAATGAGTTTACTGCGATTCCGATCGGATACCTAGGAATTTTGAAGATTTTTGGATAGTAACTTAAAAGTGTCAAATTCCAATATTTTTTCGTTACTGTCACTGAAAATTTTTTTGTTTTTTTTCATTAAGAATGTTTTTATTGACCAACAACAAAGTTTTCGAGATCCAAAATGGATACCTAGGAAATTTGCAGAATTTTGGATAGTAACTTAAAATTAACAAATTCCAACATTTTTTCGTTTACTGTCACTTAAAAATTTTTGTTTTTTTCATTAAAAATGTTTTTATTGACCAACAACAAAGTTTTCGAGATCCAAAATGGATACCTAGGAAATTTGCAGAATTTTGGATAGTAACTTAAAATTAACAAATTCCAACATTTTTTCGTTTACTGTCACTTAAAAATTTTTGTGATTTTACATAATTTTTGTATTATCCCATTTTCTTTTTTGTCCCTCCTGAAATCCTTTCAAGTTTTGGATTTTTTAATTCCTTTTTTTCCCGCATCTCCGTTCTTTTTTTCCAAAACATTTGCTAATTCCATTATCCCCCCCCCCCCCCCCCCAAACTGATTTGCATAATGATTGAATTTCATTAACCAAAAATGGTTTTGGTTTTTGTTGTTTTCCAAAATGGAATGCACATATAACTGTGATGTGACGATCGAAAATCCAATTACCCCCCCCCCCCCCCCCCCCCAAAAAAAAAGTGGTGTCTCATTTTCTTTCAAACAACTTCTTTCTTCTTTTTTTTGTCCCAACACTATTTTTTTTTCATTGAAAATAAAAAATAACAATAAAATTAAAAAAAAGTACCACTTGACCATTCCAATTCGTCCTCTCTATTTTGGACATTTGTGATGAAGAAAAAGAAGAAGAAAAAGATGATTATTGCTGCTGCCACGCCTGCCTATTTATTACATCTGCTGTCGTCCATTTTTTTTTTGTTTAAGTGGAAGAGAAAGAAAAAATTATAGCCGTTATAATTTCGCGCAATTTCTAAAAATTGAATAAATGAAGAATAATTAAGGCTTGATTGTTTTTTATTATTATTATTATTATTAGTTAATGGATGGGTATAATTTTTTATGTAACAAATTTTTTTTCAATTTTAATTTTGAGTAAAAATCAAAGATAAAAAATCCGACCAAAAAACATGTCGGTCAACCCTTTTTTTTTTTAATTTAAAATTTTTTGTATCAAAAAAACAAAGAATTTTCCCCAAAATAATCAGCTGGCACAATTTGCTGTTGACTGGACCGATTGAATTTTTTTTTGGAGAATTTTGGATAGTAACTTAAAATTGTAGAATTTCAACATTTTTTCGTTACTGTCACTCAAAATTTTTTATTGAATAAAAAATATGAAAAATTTGTTCATCAAAATTCGAAATTTCAAAGGTGATTGTATCCAATTTGAAAATTTGCATATTTTTTTAAACAATGATAAAAAAATAGTATTACAAGAGTTTTTGGGACTCCCTATCGTATCAGTAAACAATAGGAAAAATGATTTCGAAAAATAGCTAAATATATTGGAAAATATGCAAATTGGCATATTTTTTACAGTTTTGTTTGAAATATAATTATTTTCATTTTTTCTTTCCGGGACCCCACTAGAATTTTCAGATAATATTTTTGATGATGAACAACAAAAAGCTTTTTTTTTTCTCTGTCCCACTTTGCCCCGTAAATAATTGTTTTTTTTTTAAAAACACAAAAAAGGAAACATTTTTTTAAAAATTGTTGTTTTTTGTGTTTCCATTTTTTAAACTTCTTTCTCTCTTTTTTTGGCACTTACAAATTTTTAAGCATCTTTTTTTAAATTGTTTTTGTTTGTTTTAAAACATTTTTTTTTGTTTCCAAAAATTTGCCATCAAAAAAAACATAACATGTAAAAAAAAATTCCTCTTTTCTGACACGGCTGTCAATTAATTAGAAAAAAAAATGAAGTAGACAAGGGCATTTCATTGTTTTTATCTTTCTTTTTTTTTGTTTTATCACTCAAGTGGGGCAGCAATCATTATTCTTTCTTTTGTTTGATTTAAAATTCTTTCAAATTTTTTTTTGCTAAAAAAAAGATGTTTGTGACAATTGAAAAAAGATTTGTTTTTCAATTTTTTGAAGGAACAAGGATTTTTGAGATACTTGAGATACATTTGAAATGTAAATGTATATATATTTTGATATGATTGTTTTTAGCATAAAAAATGATAAAATTTGATATCCATTTTTGGTATTACGGTTGAAAAATATTATCAGCAGGAGCCTTTTAAACATTTGAGATTTTTTCGGTCCGGCCCAAGCCGGAAAATCACGGCACCGGGCTTTTAAGGGCCATAAAAAAGCAAATTTTTGGCAACTTTTTTTGTTTTTTTTAAACAATTTTGTTTATTTTTTTTTAAAACAACCTTATTTATTTATGTTTTTGGCACATTTTTGAAAGATTTTATAATTTTGTCAAAATTTGCATAAAAAATAATTTTGCAAAAGCTTCATAAATATAAAAATTAAATCATTTTTATCATTTTTTTAGCAATTTAAACATCACTTTTATCACTTAATTAAAGCATAAAAAACATTTTCTGTATTAAAAAAGTGCCATTCTTATTTCTAACTTCTCCATTTTTATTTACTTTTATATTTTTGCCACCAAAAAATTCCCCCAAAAAATGAAACCCAAACAAAACAATTGTTGTTTGTTGTTTGGTATCCCTGAAAAATTATTATTTTTCTCACAAAAAGTTTTATACACAAATGTCAAAACTTTTTTTGACAATCAACATTTCACATTTTTCTCTGAAAACTAACTTTGGCAACCTGTCACAGAACGCCAAAATCCGGGATTTTTTGTTTGTTTTTTTCTTGCATTATTATTTTTTTAGACATTGATCTAGGTGATATAATGAATCAAAATTATGTAAAAAATGAGTTTTATGATTTTGGCGTTTTGTGACAGTACGCCAAAATTGCGGATATCTTTTGTTAATTAACTTTTTCTCACATTATTATTTTTTGAACATTGATACTGATGGATTACTGTATCTATGTGATATGATAAAAATGAATCAAAATTAAAAATTTTATATATGAGTTTTAAGCCTTGGCGTTTTATGACCAGCCGCCAAAAAAAAAGACTATGCTTTAAAAAAATATAGTTTAAAAGAAAAAGAACTTTTTTACACCTCATCAAATCAAATAAAAAAGTGCCGAATAAGAATAAAGTTTTTTGGGGTTTTTTTGCTAACCTATTTTTATTTTATTATCCCACCCTATTTTTGTCATCTGGGGAAAAAAAGAAGAAAAATGGGAGAGCCAAAACAAAAAAAGAGTTAACGACAAATTTTTTTTATGACTTTAATTTGTTTTTCTATATTTATATATATATATCTTTTTTTAGCCCTCCGTTTTTTTGTTATCCTTCTATTTTTGACAAAAAAATGGGGGGGGGGGGGGGGGGGGAATCTGTTTATTTCACTTTTTTTCATCTCACGGGTCCTCTTAGCACGAAAATATGCCAAAATCTTTAAAATAGTGAATATTACTCAATTTAGACTATTTTCTCTGTTTTTACGATTAAAATTAGCCCTAGGAAAACTGTTTTTAAAAAGATATGATTTAAATAAACTTTTTTTGAGAATATAAAACGGTTGTCAAAAATGTGTGAGTAATCAATAAAATATTCAAATTTCGTATTTTCCAGGATTTTTTCCTCTTTTTTGCGCGGCACATGTTTTAGGGTTAATTTTAATCGAAAAAAACAGAAAAAATAGTCTAAATTCAGTAATATTCACTATTTTAAAGATTTTGGCATATTTTCGAGCTAAGAGGACCCGTGCGATGGAATGAAAAATTCTATCCCGAAGGCTCTCTTTAATTATCGCCAAAAATAAAAATATAAAAAATTCAATTTTTTTTAGCGAAAAGACCCGAAAAAAAGAAGGATACATAAAACTAATTGGTGACAATTGTCTTGTCTCTTGTCTTGGATCTATGTATTTATGTATTTGACAATTTGTGAGACTTAAAAATATTTTTTTTATTCACACTTTTTTTGTTGTTTTTCGAGGAGGGGGGGGGGGAGGCGAGGAGGGGGGGGGGAGGCGAGGAGGGGGGGGGGGAGGCAGCGAAATTTGTTAATGACTGATTTATCTGAGAGAAGGGAGATAGAGATTTTGGGGATATTGGATTAGATAAAAGTGAATTGAGGTAATAAAATATTTAAAAAAGAGAGTAATAAAAAAAGATGTAAAAATTTTTGTTGAATTTCTGTTTAAAAATAGTTAAATGATAGTAATCGAAAATTAACAATTTTTTTCAAATTTTTGTTACTATCAAAAAAAATTATTTTGTTATTAATTTTGATAGTGCCAAAAAGTTGATTTTGACAGTTACAAAAACGTTGATTTTGATAGTGATAAAAAGATAAGAAATATTATTGAATTTCGGGAACCCTCCCTTTAAAAAAGTTAAATGATAGTTATCAAAAATTAACAATTTTTTGAACATTTTTGTTACTATCTTTAAAAACATTATTTTGGTAATTTTGATAGTGGCAAAAATGTTGATTTTGATAGTGACAAAAAGATAAGTGTGAAATTAAATAATATTATTGGGTTTCAGGACCCTCTCCCTTCAAAAAAAGTGGAATGACAGTAATCGAAAATTAACAATTTTTTTCAAATTTATGTTACTATCATAAAAATTATTTTGTAAATTGATTGATTTTATGATGTTGCTTATCACCCTTTTTCAGTATCATCATTTTCTTGCCAACCTCGTCCAAATTGATCTTCGAAATTTTTAGGATAGTAACAAAAAATGGATAAATATTGTTGAATTTGCGTTACTGTCACCACAAAAAAAGTTGTTTTTCTTATACTCTGTATTGATTTACCATATTCTGTAACTTTATGCTGATTAATTTTGTCCCTTTAACTCTATCTGTTCAATTAACAAGTTTATTTTCCAAAATTCTTTCCCCTCTTTTTTTTAAACCTTTGCCCTCCTTTTTTTTCCAATTTAAATCCTCAAAAAAAAAGAGAAAGAGATCCAAAAAGAAAAGAATATCAAAATTCGTGATATTTGATATCTTTTCAAACGTTATTCTTCCGGTGCAAAAATAAAAAAGAAGGAAAAAAAATATTTTCTTTTGCAACAACAATGGTTGTTGGATTTTCGCCATTTTTCTTTCTTTAAAAATGGAATAACAAATTTTTCTTTCTTTTTTGTTTTCTGACATTGCCAATGGCATTGTTTTAATTAATTTTTTTTTTAAATTTTGAGTTTTTTAATGAAAATATTTTAAATGTTTCAGTATTACTGTATTTACAAAAATTTTGACAGTAATTTTAAATGTTTAAATTCTGTAATTTTTTGATTACTATATTTTTTTTATATATTTTTGATGTTTGCTTTTTTAATTCAACATATTTTTAAGCTAAAATGAGTTTACTGGGATTCTGATTGGATACCTAGGAATTTTGGAGAATTTTGACAGTAACTTAAAATTGCCAAATTCCCACATTTTTTCGTTACTGTCACTTAAAAATTTTTGTTTTTTTCATTAAAAATGTTTTTATTGACCAACAACAAAGTTTTCGAGATCCAAAATGGATACCTAGGAAATTTGCAGAATTTTGGATAGTAACTTAAAATTAACAAATTCCAACATTTTTTCGTTTACTGTCACTTAAAAATTTTTGTTTTTTTCATTAAAAATGTTTTTATTGACCAACAACAAAGTTTTCGAGATCCAAAATGGATACCTAGGAAATTTGCAGAATTTTGGATAGTAACTTAAAATTAACAAATTCCAACATTTTTTCGTTTACTGTCACTTAAAAATTTTTGTGATTTTACATAATTTTTGTATTATCCCATTTTCTTTTTTGTCCCTCCTGAAATCCTTTCAAGTTTTGGATTTTTTAATTCCTTTTTTTCCCGCATCTCCGTTCTTTTTTTCCAAAACATTTGCTAATTCCATTATCCCCCCCCCCCCCCCCCCAAACTGATTTGCATAATGATTGAATTTCATTAACCAAAAATGGTTTTGGTTTTTGTTGTTTTCCAAAATGGAATGCACATATAACTGTGATGTGACGATCGAAAATCCAATTACCCCCCCCCCCCCCCCCCAAAAAAAAAGTGGTGTCTCATTTTCTTTCAAACAACTTCTTTCTTCTTTTTTTTGTCCCAACACTATTTTTTTTTCATTGAAAATAAAAAATAACAATAAAATTAAAAAAAAGTACCACTTGACCATTCCAATTCGTCCTCTCTATTTTGGACATTTGTGATGAAGAAAAAGAAGAAGAAAAAGATGATTATTGCTGCTGCCACGCCTGCCTATTTATTACATCTGCTGTCGTCCATTTTTTTTTTGTTTAAGTGGAAGAGAAAGAAAAAATTATAGCCGTTATAATTTCGCGCAATTTCTAAAAATTGAATAAATGAAGAATAATTAAGGCTTGATTGTTTTTTATTATTATTATTATTATTAGTTAATGGATGGGTATAATTTTTTATGTAACAAATTTTTTTTCAATTTTAATTTTGAGTAAAAATCAAAGATAAAAAATCCGACCAAAAAACATGTCGGTCAACCCTTTTTTTTTTTAATTTAAAATTTTTTGTATCAAAAAAACAAAGAATTTTCCCCAAAATAATCAGCTGGCACAATTTGCTGTTGACTGGACCGATTGAATTTTTTTTTGGAGAATTTTGGATAGTAACTTAAAATTGTAGAATTTCAACATTTTTTCGTTACTGTCACTCAAAATTTTTTATTGAATAAAAAATATGAAAAATTTGTTCATCAAAATTCGAAATTTCAAAGGTGATTGTATCCAATTTGAAAATTTGCATATTTTTTTAAACAATGATAAAAAAATAGTATTACAAGAGTTTTTGGGACTCCCTATCGTATCAGTAAACAATAGGAAAAATGATTTCGAAAAATAGCTAAATATATTGGAAAATATGCAAATTGGCATATTTTTTACAGTTTTGTTTGAAATATAATTATTTTCATTTTTTCTTTCCGGGACCCCACTAGAATTTTCAGATAATATTTTTGATGTAAAAATACAAATTTTAAATTCCAAAAATATCTAAAAAAGAATTGTTGCCGGGTTTTTTCAGAACGAAAAAACACATTTTTTTTAAAAATGAAAAAAATGTGTTTTTAAATGTTTTAATTTTTTTTGATTGTCATTTTTAAACATTTATTGCTGTTTTTTAATAATATTTAGAAGGAAAGAAGACCCCCCCCCCCATTGTGACCCCCAATGTGACGCTGTGATGATAGATAATAATAATAATAAGTAGGTGTTAATAAGTGGCCATCATTATTGTCATCAAATTGCCCGACGACGATAAACACTAAATATCTTTTTTTTACACGAAAAGAAAAGGGAAAAGAAAAAGGGAAAGGTTAGAAAATGTTGACAGATTTGAATTGAAGAATGATGAATTGGGCCGACCTTTTTTCTTTCTTTTTTAGTTTCAAAAATTTGTTTGGCCGCTTTCGTTTAAAGGTTTAGCAGCAACGGCAAAAACGGCGGCTGTCGGGGGGGGGGATACCGCTGCTGCTATTAGATTTTTTTGTTGCCGTAATTTGTTGCAAACAAACAAACAAAAAAGAAAAGAAAAGCTTTAACGAGGAACGAGAAACGATAGAGATGCAGCAGCAGTAGTAAAAGCAGGGTCCGGCACTTTAAATGCCAAAAACTGACCACCCAACAGCTTTCTTCCTTCTTCTTCTTTTTTCGTTGCGTATTTTTGAGTGACGCACAAAAACAAAAAAAAATATAGGCGAACGTCTTTGAAGGAAGGAAAAAACACAAAGAAAAAGAAATATTAGCCCTCCCCTCTTTTTTTTTGCCCTTCAAAAAAAAGTAGGCGGAGCAAAGAAAATAAGAAAAGAGTGCGCAAGAAAAAAGTAGTAAATTGAAAAAAATGTAGTCTCCCCCCTTTTTTTTGGAGAGAAATATATAGAAATAAATATACCAACTAGAGAGCAAAAAAAGTATTTATTTAAAAAGCAGTAGCTTTTGAAAAATGAAATTCTACTTCATCAAACTTTTTTTCCCTTCCTATCTGTCTTTGGCATTTTACAATTAGCTAATTTCTTTTTTTTTGCATATTTTTCAGTCCAGTATTTTTAAATGTTTTCCGTATTTTTAATTTATTTCATTCATTTCAGGGCTCTCTTAAATCTTTAAAAGCCTTTAAGGGTTTTGGTATATCTCAAAATGGATTATATGAGTGGATTTCATATATCCAAATTTTAATTATCTTTTATTTCTAAATACTTTTTTCAAATTTTTTTGCCCATTTTTAAACCGTGATATTTTTTTACATTACCGTAATCCGTGTTTACATTTTTTATATCTACTGTATATATCTTTTTATAGCTACCATAACCCATAAAAAATATTTAAACATTTATAATTTTTTAATTTTTACCAATTATTCCATTTTTTTCAGCAAATGATCGATTAATTGATCTCCAGCATTTCGTATTTTACAATTTTTTTTTTATAATTGAACATTAAATTATATTAAATCATGTTTATGCAAATTATTTTATTCTTTTCAACATTTTTTGTTTCAACTTTAAGTGATTCATTTTCAGTAAAACCAGAATTAATTGAAGGTTAGTTTTTGATAATAATTATTTTCTTTGATTTCAATGATTCTTTATTTTTTAAATTATTTTTTTATTACATTTTTTAACTCTTTAAACGAAAAAGGATAGTAACTCTTTTTTAACAATATTTTTTGTTTTTTGATTACTGTCTTTTTTAATTTTTCTCACTTTTTTAAATATTTTATAACTGTTAATTTCAAGAAACTTCACGATCTTTAAAAATCAAATACTGTAAGTGCTAAAATAAATAGCTGAAATGCTGCAGGAATAAATTTTTTTTAAAAGCTCAAAAAATTATTTAAGTTTAAATCGCGCTTTAATTTTTTTTCTAAAAAGTTTTATACATTGCTTTTTATAATTTTAAAATTTTTATTAAAAATCTTTAGTTTTTTTTTTGTTTTGCTATCATTTTATTTTTCAATTATTGTCTCAAGGGCGTTTTGTGTAAGCAGGGTTTTGGCGAACTGTCGCAGAATGCCAAAATCCGGGATATCTTTTTTTAATTAATTTTTTGTTGTTTTTTTGGAAATTGATATTTAATGGGGTTACATTGATGTGATATGATAAAAAAATATCAAAATTATATAAAAAATTCGTTTTATGATTTTGGCGTTCTATGACAAGTTGCCAAAAAAGGTGGACACCAGCGATGCTTAAGAAAAAATAAAGTTTAACGTCTTCCGGCAATTATCTCTATTTTTTTTGAAAAAAAGATATATAACAACAAAAAAAATATATATATAAGATGGAAAGCAAATTGCCAAGTTCCTGACATACTTATTTCCATTTTTCCATATTTTTTTTTGTCGAAGAAAAACACCAAAATTTTTGTAGTAAAAAAAAGAGAACTTAAAAAAAGGAAGAAAAAAAAAAGAATATTTCTCTTGGGAGCCATTTTTAACTCAAGATATTTGAAAGGGTGTAGAAGGAACTCTCCCTAAAATAGTTGCAGCTGAAAAAAAAATATAGATATATATATTCAGAAGGGGGTCGTTTTTGAATTTATGAGACATCGTCACCGAAAGTGGCAGAAAAAATGCTTATTTTTTAAACAACGAAAAAAAATAAAAAAGCATACGGTTAAATATGTTTTTCAAAAAATATGTTTCAAAGATGTTTGCAAAGTTTTTGGGAAGTGAATTTTTGGTTTTTTGGGGGTTTTTGAAAAAAGTGATAGTAACTCAAAAATTGTGAAAATTGTTAATTTTGGATTACTGTCTTGAAGAGAGTAATCATTTTTGGACAATATTTTTTATTTTTTGGATTACTTTCATTTTTTAAAATTAAAGAATTCATTTAAATTAATGATAGCAATATGTTAAAAATGTTAAATTCCAACTTTTGAATTGCTATTGTCACCTTTTTGAAAAAGTGACAGTAATCATTTTTCGACAATGTTTCTATCTTTTGTGTTACTATCATTTTTTGTTTTTCTTTAATATCAGACTTTCTAAAGACTCTAAATCCATTTTACATATCCCCTTTAAAAATAAATTACTCAAAATCTAAAATCTCCAAATGTCTTAAATTCACACATGCATTCAAAATTATATTTTTGACCAAAATTTTAAATAATAAAAAAGCATAGAAAAAAATATTTCAAAGGAGACAAAAAGGTGGTGGCAGTGCCACGCGCTAATCCGTTAAGCAAAGCAATCAACACCAAAAACATTTTTTTTCCTTCTTTTTCGTTTGATGCAAGGGAAAAAAAAGCGGTCAACAGCGGCTTTGCCTTATTTTTGAACAACATAAAAGTGAACTAAAAACAAATCAAAATTATTTTTTTATATAATTATATTATCAGTGAATAAAAAGAGGGACTAAAAAGGGTTTTGTTTTTGAGTTTTAAAATAGAAAATTTGCAAAAAAAAATTAACAGTAATTTATTTTTGACAATATTTTTCAGTTTTCGTTTACTGTCCAAAAAAAGTTTAATAGTAACTTCTTTTTGACAATGGTTTTCAAATTTGGTTTATTGTCCAAAAAAAGTTTGATAGTAATTTATTTTTGACTATATTTTTTGGTTTTTGTTTACTGTCCAAAAAAATGATAGTAATTCCATTTTGACAATATTTTTCAATTTTTGTTCACTGTCCAAAAAAACTTTATTCAAAAAATTGTTTCCTTTTTTTCCAAAAATATATTTTTTAGTTATTCAATCCAATATTTTTTTTTGGTTTCAATGAATGAACAGAGCCATTAAACAATTTGAGTGGTTTCACATAATATTATGCAAATTAGCTGAATAGATTATGTGTAAAAATCTCGGAGTCATTTGAAACCATTTTTTTTACAATGCCAAAAAAAGACTCCCTGAAGGATTGATTCTTAATGCGATGACGATGAACATTGCGCAATTTTTGAGAATTTTGACGATAAAAATCTTTTCTTTTTTTTACTCCCTCTCACTTGACACATAAACTGTCAAAGTAAAAAAAAGGGGGGGGGGATAAGCTGAAAAGCGGCACAAACCCTTTCCAAAAAAAATGATGAGATTAGCTTTTTTTATAAAAAAAAGAACAACAATGGCAACAAAATTCACTCTTCTTTTTTTTGAATATCTTTTGAAATTGAAAATAAGTGGAATGAGTAAAACTTAAAAGTGTATTTAAAGCATAAAAAGGTTTTTTTCTTGAATAAAATTTGAATAAAAAGAAGATTTTGCAGCTTTTTAAAGCATCAAAAATAGTAGTTTTCTATTAAAGTTTTTGAAAAGCTTTTTTCAATTTGTGAAAAGTCTAGACATTGCAATAAGTTTTATTGAGTTATAAATTTTTCAATGACAGTAACCGAAAATGACAAAAAATATTGTCAAATTTGTGTTACTGTCACAAAAATGATAGTAACGGAAAACGACAAAATATTGTCAAATTTATGTTACTATCATGACAGTAACATAAAATGAAAAAATATTGCCAGATTTGTGTTACTGTCACAAAAATGACAGTAACTTTAAAAAGCAAAAATATTGTCAGATTTGTGTTACTATCATGACAGTAATCCAAAAACGACAAAATATTGTCTGATTTGTGTTACTGTCACAAAAATGACAGTAACTTTAAAAAGCAAAAATATTGTCAGATTTGTGTTACTATCATGACAGTAATCCAAAAACGACAAAAAATTGTCAGATTTGTGTTACTATCATAATAAAAACAGTAACCCAAAAAGCAAAAATATTGTCAAATTTGCATTACTATCACAAAAATGACAATAACCTTAAAAATACTATTTTTGCATTTTAACCTTTTCTTTTTTTTCTTTTTTTCACATTGAATACCGATTAAAAAAAAGAAACTTCTTCTTTTTTTTCTTCCAAAACCTCTTAGTTTGCATAATCTAATTTTAAAAATTTCTTTTTTAACAACTATAACCCATTGAAATGTCACTCAATTTTTTATGTGTTTTTTTTTTAAAAAATAAAATAAAATTTTCTTTCATTGTCGGTTTCCTTTTCTTTGATTACTGTATCCACCTTTTTATATGGTTCACATTTTTTTTCCAAAAACGGCAATTTTTAAGAATGCATTTTGGCGCCAAAAGGTATAAAGGTTTTTTTTGTGTGATTTAATTAAAGGAGAGAAAAAAACAGAACACATAAAAAAATCAAGCAATTCATGGAAGATCGAAAAGTGACAGCTCTTTTTTTTGTTGTTCTTTTAGCACTTTTGCAAGTTTTAAAATGTTTGATCTTCCCAACGGGGGGTCCCTAGAAGAAAAAAAAGTTTAAATTGAATCTAAAAAATGCAAAAAAAATATAAACAGATGGAAACAATTAACTGAAAACAAAATATGCAAATATAAAAAAATATAGCAATAAAAATTATTATTATTACTACTACTTTTTTTTCGCAAGTGTTACAAATCTTCTTTCAACAAAAAAAACAAATATTGAAGCAATAAAATTTTTTTTCAAATTTCCCGCCATCTGGACATTTTATGAAATATCAAATTTTTAAGCAATTTTTGCTTTTTAAAAATGCTTTGCAAAGCTTTTAAAACAATTTTAAACTTTTTTTCAAAATTCTTTAGTTAAAACTATTTTTTTATCTCTCAAAATTTTTATATTTTTGCAAACTCCTAATTTTTTTTTTAAAAAATAGCTTTTTTTTAGTTTTAATTTATTCCAAAATTTATTCTAATTAAAATCTCAATTTTAGCACTGATGATAGAATCGTTAAAGCATAATTTGGTGCAAGCATGTGATAGTGAAAAGATAACATTACATTGTCCAAGGAATACACATATTTTAATTGAAAATGTTTTTTATGGTCGATTAGTGCCATCCACAGATTTATGTCCTATTTCTTCTTCTGCATCTTCAACGGGCATTTCTTCAATTAATGAGGATACCACTTGTGTTGTTTCACAAGCTAATTCAGTAAGTTTTAATACTTTTTTTTTAAAAACAAATATTTTGGCATTCGGGACATGATGCCAAAGGTTGTTTGACATTGTGGACGTGATGCCAAAAGTTGTATGGCATTGAGAACGTGATGCCAAGAATTCTTTGGCATTGGGAGTACAACGCCAATAATTCTTTGTCATTAGGAATATAATGCCAAAGGATGTTTGGCATTGAGGACATGATGCCAAAAATTCTTTGGCATTGAGGACATGATGCCAAAAATTCTTTGGCATTGAGGACATGATGCCAAAAATTCTTTGGCATTGTGGACATGATGCTAAAGGTTGTTTGGCATTGGGAATATAATGGATGCCAAGACTTTTTAGGCGTTGGGGACACAATGCCAAAAATTCTTTGGCAATATGTTTTTAATGCCAAAATCTGTTTTTTTTTTGTTTTTTATCACTGTCAAAGCTTGGTTTTTCGTATTATTAAATAGTGCAGTTAAAATTATTAAAAAAATAGCACATTTTAAATTTTAAAAAGTTTCAATTTAATTAACACTTTTCTGTTTGAGACCTGGAACAATGATATTTTTGACCAATTTTTTGCATACATTTTTTATATGTTTTGACTGATTATTCCATTTTTCTACTGCTATTTTTATTTTCAATTTATTTAATTTCACAACAAAAAAAAAGACTTTTTTTTTTGATGAAACATGAGAAATTAAAAATGCCATGTTCATTGAATAAAAAAAGAAGAAAAATTTATAAATTATGAAATCTGATACCTTTTTTTTAGTCTTTTTTCTGCTGCCGTTTCTATGATGACCACATGCATAACTTTTTTTTAGGAGAGAAAAAACTTTTTTTTGGTCTCTCTATGAAAATGAAATTGTATGCGTGAGAAAATTTTATGCAAAAATTTTTTATTACTGTTTTCAAAAAGGGGGGGGGGGGGTGAAAATATTATTTAAGCATGTTAAAAGCATTAAATACTAAAAACAAGTATATATATATATATATATAAAGGAGTGTCGTTATTGAAAAAAATATATTTATGTTTTGTTTTTGAGAGGGGGGGGGGGGGGGTAGGAAAAATGATATTAATTACAGCAACATTGACCACTCAAAAAAAAGGGGGGGGGTAAGCATCAATAAATAAATATGTAAATAAACAATACACTTATATAAATGAGCGTATGTATGTATGTATGTATATAAATGGTCATTTGAGCACACCTTTTTTTTCGTCATCCTCCTCATCATCATCATCATCAACATCCTCATCAACGACAACAACATTGATGTATTTATTGTTTTTCGGGTGCAAAATAAAAAGAGAGAGAGCTTTTGTTTATCTCATTTGATTGTTTTTGGTAGCAGCGATGAAAACAAATAATAATGATTTTGCAAATTAGCATAACTGCTGCAAAAAATTTGCAGGCAAACAAAAAAAAGGGTGCAAAGCTAATATAAATTTTTTGAAACTCTTTAAATTGATTTTTTTTTGTTTATTTTTGACGATTCTGGAGTCGGGGTCAAAGCAGACTCCTAAATTTAGATATTTTCAAGCTCACATTGAATTCAAAGTAAAGAAAAATATCCAATTTTTTAATGTTCAATGTTTGGCAAAATGTGTCTTCAATGCCAAAATTTGGCAAAACGTTTCGCCATATGGTAAAATAATTTATAATTTTTAATAGTATTATTTTTTGTTGGAAAAAAACGAAAAAAAGCATTATTTTCTCCCATTTTGGCATTGAAGAACATTTTGCCCAACATTGAAACTTAGACTGGATTCGATTTAAAGAAAACCTTAAAAATATTTTTGCCAAAAAAAACTATTAAAAAATCTTTGTTTCCATAAAAATTTTTTTTATGGATTTTTACGATTGTCTGTTTTTGCTCTGAATATTTAAATTTTTAAGAAAAACGGATACTAAGCTATAAAAAAATAGTCATTTTAAAAGTCATTATTTTTGGCACGCAATCTGTAAAAAAACAGCAACAAACAAAACTATACTAAAATTTTTATACTTTTTTTTTGGATAAAAATTAGTTATACTTATTTATGACCTAAAAAACAGAAAAATGGGAACGCTTTGATCTTTTTTTGGGCAAATTTAAACGGTTTTTTTGGCATTTTAAAAAGTTGCCATTTCATAAGGAGATTTTATTATTTATTTTTTGCATTATTTGGTTTAAAAAATTTGTAAAAATTAACATATTTTTGCATAATTTGCAGTTTTTCATGGCACGGCATTTTAAATTTGCATAAACTTTTGAGGTGTATCCTCTGTTTTTTGGCATTGAAAATTTGCTGTAATTTTTTATACAAAATTTAGGGAACTTAATTCTTTAAATTTTGTATAAAAAAAAGTTGCAAAAACGTTTTGAAATGCCAAAGAAAAAAGACACCTCAAAAGTTTATGCAAATTTTTAGTGAACTGCGTCAAATTGTTTGGATTAATCGTTATTTTTGCATCACAAAAAAAAATTTGTTCAATACTTTGTCCTAATTTTGTCGCCACTATTATTGCACAAAAAAAATTTAAATATTTGAAGTGTTTTTGGTTTTTTTGGCACAAAACTGTAAAACCTTCAAAGTTTTTTTTTTTTTTTTTTGCCATCAAAAAAAGAGATCAAAGAAAAACAGCGAAAAACAGGAACACAAAAAAACTTTGTAAGTTGGGTGTAAAAAAAGAAGAAGATGTTTAACAAAATCATTGTAAATTTGTCATCACCCTCCCCTCCTTTCTCGTCATCATCATCATCTTAAAAATGTTTTAGCATATTTGTTGTAACCCTTTGTACAGAAATTTCTTTGAACATATCTTTTTTTTTGCCGACAACAAATTTCTTTTTTCATAGCAGATTTAAATGGCAACTGTTTTTATTTCTTTTTTCATTGTTCCTTTTTTTTCTGGGGAAGAAGGGATATATGAAAGCTGCAGCAGCAACAGCAACGGCAATGGCAACAATGGCACCTGTCACAGCCGTTTAAAGAAGAAAAAAAAAAGATGGACCCTCCTTGGGTTGGTTCTTTGGTCGAAAAAAGCTTGCAAAATGTGTTTTTTTTTCGGTTTAAACACAAAAAAAAAGACACATTGTTTTTTTTTGTTTTATACTAAAAAAACAAGTGTTTTTTCTTGGCATTTTAGAAAGAAAAATTGGGTGAAAAAACGGATTACCCAAATCCCCAGCTGTGTTCCGAAAAAAAAGTGACCTCTTAAAGAATTTAAAAAATTTGAAAGGGATTTGATTTTAAAAAAGTTTAAACTTTTTGGACAAACAAAATCATGGATGATGTGTTCCACCCTTTTGGCGGTCTGTCATAGAACGCCAAAATTCTTTAACACATTTTTATATAATTTTAATCATTTTTATCATATCAAAGAGATGTAACCTTATTAATGTCCAAAAAAATAATAAAACAAGGAAAATTTAATTAACAAAATATAGATAGCCCCATTTTTGGCGTACTGTCACAAAACGCCAAAATTGGATAATTGATTCTCTTATATTATATGATTTTGATATCTTTTTATCATATCACATAGATACAGTAACCCATCAATATCAAGGTCCAAAAAAGTAATATAACAAGGAAAAGTTAATTAACAAAAGATATTCTGGATTTTGGCGTACTGTGACAGTTCGCCAAAACCATGCTAAAAAATTTTATATTCAATTTTTGGACGCTCTTTAAAAATAAATTTATTTAAAAAAAAAACGGCAATTTTTAAACTTAAAAGGATTTTTGTTACAAAAAAGTGCCATTGCATGAATGGCACTTTTTTGCTAAAAAAATGTTGGTTGCTGCAATTTGTAGAATTACAGTACTTTTTTGTTACACTATGTTGAACTTTTATTGATATACTGATATCAAACATATTTTCATTCATCTTGACCACATTTTGGGGATTTCATATATCTTTCAAAAGTATCCTTCATCTTTTACAAACATCTTTCTTTTCTTTTCGGTCAAAGCTTTTTGCTCTTTTTTTACTTCTGTTTTTGGCACCTTTTTTTTCTTTTTTTCTCCCGAATGAATGTAATTAATTTTCTTTCTTCTTCTTTTTCTTCTTTTTTTTCGCGCATTCATTTGTGCCATTCATTTATTTTTGTCTTTTTTTGCATATTTGTTGAGGAGAAAAAATGTAAGCTGTCAACAGGGATATAGATAGATGTAGATGGTCAAGGAAAAAAATTTAAGAAAGGCAAAAAAAGTGATTACGAAATTCCCAAATGAGTAAAGTATATATATTTTTAGCCATGAAAAAAAAAGCAAGAACGAAAAAAAAGTAGAAAATGTAGAACGAAAATGAAAATGAGACGACACTTGAAAAATTGTTTTTGGCAACAAAAAAAATGAAGGAAAAACGAAAGAAAAGTAAATGAAAAAAAAAGTGACCGCAAGGAAATAAAATGTTGAAAAGTTGTAGCCCGAATGTGTTGAAAGGAGACGGATTTAAATATATATATATATGCCCTTAAGGGGGGGGGGGGATAAAAATATGAAGGGAAATTTGAATAATTTTTTTTGACAATTTTTAAAATTTTTTATGGACATTAAAAAAACTTTGGTAGTCAGATAGTGTTGAAATTTTTTCGGGTATACTTTAGTAATATTGAAAGTTGGTAAAATTCCCACAAATTTTTTACCAGTATTTTTTTACAGTAATATTTTAACACAAAAAATATATTAAAATTTAAAGCTTGGTTAACGGCAAAAATAATGGATAAAAAAGTCTTCAGAATATTTTGGAATTTTGGTGGTGTACTGTAGTAATATTTAAAAACTGGTAAAATTACCACAAATTTTTCTTACCATTATTTTTTTACAGTAATATTTCAACACACATGTAAAAGTTAAATTAAAATTCGAAACTCAATTAAAGGCAAAAAATTATTACAATAATTTCTTGGCCAAAACCTTTTAAAGAAAAAATGCCATCAAAAGTCAAATTTTTCTGTAAAAAAATCATTCAAGCAAAAAATTTTATTTTTTAAAAAATTCATTTTCTTTGAAACTTTTTTTAAAACAGACACAAAAAAATATTTGAAACGGAAGGAAACAAAAATATTTAATTTGCACCGGAAAAAATATAAATGCAAATAAAAAAGAAAGGAAATAAAATTTCAGCTTTGACAGTTTTAAACCGAAAAAAAAATTGGGAAAAAAGCATATTTGTATTTAAAAGATACAAAATAAACACAAAAATCGAAATTAATTAAATTTTTTTTTAATAAAATGCTTTTTTTTCAGAAAATCACTGAATTATGCCGAAATAAACGAAAATGCCGAATAATTGTTAAATCAAACTTCTTTGAAAATGATCCATGCCCTTCCACATCAAAATATCTACAAATTTCATATAAATGCAAACCGAGTTTGTTTATTTTAATTTTTTTTTCTTTTCAAGACAATCTGCATTTATATTTTACAATTTTTGATGTTTGGCAAAATGTTTTTTAATGCCAAAGTGGAACAAACAGACGTTTTTTGTGTTTAATTTTTTTTACAATAAAAAAATACAAAAATTTTTTTAGCCACTTGATGTTGAAAAGACATTTCGCCAGAAATTGGCATTGGATAGACACTTTGCCAAAAATTGGCAGTGAAAAACATTTTGCCAAACATTGGCATTAAAAAACATTTCGCCAAAAATTGGCACATTGAAAAACATTTTGCCAGAAATTGGCAATGGATAGACACTTTGCCAAAAATTGGCATTGAAAAAACGTTTTGCCAAACATTGGCATTAAAAAAACATTTTGCCAAAAATTGGCGCTGAAAAACATTTTGCCAAAAATTGGCATTGGATAGACACTTTGCCAAACATCAAAAATTTGAAAATTGAATCTTTTCTTTTCCCTGGATTCTGAAACAAAAACATTTAATAAAAAAATTTTCTTTTTTTAGTTTCGTTTGAAGATCAAAATTTTTGTGAAGGTTCCCAAATGCAATTAAGTTGTAAACAAAATAAACGACTTTCAATATATTCTGCAAATTATGGCCGAATTGCAAATGGTCAAATGATGCAATGCCCAACCCATCCAAAATTTATTGATTCTCAGCCAGTTTTTCAAGGTTCGTTTTAGTTTGTTTAAAAAAGGCCAATTTTAAAATATGCAAATTTTATGTTTTTTTATAAGTAATAAAAATGGCAAAAAATTTGCATATTTCAAAATCGTCTATATAGTAAATGATTTTTACTATATGGAAGAGCCTGGATATATGAAATCCAAATTTTAAAATAGCTGAATTATGAAATTTAGGCGAAAATGTAAATTTTTTGTGATTTTCGATTTTAAAATAGGAATTTCGAGTCGAAATTTTCGATTTTAAAGTCTTTTTTGATTTTTCTAACTTTTTCGTTTTTCACTTTTTGCCACAAAAAAATGTTTTCTTGTTTTCTTGTTCAAGTGCCCTTTTTTTATTAGCTAAAAAAAGGATCATTTTTTTAAAAAGTGTCATTAAAAATTTGCATATTTTGTTTCAAAATATGCAAATTTTTGTTGTTTATCCATAAAATGGGATACCACTTTCAAAAAAAGGGGGTCATTGAAATTTAGAGGAAAGAAAATTTGAATAAAAAAAGGAGAGAGGGGTAAAATTTCATTATTTTTATGCCCTCCCTTGTTGTTTCAATTTTTCACAGAAAAAAAAGAGAGAAAGAAGGAAATGCATTTTTTTCGCGCAAATTCATTTTTCCTTGTTTCTTATTTCTGCAATAAAAAAAGAAGGGTTTTAAAATTTTAATGCTGGTTTTTGGTGACATGTAATGAATCACCAGTGGTCACCCCCCCCCCTCTTTTTTTTGGGCTAGGTTTTTAAAATAAATGATATTCAAATTTTTTGGCAAATAAAAATAATTCATTCGAAGGAAAAAAAATATGTTGCATTTTTGGCAACAAAAAAAGTGAAATGAAACAATTTTTAAAACTTTAAAATACATATTTTTTTTGTGAAATGACAGTAACAAACAGTTTTGGAAAAAGTATTACTGTCTTTAAAGTTACTGTCATCCGAAATTTAAAAGATATAAAAATTATCTCTTTTGAAGGTCATATTTTGCAAAGATTTAATTTTTATCTAATTAGTGATAATTATGTTTCAAATTATCAAAAAAGGTGATAAAAATACTTTAATTTTTATATTTTTGGAGTTTTTGCAAAAAATTTTTTATGCAAATTTTTACAAATTTTATCAAAATTTTGATAAACCTCTTTCGAAATGTGCCAAGAAAAAAAAATAAAGTTTTTTTTAAAAAATAAACAAAAATTGTCTCAAAAAGAACAAAAAAAAGCTATCAAAAAATCCTTTTTTTACGGCACTTAAAAATCCGCGTGCGAGATTTTTCGGCCACTGCCATCCCTTTGTTAACAGTCCTCTAAATTTTAAATTAAAAAATGTATTTTTAACTAAAAAACATTTTTTTTTTGAATCGATTTCATTTTGCTACAAAAAAAAACCAGATTCATAGCAGATTTCTTTTAAAAAAAACATAAATGACCGGAAATAATTTCAATTCATTGCCGTTTGTGTTTTTTTTGTGTTCCTTCTTTCTTTCTTTTTTTTTCTTCTTCTTTTTCATTGAATTGAATCACTTGAAGAAGAAGAAAAAAAGCAAAAACAATTATCCGGACCATATGTTGTTGCTTTTGTTTTTTCTTCTTTTTTTTTCTCAGTTCACAAAAAATATAAAATTAAACGGAATCAAAACAAAAGAAAGATTTTTTAATTTTTTTTTCTTCGTTCATAGCAAAAAAAGACGACTATGAATAAACAATTGAGTTTTAATTTGACAAAATAAGTGCCAAAGAAAAAAATGCTTTTAAAAAGTGCCAAAAAAGAGAAGGAAAAAATTTTTATAAGCAAACGACGGATTCTCCGAGACATATCAAAGTTCCACCCTTTGGCGGTCGGCCCATTTCGCCAAAATCTTTATTACTGATATTACTGATAACTCATTTAACAGATGTTTTTAGATTTTATTTAGGTGTAACTAATTAATATCAATCTCCAAAAAATAATAAAAACAGAAAAAATAAGAGGATTTGAATTATTCAGATTTTGGCGTTCTGGGATCCCAAAAAGTAAACGGGGCGACCCGAACCGAAATCGAAAAAACTGGGTCAAGGGTCAACATTTCGGGTCGAAAATTCCATCGGGTCGGGTTTTCGGGTCAGGAAATTTTCCGAGTAAGGTCGACCGGGTCACCAGTCCTCCCATGCCACCCCTTTTTAAGTTGTTTCTATTGCTGCTGTTAAGTCCATTTTGAAAAAAAAAGAAAGCGCTAATCCCAAAAAAGCTATTATAAAAAAAGAAAGAACGAAAAACAACAAATTGGAGCATTTTTAGTAAATTTACATAAAAATTAGATATAAATAATGGAAAGGAAAGGAATAGAAAGAAGAAGGCTTTTTTGAAAGTGGATGCTTTGAAAGAAAAAAAAGTTTAATTGACTTTGCCTTAAGGGGGAAAGGAGGATGAATGAATGAAAAAGATATTATTAAGGCTTTAATCCATCGGACCAATTTGTTTATTGCAAAAAAAAAGTATTTGCATTTTGAAATTGAAAATGTTTGAAAAAAATAAATTGAAATTTGAGGGAAAAATAAAAGAATTATGGTCAAAATTGTTAAAGTTGGTTCCCACCACGAAAATACAAAATTTTTATATTTTTGAGTTTCGACACGAAAATAGAATTTTAAAAATTTTGGGTCACAATGACTCATTGTGAAGTTTTAAATTCAAAACAAAATTTAAAAGTTACGGTTAAAATTGTCAAAATTAGCTCCCACCACGAAAATGTTAAATTTTTAAATTTTTGAATCTTACCACGAAAATAAAATTGTAACATTTTTGGATCACAATAACAGAGTGTATTGCTTCAAATTGAAAATAATATTTAAGAAATTACGCTCAAAATTGTTAAAGTTGGTTTCCACCACGAAAAATAAAAGTTTTTAAAATTTCTGTTTCTCACAACGAAAAAATAAAATTATATAAAATTACAGATTGCGTTGCGGATGTTCTTCCACAAGTGTTACAAAAATGTCATGCTCAAACTGATTGCACGATTGATGTAAATGATAAATTTTTGGGTTCACCATGTCCGAATGAAGTTCGAAAATATTTATCACTAATTTTTATGTGCGTCAATGATGAAGTATTTAGTGAAGCAGCAATAAAAGGAAATTTGGAATCTTTGAAAGAGTTGGAACGAGTAAGTTTTTATCATATCAATAGTTTTTATCTTTGAAAAGTGATATTATTTTTGATATCAGTCGAAATTTTGATTTCGAAATTTTTTGGTTGTGTCGAAATTAATTTTGAATTTCGAAATTTGCGGA
This sequence comes from Panagrolaimus superbus, assembly GCA_964035985.1. Lineage (NCBI taxonomy): Eukaryota > Metazoa > Nematoda > Chromadorea > Rhabditida > Panagrolaimidae > Panagrolaimus > Panagrolaimus superbus. The sequence goes on from OZ038356.1 coordinate 30,969,835, forward strand.
AAAAATCAGTTTTTAAAAAAAAGAAATCCATATCACTGATATCAACTAATAAGAGATACAGACAACTAACATTGTATATCACTGATAACGACTGATATGAGACGAAAATTGAAATTTTAACTTTGTTTATCACTGATATCAACTGATAAGAGATACAGACAACTAACATTGTATGTTAGTGATATCAACTGATAAGAGATTCAAATATGCATTTTTTATTTTGTTTATCACTTATATCGACTGATATGAGACGAAAATTGAAATTTTAACTTTGTTTATCACTGATATCAACTGATAAGAGATACAGACAACTAACATTGTATGTTAGTGATATCAACTGATAAGAGATTCAAATATGCATTTTTTATTTTGTTTATCACTTATATCGACTGATATGAGACGAAAATTGAAATTTTAACTTTGTTTATCACTGATTTCAACTGATAAGAGATACAGATTACTAACATTGTATGTCAGTGATATCAGCTGATAAGAGATTCAAATTGACATTTTTTATTTTGTTTATCACTGATATCGACTGATATGAAACAAAATTGAAATTTTAACTCTGTACATCAATGATATCAACTGATAAGAGATAGAAAACAAAGTCATTAAATTTGCATATCACTGATAAAAGAGACACGTACATATATCTGTGAAAAATCAAACTAATCCCAAAATTTACAGGAAATAAAATCTCATCAACAAATGCATGCCATCGATGAAACAAAAATGCCAGAAAAAGATCAACCATCAATATTTCGGCCAACTTCAATGAGAATTGAAAATAATAAAAATAATTTTGAAAATGTTGGAATTTCTAATGATGCTTCTGCAAATGCCGCGGCATTTATCCCTGAAATTGAAGCCGTTCCAGGATATGCAGATTCCGAGCATCAAATAAAAATATATTCTTCTCGTGCCGACGATGATTTTAATACCGGGGAAGATGGGCAACTTCCAAATGCCGTTGGATTTGCAAATGATTTGGTCATCCTCTCAGAATATATTAAAGAGAATAAAGAAAAAGCAATTTTATATTTTTTGTTATCAGTTACTTCGGGCCTATTGATATTACTGCTGATATGTATTTGTCAACAATGCCGAAAAAAGGAACCAAAACCTCGACAATCTGATACTAATCGAAGGTTACAAACTGCAAAATCTCCGGAATTAAATTCTTTAATTGGTGGAAGTTCAAATACAAGTCCAAGTAAGTATATTTTATTGATAGTTACAGTAACCCAAAAATATGCAAATTTTAATTTTTTTGAGTGATTAATTTAAAGAATCCAAAAAGATTTTTAGTTTTAACTCAAAATTTCAATTTTTTCGGTATCAGTATTCTAATCTCATTAAACCAAGACAAATTTTGCCTCGAAATTTTCGATTTTAAATTATCGAAATTTCGACTCGAAATTTTGAGTTTAAAATTCAAATTTCAAATTTTAAATCAAAATTTTGACTCGAAATTTTAACTTTTTAAATGTCGATTTGAAATTCTGATTGTTAAATCAAAGTTTTAACTTTGAAAATCTAAATTTTCATTTCGAATTGTACTTTTTAATTAAAAATTCGACTCGAAATTTTAAAAATTGAAATTTTGATTTAAAATTTATTTTGAAATTTTAGTTTAAAAATCGAAATTTCTACTTGGAATGTTTTTTAAACGGAATTTTGACTTGTAATTTCAGTTTTTAAAAATGAAATTTTGATGAAAAAAACTTTTTTTTAAATCGAAATTTCGATTTTTGAAAATACTATTTAAAGTCATTTTCGGATAAAAAATTATGTCAAAAATCAGTTTTTGTGATTAGAAAATCAATAAATTACGTTGTTTTAAAACATTAATAAAATCAAATTAATTATATTTCCAAAAACTACCGTATATCCTTTACATGGATACGGTAGTTTTTGAAAAAAACAAAATTTTTTACAAAAAATTTAACTAGTGGACCCGTGGGATCAGGATATTACTATTAAAATAAATTACAGTAATTTATTACACTAATAAAAGTTTTTAAACCATCCAAATCGCGTAAAAACTCACTGAGATACGGTAGTTTTTTTTGGTAGTTTTTGAAAAAATTGCAAAACTTTAAAACAACTAAAATAAATTTAAAATAATACTTTTAATTATTTTTTTTTCAGTGTTCTTTGATTCTGATACTCATTCTCGAATGGGCTTAGATATGGGAGATGGGCATTATATGAGATTTTCGCAAGTAACTCCACCACGAATACCTCAATCAATGCATTATTATACATAAAAAAAAATTGATACAGCAATAATATTTTTATATTATAGTAATTTTTAACACATTTAATTATATTTTAAAAAAAAAACAAATAATTGTTCCGTTTTTATTCTTTTTTTTCAAAAAATACCGGTAAATTTTTAAGCAAAAAAAAGTTGATTTTTATTTTTTTTACTATGTTTTTTTAGCAAAAATTACTGCCATTTTTTTATAAATATGTTTAAATTTTGTTTGATATTTATAAATATGTGTCTAGTCTTTTTATATAATTTTGTTGTTGTTAAAAAATTTGTATGTTTGTAAATAGCAGATACCGTATCCATGTATATGTATATGTATAAAAATGATTAAATAAAATTTAAAAATGATAAAAATTAGATTAAAATGAAAAGCTGATAGGAGTCGAGCTCTTTGATACTATTTCGAGAAAAAAAAGGACAACCGTAATTTGCCTGAATTTTTTTGTGTTTTAACACGAAAATAGCTTCTTTTGCCTTCTCGAACTTTCTATTTTCGTGTTAAAACAAAGAAAAAAATCAGGCAAATCACGGTTATCCATTTTTTTCGAAATAACATCAAAGAGCCCGACTCCTTTTGCTCCACAGTCCCGAACGCCGAAAAGCAGCACTTTTTCTTACTTTTTAAACAAACGTTATCGGAGCCAGTGCCTCCGACTTCGGTGTTGTAGGTTCCCTGATGCAAATCTTCAAAGATACATTTTTGAATTTTATTTCAAATCTAAGATCACGATAATTTTAATATAAAAAAAGAATACTGAACCACGTAAAAAAACACTAAGGAATGTAATAAAAAAAGTAAAATACACATAAAATACGCTCATAAAAATGCACAAATATTTACAACTTTTAATAGTTTAAAGCAAAAGATAAAATTTCCAACTTTAATTTTGAAGCAGCTTTTAGAAAAACAGCTTTTTGAAAGTCTGTTAATGCAAAATCTGTTGAAATAAAGACACTTTTAATGTCAGTTTTTAAAGATTTTTCAACTTGTTCTTTCTGAATTTTTAAAAATGCAGCCATTATCCGTTCTTCTGAAATATACCGATCATCAGCATATGGAGTTTTAACAACAAAACAATTTTCTTCATCTTTAACTGAAATATTATTCATTGGTTTTGGATACATATGATTGATTACATGTACTGGTTTTCCAATAACTTTTAAGATATCTAAAATATGATTTTTTTTAAACAATGGTTTAATTAAATATGTTTTATATTAAAAAAATAATTACCGTAAACAACATAATTTGGAAAGTTACGGTAATCACTTTTTGCACCTTCACCAATTATTGGACTCCCGTTTACCATTGATAAATACATTGGTGTCCATTCATTACCTGAAGAAAAAAAAAGATGATGAAATAATTGTTCGATTAAAAAGATATCAAAATATCACACGTTTTGGGGAAAACAATTGGGAAATTAACATATGAAAAAAAGCCGATTTTTTACAGTATTTTTTAGATATTTAACTATATTCAGTTTATTCGTGCCCCGGCACAATTTTCAGAATTACTTTTTGGTGTAAAAATAAAAATTTTATACCCCAAAAAAGCTAAAAAAAAGGTGTTGCCGGTTCTGCAGAATGGACAAACGCCAAAAAAAAGTATTTTTGGTACAAATAATTTTTAAATACATAGTATGTATAACTATTTCTACAGTATCTAAACTTCAATAACTTTAAAAATTTAAAAAAAAAACATACCACCATCATTCTTAAGTTTTTCAGTTCCACCATTTTGATAAACTTCAACTCCAAAAGTTTCGTCATTTCGAAATAAGAATGTAATTTTAGGTGTCGAAAATACTTCTTCTTCTTCTTTATAATATGGTAGATTAACAATTGAAGAAGTAGTTGAATCTTTTCTAATAACAGAATTATTATCAGTAAATCGACGCATAGAATAATCATCAAATTGTTCCGTGTTTCTTGAATCTACTAATGGATTCCAAATATACGATAAATTTGGAGAATAAAGTTTTTGAGGACCATATGCAGATTGAATGAATGAAGTTTCATCGGTTTGTATTGCAATACTAACACGATTATAAGTTGGATTTTTATAGGAATGTTCAGATGACGTTTCAGAAGTGGTTGTATTTGTTCCAGATATTTCATTGGTCTCTTGTGAATTAACATTGCCTTCACTATTTTCATCTTCTTCTTCTTCAACTTCTTCTTCCAATGAATCTTCCTCATTTTCACTTGATGAATCTTTTTCATATGCATTTATTTCACATGATTCAAGTAATGCTTGAATATCTTCATGTCCATGAGAGTTAGCATTTGTATGTTGCATTTCAGATGAACGAATATCCTAAAAAACATTGTTGCTTAATCTCTTTTGTATCATTAAACAAAAATACTTACCTTTGATTCTTCAAAACTTTTTGCAATTTTTGGTTCAATAGGAGAATATCCAATCGGTAACTTTTTACTTGGTTCATATTTAGGTGGTACAACTTTAGCAGCCGCTGAAGCAAAATTAAATACATTCAAAGGTTTTGGTGGCAATACTGTATTATTGGCGGAAGAAGAAGAAGTATATGAAGAATGTCGAACTTTTTTAGCTTTTATTTCTGGTGGAGCATATTTGTCCTAAAAAAAATGCAGTAATTATAAGTAAAAATACATTTAAATAAATTTAAAAAAACAAACATCAATATTTTTTGCAGAAGTTGGAGGTGGACTTTTTGAAGATAAATAATGATTATCAAGATCATGAAATCCAGGTGGTGGAGCGGCTCCCTTCTTTACAGTTAATTGCAATGCAGGTAGCGTTGCCTTTGGTTTAGTAGTCTTTTTATCTTTTTTGTCTTTTAAAGGTTGAAGAAGTAGCTGAAAAGTGTTGATTATTATGTATATATATATTTTTAAAAGCCTAAGCATAAGAATTAGTTTATCATTTATAGATAAAAGCTATTATCCCTGTTACAGCATCGAAGAACAATGATAAAACTTGTCCTACAGATATTATAACAAAGGATATATATAAACCGGGTGCCACAAAAGCAAAAGCTAAAAACCTACTTCTCTTTTAATCCATGCATCTTCATCTCGAAACATTTGACCTTTTCCACATGGACATCGAATAGTTTTTTGTATAAAACTAAGCCCAACTTTACCCCATAAATTTACTTCATTCGATGAATCCAGCCATGCTTTAATCACTCCCTTCTTGCATGTACGTTGATGACTTAGCATTGTAATTAAATTTTGTTCCAATGATTCAAAGCATTCAATATGTACAGGATTCTTTGAAAATATACAATCATTTGTACAACATAATTTTACCCCCTCTTCAATAGACGTCGGTAAAGGATTTCCCTTTTTCATACATTGTATAAATGGAATACAACAACATATATCACCTTTTATATCCCGAATAATTCCATCTTCTTTTTTTGTATCATTTGTTGAAGCACCAGCAGCTCTAAAATATAAGATATTACTGATAAAAATGGAATTAAAAAAGAGTAAAGAAAAACTTACTTTTTTTGCTTCTTTTCTTCTTTTTGTAAAACTCTTTCTCTCATTTTTTAATAACCAAATATATTCTCATTTAAAATGTAGTTAAACAATTGATATATATTTATATATGTATATGGATATATTCTTCTAAAAAGAGATGGTATTCTTTTAGTTAATTAGAGTAGTAATAGCGTATATAATAATAAAATAAACACGGATTTAATAAAAATATCTTTGACGTTAAACAAATATTTAAAAAACCAACTTTTTTCTTTGAAAAAAAAATTTTTGTTAAAAAAAAGTCTCATAGCGAAAAATCATTGCTTTTCAATTTTTTCAAAAAACCGTCATTTTATGAGATTTGCATAAACTTTGAAGTGTATGATCTCTTTGGCATTAAAAATTTTCTGTAACTTTTTTGATATAAAATATTCCAAATTTAATTCTCTACATTTTGGATAAAAAAAATTACAGAAAAGTTTTAATGCCTGAGAGATGAGACACTTTAAAGTTTATACAAATTTCAACTGACTGTGGTGTGTCTCTTTTCAAGCTAAAAAAAGAAAACAAAAAATGTGAAAAAAGAGAGGAGAACAATATTGTTGCAATGTTTGTCGAAATGGAACATGTTTTTGTTGAACATAATAAACACACTCGCATTTTTGATATGTGTTCAATTTTCCTTTTTTTTGCAGAGTTTTTTTTCACAACTTTTTTTTGTGAAAATAATTTTTTGGTGAACAAAAAAGACTGAAATAATAGTTATTGATTTAAAGCAAGTTTCGCAAGTTTGCAGTTTTTTTTCCTTTTCAGGATTTTTTCAACATAAATCCTTAGCACCCCACATAGCTTGTCAAGTGATTTATTGTATCAAAATTAATTTTAAAACTATTTTTGTAAAATGCCAAAACATTGTTTATATATTGAATTGATAAAACAAGAAAATTTTGAGTCAAAAACATTAACTATTTTTTTGGAATTTTTCAGAAATTCTATTTGTTACCGATAGTCGGCTACAACCACGATTTTATTCAAAGTTAGCTACTAATAACTTTTACAAAATGCGCAACTTTTATTTTTCCTAGAAACTTTTTTGGAGAGATCAGATTTGATTTTTCTTTTTTGAAGTTCGAAATTGGTTTAAAGTCAAAAAGTGCACTCATGAGAAAAGGGAACTTGAAATGCAAAAAGTAGGGTAAAAAATGCTGCAGCAGTCAAAAATATTGTGATTTCTGTAGAAATTAGTTCTTAAAATACTTTTTATTCTTTTGTAAAACATGGTACAAAAATTAGAGAAAAAAATAGCACAGAAAAAAGTTTTTTCGGGTAAACAATTTTTTTTGCTTGTCTTCGACACCCCCTTTAATGCATAAAAAGCAACAACCCTACATGATATTTATGAAATCGTTGTTGCATCATTTTTATGCTACCCAACAATACCATTTTGGAGTTTGTTTTTTGCAAAAAAGCTGGACTTCTTTAATTTTAAATTTTTTAAACCATTGTCGAATACTGTTATGAGGATGTCCCTACTTTTTCCGATCCATATAAAATTAAGATAGTTTACATTCAACACTACTGCGATAAATAGCTTGTGAAGAATGGAAGAGACATCTGTAAATATGATCATGTGAATTTCATTGCATTCATTTACCCTTACTCGAAATCACAATGAATGCGGCCAAATGTTGGTTTGATTCCACATTCATCACATTTTTCTTTAATTGCATTTACAACCGCTTCATACTGTACTTGATCATGTGACGTAAAAGCAGCCATAGCAAACGGCACCCACTCTTCAACATTTTTAGTGACAGCTAATACATGGAATGTTAAAATCTAAATTGAAATTTGACTGTCACATTTAATGTTTTTTAATCGATAAGTATTTATAAAAATATGGTACTTCTTTACAATTCCCCCCCCCCCCCCCCCCCAGCGTGTGAAATTTTTTTTCATTGTTTTTTATACTCAACACTTTGCCAAAAAAATGAAAAATCACTTGCATTTTTGTGAAAAAAAGGATGAAAAAAAATTTCACGCGTAGGGGGGGGGGGAATTGTAAAGAAGTGCCAAAAATATAAAATATTCAAAAAAATATTATTATTTTGCAATCTAAACTTTTCAGCGCCGATGAAACTATTCTATTTTTTTTTGTCTGTATCGAAATCGCGAAAAAAAGGGTGGAAAAAAGCAAATACATAGATTTTGTTCAAAACGTTTTTTAAAATTTTTTTTAGTAAAGTCTCAACTAAAAACAAAAAATATGTATTTGCTTTTTTCCACCCTTTTTTTCGCGATTTCGAAACAGACAAAAAAGAAAAATAGAATAGTTTCATCGGCGCTGAAAAGTTTAGATTGCAAAATAATAATATTTTTTTGAATATTTTTTTGAATATTTTATATTTGTTATAAATTCTTAACGATTAAATGCAACGAAATTATTGCAAAAACATGATATTATTCACAGCTTGATGTTAATCGCAATGTTCGTGATATAACTGCTAAAGATTTGAAGAATTTGGACGTTTTTGGAGGTAACCCGTTTCATAAATCAGGATATCATGTCATGGATACTCTTAGTTCTGTTTACTGCCAATTTCCTTTCCAAAATCAAAATATAAAATTTCAAACTGGTTATAATAAGGCTTTCTTAATTTTAAGAAGAAAGCCTATTGTAGCAAGATTTTACATCCCGATTATCAATGAAGCTGATGCAGATACAATAGAAGAGTTTTGGCCCCCTACTCATGGTCACGTGACATCAGGACAGCCCCATACTTCAAGAATACAATTAATTATTTTTTACAAATAAATCATTTAATCAAATTTTTTTTAAAGCAATGTTGAAACAATTTTTTGTTGTCTGCTGCCATTTTTGTGTCGAAATCGCGAAAAACAAATAAAGTTTTTCATTGCAAATTTTTGATCGCTTTTTTTGCCGATGTTTTTTTAAAAATTTTATTTCAATATTTTATATTATTATTAATAAAAAAACATTTATTTATTTCGATAATTTCTGAAAAATCTAATTTTTTTGCAAGATAAAAAATTTAAAAAGTACACGGACCTATTAAAAGAAATCGACCATTAATTATAATTTTACAGTTAATTATCGTACAAAAACGATTGAAAAAAAATGGAAAATAAAAACAGAAACAATATTTGCATTTTTTGGATGGCATTAATTTTGAATCTTTTTTTCCAAAGTTAAATCACGGGCTCTTTGGGTGTCCGGTTAACGCGCCCTTGGCCCAAAATGATCCAAAATAGTTTAAAAATGCTTAAAAACATTATCCCAGTTGTTTTTAAGTAGTTTTATGAAGGTGCTCCAAAATTTTAAAAATCACCAAAAATGGTCGATTTTGGTGGTTTTTGACCTGAAATCGATAGAAGGAGACAAGATATAAAAAAACCCTTGCGCCATTTTAAAGTCCTAACTATATATAAACTTTTAGTTGTAAAAGGTTTGAAGTAATGCCATTACTGGTGACGTTTCAACGGACTGAAAATGTTCAAAACTTGTTAAAAAAATGATTTTTTCTTACTATTTTTCATGTCCTGACCTTAATACAGCCTCAAATGGAATTCTGTTGCGCCTAATTAAAGCTCGGGACCTACTTTACAAGTTCCATTTACAACTACTTTTAATTAATACCAAAAATAATGACTTTCAACGGATTGAAAATGATGCACTTTTTTGATGTTGTACTTATACTAAAAGTTTAAAATGCTGTATTTCAAGAACAAAGTATAATTATGGAAAATCCTCCTGCCAAAAGTTAGCTAATATATTCATGTTTAAAAAAAAGATGTAACTGAGTTTTTAAGAGACACTCTACCAGATTATTTGAATTTTTTATGATGAAGCGGCACATCAAAATTTTGTTTTCAATTCTTTTATAGCCATTCGATAAAACAAGGTAAAAAAACGTTATTTTGAGAGTTTTGGAGCATTCTACCGTGTGAAACCGATTTCGCGTGGATTCAAATATTGCATATAACGGAAATTTCAAAAAATCGGGAAAAATCAGGAATGGAACCAATCAAAAAGTTGTGCCCCAGGATTGTATACATAAGTAAGGGCTATAAAACAGCTATAACGAAAATTTTTTATCTGACCGTTATTGTCGAAATTTCGCTATTTGGAATTTTTGACCTATGTAAAAAAAAGGCTATACCCCCTGGGAAAAGCTAAGTAACGCACCATTTAATAGCCCAATGTGTGGGGACTATAAAAATATATGCCTTGTAACCCTAAGTGGGCAGATTTGCGATTCCCAAATCAAAAAGTGAACGCTAGCAACATCTCCAGCATCAATCTGGAGGCATAACTTTTGTATTCGGCAAGGTATTGACTTCCGGTGACTTGCATTATGAAATATAATGCCAGTGGAGCATCCAGGGTGAGTTTCAGATTTTTTGGTAACGATTTCGTAATATGGGATCACTTTGAAAATCCAAAATTTAACAACATAGAAATATCGCAAAAACTCGGGTTTTTCTTTCACAATAAAATCAAATATGCATTAGAAGTGTTAAATAGATGTAACAACACTAATATAAATTGATAAAATCTGACGGGGGGTCAAAATCGGTTTTTTACAATTTTTTGAATATTGCTTGTTTTTGACCTATTTTCGAGATACCAAAATTTTACGAATATCTAAGTATATCAATGTTTTGAGGTTTTTGGGTTAAAATATAGCTTGTCTAAGATTTTTAGACCATATTTCAATATCATAGAGTCACTAGTTTCCATTTCCCACCTTATTGAAAACACGCTCAAAAATTAGAGGAAAAGCACCTGGAAATTAATATTTTTCCTATACAGTATCGCTACAAACAAATTTTTCGGCTTTAATGTTAATATTTCATTACTCTGGATACGATTTCAACATCAAACATTATAAAATCAATTTTTTCAAATTTTCAAAAATTAGCAATTTCTGAAAATCTTTAAATTCTTTCTGTCGACTGTCAACAACTTTATTTCATAAAACAAACTATAATTAAGCCAAAAAAAATGTTATTAGCAGTGTTGTTTTTGAAAAACATTAATTTCCAGGTGCTTTTCCTCTAATTTTTTGAGCATGTTTTCAATTAGGTGGAAAATGAAAAATATTGATTCCAGGATGTTGAAACATGCCCCAAAAATCTTGAGTAAGCTATATTTTAACCCAAAAACCTCAAAACATTGATATACTTAGATATTCGTAAAATTTTGGTATCTCGAAAATAGGTCAAAAACAAGCAATATTCAAAAAATTGTAAAAAACCGATTTTGACCCCTCGTCAGATTTTATCAATTTATATTAGTGTTGTTACATCTATTTAACACTTCTAATGCATATTTGATTTTATTGTGAAAGAAAAACCCGAGTTTTTGCGATATTTCTATGTTGTTAAATTTTGGATTTTCAAAGTGGTCCCATATTACGAAATCGTTACCAAAAAATCTGAAACTCACCCTGGATGCTCCACTGGCATTATATTTCATAATGCAAGTCACCGGAAGTCAATACCTTGCCGAATACAAAAGTTATGCCTCCAGATTGATGCTGGAGATGTTGCTAGCGTTCACTTTTTGATTTGGGAATCGCAAATCTGCCCACTTAGGGTTACAAGGCATATATTTTTATAATCCCCACACATTGGGCTATTAAATGGTGCGTTACTTAGCTTTTCCCAGGGGGTATAGCCTTTTTTTTACATAGGTCAAAAATTCCAAATAGCGAAATTTCGACAATAAAGGTCAGATAAAAAATTTTCGTTATAGCTGTTTTATAGCCCTTACTTATGTATACAATCCTGGGGCACAACTTTTTGATTGGTTCCATTCCTGATTTTTCCCGATTTTTTGAAATTTCCGTTATATGCAATATTTGAATCCACGCGAAATCGGTTTCACACGGTAGAATGCTCCAAAACTCTCAAAATAACGTTTTTTTACCTTGTTTTATCGAATGGCTATAAAAGAATTGAAAACAAAATTTTGATGTGCCGCTCGATTTAAATAATGTCGTAGAGTCTCTCTTAACTCATAAACTGAAAATTTGTATAAACATATTGTATGACACTTTTTTTCGAAAAAAATGACACTGTAAACTTTAAATCACTGCCAAATGAGAACCAGACCTCCAATTAAAATTTCCTCTTGCCTAATCTTAGCAAATATTGTTCTGAGTTAAAAAAAGTTTACAGAAAAAGTTTTCAATGCATATTGAAAATTTGCATAAACATCTAAGAACTAATATGCGGTTTGGACTTCTTCTTGAGAATAAAAGATCTGCAAAGTCTTTTTTGAGTTTTATTACGGTTAAAACGTTTAAAACCATGAACGGTATCATTTTCAATCATTTTCGGCCAATTTTGGTGCAAAAATTAAAAAAAAATTTTTTTAGATTTTACTGCACAGGGCGGACCAAGTGAAAAAGTAAAAAAATCAAAAATTTTTTTTTTATATTTTTTGCTTTTAAATGATAAAAATATGTCTGTTGTTACATACTTTTTTAATATCAGTGCCAAAAGTAGCCAAAAAACATATTTTTTCTCATTTTAATCAAAAAAATTTTTTGGATTCTGAATCCTCCTCCAGAATCTGTATTTTCTTTAAAAATCGGCAGGCACCCTGCTGATAATTATAAGTGAGTATTTAACTATCTTTTGGTACCTTAATCGCTTCTGTATGATCACTCTTTGCAAAATCCGTCTTAACCGGACAAAATGGGGGTAAAAAAGAGCCCGTGTTGCAAAAGAAAAAAAGAAGAATGCATAAGATGCGTTTCCGTGCATCCACCTTCGCTTCACCTGTGGTCGAGTGGTTAACACGCTTGACTACAACACCTGGGTTCGATTCCCGTCAGAGTTTTTTGCCTGAAAAGAAGCTGCCGATGGAAAATTTCCAACCGTTGTAAATATAAAAAATTTCCAACGGTTGGAAAATGAGTAGGATTCTCAAAAAATGATCCGTTCTCATTTTCAACTTCAAAATCAGCTTTAGTTTTGAAAGTTTAAGTCGCCTATTTTGAACTTAGGGAACATCCAGACGTGACGTCACGGCAAAATCCAAAATTTTGACCTCCCCCCCTCCCCCCAATCACAGTACCGTCACTTTTGGCTTACCCCCCTCCCCCCCCCCACCGTCACAAAAATCGTCACATTTTCCAAAAATGCATAAAAAATTCAAATTGCTTTAGAATTCTATTTATAACAACAACAAACAAAACAATTAAATTTTAAACAACAAACAACAAAACAATTAAATTTTAAGATGTTCAAAAACAACAGCAGATTTATGTTTTTCAATTTCAGATGTCCAAAAAGTCATTTTGAGTTTAATTTGAACAATATCATTGTTTAATTTTTTCCATGTTTTTTCTCCAGCAAATTCTCTTGCAGATTTATCAAATCTTGTTTTGAGTTCAGCCCAATTTCGAAAAAGAGCCATAAAAGAATTGTGTAAATCCGACATGTTTACAGTTTCATTTGGATTAATTAATCCTTTGGAGGCCTCGAAGGTCATTACTTTGTAACAGGGTTGAAAGTTTTTAAAGCTTGTCCAAAAGAGCATTTCTAACACTGCTTTAGCAGTCTTTTTGCCGCGTTTTAATCATTCGCGTCAAGAGTTTTTTACTCTTTGAAAAAACTTTAGAGAAAAAATTTAGTAAAATTTAATTCAATAGCATTGCAAAAATGATCAATTTCCGTGACGTCACTTTTGGCTTTGACCCCCCCCCTCCCCCATCACAAATCGTCACTTTTTGCTTACCCCCCTCCCCCCCCCCCCCTAAAGCCGTGACGTCACGTCTGGACAATCCCTTATCAGAAATTAAGCGATTATCAAACTTGGAAAAAAATTATTATTTCAAAAAGCTCAAAACTCAAGTTGAGAAAATTTGCGGTCAATATTTTCGTAAAAAGCTCAAAACTCAAATTGGGCCATGAAAAAAAAGCCCATGTTGAGAAATTGTCTAAAAAGTGTCAAGTGCTGGCACTTTGATTTTAATGGGCCTTTTTCGGACCCTCGCCAGAACTTTTTTTATATCCTCGTTTTATATAATAAGGTAACATAAGCATTTATGAACTCTTTTATTAATGAAGTTACTGCTAAAGCAAAATTTGATTTAAATTATTGGTATTATTTATTCAATGTTAAAAAATATGAGAAAATACATAAAATAATTTTTATTTTACAATGTTTTGATGGGTCATATAGAATTTTGTATGCTTTCAATAGCAGCTCAATTGTTCAAATTGGAGAAGAGCTTGATGATTTCATTGAAACAGAACAAAGAAAAGGCCAACTTGCATTATTACAGTATTTTTGTAATTTTAAAAACCCTTTTAAAAAGTAATTTTTATTTTCAATTTTTTCATTTTTTTATATTTCATTTGCTATGTAGCATCATTTAAAATATCCCAATTTAAGGACAAAATTTTTGGCACTTTGATTTTTTTTTGGGGGTTTCCCCCTCAAACTGAAAAAAAAGGTAATAAAAGTTAAATAGTGACAAAAGAAACACAAAAAAATTAAATAAAATTCTTACTTTATGATGGATATCAGCATTAACAACATCTTCCATACCGAGAACATCATCCATAGCAACATTATCAATAACATCGTTTACAACAACTTCTTTATCAATTACAGTATTATGTTTTTCAATGACAACCTCAAACTGAAAAAAAAGGTTAAAAATAAATAAAATATTCAAAAAAAATAGTAAAAAATAATCCGTCAAAAAATACTTTTTTTTATATAATTTTTTAGCAGTGATTTTGTAAAAATAAATAAAATATTCAAAAAAAAAATAGTAAAATATAATCCGTCATTTTTGCAGCGAATCCTACCAGTAAACAGTGATTGTGCGTTTGTTGGTTGGTTGGTTGGTTGGTGGTCACCTCATAATTCTCAAACTGCGAAAAACGCACATGTTGCATTTTTTTGACGACTTTTTTTAAAGAAGGCGGTGTGGTCCTCTAGTGAATAAAAAAGGAAAGACAAAATGCCATCTCAAAATCAATAACTAAAAAATGAAAGGGAGTTAACCTTTCTGTCTTTTTTTTCTCCCCTTTTTGCTCAATTTTATTTACGACAAAAAAAGGAATCCATGAGGGTCTGCCTAAACGCTGGACTGGACTCTTGAACGCTGGACTAGGGCTGTATCCCCCGGGGGATGCCTCTTAGGGGAGGGGAGGGGACGGGGGCAACAGTTTAGGGGGGGGGGTTTAAAAGGGGCCCCCTAATTTTTAGAAAAAAGGGGGGGATTTAGGGGACCCCTAAAAAAGGGGGATTTTTAGGGGAATAACAAAAAAAACCAAAATTTTTGGAGTATTTTATTGATGTCTTAAATAATTTTTTTGAAATATAATACGGTAATATAAGAAGCAGAAAAAAAAAATTTTAAAAAGAATATTTGAAAAAAGTTTAAGAATACAGTAATAGTTTTGACGAAAAATATTAAAAACAAGAAATAATCTTCTTCGAAATAATATAAAATTAATCAATGCGAACGAAGTCATCATCTGCTTCAGATTCATCAGCTTTATCTTGAATCCCTAGGATGGGCGAGGCCCCAAATTTTTAGGCCCGAGCCTGGCCTTGAAAAATTTTGAAAAGCCCGAGTCGGGCCCGTTTTTTTAAAATTTTTCAAAAAATTGAAAAAGCCTGGTCCTCGTATTGCTTTCTCTGCCCTGGGGCTTTTGCAGGGCTTTGGAAAAGCCAAGGGCCCTCGTCCATCCTTACGTTTCACACTGTTAAAAAATCAATTTTTATCTTTTATATTTTTCTTTCACCTTTTGAAACATGGCTCTGACATTAAACAATAAATGTTGATGATTTCAAAAAATTATTATTTCAATCAACTATTTTTAAAGGGGGAGTCCCACCTCTATCAAATTTTCTTACGACTTTTTTTGCCGACACACAATGAAAAAGAATGCAAAGCGTGCGTAACACCGCACTAACTTTTTCATTCTTTTTCATTGTGCGTCGGCAAAAAATGTCGTAAAAAAATTTGTTTGAGGTGGGACTCCCCCTTTAACAGAAATAGATGACAAAAAAAAGGGGGAAATATTTTAGGGGGGGGGGGATTTTAGGGGGCCCCCTAAAAAATAATTTTTAGGGACGGGACTAAAGGGGAGTAAAATTTTCAGGGGGCCCCCTAAAAATTCAAAGGGGGATACAGCCCTAAACCAGACTGAAACGACAAAAAAAACTTTTTTTTGTAAATTTTAATTTTCGGCTGCTGGTGTCTAACATTTATGATAAAAATTTTTTTTTCTTAAAATTAAAATTCACCTGTTTTTTTTTGTTTTGTTACTTGTTATTTCACTTTTTCATTATATTTTTGAAAAATAAGTATTTTAGTTCTCACAAATTTCAGAAAAAAAATCTTTCTGTTAAAATTAAAAAGAAATGATAGATAAAATGATGAAATAAAAACACAAATTTTTGACAAACTTTTTTTAGCAATCTTTGCCATACTTCAATGAATTAAAAAAATTGATGACGTGGTGTAGAAAAGCTTGTAATTTAATGGTTGTCCATTGTTTATTACTTACAAAAAAGAGTTTATATAAATATAAGGTAACAATACCAAAGTTTTACTTAAACTTTAAGTGGAAAGTTTTTAATAAATTCAGGAGTAAAATGACGAAGGAGAGACAAAGAGTGTGGATTTGAAAAGGTTCTCGAACATTATAGGTTACGTTTACAACATTACATTTTGATTTGCAGCAATATCCTCCAATATCTGCATTTTTTATGGCTGAAATTCTGCTGTCAAAAATCCCGGTGTCCCTCTAGTATTAGCTTAAAAAAATTCCCCTTTTTTCCTTTAATTCAATAA
Organism: Panagrolaimus superbus; assembly: GCA_964035985.1. Taxonomy (NCBI): domain Eukaryota; kingdom Metazoa; phylum Nematoda; class Chromadorea; order Rhabditida; family Panagrolaimidae; genus Panagrolaimus; species Panagrolaimus superbus. The sequence goes on from OZ038356.1 coordinate 30,986,443, forward strand.
CAACTACTTCTTTATTGAACCTCAAACTTTGGGTAATTAAACCGAAAAAAACGAACAAAATAGAGCCGAACGAAGATGGAAGCTTAAAAACGGTCCCTTTTATATGGGCCATCGCAACCCATGGCGATTTCCAGATCAAATTTTAGGAAAGATTTACAAAATAATATTTCAAAAAGGATAAGCCCCGAGGCCCATGGTTCGATGCACTGTTGTTTTACAACAACAATAAAAAAATCCTCCGATCGACGTTAAAAACTCCTAAATCTCTTACATTAAAAAAATAATTATAAAATATTCAAATTCAACGAAAAAAAAAAGACGGTTCATTGACTTTTTTTTCCCCCAAAAAAAATGAAAAGATTTTTTTCATCAAACTTTTTTTTTGCGATCAAAAATTTAAAAACAATGGAAGAAAAAAAGAAAAGGAATGGCACGAAAAAAAGTGAACTTCTTTTATGCATTTTCAAAAATGCAACAAAAAAAAATGTAAGAAAAAAATCATATTTTTGTCAGAAAAAAATGCGCTTTCCTTTGTTCTTTTTGTACCTTTAACTAGACACGGGCTCTTTTTTACCCCTATTTTCGTCGGTTAAGACGGATTTTGTAAAGGGTTACCCTTTTGGGCTGATTTTGGTACCAAAAGATAGCCTTATGCTCACTGATAAAAACCAGAAGGGTGCCTATCGATTTTATCTAGAAATAAGGATTCTGGAGCCGGATTCAGAATCCGAAAAAATTTGTTTTTTTTAAATGTGATAAAGATGATATCGTTTGATTCTTTTTGATGAGACGATTCATAAAAAATCAAAAAAAAACTTTTAAAACTTCAGAATTCGGATTCAGAATCCGAAAATTTATTTTTTAATAATGGCATAAATTCGGTATCATTCGATTCGTCTTAATAAGGGGATTCATAAGAAATCAATAAAATTTCTTTCAATTCAAAAAATTCTTAAAATAAATATTTTTTATGATCACCATATACCCCAACATCAAAAATATTTCAAAAATGCCTTATCTGGACAAGTTTTAGCTCCAAATCATATTTATATAATAAAATATATGTTTTTAACAGTATGTTGGTCTAAATAAGGCTTTGAAAATCATTTAATGCTTTCCTAAAATAATTTGACTTTTGATCCTATACATATAGGTAAACACCAAAATCGCTTGATCCCAAGTGACTGTATATAACTCCTGCCGACTTTAAATGATCCACAGTGATATTAAGAGTAAAATAGCCGGAGGAATTGTTGATTAAACCTTTTTTTGAATTTGGTGACCACATAAGTGTAATGGGATGCGAAAAAGTAAAAAAACACATTTCATTCGAATAAAAACGGCTAATAACCGGTGGCGCCCTAATACACTATTACTACTTTTTTATTACCACAAATATGTGTACTTAAAGATAGCCGGAGGATTTTACGTAAAAATGATTTGTCTTAAAAATTCACTGGCACCAAAATTTGGTTTTTAGAAATATGTGAAAAAGGCCTAATTTTCATTTTGTTCGAAAACATTAATTTCGATATGCCGCTAGAGCGAAAGTGTTTTAAACATGTCTAGTAGACCCAAAAGTAAAATTCGTACGAAATTTTTTTTAAATTTAGGCTTTTTAAAGACCAGGGCACGTCAAAACGTAAAAAAATTGTGTTTTTTTACCCATTTTTTCCCATTTTCATTATGTTCGCATTTAACGAGATTTAGCAACAGCTATAAATTTTTATTAGTAAAAGTTCCTATATAGTTAGAACTTAAAAATGGCCGAAAATTTTTTTCAATATTGTACTTGATCTAGGAATTATGGGCCAAAATATGCAAAAATTGACCATTTTTCGCAATTTTTTGATTTTGGCGGCACCTTCTCAAAAAATTTTTTTAAAAGCTAACAAGGGAACCACGGAAGATGATAATCGAGTTAAAACATCCCACATAGTTTAAACGATTCATTGTGGGTCAGAAACAAACCCCAAAAAATATTTCGCCCCACTTTTAAGTTTTACCCATTTTTCGGCACTTTAAAGATGCGCGCGCTCTTGGAGCACATGGTCCCCCCTTTGAAAAAAATATGTTGAAAAAAAAATTTTTTTTGATTTTTTTATTTTTTGCTAGAATGTTAGTATTATGTCTACTGATGATAACTGTAAAATATTTTTGCCTCAAAACAACGCTAACCTACTTTTTAGCGTTTTACAAACATGCGCCATGTTATACATGAAGTTGAAGAAACCATTTTCACGTGCGTAAACAGGGCTCGTTAATGAATATTTTTATGCACACAAATATTACTGACTATAAGGAACATTTTAAGCGTAAATTTGAAAAATTTAAAAAATTAAATTTTTTTTGTCATTTTAGGGAGCACAGGGGGGACCAAGGCAAATCGCGCATCTTTAAAGTGCCGAAAAATGGGTAAAACTTAAAAGTGGGGCGAAATATTTTTTGGGGTTTGTTTCTGACCCCCAATGAATGGTTTAAACTATGTGGGATGTTTTAACTCGATTATCATCTCCCGTGGTTCCCTTGTAAGACATGTTTTTTTATCATTTTTAAGCTATTTGCAACATTTTGCATGAAAAAAAATTTAACCTCTAGGAAAAAGAGCCCGTGTTATCGTTTGCTAACGATGCTGATATCTATCTCGTGTCTTTCTCTCAGTATTTATTTGTTTATGTTATTTAGGCTTACTACTAACAATATGAACAAGGAAAAAAAGAAGAGAAAAGAATATTCTACCGACTCAGAAGATTCACTTTTTAAAAAAACAGAAGACGAAGATAACCCGAGTTGCTTCTGATGGCTCAAGTGATGGCAAAAGACCTGTTGTAAAGAATACGAAAAATGATAAAAAATTCTCCAAAAAACCTACACCTCTATCGTCTTCTGCAGATCCTAAAAGAAAAGCAACAACTCTTCCATTTCCTTCAGAATCTAAAAAGAGTCAATAACCTCCTGCATCTTCATCTGCTACTTCAGAATCAAAACGAATGCCAGTACCTCCTGCTTCCTCTACAGTATCCAGTGTTCCTTTTATCAAGTATGATAATGATGAACCTTTTCGACAAATTGCAAAAATGGAACTTGGGTCTTTCCATGGCCGCTGGATACGACATGTGATCGTTTCATGTCGATTAATGAAAGCTTATCGAGCAATTTTCTTGCATGCTGTAGATGAACTTCAATGGACATCATCGTAAGTCGCTTTTTTTATTTCTCAGAACCGCTTGTTCGCAACGTCAAAAATGAGTTCTGAGTTCTTTTTGTTTTTTAGGTATTCCCTCAATGCTGCTGAACAGTATCAAATTTTGGAACCTTTTCAAAATCTTGATAAGGGACTGTCCAGACGTGACGTCACGGCTTTAGGGGGGGGAGGGGGGTAAGCGAAAAGTGACGATTTGTGATGGGGGAGGGGGGGGGGGTCAAAGCCAAAAGTGACGTCACGGAAATTGATCATTTTTGCAATGTTATTGAATTAATTTTTACTAAATTTTTTCTCTAAAGTATTTTCAAAGAGTAAAAAACTCTTGACGCGAATGATTAAAACGCGGCAAAAAGACTGCTAAAGCAGTGTTAGCAATGCTCTTTTGGACAAGCTTTAAAAACTTTCAACCCTGTTACAAAGTAATGAACTTCGAGGCATCCAAAGGATTAATTAATCCAAATGAAACTGTAAACATGTCGGATTTACACAATTCTTTTATGGCTTTTTTTCGAAATTGGGCTGAACTCAAAACAAGATTTGATAAATCTGCAAGAGAATTTGCTGGAGAAAAAGCATGGAAAGAATTAAACAAGGATATTGTTCAAATTAAACTCAAATTGACTTTTTGGACATCTGAAACATAAACATAAATTCAATCTCGTATATAAAGATCAACTTTATATACGAGATTGCTTCCAAGAGATTCACGAACTATTGAAGGGCGTCGTCATTTTAATTGTGCTCCAGTTCGATTACTAAAACCACAAAATGACTTGATGAAAGATTTTGTTTGTTGTTGTTACAAATAAAATTTTAAATTAATTTTAATTTTTTATGCATTTTTCGAAAATGTGACGATTTTTGTGACGGTGGGGGGGGGGGGGAGGGGGGTAAGCCAAAAGTGACGGCACTGTGATTAGGGGGGGGGGACCCTAAGGAGGGGTCAAAATAAAAAGCCCCCATGTGGGTGCTTAAATAGTCCTTTTTTGGGGGCTTATTTTAAACATTTTAAAATATTTTTCCAAAACATTTTTTTTATTTAATAATAATTAGTATTACCCTCCGGGCAACATTTTTCAAAATTTGTTTGCATAATCTTACGCTAATGCAGAAGATTTGCCGGCAAGCATGGATGGCATGCGCCGCGAATGGCACATGCCATTTTTTATTATTCCATTTAATCATACCCGAAGGTATCCCTAAAACGGGTATGGAAAAATTTTTTAGTTTGGTTCAAAAACCGGCCGAAACTTAAAAGGCTTTCTGTAAATACGCAGGACAAAACGCGTCTAGTGACAGAGAAATAAAGAAAAAGTGCTATTTCCTTTGCTGAAAAAAGTTTTTTGTCATTTGCCCCCAAATGGGGGGGGGGGGGGCAAATTTTCAAAATGCCCCTATAGCGAAAAGGGTAGGGTGCATATTTTGCCCCTGTGTAGGGGCATTTTATGCATGCCTCTACATAAGGGCTGTCTAAAAAAAGACCTCTTTTTTTTGAGTGCATGTACGCTTCTATGGAAAGACTTTTCCCAGAACTGCAAACAAAAATCAACTTATGCCTTCCAAAAAAAATTCTTCTTTTGATGTTGATACAAATTCAAGTGATAAGCGATATTGGAAGATGCATGATAGTGCCAAATTGGAGGAAAAAGATGATGAGATGTTTCATGCCGTTAATGATATGCCTGGAACCGCACTTATCTATAATTCCGTCGAACCTGATTCTTCTCCTGAAACAATTCAAATGCTTGCTGATGAACTCAAATTTGTGTCCAAACAAGAGCTTGTTAAACTTTTGGATAAGCATAATGCACCTGCTCCTCCTCCAAAGGTCCATGTTGCAGTAAACATGCTTGATGGTGGTGCATCAACTTCTCAATTCTCATCTTCCACTCCAAATCGCAGTTCTTTTTTTAATACTATACCAGCAGAAATCAGCCTCTCAAAGTCATTAATATCCCCTGAACGCAACCTTGCTGAAATTTTATCTTCTGAAAGACAAAAACTGGTATGTTTTTTTCTCAGAATCGATCGGACATGCAGTTAAAAAACAGTTCTGAGTTTTAGGATGATGAATATAATGAAAAATTTCAACGCATTGAAGACAGAACTAAAGAAGTGGAATTGAAATTTAAAGAAGCCCGAACAGAAGATTCTCGTTTAAAAGAATGGAAAAACAAACTTGAGGAAGAAAGAAAACAATTGGATAATGATAAAAAACGTTTGGCAGCTGAACAAAGCAAACTGGAAAAAGAACTTGGTGAATTTAATGAAGATCAAATGAGATTCAAAGTTAAGGAAAGGGCATTGGGAACGAAAACTGAAGAGTTGGATAAACGTGTAAAGGAGTTTAATGAAGAAAATGTCTTATGATCCAAACACAACTGCAGGTGAAAAGGTAATGCTTTGAAGGCGTTTAAACATATTATATATAGGTAAATGTAAATATTCTAGACTACCGCACTTCTGCAACGTGCTGGGTTCAGAGACAATGGTACTGGCGAAATGGATGATCGTCTTGATGATGCAATCGAACCTGTTGCTGTTGTTGATGATTATGTCATCGAACCTGTTCTTAACGATGCTGATGTTGAGATCTCCGATGCCCTTAAGTTGGTTGCTTCATCAACAACCGTAATGGTAAACTCAGAACCGTGTGTAGAATATTTGAATAATCGCTTCTGAGTTTTTAGGATTTGACTCCTATTTTTGGTAAAAGAGCCATTGAAGCTTTCAAAGAATCATCTGAAGATGTTAAAGCTCGTGGAATCGCTTCCGATGCAATCCAAGCAGATCTTGATAAAATAGGAAAGATGAAAAAATGTTGCCAAAAAACAAATTGGAAAAGAACAATGTATTGGAATGCTGAAAAATGTAAGGGCCATTGCCAATACAATAAAGCATGCTATATAAAGATGTTCACTCAAGCAAATAAGGAAACGGAAAATGTTAACTTCGATAAAATTTTGGCAGTAAAACCATTCTTTTGCTTCTTCTGTGAAGATGCTGAAAATTCTCCTGGTGATGGTGATGATCAAGTTCCTAAAATCCTGATGATGATCATGGCGATGATGATGATGCTGATGATGATGATGAAGAAGAGGATGGTAATTATGATGATGCTGAAGAAGAGGATGGTGATGGTGTACGCAGAACCGATGGTGATGATGAAAATCATGATAAAAAAGGTAATGAAGAATGTGAACAATCGACTTGTGACCCTGGTTTACATGAACTTCTATAATAATATACATGAACTTCTATAATAATAATTTTATTATAGAAGTTCATGTACACGTTTAATAAGAATTATTAATTACAAAAGTTAAAAGAATGTGTATAAAAATAAAAAAATGCAACATTTGTGTCGAAGAAAAAGTAAAAAATTCAGTGCTGCAAAAAAAATTTGAGCAGCAAAGAAAATTTCAAATTTCGCGCGCTTTTGCCTGCAAAACCCTGGTGAATGTTGTTGTTTATGCTCGTTGGGTCCCATTAAAACAATTTTTTGCAAAATAAACCGTATCAATTTTACATTTTAGAAGAAATTTTTTCTAAATTCTAAAACATTTTTTTGAAAAATACCAACAAATATATTTTTTTTCTAATGGGGGAGAATGTTTCCCTTTAATTTGAAAATCATCAAAAATTTACCATTTATATCAGTTATAAAATACTATTTTTTATTAATAAATAAATGCATTTCAAAATATTCAAATAAAACTCGTAAAAAAATGACGGCTAAAAAAAATGTAAAAAAAAATTTTCTGCCTTTTTTTATTTTTTACGATTTCGAAACAAAAATAGCCGCAGACAAAAACTGCTTTGGTGAAGACAAAACAAAATTTAATGAAAACGAATGTTTTGAAAAGAAGAAACGTAAAATCCTAGCAAAGCTTTACAGTTTTCAGATTTTATAAAATTTTTTGTTTCAAAGTTTGGAAATTTTATAAAATCTAAAAAAAATAATTTGGGTTTTGTCGGCACAATTTTTTGAATATTTTTATAAATATTTTATATTTGCTATAAATTCTTAGCGATTCAAAAATCGTAAATGCGTTTTTGAAAAGTCATTTTTTAAGAAATGCAGAAAACGTTAAAATCAATATACAATATTAATAATTAAAATTTGAATATTTTACAACAGAACGACAATACAAACGTTTCATAACCGTACTAACCGCGCGGTCATTTTCAAATTTGCATAAACTTTGGAACCTATCTCCTCTGTAAAATTTAAAGATTTTTCACGGGCTCATTTTAGGCCAAAATTGTCCCGTACAGGCGGCCTTGTAATTTTAGGTTAAACACACTAAAAAACCATGGAAAAATGATATTGGGGGTTTTCATATCATATTTTGGGGTTGTCAGGTCCTAAAAACGAAATTTGCATAAAACAGAGATTTTTGGCACTTTTTTGCTCGGCAAATGGAAACTAGACGACAGATTCCTCTATATGAAGTCACGTTTGTCGGCTTGACTGTGGGACACAATTCTGTCGTACCAGATTTTCCCAAACTTCATTTTTTAAAATAAACATTTGGATTAGAACAACCCTGATTTTGGCCCAAAAAAGGGGCAAAAAATTACTTTTTTGCTCGGCAAACGGAAACTAGACGACAGATTCCTCTAAATGAAGTCACGTTTGTTGGCTTGACTGTGGGACACAACTCTGTCGTAACAGATTTGCCCAAACTTCATTTTTTTAAATAGACATTTGGATTAGAATAAAGTGTCCATTTTAACTACAGATAGAGTAAAAGTCCAAAAATTTTTGGGTTCCTGATAAGATAAAGCTAAAAGCGCCTGACATAATTTTTTTATGCATATTGGGATCAAAAAAAACCTATGCCGAGATTTCTAGCCCTCTATTTTATATACGATCCAACTCGTACAAGATGTTGAAGTAGAAAAACATCATTTTTTCAGTTACCTGAAAAATGAAGACTATCTGTCAGAATTCAAAAAAACTCTGACATGATTTTCTAATTTAAGCTGTGTTTATTTTAAAACCAAAATTAAGTGTGTAGCTGACAATGCTTAGGCTTAGGCAATTTAAAAAAGCAAAATAACCAAAAAAACATCCCCAGGACCAAAAACGGTATTCAGTATTGACTTTAAACGCCTGTAAATGCTTAGATTAAACTCCCTGGCCTCGATTTAGTTATACCCAATCATATCACAGTCAAAAAAATTCACAAAAAATTATTTTAGTTACGAAAATTTTTTCACAATACCCCCAACATCATTATGTTGATATATCTTCAATATTTGATCGTTTTGATTCATTTAAATGGTTTTTATAGTGTTTTTATATTATTTTGGACATATTTTGATGATTTTAAAGCAAAAAAATTTTTTCTCAAAAAATTTGTTTTTAATTTTTTTGTCTTGGTCCCCCTTGTGAAAAATATCGAAAATATCGAAATTTCGATTTTCGGGGCGGACAAGTCTAAAATCATTTTTTGATCATTTCTCCGTCATTTTTGAGTAGAATTAACTCTATTCCAACACCTTAACTCAAAACCCGTCTCTACAGAACACCCAATGAGCCCGTGTTTTGGAATATTTTTTATACAAACTTTAGAGAAACAAATTTCAAGTTTTTTGTATAAAAAATTTTTCAAAAAATCTTTTAATTTCACAGAGAAGTAATACATGGAATGTTGAAATCTGAATTGAAATTTGACAGTTTTAATAATTTAAAAATTAACCAACCCTATCCTTTTTTCAGCTTCTACTGGTCGAATAATCAATGTTTCATTTTGTGAACTTTATCAAAAAGGGTCCACCTAGGTTATAAACTCCGAAATTCTGACATTTAAAAAAATATACAAAAAATTCAAAAAAATGTGATTTAAAAAAAGATGGTTTTTTCCTTTTTCCTAAAAAAACAATTATATCAGACTGTTTTTCTTGTAATAAATGTAAAAAGAAAAAGACAGAAAATTCAATAAATCACATTTAAAAACAGCGGTCGTTGAAAGGCAAGAAAAAAATGGAAATCTTTCGAAACAATTTTGCTTTTTTCAAAATGCAAATAAAAAAAGAAAGCAAAAAATTATATTTCAGCGACTAAAAATAAAAGAGTTTCATCGCCGCTGAAAAATGTAAATTTGCAAAAAAAAGAATTGTTTTTGAATATTTTACAAAAGTTTTTTTTAAATGATATAAACAACAGATTTTGGATGTGTATTTGTTAAATTTTTAAAAGTAATTTTTTTTAAAGAGAAGGATAACAGTTAGCTGCATCGAACAATACTAAATTAAAATTGGAAGTTTAATCGTCACATATTTTGTTACAAATAATTACACCTTTTATGACTCTACAAATAAATTGTTTATTTTGGAAGAAAGCATTTAATTTTATATTTTATTCTGAAACGGCCAAAACATGTTTTAAAAATATTTATAAGGATGATGCAATAACAACAATTTGTTATTGCATCATCCTTATTTAAATTTTAAACCCTATGATTTCACTTTTTTATTATTTATTACGTTTTTCTGACATTTTTCTTGCGAAAATCCTTTTTTAAATATTGTCAATAAATATAAATCCGTTGAATTTTCTTAAAATTGAAATAAAGCATGTTTCTCCACATTTAATTTTAAAAACTGAAATATCATTAATATCAGTTATAAAAATAAAATTTTAGTGATAAAAAATAAAAAATCCAAATAAAAAAACGATGATTAAAACTATTGAAAAATTGCAAAGAAAAACTATTTTTTCTGCCCCCCCCCCTTTTTTTTGCTTTTTGTTATTTCGACACAAAAATATCCACGAGCCGACAAACCAGAAAAAAGCGTCATTTAAAAAAAAAAGAAGAAAGTCTTTTCGTTGCAGGAACACCTCTTTTTTCTCTTCAATTTTTTTTTTGCAAAAACACGTTTTTGATACTCGACTTCTGCAATTAATATCTGAACTTCTGTATTTAATAATGTTATTTTTCTTTATCAATATCTGTTCCTAACATGCTAAATAACATATCTGGGTAGACTCAAAACATAAGAATTAATATAAGTAGATATTTCTGTTAGGCAAACTATCAAGCAAATCCGAGCTTGTTGTTTACCGCAATTATATATGAATTAAAGGTTGAAAACTGTTGTAACATATTCAACATACTTGTATAAGCATGCAAAAAGAGTTTTAGCTTCTTAAAAACGTTTTAAAAGATGTTTGAAATTTGACGACTAACTCCACCTCCAGCACCAAAATAGTCACAAAATTTAATTTTTATATATACAAACACTTCAATATTGTTATACTAGCCTTATAATACGTTAAAAATGGTATAAAAAATGTTTTTATGGCAAAAAAAAGATATTTTTGCAACATGTGGTATTACGGTAAGTAGCAGCCGTAGACCAATTTTAAGGTTTAAAATCAATATTCTTGTTCTTTCTTGTTCAATTAATGTTAAGAAACATTGTATAATGTTAAATAACTACATATTACATCTTTGCTAAGCTTTTTTAGTACTAATTATCAAGTTCGCTATAGAAAATAACGAGTTTTTGGAACAGAGAAATATCTACTTATATTAATTCTTATGTTTTGAGTCTACCCAGATATGTTATTTAGCATGTTAGGAACAGATATTGATAAAGAAAAATAACATTATTAAATACAGAAGTTCAGATATTAATTGTAGAAGTCAAGCTACTTTTTCATCAAAAAAACAGTTTTTTTTTTCAACAAAAAAATAGTGGTCTTGTGCGGAAAAGACTTTCTTCTTCTTTTTTTAAATGACGCTTTTTTTTATTTTGTCGGCTCGTGTATCGCAACAAATTTGATGATACATCTTTTTAAGCCAAAATTAATTGATTTGTTGTTTGTTTGTTTGCTATTTCGAAATTTTGATAATAAAAATGGGGGGAGTGTCGAAATAAGTGGAGTTATATTTTTATTGGGCACTTTTTTGAAACATTTCTTTGAAAATTTAAATATTTTATTTAAACTGGTGCAGTTATATTTATGCTAAAATATTAAAAGTATAAATTATATAAAAAACATTTCTCCATGTCAATCTGATCACTATTTAAAAGAAATAATAATTATTTTTTACAAAAATATCATTTTATCAAATTTATTTAAAGCAATGTTGAAACAATTTTTTGTTGTCTGCTGCCATTTTTGTGTCGAAATTGCGAAAAACAAAAGGTTTTCAATGCATATTTTTTTCGCTTTTTTTTGTCGACGTTTTTTTAAAATTTTATTTAAATATTTTATATTTTTATTAATAAAAAACAATTTATATATTTCGATAATTTTTGAAAAATATAATTTTTTTGCAACTTTTTTCGGTGCTACAATTTGCACCGATTTTGCTTCTCCCCGGTGCAAAATGCCACCTTTTTTGAAATGTTTTACCCTTTTTAAATTAAACACTTTTTTAAAAACTATTTCTTAATTTAAAAAATTTCAATTTTTAAAAAAAAAATGGCTTTAAAGGGAGTGTCGGAGATAGTGAAAAACTTTTTACGACCGTTTTCCGTCATTCCAAGTGATGGGGAATGCATTCGTTGCGTGCGAGCGAACAAACTTTTACATTCCTTATCACTTAGAACTTTGCAAATTTGTGATCGCTTTTTTTGCCGTCGTTTTTTAACATTTTGTTTGAATATTTTTAATCATTAATGATTAATGAAACAATTGTTTACAAAAAAAATATTTTGATATTTTTTTTGTATTACAAAAATTGAAAGGCATTAAAATATTTTGCAATATTTTTTGTTTTGTTTAAGATTGAATCATTTTTGTTTTTGTTTAAGATTGAATCATCACGTTTTCGTAGAAAAAACTGCCGTAATCGTATATTTTTTGGGGGGTTGATTCAGCACCATACGTTTTTTTCAACCTTTTTCGTCCCTTTTTTGTACGAGGCATTAAAATATTTTGCAATGTTTTTTGTTTTGTTTAAGACTGAATCATTTTTTTATTGGGGACCGCCTTAAAAGTTGAAAAAATTAAAGTCTTATAAAAAGAACTGAAGGCGAGAGCTTTGGAGGTATATTTCTTTTTATGTTTTTGAAACGCCGTGATTAAATCAGATTCTGAGTTAACTTAGTATTAGTTTCACTTAAAGTGTTTCCAAAAAATTCCTTTTCCTTTTTTTTGATCCTGTATGAAGCCATCGGAAAAAAACGCTGGTCCCATTGAAAACAATAAAAAAAATTTTGATTTCACCTTACTTTTTAAGAAAATTCAAAAAATGCCCGTCCTACCCCGCGAAGATGGTCATACAACAGAGAAACCACCTCCTGGTGCAACAACCGCAAATAACGATGGCACATTTAGTATTAGCGATGGTCCAAAAGGTCGAGGCTCCCAACATGGTGGTGTGAAAAAGGCATATAATCAACTTGGTAGAAATATGTTATAATCTGTTAAGATTAATGTTACAAACAAATCTCGATTAAAGCCTTCAGTCTACCACTCAAAGAACTTAATGCTGAGGTGGGGAGTGTCGTGGAGAAACTCCACGATTATGCAAATTATGGAATGGAAATCTCATTCACATCAAAAGTATATAAAAGGACGGTTGTCCATTCTCATTTAACCTTTTTCATTTGTATTTGTATATTTATATTTGTTACTGATATAAATATACAAATACCCCCTCCCTTTTCATTTTCGAAGTACAGTGAAAAAAACTGATATTCAAATTTTTGATTATTTCAAATGATTATCAAAAAAAGAATGAAAAATAACTTGAATGACAAGGATGAAGGGGGGGGGGGGGGGGGGAATAGCAAACAAGTGCCTGAAACTTTTCCCATGTTTTCGGCTATGCTTAACAAGACTAGAGCCAAGGGCTTTTTGTTCAAAAGTGTCATTGAATGAGATTTCCATTCCATAATTTGCATAATCGTGGAGTTTCTCCACGACACTCCCCACCTCAGCATTAAGTTCTTTGAGTGGTAGACTGAAGGCTTTAATCGAGATTTGTTTGTAACATTAATCTTAACAGATTATAACATATTTCTACCAAGTTGATTATATGCCTTTTTCACACCACCATGTTGGGAGCCTCGACCTTTTGGACCATCGCTAATACTAAATGTGCCATCGTTATTTGCGGTTGTTGCACCAGGAGGTGGTTTCTCTGTTGTATGACCATCTTCGCGGGGTAGGACGGGCATTTTTTGAATTTCGTTTTTTGCTTGTCGTCGACACTCCCTTTAACAAAAACATTTTGCCAGACATTGGTTCTAGGAAAATTAAAAAAACATATTTTTATTCAAATTTATTTTTTATAAAAACAATAGAGTGTAAAACAAAAAAAAATTTCGACACACATGTCTTCACAAAATGATTCAACACAGACAAAAATGAAAAAAATTTTTAATTTCCCAAAAAATAGCCTATTTTTCTGCCGCAAAATTGCGAAAAACAAAAAAGGGGGCACAAACAAAAGTTTTATTTTGGAAATTTGTGACAACTTTTTTAGCCGTCATTTTTTTGAAAGTTTTATTTGAATATTTCATTATTTATTTTCTTTTTATCACTAAAATTGTATATTTATAATTGATAGAAAAATCAAAACTTATTCCAATTTTAAAATAGAACTGGCAAATCAAATCAATATTTGCGTTACGAACCAATATTGAAAAAGTAAATATACGCATAAATACAAAATACAAACTTTTGCATAATCTTTTTGTGATGAAATTTTTTTATATTGAAACACAAAAGTTGTAAATTTTGTAACATTCTTAAATCTGCCCTATTAATGGTTCATTAATGAGAAATGATTTTTTATGATTTTTGCCATTTTGAAGTTTAGGTGGACTGAACGTTAACGTTTGCTTTTGTAAAAAAGTAATCTTTTTGCTTTGGCATCCCTCGATTCTGACCCTTTAAATGGTGTAATTATTTGTATCTAAATACATTACGTTTAAACTTTATTATTTATTATTGTTTTTTAAAATCGGTGTTGCCAATAAAATTTGCATTTTAAAATCAAATAAATACGAATCTCAAATCTATTGTTTATATAATTTTTCAAGAAAAACATTTGTAAAAAAAATTCAAATTCAGCATTTTTTTACAAAAAGTGATATTTTAAGGCAAAAAGTTTATTTGAGCAAATTTTCTTTATTATTGGAGAAAAATAATACTATTTTTGATGCTATAGTGTTTTTACGTTTAAAATCATTTTATTAACGTATAAACATTCTCCGCTTTTTTGTTTTACAAAAACCATTTTTTAACCAAAAAAACAACAGATTTCAAGGATTTAATAAAACAATATTTTTAAATATTCAAAAACAAATACGAACAAATTTGGTGAACAAAAAAATTGAAATAAATGTGTTTTATTTTTTAATGAAAAAAAGTGAGACAAAATTCTGTGTTTTTATTGCATCATTCTTATAAATATTTTACAAAAATCTTTTATCCGTTTCATAAAAAAATATATAATTAAATTCTTTCTTCCCAAAAAAATGTCTTATTTGTGGAAAAAAAAGTATTAAAATGGTGTAATTATTTGTATCTAAATACATTACGTTTAAACTTTTTTATTTAATATTGTGCAAACCAGGTGGTTCTTTAATTATTTCTCTTTAAAAAAGTTTTTTTCCTATTTGTTAAATTTTAAAATTTACATGTTAAAATTTAACAAATACATATCACAAATATATTATTTATATAATTTTTTAAATTACTTTTTTGTAAAATATTTAAAAATAATCTTCTTTCTTTTCTGGCAACAAAAATATAGCTCCATTTATTTCGACACTTCCCCCTTTTTTATTTTTGCAATTTCGAAACAGCAAACTAAAATGTAACAAATGGAGAAAAATGTTGTTTTATCGAATTTTTTTGCGATGTTTTTTGTGACGAAATCGCAAAAAACAAAAAAAGGGGAGAAAAAATAGTTTTTAAAATTTTTTTTTAAAACTGTTATTTGAATATTTAATTTTTGATTTTTTTATCATTAAAATTGTATTTTTGTGAATAATATCAATGGTATTTATGTTTTTAAAATTAAATATGTCGATTTTTTTCCTTCACAATATTGAAAAAATTAAATTGAAATAATTTGATTTTTTTTTCAATATTTAATAAAGGACTTTTGCAACAAAATATCTGCAGATATCTGAAAAAAACGTTTAAATAATAATTAATTTTAATCAGAGACTCAGAAGAAATGTTTTTATTAAGAAAATATAAAATATTCAAATAAAAATTTAAAAAAACGACGGCAAAAAGAGTAATCAAAATCGAAAAACTACTTTTTCAGCTTGCTTTTTTTTGTTTTTCGCGATTTCGAAACAAAAATCGATGCAGGAAAAATTTTTTCAACATTGCTTCAACAAAAATATATAAATGATGAAATGACGTTTTTGGAAAAAGGAAGAAATATCAAAGTTCAAATAGCCATCCATTAAAACTTGTAAATAATGGTTAAAGGTTTTATTAATCAAGGTAATCAAATATATATTGGTTTGAAGAAACATATTTTATTTTTATAAAATATATGCATGTAATACAAATATAATTGCACCAGTTTTAAAATGTGAAGATTTTTATTTCCTTTTTTTTTTGAAATTTGCATATTTGTCAGTGCAGCTTCAACAATGCTCATTTGAGTATCAAAATAAGAATTTACAGCGAATTTAAAATATTCAAAAAATATTTAAAAAAAACACCAACTAAAAAAGCTTTTCAAAGTTTGAAACAAAAAATATGCATTTGTTTTTTCCGCACCCCCCCCCCCCCCCCCCCCCGCCCCCTAAAATAAAAGCAAAAAAAACATAATATTTTTGTGGGAAAAAATACGCCTTTTTTTCCTTTCAACGACTGAAAATAAAATAGTTTCATCGCCGCTGAAAAATGTAAATTTGCAAAAAAAAGAATTGTTTTTGAATATTTTACAAAAGTTTTAAAAAAAACTGTATAAAAAATAGATTTTTATATTTATTCATTATTAAAAAGTTAAATTTTTGAAAAAAAATAATTCAAACCACAAAATAAAACTATAATAAATAAAAAATCAGAAATTTAAAAAATCAAATGTTTTATTACAAAGAAATGTTATCATTTATGACTCCAAAAATGAAATAAGGGGTTGTCTAGATGTCATGTGACACAAAAATCGACGTTTTAACATCCCCGCCCCCTTCTCCACTTGGGACCAAACATCCGATAAAATCAAAGCGGCGTGATAGCTCGTCTGACCTCCCTCCTTTAAATTGTGTCACGTGCCATCTAGGCAGCCCTAATTTATTATTTCGGTTTTAAAAAATACATCTCATTTCATATTTTTGTTATGAAACAGCCGATACTTTTTTTCAAAATTAGAAAATGGAAATTTTTTTTAAATACTAAAATTTCAGGGCAACAATAATAAACCAAAACGTCTACAAAAAGGTCCTCAAAAAAAGCAATCATTAAAATTAATGTTATTTTGCTCTTTATGTTGTTGAAATCAGTATTTTATACTCTTATTTTATCCCTATAAAAATGTTTTTGCAAAAACGCAGTTACTTTTTTTAAATATAAAAAATCTTTAATTTATTATACATAAAAAAATATTCAAAAAATTGTGTTGTCAAAAAAAGCTTTCCAAAGGTTGAAATAAAAAATATGCATTTGATTTTTTTCACCAAAATTTTTTTGCTTTCGCAATTTCGACACAGAAAAAACAATAAAATAGTTTCATCGACGCTGAAAAGTTTAGATTGCAAAAAAAAAGATTGTTTTTTTTGAATATTTTACAAAAGTTTTTAAAAAATTATGTAAAAAATTGTATAAACAATAAATTTGATATTTATTGATTTAACTTTTTAAAGTTAAAAAGTTTGAAAAAATGTTTTTTAAATATCACAAGCGTAAGCCGCCTAAGCTGTCCATGAACAATAATAAATTAAAATCTGAATTTTTAAATCATCATATGCTTTGTTACAAACAATTACTTTATTTATAACACGAATGATCATAGCAAAACCACTTGACCAAAGTCAAAATATAATTGCCACCATAATTTTGGCATTTTTATATGATCATCACCACGAGATTGGGAAGCATAATTAATAATGAGAATACACTATTGTTAACCATATCCATATAAACAACATCACTTGGGCAGCATTGCCATTTACAGCATTCTGCAACGTATTCTTTTCCATTTATTCATATTTATATTACAATTATGAAATATATATGATATAATTACCGTACCCCTGTTTCGAAATTATAAAAGTTAAAAAAAGGGAGGGTGTCGAAAAACTTCGATAAACGTTCTTATTGGCAGTTTTAAAAAGCATTCGTTTGAATATTTATGCAAAAATTAAAATTGGTGTAATTAAATCTAAAAGTGTTACAATATTTTTATCAACAAAATTGCTTTTTTTAATATCAAAAAATGATTCACATTTTTAACAAATTTTTACCAAAAATTGCAATGAATAAGAAAAAATGCATATTTGAGCGTTTTACCAAAAAAAAGAATGAAAAAGTAAGCATGGTTTTTTTTAACATTTTTGATGAAAATTACTCAAAAATTTATAATTAAAAATGATGACAAGAAGCACAGCACCAAAGTTAGTATTGTCCAAAATTTTGGATGTGCATCGATCCAAACCATTAAAAGAAATTGACGGGATGCAAAACTTTTGGTGAACTTAATCGAAAAGAGTTCACCGAGGTTATGAGCTCCGAAATTCTGACATTTAAAAAATATACAAAAAATTCAAAAAAATGTGATTTAAAAAAAGATGGTTTTTTCCTTTTTCCTAAAAAAATTTATATCAGACTCTTTTTTTGTAATAAATGTAAAAAGAAAACAGCAGAAAATTACATTTAAAAACAGCGGCCGTTGAAAAGCAAGAAAAAAAGGTCTTCTTTCGAAACAATTTTGCTTTTTTCAAAATGCAAATAAAAAGCAAACATAATATTTTTGTGGGGGTAAAGAATACACTTTCTTTTTTCTTCCATTTCAGCAACAAAAATAAAAGAGTTTCATCGCCGCTGAAAAATGTAAATTTGGAAGAAAAAAAGAATATTTTTTGAATATTTTACAAAAGTTTTTTTAAATTATATAAACAACAGATTTGAGATGTGTATTTGTTATATTTTAAAAAGTAATTTTTTTTAAAGACAACGCAGGTGTTGTGCAAAAACAATACTAAATTAAAATTGGAAGTTTTATTGTCACATATTTTGTTAGAAATAATTACACCATTTATGACTCTACAAATAAATTGTTTATTTTGGAAACATGTTTTTAAAATATTTTTTCGTCACATATTTTGTTACAAATTATTACACAAGCGCAGCGAACGAAAAATAAATATAATTTGAATGAAGTGAAAAATTAGAAAATAATTCTTTTGTTTGGCTGAAACTTTTGGCCGCGCGGCCAAAAGTTTGTTTTGTCCTAATGTAAGTGTCGGTGAAACTATTTTTTTGTTTGTGTTGAAATCGCAAAAAAAATGGATGGAAAAAAAAGCAATTACATATTTTTTTGTTTTAAACTCTTTCTGCTTTTTTTGCCGATCCTTTTTTATCTGTTTTTTTAATTTAATTTTAATTTAATACATGCCAAATTACATACAAATTATATATTACATAAAATAACGTACAATAAAATTTTGTAAAAGAATATTGCTTTTACACCTTACGATTGGCAAGGTAGTTTAGCACGAAACCTTTGAAGTCTTTTTGAGAGAATTTCAATCTCAATGGAATCAATATACAGGTTTTGTTAAAAAATCATACATACATTTTAAATTATTCAAAAAACCCATTTTTAAATGTTAAAAAAGCACCAAAAAAAGTCTTTCGGAAAAAGTTCTCCAAAAATAATTTTTATTTTTTTTCAAATTTGTTTGTGGCGATTTTTGTTTCGCAATTGCGAATGATAAAAAAGGGGCGCAAAAAAAACTAAGATTTTGAAAAAGAATGTTTTTTTGGAAAAAGCGGGGAAAGGAAAAAAGGCAGCAAAACATTTATTTTTATTTTTCAACTGTTCTATTTTTGACGAAAAATTGTTTCAACATATTTTTTTGAATATTTTATAAAAAAATGAAATTATTTATTTTAATTTGTGTTTTTGAAAATGGACATTTTAATTGTCTGTGCTTCGAAGGGCTTACCTGCTATATTTTAGGAAGAAGTCGCTCCTAATGGACAATAAAGATAAAAGAACTTTTTGAACAAAACACCTTTAAAAATAAAAAGAGTTTAATCCCTGCAAGACCAAAACAATAAAAAAAGGAAAGAGCCCGCCCCCTTTAACAAATTAATTCTGATATATTCATTGATAACAAATATATCAGATTCTTCATAATATTTCACTTTTGGATTCATTTAAATCTGGTACTAGTGCAGTTTTGATTCCCCCCAAACAAAAGCAACCATATTTTATATCCACCCACACCTTTAAAGTTTCAACCAAAAGTCAACAGTTTTATGCAAATTTATGATAAAAAATTTTCATTGTTGTTTGGAAAGAGTAAAACTGCACTAGTAATAAAATCAAATTATTCTTTTATCGCGTTTAGCAAAATTAGGAACATGCTTCAATAAAGAATGGAATTTATGTCCAACTCTAACTTCAGGTAAAGAGACTTTATGGTATTTTAATACACAGAAAATTAATATTACCTTTTTAATTAATATGAAATATTCAAAAAAAAGTTTCAACTGAAAAAAAAATCAGTCAAAATTTTGAAAAACAAAAAGGCATTCAATTTTTTTTAATACATTTTTTTATTTTTTTGCGATTTTGAAACACTGTGATTTAATTAAAAATCTTTAAAAAAAGGCAAAGAAAAAAAGGGGGCAGTGTTTGAAATGAAAATTTTAAAGCGAAAAAAGTTTTACAAAAAAAATGTGTTGCTTCCTTTTTACCGCCAAAAATTCATTTTTTTAACATCGCACTTTTTTTTGCATTCACTTTTTGAATATTTTAAATAATATTTAAGACCATTATGCTTGTGATATAAGACGCCTAAACGAATTGTGATTTGCAAAAAAAAATGAGAGAGAAAAATCTGATTTTTTTCTCTCATTTTTTGGCAACAAGAGAGAGAAAGTGAGAGAAAAAAATCAGATTTTTCTCTCTCATTTTTTTTTGCAAATCACAATTCGTTTAGGCGTCTTATATGTATTGTTTTGAATTTTAAAAAGTTAAATTTTTAGAAAAATTTTGAAGAGAACATCGAACAATAATAAATTGAAATCTGATATTTATGTAAAAAAAGGCAATAAAAATGAAGGTTCAGTGTTTGAAACAATAATTTTTCAAAAGTTTCATAAAAAATCTGTTGTTGCTTTTTTACCGAAAAAAATTCATTTTATTTAGAAACAACGCACACTTTTGCAAATTTTTAATTGCTTTTTTTAATTGGCACTTTTTAAAAAAAGTTTATTTAAATTTTTTATTTTTTATTTTTCTATCAAATAATTAGTGAATTTTAAAAACTTTTAAAGATGACAAAACTTTTTTTTGTGTTTTAAAATAAACTGATCAACATTAAAAAGGGTATTCAGACAGTTCTCCGACTGGACTGATTTAAAAGAGATGACAGTATCTAATATTAAAAAATATATATGCACAAGCTTTTGCCTATTCTTTTGGGCATGCCATAAATTTGTCTGCGGCGATTCGAAATCGCGAACAATAAAAAAATGGGGGGAGGGCAAAAGTTTTGGAAGAAAACATTTTTTTTATATTTTTTTACTATGAAACGCCATTTTAAATTGGTATTTTTTCTGCAAAGATTCATTTCAAAAATTTCGAAACTTTTAAAGAACTATTTTTGGGAAAAAAACCATTTTTTAACCAAAAAAAACAAAAGAAATTGAAAAAGAATGCTTTTTTGGAAAAAGCGGGGAAAGGAAAAAAGGCAGCAAAAAATAATGTTTCAAAATCGAAACATTTATTTTTATTTTTTGACGAAAAATTGTTTCAACACTTTTTTTGAATATTTTGTAAAAAAATTAAATTATTTATTTAAGTTTGTGTTTTTTGAAAATGGACATTTTAATTGTCTGTGCTTCAAAGGGCTTACCTGCTATATTAATGGCCGATGTAATGTTCAATAAAGATGAAACGACTTTTCGCACAAACAATCTTTAAAAATAAAAAAAGTTTAATCCCTGCAGGACCAACACAAAAAAAGTAAAGAGCGCGCCCCCTTTAAAGGGGAAGACGCACCTCTAAAAAAATGTTTTGTTTGATATTTTACATATAATATAAATACACTTGGCGGAATATAAATTTTAAAACATAATATTATTATATTTTAAAATTTATCTTCCGCCCAAGTGATAAAAACAGCACAATATTGCTTATCATCATTAGGCCACATAGCTTGTCAAGTGATTTATGGTGTCAAAACTAACTTTAAGAGACGGTGCACCAGATTATTTGAATTTTTGGAATAAAAGCGTTACATCAAAATTTTGTTTTCATTTCTTTTATAGCCATTCGATAAAACTAGATGAAAAAACGTTATTCCTGGAGTTTTGGAGCATTCTACCGTGTGAAACCGATTTCGCAGATTTTCAAAGATTGAATATAACCAAAAATTCAAAAAATCGGGAAAAATCAGGAATCACGGGCTCATTTTGGGGCCAAAATTGTACGGTAGGGGCGCCATCATAAAATTAGATAAAACACACCTAAAAACCATAAAAAAATGATATTAGGGGTTTTCATATCATATTTTGGGGTTGTCAGGTCCAAAAAACGAAATTTGCATAAAATGCCGTTTTTTGGCACTTTTTTGCTCGGCAAATGGATACTAGGTCATTTAAACAAAACCCAAGACAACATGTTTGTTGGAAATATTGTTGGCTACACGAAAATATGTAAAGATTTGGTTAAATCTCAAAAACAAAAAAAAATCCTCCCACCGACTAAAGTGTCCATCTTACCTATAGATGTAACATAAGTCCAAAAATTTTCGGGTTCCCGATAAGATATACTCAAAAGCCTTTGTAATTTTTTTTATATTGTTGTGACAATCAAAAAAAAAACAACAGGAATTATCTGGATATCTGGTTTGCATGCGTTCCCTCCTTTCAACGATGTTGGGGTATAAACAACGGAAATTTTCAAATACCTGGCAAATGAGAAATATTCACCCGGCAATAAAAAGCTCTTGTAATTTTTTTATAAATAACCTAGTGATCATTTAAAAATAAAAATCATGCTTCTATCTTATCGGGAAGACAACGATCCCTCCTTTTTAGCTCAAAATACGCCTGTAAAAGCCACCAAGAGCAAAAGCTATAATTAGAAATGAGTTTAAACGCCTGAAAATGCTTTAATTAAACTCCCTGACCTTGATTTAGTAAGACATAATCATATCAAAGTCGAAGATAAGCACAAAAAATTTTTTTTCCTACTTGAAGCATTTTCACAATACCCCCAACATCATTGAAATGATATATCTTCAATATTTGATCGTATTGTATCATTTAAATGGTTTTTATAGTGTTATTATATTATTTCGGACATATTTTGACGATTTTAAAGCACAAAAAATTTTTTCTCAAAAATTTTTTAAAAAAATTTTTGTCTTGGTCCCCCCTGTGAAAAATATCGAAAATTTCGAAATTTCGATTTTCGGGCCCGACATCTCCCAAATCATTTTTTAATGATTTTAGGGTGGTTTGGGAGTAAAAATAACCATATCCCATCCCTTGAACTCAAAATCCGTCTTTACCGAACACCCAATGAGCCCGTGATTATGATTTGTTTTGTTTATATTTAAATGTTTGTGACTTCGACATAGAACCCAAAGCCGAAGGCCTAGAACCAGCAGTAAATCGGCGAAGCCGTTGAGCCAAAGGCTCGACGGCGGAGACGATTTAAAATCTGCCTTTATTATTGTAACTCATAAGGTTGTATTAATATATAAGTTTCACTAAGCCATTTCTCAGCAACGCATTCAAAAAATTGTGCGTTTTCTTTTTTCAGTGGTTTTAAAACGAAAAGGAAAGGCAAATGAAAAAGTAATTCCGCATGCGCGTTTGTCTCTAAAATAGCTCAAAGTCAACCGTTTTGAATGATTTAAAAAGCTATAAACATATAAAAAGTTCTGTAACTTAAGAGACCACTAATACACAGGACCCGACTAACACAAGCCTTCCGAAGGAAGGCTGGTTTATACAATGTACATTTAAGTTGAAAAAAATTTATTATTAATGTTAATTTTACATAATCTCTTCTCTTTTTTCGTAATTTGCATACCATTTTTTAATTTTATGTGTATTTTAAAGATCTTAAATACTGCTAAAAATATTCAAAAAAAGAGCTGTAAAAAAAGTGTGCGTTGTTTCATAAAAATGAATTTCGGCGGTGAAAAACAACAGCACATTTTTTATTAACCTTTTATATCATTTTTTACACATACATTTGTGAATCATATTTTTTGACAACGTTTTATCGCAAAAAAAAGCTTTACAATTTTGTGTAAAAAAAGGGCAAAGAAAAAAAAGGGCAGTGTTTGAAATGAAAATTTTAAAGAGAAAAAAGTTTTATAAAAAAAATGTGGTGTTTCTTTTTACTGCCAAAAATTCATTTTTTCAACATCGCACTTTTTTTTTGCATTCCTTTTTGAATATTTTAAATAATATTTAAGACCATTTGGTTTGTGATATGTATTTGTTTGATTTTAAAAAGTTAAATTTTTAGATAACTTCAGAAGAGAACATCGAACAATAATAAATTGAAATCTGATATTTATGTAAAAAAAGGCAATAAAAAAGAAGGGGCGGTTTTTGAAACAATAATTTTTAAAAAGTTTCATAAAACTTAAAACAAAATGTGTTGTTGCTTTTTACCGCCAAAATTCATTTTATTTTTTAAAACAACGCACAATTTTGCAAATTTTTAATTGCTTTTTTTAGTTGGCACTTTTTTAAAAAAGTTTATTTAAATATTTTATTTTTTATCTTTCTATCAAATAATTAATGTATTTAAAACACAAAACAAAATTGACGAAATTTTGTTTTGTGTTTTAAAAAATAAAAAACAAAGAATTTTTCAAAGGATACGTTATCTACAATAGTTAATATTAAAAAATATATGCACAAACTTTTGTTTCTTCTTTTTTGGGCATGGCATTTCCCCCGCATTGTATTAATAAATTTCCGGCATTTATATATTTTTGTGTGAAAACTAATTGTAAAATTTTGAGCCTTGCATAAAAATATATTTGACAATTCAATGATTCCTGTAAAATAAAAAATTCGTTGTTGTCGATCCGCTAAATTTTTGATTGTTATTTCATCATAATAGGATTTTTTTGAAAATAAAGTTTTTGTGGAAAAAGAGGAGGACAGAAAATAGGGCAGCAAAAAAATAATATTTAGAAATCAAAATATTTCATCTTATTTTTGACGCAAAATTGTTTTAACATTTTTTGAATATTTTGTAAAAAAATGTGATTAGTTATTTAAATTTAAGATTTTGAAAATTATATTTTAATTTGCAAGGCTTCGCAATGAAAGAGTTCACCAGTGAAAAAAAATAAGAACATTAAAAATAAATTTTTTAAAAAAAAGCATCTGGAACAGGAATGCCGATAACAATTCTATTTGATTCACGGGCTCATTGGGTGTCCTGTCAAGACGGATTTTAAGATATACGGGATAAAGTAGGGTTATTTTTACTTCAAAATTACTCAGCAATGACCTAGAAACAATTTGAAAGATGTGCACCTCGAAATTCGAAATTTTGATTTTTTCATTTTTTTTTACAGGGGGGACTAAGAAGATTATAAAAATATCAAAGTTTCAAGTCAGATAAAAAATTTTTGTGGTAGCCATTTTATAGCCCTTAGTTATGTATACAATCCTGAGGCACAACTTTTTGATTGGTTGCAATCCTGATTTTTCTCATTTTTTAGAATTTTCGGTTACATTCAATCTATGAAAATCCGCGAAATCGATTTCACACGGTAGAATGCTCCAAAACCCTCAAAATAACGGTTTTTCAACTAGTTTTATCGACTGGTTACAAAAGAATCGAAAACAAAATTTCAATGTAACACATTTGTTCAAAATTTTTAAATTTTCTCGTAGACCGTCTCTTAAGACGAAAATAGCTTCTCACATCGAATCCAAAGCAACGAAAGTGTGCTTTTTTTTGGTCCGAAGTTTGGCAAAGTGTTTATTTCGCAAACACGAATTGCGGGATTTTCAAATTTTTTGTTGGTGCAAATCAGTGATTATTTCTTTGGCACTTTTTTTTAAAGAAAAACTAATGGCACCATTAAATTTTCCATGGCCGAAAGCCTATATATGCCAAAAATCAACTTAAATAGTGCGAAAAATATTTTTCAGCAATTTTTGTGTGTTCGAACTTTTGAAGAAAGTTTGAAAAATAAAAAACACTGAAAAAATTTTTTGTTTCAGTTTAAGCTAATTTTTAGCATATAAAACGCAAAAAACTAAAAGTATTTCATTTTTTTCCATTTGCAACAAATGATGATCACTTTTTGCAAATGCACTCAATAAGTGCATTTTATTGACTCAATAAGTCCATTTTAGCATAGGCTTATTGAGTCAATAAAATGCACTCAATAAGTGCCACTTATTGAGTGCATTTGCAAAAAGTGATCATCATTTGTTGCAAATGGAAAAAAATGAAATACTTTTAGTTTTTTGCGTTTTATATGTAGGCTTTCGGTCATGGAGAATTTAATGACGCCATTAGTTTTTCTTTAAAAAAAAGTGTCAAAGAAATAATCACTGATTTGCTCCAACAAAAAATTTGAAAATCCCGCAATTCGTGTTTGCGAAATAAACACTTTGCCAAACTTCGGACCAAAAAGAGCACACTGGATTCGATGTCTGTGAAGCTATTTTTGTGTTAAAATATGCAAATATTGCTTTTACTATATCAAAATGATATGTGATTATGTCTTGGGAAAATAAAATTTATTATGCAAATTTTTGTGTAAAAATAAAGTCACTTTTTTCCATATATATATACAGAAATCATCATTTTTGGTTTTCATATATATCAACACATCATCACAACATGACACCTCAACAATCTACAACAACAACCACTACTACCACCACCACCACCACCACCACCACAACAACATCATCAGCAGCAGGAACAACAACAACTACGACCACCACTACAACTACCACTACAACAACATCTGCTCCAAATGCAGCTGCTCCTCCACCTCCACCTGAACCTCAATCAATTCCATCAACTTTTGGTAATTTAATTTAAATTGTTTTGTAAGAAAATTTAAAAAAAATAAATAATGCTTAAATTTTTTATGGATAACAGCGTTTTAATTAATTTTGATTGTTTCTTTCATTTTTTTGGTTAGAAAAATGTAATTTTAAGTTGTTATATTTATTTATTTATTTATTTAAAACCTGTCACGTAGGACGAAAGGGGACAACAAATTATACCACGTATCAGAAATAAAAAGTGAAAACAGTTCAGTAGGAGATTGTTCATTGAATTTTGTGAAGTCATTAATCCATCGAGTCGGAGGTCGGCCAGCACTTCTTCTCACATTAGGCACCCATTCAGTTAGCATGCGATTTCATCGATTATATATAAACCTACGTTAATACTGGATGAAGCATTGGCATAAATCAGTTTGATAATTTCAATATCCTCGGCATCAATACCACATTTTTCCAGAGCATCCCATTTTTTGAAGTCAACGAAGACCAGATACAGTGGCATTTTGCTGAATTCTCTTGATTTTCCAAGTTCAGGGTGATTCAAGGAAAAATCCGATTTACAAATGGCTGGCAAATGGTTTCTGTTCCATTTAAACGAAATATAAGGGGGCAGTGATACTCACCGTGGCTTACCATTTAGTTTTTCGCGAAAAATTTTTTTGAAAAAAGTCGAAATTTTTGTAATTTCGACTTGGTCCCCCCTGTAAGAACAAAAAAAACCCAAATTAAATGATAAGCCACGGTGAGTATCGCTGCTCCATTACTTTTCGTTTAAGAGACTGTCTACCAGATTTTTCAAATCGAGCGGAACACACCATCTCAGATTTCAATTATTTTTTGTATTTTGGTAGAATATGGTCTAAAAACGTTATTCTGAAAGTATTACCAGTTCTTATAGTACTAGTTTTGGATTGGCACGATGCCAAAGGTCGTAATTGACCAAAATTTCATGACAAGTAAAATATTTTTATTCCGTTACCAAAAAATTTGAAGTTTTCCCAGGTGATACTAGTTGGAACAAGGTTTAAAAATATGTATCGTTTACATTTCTGTTATATTTTTGAATACGATTTTTTTCACTTTGAATATTTCACCCCCTGAAAAAAAATTTCATTTTTCGTGGGGGGGCTGACCTGAAACATGCAAAAGTTGCCCCAGGATTTCAGTTTTGAAGTTTTATATGATTTGCGCCAAAATGATCTGTACTTATCGATTCCCAACCAAAAAACTTTTGTCGAACAACATCTATAACATGGAATAATATATATATTTCATGAATGGGGGCAGGTATCGACTTCCGGTGACTTGCATTATAGAATATCAATGTTGTGGAGCATTCTGGGACAGTTTCAACATTTTTGGTAACGATTTCGAAATATAGGACCACTTTGAAAATCCAAAATTTAACAACGTAGAAATATCGCAAAAACTTGGGCTTTTCTTTCATAATAAAATCAAATATGCATTATAATTGTAAAATAGATGTAACATTACCAATATAATATGATAAAAAAAGACGGGGGTCAAAATCGATTTTTTATGTTTTTTTGAATTTTGCTTATTTTTGATCAATTTTCAAGATACAAAAATATTGGGAATATCGAAATATATCAACTATCTGATTCTTCCGGGTTAAAATATAGCTCGTTTAAGATTTTTGGGCAATATTTCGACATCCTGGAATTGCTAGTTTTCATTTTCCACGTAATTGAAAATATGCTCAAAAATTTGAGAAAAAACACCTGGAAATCAATGTTTTTCCGATACATGGTCACTAAAAACATTTTTTTTAGCTTAAATGTCAATATTTTAACACTTTCTGAATGATTTTAACCCAAACTAAAATAAAGTAATTTTTTTCAAAATTTGAAAAATCAGTAATTTTTGAAAATCTTAAAATTTTTCAAAATGATTTCAAAACACTTCACCCCACCAAAGTATATTACAATAAATCTAAAAAAAACGTTTTGAGTGATCTGGTATCGGAAAAACATGGATTTCCACGTGTTTTTTCTCAAATTTTTGAGCATATTTTCAGCAACGTAAAAAACGAAAACTAGTAATTTTAGCTTGTCGAAATGTTGCCCAAAAATCTTAAACAAGCTATATTCTAACCCGAAAGCATCAGATAGTTGATATATGTCGATATTCCCAATATTTGTGTATCTCGAAAATTGATCAAAAAATAGGCATTTCCTCCAGATTGTATTATTTAATGCTGACATTAAAGGAGCCCGGTCAGCCAGCACAATGCGCGTTGTAACAAAAAAAAATGAATTTGGCGGAAAAAAGCGACAGCACATCTTTTATTAAGCTTTTTTCCGGAAATATTTGTTACACAAAAATTTGCGAATCATTTTTTTTTGTCAAAATTTTATCAAAAAAGATGCTGTTAAATTTTGTGTAAAAAAGGCAACCAATTTTGAAAAAAGTCTTTTTTTATTCGGCACTTTTTTGAATTTTGAATATTTATGCAAATATTAAAAATTGTGTAATTGTATTTACGCTAAAATATTACAAGCATATATTTTATACAAATCAAAAATTCTCTTCAAGCGGAAAAACTAAAGAATTTTACGCGTGTTTTTTTTATCATAATTGAAAATTAAACAGTATCTTCTGGATAATCGATCGAACCAACTGTTAGGTTATTCCAAAAATTCCAAAAGTATTTGCATTTCTTTCCCTGGAAAAACATTTTTGCAACGTGTTAAAAAAGCAAAAACTTTTCGAACGACCTAATAATAGACTTTAGAACCTTTTTTTATGGGGATAAAATTAATGAAAAAAAATGCTGATTAAAAACGACTATCAAAAATAAAAACACAAATGCTTTATTTAAAAAAATTGAAAGACAACAATAATAATAGAAAAACAAGTTTACTGTCAATAAATATGACACAATTTACTGTATTTTTCTTGATCAAGTCCAGGAAAATAAATATACGGAGGTTTATATCCATGATTTTTTGTTTCAATAATTTCATCAATAATTGCTTCAAGGCGAGCTTTATATTCTTCAGAAACTGCGTCAGAAAAGCTGAGATAAACGCGAGTTTTCTTGTTTTTCTAAAATGTAACTAAACTTTATTAAATAGCAAAAAACCTACAAACACATACCTTCATAAAAGAATAAAAGCTTTCAACATCAAAATCTTCAGGAATTTTATAAAGGCGGAAAAAAACATAATTTGAAAGATGAGGAATTTCCCAGAGTTCTTTAAAAGTTTTGTTTGATGTATTATTTGATGGAGTCAGAAAAGTGCTAAATAAAATATATACTATAAAGAATATAAACAAAATAATAACTTACTAAGAAATATCTTTAGCATTAGGAAGTTGTTCAACAAGTTTTTCGAATGCAACTACAGTACCATCGTGATTTTTTACAGTAACTCGGTTTAAGTCCAAATCTTTTACGGATGAACAAAGAAACTTGAATTCATTTAAAGAAATAACTTGATCATGAAAAATTAAACGGCTGAAATCACGTCGATAAATTTTTTGGATAATAGAAGAAGCAACAGAATCATTGCTGACATTTTCTGGAGAAACATTAAGAGTATCAGTAATCCATAATTTAGAAGAAAGCTTATTCATATCAATTCTTTTTCGACAATTTCCAATCCCATTTTTCCATTCATTTTGATTATAACGTAAATAACGAAGAACTAAGATTGGATTTTTGATGAAAAAATATTTGCATCTTTTAATCATTTTTTGATAAACATTTGATTTCTTTGGATTCTTTGCAATATAATGCATCATTGAATCTGGAAATGCAAAGTTTTGACGTTGATAAGTTGATAAGAAGATATCACGCTTGGAAATAACCATCATTGATGAATTATCAGCAGTATCACTGGACATTGTTGATTGAAGATTAGATGAATCCATTTATTGATTGTCAAAGGTATAATAATATTTGTTATATCTAAAAAAAGAATAAATTATAAATAGATAAAAGTGATAGAAAAATTAATCAGCGTTCAAAAAAAATGTTTTTTTCTTTGCAAATAAATTTTTGATGACAATTTTGTGGTTTCCATTCAGTCACATTTTGCCAAAGAAAGAAAATTTTCACACTTATTATTTTTTAATTATATCTCATTTTAGTTTGGATTATGAAACGGTCATAACATTTTTTTAAACATTTATAAGAATGATGCAATAACAACAAAAAAAGTTGTCGAACTTTTTTTCCATTAAAAAAAATATGTTCACATATTTGGTAAAAATTGTCCATAAAAATTGCAATTTAAAATTAGATATTTTCCAAAAATAATAAAATATTTAATTTGTGGAAAATAAATGATGCAATTTTTTGTAGCAAAAAAACATGTACAGTTTTCTGTTACAATTTATTATTATTAAAAACGTTTGCAAGCTTGTGAGTAGTTATGCTGCTACTTACCGGCTGATCTAGCGAGGGCGGGGTTTGGTATACTGTAGAAAAATAGTAGTAATTCAGAGTTTCTATGAATCCAGACTCCGCCTCCAGAATCCAAAAGACTATTGGGCTATCCTTTTGTGGTAAAATATCACTCTGTTAAAATATTACTCTGGTAAAATATTACTATGGTAAAATCTGACCTACTTTCATTTTTTTCACGTGAGACATGACTGATAATGATTTTTCTCACTGATAATGAATATTCTATTGGATTTTTTATCATTCATACTTATCAATGATTTCTTATCAGTTATCAATTTTTTTAAAATTTTCACGCTAATAATATAATTGGTTGGGATTCGAACTCTCGAGTGATTGGTCTGAAACACACACGCTTTAACCACTCGACCAATCACGCATTGATAAAGTTGCGTCAAAAATTAACTACTATAAATTGCGAAATTTTTGATTATCAAAATCCAATCGCATCATTTTTATCAGTTGCTATTATCAGTAAATTCAAATCAATTTTTCGAGTGACGCATCTTTAATCATGATTTTTATCACTGATTACGAAAATCATAGTCCTTATCACTAAATCCTTGTCACTAAATCCTTATCACTAAATTCTTATCAGTTAATTTTAAAATTTTGCTCAAATATGGTGCAATAACAAGCATGATTTTTCACGCTTATCACTTATGCCCTCAGGCGATGATCTTATCAGTACCTTATCAGTTGGTCAATTTTTTCACAAAATCAAATTCTAAACTTAAGGGGATTATTTTTATCACTAATAATCTCTTATAAGTCTATTATCACTAAAATATTTTTTTCAAAAAAGTTGGCATCGAAATTATCAATCTCGCTTAATTTGTTTTTTATCACTAGTGCCAATTTTTTTTTCTTATCACGAGTTCATCAGCAGCAATATTCATGCTTAATTTGCTAGTTTTTAAAATAAATGCCCATCTGAAATTCGCGCGCCAAAATCTCGCGTCCTTTTTGTGCTGATTTCGAAATCTTTTTTTGACAAATTTGTATTGTTTACTTTTCTTGGCAGTCTTTTGCTGGAAGTCTTTTGCTGGCAAATCTCGCGCATTTCTTTTGCTGGCAAGATATTTTTGGCAAATTTTCTTTTCCTTAAAAATGTGTCGCATCATGGTCGATCTTTTTTTCTGTCTCGATCGAAAACTCACTGCGCAGATCCAAGTGACTCGCTGCCAGTCATGGCAAAAACGAGAGAGAAAGAAAGCGCGACTGCAAAAAGTCAGTCATGGCAAGAGAGAAAAAAATGTTCAATTAAAGATATATTTGATGCTATAGTGTTTTTATCGACAGATTTAAAACGTATAAACGTTCTCCGCTTTTTTTTTTACAAAAACCATTTTTTAACCAAAAAACCAACAGATTTCAAAGATTTAATAAAATAATATTTTCAAATATTCAAAAACAAATACGAGCAATTTTAGCGAACAAAAAAATTGAAATAAATGTGTTTTATTTTTTAATGAAAAAAGTGAGACAAAATTCTGTGTTTTTATTGCATCATTCTTATAAATATTTTACAAAAATCTTTTATCCGTTTCATAAAAAAATATATAATTAAATTCTTTCTTCCCAAAAAAATGTCTTATTTGTGGAAAAAAAAGTATTAAAATGGTGTAATTATTTGTATCTAAATACAGTACGTTTAAACTTTTTTATTTAATATTGTGTATACCAGGTTCTTTCAATGTTTCTCTTTAAAAAAAATTATTCCTTTAAAATTTACTTGTTAAAATTTAACAAATACATATCACAAATATATTATAATTTTTTAAATTACTTTTTTGTAAAATATTCAAAAACAATCTTCTTCTTTTTTTGGACAACAAAAATATAGCTCCATTTATTTCGACACTCCCTCCTTTTTTATTTTTGCAATTTCGAAACAGCAAACTAAAATGCAACAAATGGAGAAAAATGTTGTTTTATCGAATTTTTTTGCGATGTTTTTTGTGACGAAATCGCAAAAAACAAAAAAAGGGGAGAAAAAATAGTTTTTAAAAGTTTTTTTAAAACTTTTATTTGAATATTTAATTTTCGAATTTTTTATCATTAAAATTGTATTTTTGTGAATAATATCAATGGTATTTATGTTTTTAAAATTAAATATGTCGATTTTTTTCCTTCACAATATTGAAAAAATTAAATTGAAATAATTTGATTTTTTTTTCAATATTTAATAAAGGACTTTTGCAACAAAATATCTGCAGATATCTGAAAAAAACGTTTAAATAATAATTAATTTTAATCAGAGACTCAGAAGAAATGTTTTTATTAAGAAAATATAAAATATTCAAATAAAAATTTAAAAAAACGACGGCAAAAAGAGTAATCAAAATCGAAAAACTACTTTTTCAGCTTGCTTTTTTTTGTTTTTCGCGATTTCGAAACAAAAATCGATGCAGGAAAAATTTTTTCAACATTGCTTCAACAAAAATATATAAATGATGAAATGACGTTTTTGGAAAAAGGAAGAAATATCAAAGTTCAAATAGCCATCCATTAAAACTTGTAAATAATGGTTAAAGGTTTTATTAATCAAGGTAATCAAATATATATTGGTTTGAAGAAACATATTTTATTTTTATAAAATATATGCATGTAATACAAATATAATTGCACCAGTTTTAAAATGTGAAGATTTTTATTTCCTTTTTTTTTTGAAATTTGCATATTTGTCAGTGCAGCTTCAACAATGCTCATTTGAGTATCAAAATAAGAATTTACAGCGAATTTAAAATATTCAAAAAATATTTAAAAAAAACACCAACTAAAAAAGCTTTTCAAAGTTTGAAACAAAAAATATGCATTTGTTTTTTCCGCACCCCCCCCCCCCCCCCCCCCGCCCCCTAAAATAAAAGCAAAAAAAACATAATATTTTTGTGGGAAAAAATACGCCTTTTTTTCCTTTCAACGACTGAAAATAAAATAGTTTCATCGCCGCTGAAAAATGTAAATTTGCAAAAAAAAGAATTGTTTTTGAATATTTTACAAAAGTTTTAAAAAAAACTGTATAAAAAATAGATTTTTATATTTATTCATTATTAAAAAGTTAAATTTTTGAAAAAAAATAATTCAAACCACAAAATAAAACTATAATAAATAAAAAATCAGAAATTTAAAAAATCAAATGTTTTATTACAAAGAAATGTTATCATTTATGACTCCAAAAATGAAATAAGGGGTTGTCTAGATGTCATGTGACACAAAAATCGACGTTTTAACATCCCCGCCCCCTTCTCCACTTGGGACCAAACATCCGATAAAATCAAAGCGGCGTGATAGCTCGTCTGACCTCCCTCCTTTAAATTGTGTCACGTGCCATCTAGGCAGCCCTAATTTATTATTTCGGTTTTAAAAAATACATCTCATTTCATATTTTTGTTATGAAACAGCCGATACTTTTTTTCAAAATTAGAAAATGGAAATTTTTTTTAAATACTAAAATTTCAGGGCAACAATAATAAACCAAAACGTCTACAAAAAGGTCCTCAAAAAAAGCAATCATTAAAATTAATGTTATTTTGCTCTTTATGTTGTTGAAATCAGTATTTTATACTCTTATTTTATCCCTATAAAAATGTTTTTGCAAAAACGCAGTTACTTTTTTTAAATATAAAAAATCTTTAATTTATTATACATAAAAAAATATTCAAAAAATTGTGTTGTCAAAAAAAGCTTTCCAAAGGTTGAAATAAAAAATATGCATTTGATTTTTTTCACCAAAATTTTTTTGCTTTCGCAATTTCGACACAGAAAAAACAATAAAATAGTTTCATCGACGCTGAAAAGTTTAGATTGCAAAAAAAAAGATTGTTTTTTTTGAATATTTTACAAAAGTTTTTAAAAAATTATGTAAAAAATTGTATAAACAATAAATTTGATATTTATTGATTTAACTTTTTAAAGTTAAAAAGTTTGAAAAAATGTTTTTTAAATATCACAAGCGTAAGCCGCCTAAGCTGTCCATGAACAATAATAAATTAAAATCTGAATTTTTAAATCATCATATGCTTTGTTACAAACAATTACTTTATTTATAACACGAATGATCATAGCAAAACCACTTGACCAAAGTCAAAATATAATTGCCACCATAATTTTGGCATTTTTATATGATCATCACCACGAGATTGGGAAGCATAATTAATAATGAGAATACACTATTGTTAACCATATCCATATAAACAACATCACTTGGGCAGCATTGCCATTTACAGCATTCTGCAACGTATTCTTTTCCATTTATTCATATTTATATTACAATTATGAAATATATATGATATAATTACCGTACCCCTGTTTCGAAATTATAAAAGTTAAAAAAAGGGAGGGTGTCGAAAAACTTCGATAAACGTTCTTATTGGCAGTTTTAAAAAGCATTCGTTTGAATATTTATGCAAAAATTAAAATTGGTGTAATTAAATCTAAAAGTGTTACAATATTTTTATCAACAAAATTGCTTTTTTTAATATCAAAAAATGATTCACATTTTTAACAAATTTTTACCAAAAATTGCAATGAATAAGAAAAAATGCATATTTGAGCGTTTTACCAAAAAAAAGAATGAAAAAGTAAGCATGGTTTTTTTTAACATTTTTGATGAAAATTACTCAAAAATTTATAATTAAAAATGATGACAAGAAGCACAGCACCAAAGTTAGTATTGTCCAAAATTTTGGATGTGCATCGATCCAAACCATTAAAAGAAATTGACGGGATGCAAAACTTTTGGTGAACTTAATCGAAAAGAGTTCACCGAGGTTATGAGCTCCGAAATTCTGACATTTAAAAAATATACAAAAAATTCAAAAAAATGTGATTTAAAAAAAGATGGTTTTTTCCTTTTTCCTAAAAAAATTTATATCAGACTCTTTTTTTGTAATAAATGTAAAAAGAAAACAGCAGAAAATTACATTTAAAAACAGCGGCCGTTGAAAAGCAAGAAAAAAAGGTCTTCTTTCGAAACAATTTTGCTTTTTTCAAAATGCAAATAAAAAGCAAACATAATATTTTTGTGGGGGTAAAGAATACACTTTCTTTTTTCTTCCATTTCAGCAACAAAAATAAAAGAGTTTCATCGCCGCTGAAAAATGTAAATTTGGAAGAAAAAAAGAATATTTTTTGAATATTTTACAAAAGTTTTTTTAAATTATATAAACAACAGATTTGAGATGTGTATTTGTTATATTTTAAAAAGTAATTTTTTTTAAAGACAACGCAGGTGTTGTGCAAAAACAATACTAAATTAAAATTGGAAGTTTTATTGTCACATATTTTGTTAGAAATAATTACACCATTTATGACTCTACAAATAAATTGTTTATTTTGGAAACATGTTTTTAAAATATTTTTTCGTCACATATTTTGTTACAAATTATTACACAAGCGCAGCGAACGAAAAATAAATATAATTTGAATGAAGTGAAAAATTAGAAAATAATTCTTTTGTTTGGCTGAAACTTTTGGCCGCGCGGCCAAAAGTTTGTTTTGTCCTAATGTAAGTGTCGGTGAAACTATTTTTTTGTTTGTGTTGAAATCGCAAAAAAAATGGATGGAAAAAAAAGCAATTACATATTTTTTTGTTTTAAACTCTTTCTGCTTTTTTTGCCGATCCTTTTTTATCTGTTTTTTTAATTTAATTTTAATTTAATACATGCCAAATTACATACAAATTATATATTACATAAAATAACGTACAATAAAATTTTGTAAAAGAATATTGCTTTTACACCTTACGATTGGCAAGGTAGTTTAGCACGAAACCTTTGAAGTCTTTTTGAGAGAATTTCAATCTCAATGGAATCAATATACAGGTTTTGTTAAAAAATCATACATACATTTTAAATTATTCAAAAAACCCATTTTTAAATGTTAAAAAAGCACCAAAAAAAGTCTTTCGGAAAAAGTTCTCCAAAAATAATTTTTATTTTTTTTCAAATTTGTTTGTGGCGATTTTTGTTTCGCAATTGCGAATGATAAAAAAGGGGCGCAAAAAAAACTAAGATTTTGAAAAAGAATGTTTTTTTGGAAAAAGCGGGGAAAGGAAAAAAGGCAGCAAAACATTTATTTTTATTTTTCAACTGTTCTATTTTTGACGAAAAATTGTTTCAACATATTTTTTTGAATATTTTATAAAAAAATGAAATTATTTATTTTAATTTGTGTTTTTGAAAATGGACATTTTAATTGTCTGTGCTTCGAAGGGCTTACCTGCTATATTTTAGGAAGAAGTCGCTCCTAATGGACAATAAAGATAAAAGAACTTTTTGAACAAAACACCTTTAAAAATAAAAAGAGTTTAATCCCTGCAAGACCAAAACAATAAAAAAAGGAAAGAGCCCGCCCCCTTTAACAAATTAATTCTGATATATTCATTGATAACAAATATATCAGATTCTTCATAATATTTCACTTTTGGATTCATTTAAATCTGGTACTAGTGCAGTTTTGATTCCCCCCAAACAAAAGCAACCATATTTTATATCCACCCACACCTTTAAAGTTTCAACCAAAAGTCAACAGTTTTATGCAAATTTATGATAAAAAATTTTCATTGTTGTTTGGAAAGAGTAAAACTGCACTAGTAATAAAATCAAATTATTCTTTTATCGCGTTTAGCAAAATTAGGAACATGCTTCAATAAAGAATGGAATTTATGTCCAACTCTAACTTCAGGTAAAGAGACTTTATGGTATTTTAATACACAGAAAATTAATATTACCTTTTTAATTAATATGAAATATTCAAAAAAAAGTTTCAACTGAAAAAAAAATCAGTCAAAATTTTGAAAAACAAAAAGGCATTCAATTTTTTTTAATACATTTTTTTATTTTTTTGCGATTTTGAAACACTGTGATTTAATTAAAAATCTTTAAAAAAAGGCAAAGAAAAAAAGGGGGCAGTGTTTGAAATGAAAATTTTAAAGCGAAAAAAGTTTTACAAAAAAAATGTGTTGCTTCCTTTTTACCGCCAAAAATTCATTTTTTTAACATCGCACTTTTTTTTGCATTCACTTTTTGAATATTTTAAATAATATTTAAGACCATTATGCTTGTGATATGTATTGTTTTGAATTTTAAAAAGTTAAATTTTTAGAAAAATTTTGAAGAGATCATCGAACAATAATAAATTGAAATCTGATATTTATGTAAAAAAAAGCAATAAAAATGAAGGTTCAGTGTTTGAAACAATAATTTTTCAAAAGTTTCATAAAAAATCTGTTGTTGCTTTTTTACCGAAAAAAATTCATTTTATTTAGAAACAACGCACACTTTTGCAAATTTTTAATTGCTTTTTTTAGTTGGCACTTTTTAAAAAAAGTTTATTTAAATATATTATTTTTTATCTTTTTTTATCAAATAATTAGTGAATTTTAATAAATTTTAAAGATGACAAAATTTTGTTTTGTGTTTTAAAATAAACAGATCAACATTTAAAAGAGACGACAGTATTTAATATTAAAAAATATATATGCACAAACTTTTGCCTATTCTTTTGCCATAAATTTGTCTGCGGCGATTCGAAATCGCGAACAATAAAAAAATGGGGGGAGGGCAAAAGTTTTGGAAGAAAACATTTTTTATATATTTTTTTACTATGATACGCCATTTTAAATTGGTATTTTTTCTGCAAAGATTCATTTCAAAAATTTCGAAACTTTTAAAGAACTATTTTTGGGAAAAAAACCATTTTTTAACCAAAAAAAATAAAAGAAATTGAAAAAGAATGCTTTTTTGGAAAAAGCGGGGAAAGGAAAAAAGGCAGCAAAAAATAATGTTTCAAAATCGAAACATTTATTTTTATTTTTTGACGAAAAATTGTTTCAACACTTTTTTTGAATATTTTGTAAAAAAATTAAATTATTTATTTAAGTTTGTGTTTTTTGAAAATGGACATTTTAATTGTCTGTGCTTCAAAGGGCTTACCTGCTATATTAATGGCCGATGTAATGTTCAATAAAGATGAAACGACTTTTCGCACAAACAATCTTTAAAAATAAAAAAAGTTTAATCCCTGCAGGACCAACACAAAAAAAAGTAAAGAGCGCGCCCCCTTTAAAGGGGAAGACGCACCTCTAAAAAAATGTTTTGTTTGATATTTTACATATAATATAAATACACTTGGCGCACACTGGGACAGCACATTTCTCACCACGAAAGTTTTTTTTCGTTGTATGCGATTTTTTGTTATTGGACCTGTGAAATTTTGTGTTGTAATTAAAATATAATGTTTTTATTTTTTCTTCATTTTTTTTTCACAAAAAATGCTACAAAATGATAAATCACTTTCCAAAATTTGATCATAGGAAGTATGAAAAGTATTGGGGGTGTTCATACATATATAAAGTTTTTGAAGCCGCTACAAAAAAGCAGTTGAAAAAAAAAATTTGTTTTTTAATTGCAACGTTTTACCCCATATTACTTATTACGATACCATATACATATTACTAATCAAAAAGGCCTCTATTACTGTAATCAGCAGAAAAAATGGACTCTAAACATAGCTAAATGTGAAAAAACAATTTCGACTTCAGAATCGGCCTTCAGAATCCTTAAATTAAAAAAACTTTCTCTATTTTCGGATTCCCTATATTTTTTTACACCAAAAAATAGTTCAATTACAGGATGATTCCAGAAGTTTTTGTACACAAAAAAAACATTACTTCGTTAATTATTCATTTTCGGCACAATTTTTGATGCCATTTAAAGACAAGACCTTAAATCAAAAATTTGGCTCGTGGGGACCTTCTGTGAATAACGGTGTTTTATTCGTGATAAGATGAATTGTCGCTAATATGTACGAGAGGATATTTAACTGATTTATTTTACTCCTTTACAAAATATCCCTTTAAAAAGAATAAGAGACGAAATACAAAAGTGGCTGTAATTGAGCTTAAGAAGAAAGAAGGAATAAAGAGAAAGGAAATGACCCCCTTGGGTTAGATAGAAAAGAGGCGGACGTTGTGCGTGCCACAACTATGTAGCTTTGGTTAAAGCCCGTTCCTCACACTCCCCCCAAAAAAATGTGGGTTAAGAATTTTGTTAGCGGTGTTTAAAAAAAGACGGAATTCCATACAAAGGAAATACTAAGATAAAGAAGCAACAATTTAACAAAAATATGAGTTTTTAGCAAAAACGATTATCATAAAATACTTCAATAACATAACAATTTAATTTAAACACCAACATTATTTAAACAAATATACCAACAAAATTATCAAAACAATTAAAGAAACAATAAGGTACAGTACTTCACTTGAGGTGTACCAGGATAGTTGACGGTGGCTTTAATTTAACAAATCAAAAGTTCCAATAAGATATGAAAAAAAAATGTTTGCAAAACATTTTAATAACAATAAAACGATAGAGAAGAGATTTGATGAAATCGAACTTATTATGGGAATTATCACACAAAAATGTTAAAGAACGTGCAGTGCCACTTTGAAAAACAACTATCCAAATGATGCTTAACATTTGCGCTTCTTTTTGTAATTCTTAAAAATTACTGCTTTAATTGCATATTTGATCATTATATCAAAATGATCATTTTTAAAATCATATACATGATTTCCATTAAAATTTTTCTTCCACTTTTCAACAAAAGCTTCAGAAAATTTGCCATTAAAAAATTGCCGCTTTTTAGTCAATTTTTTCTTTTCAACTGCTTTAATCTTGCAAAAAATTTTGCCAAGATTAGCAACTTTTGAACTTTTTTCAAGTTCATCTTTCCTATCCAAAAGAATTTCAATTGGATTTTCTTTATGAACAAAAGAACTTTCCTTTTTTGGATAAGTAATTTTTGCATTTAATTCAACATCATGATCTGCAACTGCATGATGTGAAAGTTGTTCATTAGCTGCAACACTTGCTTTTTCAAGTGATGATGCAACAACAATTGCTCTATTATATTCTTTTCTAATAAAAGCAAAAACAACATCGGTATTATTTGAACTAACCCATGAAGTTCCCTTTAGATCCCTTGTGATAAAAAAAAGTTCAGTTTCAACTTCACCGATGATTTCTGAAATATCACCAATGATAAGTCGATAAGGAATTTTATTTGGATCTCCTGTGCCAAATGCATGTAAAAAATAAAGTGCTTCAGCATCTGCTTTTTCAGCAGTATCAACGATATTATGCACGATTCGCTCCCATTCTTCATCAATTTTTTCAAACTCATTGCGCAAGGGAATTAAATCAACTAATAATTTAATCCCTTCTTTTCGTCGTGCCTGTGTATAATTGCCATTATTTGCCAAAAAAATTAGTGCATCATTATTCAATTTTTCTTGACGAGTGAAAGCCAATGCCAAAGAAGAGCAAAGATTTTCCGCCATTTTTAAGATTAATTTGTTATAAACAAATGAATAATAAAAACTTATAAACAAAAAAAAATGTGCAAAAACTTTGATCGGTTACCACTTTCCTTAAAAGTGCCGAAAAAATTAGATCAAAAACGATGATCTCTAAAAAATGGTAAAAGTTTCAAATTACCAAAATGGATAAACTTGCAACAAAAGAAACAATTTGCAAAAAAAAAGCAACAAGCGATCACCAGATGGCTTGGTTTCAAAAAATGGAAACAATGGTTTAAAGTTCAATCAAAAAAAATAGACAGTGAAAGAGACAAAAAAAGTCACACAATCAAAGAAGCCTCACTTTAGGATTTAATTAACCTGGTTTTGGAACAATGGACCAAACACCTGAGCGCAGCAGATCAATCACTTCAAATAATGAACAACCAAAATAAATGTTTCTAGCAACTATAAACAGCAAGAATCCAAAAATGTCAAATAATGGTGGTGCACAAAAATACAAACAGCAACAATGATGGTAAAACCACGGCAACAAATAAATTGTTGTTGTAACAAAATAAAGAGCAAAATCAGTACATTAAACAATCTCGATCAAAAGCCGGCTGAGCCCCCATGTGAATAACGGTGTTTTATTCGTGATAAGATGAATTGTCGCTAATATGTACGAGAGGATATTTAACTGATTTATTTTACTCCTTTACAAAATATCCCTTTAAAAAGAATAAGAGACGAAATACAAAAGTGGCTGTAATTGAGCTTAAGAAGAAAGAAGGAATAAAGAGAAAGGAAATGACCCCCTTGGGTTAGATAGAAAAGAGGCGGACGTTGTGCGTGCCACAACTATGTAGCTTTGGTTAAAGCCCGTTCCTCACACCTTCTTTGGC
This sequence comes from Panagrolaimus superbus, assembly GCA_964035985.1. Taxonomy (NCBI): domain Eukaryota; kingdom Metazoa; phylum Nematoda; class Chromadorea; order Rhabditida; family Panagrolaimidae; genus Panagrolaimus; species Panagrolaimus superbus. The sequence continues at coordinate 31,028,479 of OZ038356.1, forward strand.
ATGTAATCTATATTCTCTGCCAAAATCAGAAAAAACGGATAAGAACCGGCTTCAAAAACTTTATATATGTATGAACACCCCCAATACTTTTCATACTTCCCATGATCAAATTTTGGAAAGTGATATATCATTTTGTAGCATTTTTTGTGAAAAAAAATATGAAGAAAAAAATAAAAACATTATATTTTAATTACAACACAAAATTTCACAGGTCCAATAACAAAAAATCGCATACAACGAAAAAAACTTTCGTGGTGAGAAATGTGCTGTCCCAGTGTGTTGGCGGAATATAAATTTTAAAACATAATATTGTTATATTTTAAAATTTATCTTCCGCCCAAGTGATAAAAACAGCACAATATTGCTTATCATCATTAGGCCACATAGCTTGTCAAGTGTTTTATGGTGTCAAAACTAACTTTAAGAGACGGTGCACCAGATTATTTGAATTTTTGGAATAAAAGCGTTACATCAAAATTTTGTTTTCATTTTTTTTATATCCATTCGATAAAACTAGATGAAAAGACGTAATTCCTGGAGTTTTGGAGCATTCTACCGTGTGAAACCGATTTCGCAGATTTTCAAAGATTGAATATAACCAAAAATTCAAAAAATCGAGAAAAATCAGGAATGCAATCAATCAAAAAGTTGTGCCCCAGGATTGTACACATAAGTAAGGGCTATAAAATGGCTATCACAAAAAAAATTTATCTGACCTCTAATGCCGAAATTTTGATATCTGCAATTTTCGACCCTGGTAAAAAAATGGCAATATCCCTTGCGTTAAGCTAAATAATTCACAATTTGATGGCCCAGCATGTGGGGATTCCGAAAATATATGCCTTGAAACCATAGCGCGTGAAACCTGCAATTGCAAAATTGAAAAGTACGCGCAACTAACATCTCTAACATCAATCCGGAGGTATAACTTTTGTATTTCGTAATATATCGGCTTCCGGTGACTTGCGTTATGAAATATAATAGTGTTGGAGCATCCAGGAACAGTTTCAACCTTTTTGGTAACGGTTTCGAAATATGGCGGATGATTGAAATTTCGAAATTCGACAACATAAAAATATCAAGAAAAATCGGGTTTTTAAGTGTGAAATTGTAGTTTATAAAAAACAGTGCTGCAAAAAAATATTTAAATAAAATGTCATCATTTTTTGAAAACAAAAAAAGTACTTGCAAACTATTTTTTGCGACTGTTCCGAAATATGTTTTTTTTGATCGGACATTTTGGAAAAAAAAATTTTTACGAAATATTTTTTTAGAAAATGTTTTGAAAGTTTATTATTGATTCTTCAAAAATTAAAAAATGTGTTTTTTTTTTTTTAAATTTTGCGAAATATTTTTTTAGAAAATGTTTTGAAAGTTTATTTTTGATTCTTCAAAAATTAAAAAATGTGTTTTTTATTTGTTTTCTATTTTTGAATATTTGAGTTTGACTTAATTCTGCCAAAATAAAAGTGGATTACAATAATTTTTAAAATTCCTAAAAATAAATTTCATCAAATGGATTAATTAAACTTTGTTTATAAATTATAAGATTCAGCAATTATTATTTTTCAGATTTTAAATTCAAATTTACATATTTTTTTTTTTACTGAAAAGGACTACCCTGGATAATAAAAAAACCGTTATTATACAGGGTGGTCCCTTTCAGTCTAACCTTTGTTTTTTGACGACTGTTGATTTCTAGAAGATTCGTGCGTCAAGCATTTCTTCGATGATCCGTCTAATTTCCTTATTGTTGATGGTAAGGTTTTGATAATCTGCGAAGGTTGATTCACGAAGGCCGTCAATGTTGCATTGCTATGTTACTGCAGATTTGTATTTCATAAGATTTTTTGTATCAAGTACAATACTATGATCACGGATTTCCTGCCATGTGGCTTGAAGAGAAGTTTCATGATGCAAAGAGATATTTTTTTTCATCCGTTGAAGTTCAAAGGTAGCAAAAGCGTTGATGGAACATTTAATATTTCTCATTTCAGATTTTGTGTTGAGAGCAAAAGTTTTTGAATTGAGGACATCGAAGAGACGAGCATTAAACGAAATCAATTTGCTAAAATATCAGAACATGAACAAGGACTGACGATAAATAGGTTCTGAGTTACTTACGGCAATAGATGTAAAAAAGCACGAGCATCACCTGGGGCATCAGAATAAAGCATAAATTGAATATATAACGTTTCCATTACATTAATCTTACATACAGTGCCTGTTTTGCCATGTTTTGGTTGTGTTGTTGCAACAGAAGCAGTGTATCGGTCGATAAGCTAAATAAAAAAAAGTAAACGCGAATAAATGTGTGAAACAAATCTTACCTTTTTCATTGAGTGTAATTGAGCATTTGGATTTGAAAGATTCAAGGTGTCATACATGTGAAGATTCTTGTTAACATTCTGTAGTCTTTGATAACATCCAAATGTAGGATTCTCACCAACAGTGACGTACTGCTTAAGATGCAAAGGATATTCGTCGCATAAAATTCTTTCAATAAACATGAGCAATATATTACTTTGGTTGTCAACTTCATTTCCATCATGTTGTTCACTTTCATCTTTTATCATCGCTAATCTGATGTCTTTGTTGAGAATTGGTTTGTGACTTTTGTCATTGTCATCATCGTCATTGTCACTATCAGTTTCATTTGTATTATTAATATTATTATTATTGCATGCAGCTCTTGATTTTCCTTTATCCTTGTGTTATCCATTAATATTTAGTAAAAAAGAAGAATAAGCACAGAAAGAATGAACGCAGTGTAAAAAGCGATAAAAAATTTTTACACAAAAAGAATCGTGAAAATGCGAACACAAATTTACACATGTGTCAGTTACATTTAAAAACAACGGTCGGGTGTACATAGTGAAGGGTGTTATGACCCTTCACTTTGAACTATAAAATACAAACATCATCGGTGCGTAGCTTTAAAATCGTCACAAAAAACATCGGTGCGTCGCATGTATACAGCACTGCTGGCTGAATAAATGCCTTAATAGAAGGAATATGTTGTTGAAGTGTTGTGAAGAGAAGGGAAATGTATTTGAAGTGTTGTTTACTCAGAAATGATTTTTTACTTGATAAAAAATCTGTTCTTATTTTATTCATACAACTTTTGCTCTTTGAAAAGCAGCTGCTCTCTCCTCTGTTCTATTAATAATCAAAGTCATGGCTTTATATCAACCACCTGCGCATATTGTTGCTGAAGAATTTGAAATGGATATTGCTGATGCCTGCCGACCACGAATTGGCCAAAATTATTCTAAATTTTGGGTTTGCCGATGTGAAGAGTAAGCGGTTTTAAATTTATAGTCTTAATCTGTTTCTAATAAAATCTTTAAATTTTTAGGAAGGCTGATGAAGGTCGAAAACGTCATACCTATGAAATGTTGATTGTTTTTTATCAAACAATCAATTCTGCTGCTCATCAAATTCAAAAAGATGTCGAATTGGAATTTCTTCAATGTGCTCAACGCAAATGCATTTCTCCATCTTTAATGAAGAAGCAACTTCATCTCAAAAATCCATTTATTAATGCTGATGATCTTCGTGCAAATTTTCAAATTCACCTTCAAACCTACCGCGCAACTCATCCCCGTTGCTTCCTTGCTGCACATGAAGTCTTGGATCTTGATGTTGAATGAATCTTCAAATCTTTAAATCATTTTTATTAATTTTTTGTTACTGTTTTCTGTTTTCCTCTCTTTTTTGTATATATGCTTTTGTAAAAAAAATCTTCTTTTTATATATGCCAAATGCGTCTTCAATCACAATCTCAGAACGGTGTTCTAATAGCTTGTAAGATGGGTTCTGAGTTTCAGATTTAATAACGTTTATAAAGCAAAACAATAAAAAAAACAATAAAAAAAACTGTAAAAAAGAAGAACAAAGATACGATAAACAAATTATTAGGCTTGGGTAAATGATAGAATAGGGGACCACTTATTTCGACCATCGACATGTGTGTCTTTAAATAAACATAGAACGAGCTTGTAATGATTAGGCGGGAGAAAAGATCCCTATTTTTTATGCTTTCCATCAGGGTATAAAACAATTAATTTAATATCCAGCCATTTACAAAGCCCTTGATAATAGCAATGAGAAAAAATATCATCAGTGCCTTTACGACGATAACCTAAAAAAGAATGAACATATACAGTGAAAAAAATACTGAAAAATACTAAATTGGTAAGTAAAATATAGAAAAAATTACTTACCAATTTGATTACGATGCTTGCTTAAGTGTTCCCAATAATTTGTGTTGACAGCTGCCTTAATATAAGACCATAAATTTTCAGAACCAATTAAAAATAGAGATAAACATTTAAAAAAGTCGTCATTTTGAGATGAAGTTTGATTAAGTCCAGAGGTAAGAGTCAATGGATGCAGTTGTTTTGGCGTTGATTGAATGGACAATGCAAGAAGTTCTGGATTCATGGTATCAAGGAGTTTTACTTCTATGTATTCAATGGTGCTCCAGAATTTCAACACTTGAGATCGCGAAAATTGTAAGTTCAGTTTATAACAAATAGTTTTCAGTTGTGCAGTAGAAGGATGATCAACCAAGTATGAGTGACAGCAACCAATACTAGCATTTCGTCTAATATTCATGTTTGAAAGTTTTTTGATAATGAATTGAGATAAATTCTTAAAGTTGATATTTTTGTTTCGATGAAAATGCTTGAGCAAAAGTTTTCGTTAATTGTTGGTGTTGTGTTAAACGAAATGTTTCGTAAGCTGGTGTTGTGCGACAATCGCGCAAAAAAAGAAAAAGATTTTGCATTTGGCAATAAAAAATGTTTCTGTTGGTTTTTAAAAACGTTTCATCAGAACTCCCTAAAGCAGCTTCTTTATATCGGTTCTGACTTTATATAAGATGTGTTTTACGCGTGTATTATGTTTTAGTATATATGTTTACATTTGATTAAGGTATTTTAAGTTTTTAGAAAACTTAATACTCCGCGGAATATGTTCATCAAAATCCAGCTTGTTCGGGCGACAATGCATGGGTATTTTCAGCAGCTGTTTGAACACAATCAGCAATTTTTTTCTTTTTTTTCAATTATCTGTTACAAAATGCCAAGATCATTTTTTACATAAATAATGAGTGTGTCTCATGGTATTTGGCTCCGAAATATATCAGTGATGACATCGTACAGTTTTATTGTTTTAAATTCAAAACAATTTTGTTTTTTTTAATTAAAAATGAATACATTTAAAATTTGGATTAAAAATATTCAAATAAAATTTGCACAAAAATAGCTTCAACTCAAAAAAATTTTGAAACGAAATTGCATTCAATTTTTTTAAAGGGAGTGTCGAAAACAAACAAAAAAAATTTATATGAAAAACAAGTACGTTTTAGCACAAAATAGAGTTAGAGAAAAGAAATAGCGTGGAAAAAAGTCTTTTTCGTGTAAAAACATACTTGTTGTCGAATATTTTTTTGCTTGCCGTCGACACCCCCTTTAATTTTGATTTTTATTCACGCTATTTCAACACACCCAAAAATCATATTAACAGGCAATGATGAAAAACGAAAACAATAAAAAAATTTCATCGTTTTTTTAAAAAAGAAAAAAATCAGACTTTTTTCGCAAATATTTCGAAAGATTTTTTAAAGTTTAATGTTTTAAAATTGTTGCTTGCAATTTTAATCTATCTATTTTTGGCGGCAAAAAAACAACAAAATATCTCCCCATTTTTTACGGCTTATTGTTTTAAAAACATTGATTTTAAAAACTCTGTGTTTTCTTATGTTTGAATATTTGAATATTTAATTTCTAAAAAATGTTTAACAAAAAAACACAATAAACTCAAAAATATTGATATTTGTTTAAAAAATATGTAAATTTCTTTTCCAATGATATTCAGGAGAATTTAACCATTAAAGAAAAAATTAAAAAGCCTAAGGCAACTGTCAAAAAATTTCTTGGATTAAATGCGGGTCGTGTAGTTTTGCGGGTCGTGTAGTCGACTGGTCAAGCGTTGGCTCAGCAGGAGGTAGGTCTCCGGTTCGAGTCCGGCAAAGGGCCAGTTTAAAAATGAGTATGCGTACCCGTGTCTGTGCTCCTGCGGGCTAAGCAAGAGATCCTCAGGGGGTTTAGGCAAGCCTAAATCCGGCCTGAGATCACCACCGGGTTGGTGAACTTAACATTTTTTAACAAATTCTTTATTTGTTTTCAGCCGTAATATTTGTATTTTTTAATTTTTGACACGCTAAATTCTGAGAGACTGAAGCAATCTGAAAGTTTTCTATAAAAGGGAATGTAACAGTTACCACCACATTAATTTGTGTCACCAAAAAAATTTAGAAAATGGATTCAGAATCTTAGAAAAAAATATTCTCCAAATTCTACAAAATTGCTATCATTCGATTCGTCTCGATGAGTAGACTACATTAAATGTAAAATCAGATGACGTAAAGGATTCAGAAGCCGTAGAAATAAAAAAAAGCTGTGAATCTTCTTCCTGACTTCCGAAAAACACCTGATTTTACATTTAAAGGAATGTGCACATTAAGACGAATCTAGTGAGAGTAATTTTGTAGAATTTGGAAAATATTTTTTTCTAACATTCTGAATCCGATGGATTCTGAATCCATTTTCTAAATTTTTTTTGGTGACACAAATTAATGTGGTGGTAACCGTTACATTCCCTTTTATAGAAAACGTTTAGATTGCTTCAATCTCTCAGAATTTGAGTTTTAAGATTTTGTATGGAAAAATGTCTCGAAAAGTGTTTTCTCATTGGACAGTTTTCTTAGCGTTCGACGCACCGTGTTTTGATAATTTTCTTTGAAAATTAAAAGTTCCGATTTGAACTGTGAAATTGTAGTTTATAAAAAACATTGCTGCAAAAAAATATTTAAATAAAATGTCATCATTTTTTGAAAACAAAAAAAGTAGTTGCAAACTATTTTTTGCGACTGTTTAGAAATATGTTTTTTTTTGATCAGACATTTGGAAAAAAAATATTTATGAATTTATGAAATATTTTTTTAGAAAATGTCTTTTTTCTTTTTTTTTTTTTTAAAAAGTTTATTATTGATTATTCAAAAATTAAAAAATGCGTATTTTATTTGTTTTCTATTTTTGAATATTTGAGTTTGACTTAATTCCGGCAAAATAAAAATGAATTCCAGTAATTTTTAAAATTCCTAAAAATAAATTACAACATAGGGATTAATACAACGATATTTATGAATTACAAGATTCAGTAATTATTATTTCCAAATTTCAAATTCAAATTTACATATTTTTCTCTTTAAAGTGAGTGTCGGAGATAGTGAAAAACTTTTTACGACAGTTTTCCGTCGTTCCAAGTGATGGGGAATGCATTCGTTGCATGCGGGCGAACAAACTTTTTCATTCCCCATCACTTGGAACGACGGAAAACTGTCGTAAAAAGTTTTTCACTATCTCCGACACTCCCTTTAACTAGAGACGTGCACAGGCAGTATGTGACGCGAGTGTTCCCTGCATTTTTTTTCAGTCAATAAAAAATGAAAGAGAGGTATACTGTAGAAATTAAAATTTTTGTTTATGATTTTTATTTTTATCCTTCTAGATGTAAAAAAATACAGAGATTCCAAAAATCCAACTTTTGAACATCACTTTTATACAAAAAATTTGAGAAAAACTTAAAAAATAGGAATTTTTTACGTTTTTTAAAAAGTGATACACTACGGCCGATCGAGGCGGATTTCGGGACTCCATCTATTCGAATCAGAATTTTTTTCTGCATCGAATAGGGTAAACAAAAGTTGCGCGAAAGCGAGCGGTAAAAAGTTTGCGTCTGTGTCCAAGTGCGGGAGACGCTGCGTAACAGTCCTTCGGTCACAGGTTCGAGTCCAACAACTGTATACATTTTTTATAAAAAAAACTGCTTTTATTTTTGGATTCTCCATGGTCGATCGCATATATGTACCAAAAATTAACTCAATCGAAGATAAAAAATATTTTTGTGTTTCAGCTGGGCATCGAACCTGCGCTAGGCGATTTTGAACTACCAGCCCCCATCATTTGAGAAACCGGCCCCCACATGCAGGCATGAAGAACTAGCCCCCACAAAAAAAAGGAAGAAGGAGGGCTTCATCTTCATGAAAAATATGCGTGATTATTAAGCCCCCATCAGAAAGCTTCGTATATTTCTTTCATTTTTTTTTTCTTGAAAAATTACCATATTTATAAATTTGACAGACAGAATGAAAAATTTTGTCATTTCGTTATCCCCATGTAAAAAGAAGTGCCCGTGTAGAGAAGGGCCCCCATGTTTAGTGGGGGCGAGTAACTGATGCCCACACAAATCCCCATGTAAAAACAGGCCCCCAGACCATTTTGAAAGTGAAACCCCCATGGGGGCTTTATGTACGTGTAAATACTAGCCCCCATGTAAGCACAGCTTACCATGTTAGATACGCCCCCAAGGGAGTTTCATCTTCATGTAGATACGGACCACCATAAGAGATGTAAAGTGAGACCCCCATGTGAACACAGGCCCCCATACAATTCACATTTTTAAAATTAGCATGTCATTCGTACCATTATTGTGAGATTTTCCATTCTCCAAGCTTTCATTTGAAGGCTTTGCTCACATGGATGATGGTCGTGTCATGGATGCTCTCCAAGTAAGTTTTTTTGGGGTTTATTGGATTTGACCTATCAAGTGCAGGATCCTGTGCTTTGTATGGAGGCTTGGTGTAGATGTCTAGCTGGAAAAAGTAGCAAGATATTTTTTTCTCTTATGGGGGCCTGATTTTCGGTATGCTCTCTGGGGACCAGTGTTTACATGTATGGGGGCGGTTGGTTCAAAATGGCCGGGTATGAAAACACCGGCCCCCACACAGAGAGCTTTTTTGAACTCTTGGAGTTCTGGCCCCCATTTATTCATTTGTGTGGGGGCTACTTTTTCGGGTTAGACTTGGACATGCAGCCCCCATTACAAGGCATGGGGGCCGGTGCTTGGTTGGTGGTGGTCTCAGCAGCAGTGGGGGCCCGTAGTTCAAAATCGCCGAGACTTTACAAAAAAAATTTTTAAAAAAATTTGAAACAAAATATTTGCTTTTTTCGCAATTTCGACACAGACAAAAAAGAAAAATAGAATAGTTTTATCGCCGTTGAAAAGTTTAGATTGCAAAAAAAGGAATATTTTTTTGAATATTTTGTATTTGTTGTAAATTATTTTTATCGATTAAATGCAATGAAATTATTGCAAACACTTGATTTCATTGCAATTAATGTTAATAATATATATCGTAACACAAAGAATAATTCAAACAATTAAAATTTCCTAAAAAAACACTGTATTTTTTACCCCACTGAAATATGTAATTTGAATATCGCACTTACAAATCTTGAAATTCGTTGTGGGACGGAAATCTTTTTTCAAATATTGTCAATAAATTTAAGTTCAAAGAATTTTCTTAAAATTGGAATTAAACATGTTTTTCCGCATTTAATTTTAAATCATTAATATCTATTATAAAAATAAACATTTAGCGATAGAAAATAAAATATTCAAATAAAAAAAACGATGATTAAAACTATTGAAAAATTGGAAAGAAAAACTATTTTTTCGGCCCCATTTTTTTTGTTTTTTGCTATTTCGACACAAAAATCGGCGCAACAAATTCGATGAAACATTTTTTTAAACCAAAATTAGTTGATTTGTTGTTTGTTTGTTTGCTGTTTCTAAATTTTGATAATAAAAAAGGGGGGGAGTGTCGAAATAAGTGGAGTTATATTTTTGTTGGCAGTTTTTTTGAAACATTTCTTTGAATATTTAAATATTTTATTTAAACTGGTGCAATTATATTTATGCTAAAATATTAAAAGTATAAATTATATAAAAAACATTTCTCCATGTCAATCTGATCACTATTTAAAAGAAAGAATAATTATTTTTTACAAAAATATCATTTTATCAAATGTTTTTAAAGCAATGTTGAAACAATTTTTTGTTGTCTGCCATTTTTGTGTCGAAATTGCGAAAAACAAAAGGTTTTCAATGCATATTTTTGTCGCTTTTTTTTGCCGACGTTTTTTTAAAATCTTATTCAAATATTTTATATTTTTATTAATAAAAAACAATTTATATGTTTCGATAATTTTTGAAAAATATAATTTTTTTGCAACTTTTTTCGGTGCTACAATTTGCACCAATTTTGCTTCTCCCCGGTCAAAATGCCACCTTTTTTGAATATTTTACAACCCTTTTTTAAATTAAACACTTTTATAAACATTATTTCTTGATTCTAAAAATTTAAATTTTTTGAAAAAAATTTGCATTAAAGACCTTTTTCGACATCAAAAGAATTACGAAATTTTTAGATTCTACTTTTTTCATATTTTTTTTCGTTGATTTGTTTTTTCTCGGGTGCTTTCGTGTCGAGACCTTTTGAAAAAAGAAAAAGTTAGAATCAAGAAAAAAAATGCAAGAATCAAAAATAAAATCTAACTATATTTTTTCTTTAATTTTTTTTTGCTAACATAATTTTTTATCAATAATCTTGGGCAGATTTAATATATCTTTGACCTCGGTCATTGACATCAGTGTTTTCCCGATTCCGATCCCGATTCCGATTCTTCGATTCCGATTCCGATTCCTTATAAGGGAATCGAATAGAATCGGAATCGGAATTGAGAATCGGTGGAATCGGATCGGAATCGGAATCCAAGGAATCGATTCCCAATTCCTGAAATAGAATATATTTTTTACGAAAAACATAGAAGTGGATTCTCTTCCTTATTGGGAATAATGACTTTTAAAGGAGCCCGGTCAGCGTCCGCAGTTTTATTTGTCAATCCCGATCGTGTCGAGATGCAGGCAATTTAAAAAATGCATTTATTTTTTTCCTTGCTTCTTTTTTTGCGACTTTTTTTTGTTGGGTGCTTTGAAGTACCTCTTTTGACCTTTTAATATATTAAAATAAATCTTTGATGTAAAATTTAATTTATCTTTTGTCAAATATGTTAGCATCCGCCAAAATGGTAGCTATATTTTGTTATAAAATGTTTATTGTGTTTTTTAAAGAAAAAAATTGGTAAATCATGGCAGGGAAGTGTTTTTCCTTTTTCACGTTCTATTATATATATCTATATATATTTTTCAGCTGCTAATTCTTGGGATGAAGTATATAACCGGTTTCCTTCTGTTGAAAGAGTGAGAAGATTTAGGATGCCACCATCTGTTGTTACGAAGAATATTGTTTTGGGAAGAGATCTCAGTGATCGATGTCCAATGGATACAACATATTGTTCATGTGGCAACTGTAGACCGATGAAGCAACCAGCTGAAGCGTTCTGTTGCAAAGAAATTGGCAGATCAACTACTTCATGGGCAATCAATTTCAACAAGTTCATGGCTTCTGGTTGTATATGTCAAGATAACCGTATCAAATCTGTTGTTGGAAATAAAATCGAACTAGATATATTTATTGACACTGTTAAAGGTCTCAGCAATCCCGAGAATGAAGATGTTGAACTTATGGGACGGTAGGTTTTCAGCGGTTGTAAGGCGTTTCCTGATGAGCCCAGTCATGCAACCAGAAGCTGTGTTTTTTCTCTGCAAGCATCGGAACTAATGGGCGAAATGCTGGCTTAATATTTTAGGTGTTTTAGGAACTATCGTTTTGCGCTTTATAAAAAGCTTACAATTATGATCCATGGATATATTGGTGCCAAACAACGTATGCCATTGCCATCTTGTCTTGTTGCTTTTGTCCGCGCAACTTATCCTGAAGAAGATGGAGAAGATTACTGTGGCTTTTTAGATGCTTCATAATTAATTTTTTTGTTTCTTTATAATAAAATGTGGATTATTTTTAAAATTGCAGATTTGTCACATATTTTAACACTGTCATCTTGCAGCAATAATATCAACATTCACATATATAGAGGAAATAATTTTTACTGTATACATAGATGCCAAAAATACGCGCATCGTGCTGTTTGTGTCTAAATGAATTAGAATATAATGGTGAAAGATATACAGGAATAAAATTTGCAAGATCGGCGAAAAGGACGGACGCAATGGCAAAACATATTGGCTTGTCGTTAAATGAAATGAGTATATTTAAAAATGCTGCTGAAATTTGTCATCGTCATTATGATCCATCATCATTTTATTTTGAAGAAAAATTAAAAGGAAACATTCATAAAGCATTAATTCTCAATGCGGATATTTTACCTACTGTCAACCATCGAGATATTGTGCGATTAAAATTAATTGAAACACCGTCTGTTATTCCAATTCCCGGTTCGCAAAGTGTACAAGATCTGATTAATACTTTCAATAATGGAGTTCAGAATCCTATAACACAACGAGTACCAACTTCAACTACACTACTCTCCAGTTCCCTCCCGCTTACAGTACATTCAAATTCTCCACCAACAAGATATAATACAGTAATAATTAAATTTTTTTACATTTTTACAATACCATTTTTATTTGAGGAAATTACCACTCAATCAGATTTTGAGATGCATGACCATGATTTTGATTCAGAATCTCATTTATTTGATTCAAACATTATTGACGAAAGTGACGAAGAAATTGAATATGAATATTTCCAAATGCCAAAATTTTTACTTACAGAAGGTAACAAATTGCTTCAATTATTTCAACATTGTTTTGCTTGCGGGACTGCTGTAACTGCTACACCATCATTAAAAATTTGTGGAACAGCTATTACAGTTAAATTTTGGTGTAAAAAATGCAATTCATACAAAAAATGGTCATCACAAAGTACAATAGAAAACACACAAAGATATATTGGGAATGTATTAGTACCATCTACTGCTGTGTTGACTCCGATTAATTATCCTTCATTGTCAGAATTTGCCCAGACGCTTGGTTTGCCCATGATTAAATGGTCAACTTATAATAGAGTAGCTCGGAAAACACATGATGTTATAGTTGATAAATGGAATGTAATGCAACAAAAAATTTTAACAGATGTTATTAAAAAACAAGATGAAGTAAGTCACTTATTGCAATTTTCACATTTATGGACTTACAGTAACCCAATTTTTCTGGGCATGTTTTGTTATAAAATTAATTAAAATTCAACAAATTGTTGTGCATTGTATACACAAGAATTAATTTTAGGGAGAGGACACATGTGTCAGTGCAGATTGTCAATTCGATTCTCGTGGATACTGTGCAAGCCAAGGTTGTGAAACGGTCATGTGCTCCAAAACGAAGTTGGTGCTTACTGGTAAAGTCCTTGAACGATCAGAAACCAATAACAATTCGGGAGCTATGGAGGTTGAAGGATTGAAAAGGTGTTTGGAAGAATTAGAATCAAAAGCAGTCAAAGTTAAAGTTTTGACAACTGACAGAAGTAAAAGTGTTATCACATTTATGCTGCAATTTCCAGATATTTTGCATTTGTTTGATTCTTGGCATTTGTTTAAAAGTCTTAACAAATCCTTTAGAGAAGTAATCAGTTTTGTATTTCTGTCATCATTAACCATTTATAGGCAGCAAAGCTAAAAACTGCGGCAGAAATGAAAGTTTGGGTAGGACCACTGCTGAATCATATGTGGCATTCAGTTAAAGCAGCTAATGGCGATGGAGATCAATGTATTCAGTTTATGATGACTTCACTTATCCATTCTCTTGGCGTTCATGAATGGCAGCCTGGAAGACTGGAGGATGTTTTACGTGAAGCTCATTCAAAATTTGTTCTAAACAGAATTGAAAAAGCAAAATACAAAAAGAATAATCCATCGCTAATTGAAAGTAAATTTGTTAAAGATTTTCAGATGACATTATCACAATGCCCTCATTCTTACCGTCCACCAAATATTGTTGAAGATAATCGATTACCAGTATATTCAAAAGTTTATAATGTAATCTTAAAGACATTAACAAAAGAGCATACTATAAAAGATATGATGAAAGTATCTCCAAATCTTACTACATCAGCTCTTGAAAATCTCCATAGTCTTATTACAGGGAAGTATAGACCAAAAGAAGTATACTAGTAAGTTGATTTTTCTAACATCAAGAAACTTGTGCTACTCTACTGTATATTCATTTGTAAAAAAGCATATCAACAAAAACTAAATATAATGATAAAATGAATAAAAGCAACTTACAATAAGAATATCGTATAGAAGATAGCACAAGTTTCCATAATGTTAATAAAAAAGTAAATTTATAGTCCAAAGAATCATTCCACTGTCCTCACATATCTTGCATATTACCATCACAATATGAATATTTTTGACGAAATCAAAGGGGACAGATATTATATAAGAAAACGTATGATCAAATCTCGTCAAAAGGGTGGTGATCTTGTCGTAAAATATGTAAAGAATGTCCCAAATTTGACCTGGAAGATTGAATTCAATGAAGAACTTATAAATCGTTATTCCAACAAAGTTGCAGCATCAACCTTTGTTGAAGTAAATGGGGATGAAGAAGGTGAAGAATCATTTAGTGTAAGAATTGATGATGAATTTGATGAAGATTTAGTTGAAGACATTATTGCTGGAAACCTTCCTGATGAATTTATTGATCTTTTGCAAGTGGAGGAATCTAATGATGAAGAATCGGATAATGAAAATTAATAAAAAATTGTTAGAAGTTAAAATAATAAATTTTATATATGCATTTTTTTCAACAAAAAAAAGTCGCAAAAAAAGAAGCAAGGAAAAAAATAAATGCATTTTTTAAATTGCCTGCATCTCGACACGATCGGGATTGACAAATAAAACTGCGGACGCTGACCGGGCTCCTTTAAAGCACAACGTATCCCTCTAATATTTATAAAAAAGGCCAGCTTTTTTGAATTTGGATTTTTCATGTGTTTTTGTCACTTTTTTTTGGCTTCTTTATTCAGAAAATAAGTAAAATTTTTGGTAAAAAACGATTTAGAAAAAAATGAGGAATCGGAATCGATGGAATCGGAATCGGAATTGAGAATCGATGGAATCGGAATTGGAATCGGAATCGGAAAAACAAGATGGAATCGATTCCGGATCGGAATCGGAAAAAAGTGGAATCGGGAAAACACTGATTGACATAACAGTTAAAAAATGATGTCAGTAAAAAAATATTTAAGAAAAAATATAGTTTTTATCATTTTTCGTTAGATTCTATTTTTGATTCTTGCATTTTTTTCTTAATTCTAACTTTTTCTTTTTTCAAAAGGTCTTGACACGAAAGCACCCGAGGAAAAACAAATCAACGAAAAAAAATGTGAAAAAAACAGAATCTAAAAATTTTGTAATTCTTTTATAGGACAGAGCCATTGCTTCAAAAATATATAAATATGATGAAATGACGTTTATCAAAGTTCAAATAGCCATTGATTCAATTATGCAAATTAATGAAGTCCCCGATGTAGAAATCCGATCAGTAAGAACTGCTGCTGCTCATGAATTCAGCAAGTGTTAAAATATTGACATTTAAGCCAAAAAAAATGTTTTTAGTGATCTTGTATCGGAAATACATTGATTTCCAGGTGGGTGTTTTTTCTCAAACTTTTGAGCATGTTTTCAGTTACGTGGAAAACGAAAACTAGTAATTCCAGGATGTCGAAATATTGCCCAAAAATCATAGGTATGCAGACGTTTCCCTGACTTTTATTTCCCTGACTAAGTCATTTCCCTTACTAAATTAGTTCCCTGACTGAACATTTCCCTGACTTTTTTTATATTACAAAAATGGGTTTTTATAAAAACTTTTCTCTTTTTAAGAATGAATTGACAATCTGCCTAAACTTTGACCGACGTAAATAGCGATTCTGAATCTTGTCCCCAAGTCTTGGTCCCCGAAATTCGCACTGCCGTAATCTTTAGAAACTACTTTAGAAGTTTTTAATATATGATTAATTTGTATTTTAATGACTCAGTTTATTGGTTTTACCCGCCCCACTATTCCATGTACTAAGCTATGCGTTCTTAGGGTTTCCTCAGGGTTTCTTAGGGTCTCTTAGCAACACCGTATTTAGGGGGGAGGGCACTTGGGCCTCGTGCCCCCCCCCCCCCCCCCCGAAATTGAGGAATTTCCTTTGAACTTTTGTCGCTTCGTGTAACAAAGGTGTGCCCCCCTCCCCGAAATCACTGTGCCCCTCCGAAATTTTTTTCTGTATTTTTCTGTATTTCCCTGACTAAATTAGTCAGGGAAATAAAAGTCAGGGAAACGTCTACTAATCAAAATCATAATGAGTATTACATTTGGAACATAATTATTGATGAGAATACACTATTGTTAACCGCATCCATATAAACCACATCTCTTGGGCAGCATTGCCATTTACAACATTCTGCAACATATTCTTTTCCATTTATTTATATTTATATTTCATAATTGAAATATATCATTTATGGCACTGTTCTCGTTTTCGCCCCCCTTCAATTTTTCATTCACAAATTTGCATATAATTAGTGAATTTTGTTTGCGATTTTAAAAGGGTGAGCGGTTGCTTTTGTGAATGAAAATTTGAAGGGGGGCGTAAACGAGAAAAGTACCATCATTTATATTTCAATTACGGAATATAATTGAATTGCCGTACCCCTGTTTCGAAATCATAAAAAAGCTAAAAAAAGCACCGAAAAACTTCGATAAACGTTCTTATTGGCAATTTTAAAAAGCATTTGTTTGAATATTTATGCGAAAATTAAAATTGGTGTAATTAAATCTTAAAGTGTCACAAATTTTTTTTTTGCAATGAATAAGAAAAAATGCAATGAAAAAGTAAGCATTTTTTTTTACATTTTTGGTGAAAATTAGCTAAAAATTTATAATTAAAAATGATGACTTGAAACACAGCACCAAAGTTAGTATTGTTTTTGATTGTATTTGATTTGCATAATGGTGCATTAAGAGCATTAAAAGAAATTGAAGGGATGCAAAACTTTTGTGAACTTAATCAAAAAGGGTCCATCGAGGTTATAAACTCCGAAATTCTGACATTTAAAAAATATACAAAAAATTCAAAAAAATGTGATTTAAAAAAAGATGGTTTTTTCCTTTTTCCTAAAAAAATTTATATCAGAGTCTTTTTTTGTAATAAATGTAAAAAGAAAACAGCAGAAAATTACATTTAAAAACAGCGGCCGTTGAAAAGCAAGAAAAAAAGGTCTTCTTTCGAAACAATTTTGCTTTTTTCAAAATGCAAATAAAAAGCAAACATAACATTTTTGTGGGGGTAAAAAATACGCTTTCTTTTTTCTTCCATTTCAGCGACTAAAAATAAAAGAGTTTCATCAACGCTGAAAAATGTAAATTTGCAAAAAAAAGAATTGTTTTTGAATATTTTACGAAATCTCTTTTTGAATTTATATAAACAACAGATTTGGGATGTGTATTTGTTAAATTTTAAAAAGTAATTTTTTTTAAAGAGAAGATAGCAGTTAGCTGCATCGAACAATACTAAATTGAAAATGGAAGTTTAATCGTCACAAATTTTGTTACAAATAATTACACCATTTATGAGTCTCCCAATAAATTGTTTATTTTGGAAGAAAGCATTTCATTTTATATTTTATTCTGAAACGGCCAAAACGTATTTTTAAATATTTATTAGAATGATGCAATAAAAACAATTATTTTGTTGAACTTTTTTTCCATTAAAAAATAAAAAAACTTTGATTTCAATATTTTTTTGTTCACATTTTAAGTAAAAATTACCCAAAAATTGATAATTTGAAATTAGATAGTTTTTTTTCCAAAATAATTAAGTATATGTCTTTTACGGAAATGATGTAATTTTTTGTTGCAAAATATGTGACGCCTCTGATTACAATTTTTTATTATTTAAAACGTTTTCCCAGCTATTTCTTTGGGGAAATCTTTTTTTAATTATTGAAAAATAAATTAGTCCAATAAATTTTCTTAAAATTGGAATATAGTAGGTTCTTTAAAACTTGATTTTAAAAACAAAAATATCATTGACATCAGTTATAAAAATATAGTTTTAGTGATAAAAAGATAAAAAATTAAATATTCAAATAAAAAAATGATGACTAAAACTATTGAAGCTTTGCAAAGAAAAACTTTTTTTTCTGCTCCCTGTTTTTGTTTTTCGCGATTTTGAAACAAAAATTGCCGCAAACAAATTCGATGAAATAATACTTTTTTTGTCAAAATTAATTTATTTGTTGCTTCTTTGTTTGCTGTTTTGAAACGACAAAAATAAAAAAAGAGGAAGAGTGTTGAAAAAATTTGAATATTTTTTATTAATAAAAAACGTGTATTGTTTATATAAATTTTGTAAAATACAATTTTTTTATTTTTATGTGTATTTTAAAGATCTTAAATACTGCTAAAAATATTCAAAAAAAGAGCTGTAAAAAAAGTGCGCGTTGTTTCATAAAAATGAATTTCGGCGGTAAAAAACAACAGCACATTTTTTATTAACCTTTTATATCATTTTTTACACATACATTTGTGAATCATTTTTTTCGGCAACGTTTTATCGCAAAAAAAAGCTTCGCAATTTTGTGTAAAAAAGGGCAAAGAAAAAAGGGGCAGTGTTTGAAATGAAAATTTTAAAGCGAAAAAAGTTTCATAAAAAAATGTGTTGTTTCTTTTTACTACCAAAAATTCATTTTTTCAACAACGCACTTTTTTTTGCATTCACTTTTTGAATATTTTAAATAATATTTAAGACCATTAGGTTTGTGATATGTATTTGTTTGATTTAAAAAAGTTAAATTTTTAGAAAAATTTTGAAGAAAACATGGAACAATAATAAATTAAAATCTGATATTTATGTAAAAAAAGGCAATAAAAAGGCAGGTTCAGTGTTTGAAACAATAATTATTAAAGAGTTTCATAAAAAAAAGTGTTGTTGCTTTTTTACCGCCAAAATTCATTTTATTTTTTAAAACAGCACACATTTTTGCAAATTTTTAATTGATTTTTTTAGTTGGCACTTTTTTACAAAAGTTTATTTAAATTTTTTATTTTTTATCTTTTTTTATCAAATAATTAGTGAATTTTAATAAATTTTAAAGATGACAAAATTTTGTTTTGTGTTTTAAAATAAACAGATCAACATTTAAAAGAGACGACAGTATTTAATATTAAAAAATATATATGCACAAACTTTTGCCTATTCTTTTGCCATAAATTTGTCTGCGGTGATTCGATATCGCGAACAATAAAAAAATGGGGGGAGGGCATGTTGCGACGTTCTTTCTTGCAATCGGTATGAAGTCACAACAGTATAGACACGAGAGAGAGAATTGATTATAAGTAGTTTATTATAGACAATAAAAAGCAGGAGAATGAGAAATAAATAATGATTTACAAGATATATTTATAGAGAGTTTGAGCTTATTCATTTGAATGATAAAAATTAACATAAAACACGAATCTTCGTGACACACCCGCCACCAGCAACGAAGAGATAAAATACAATCGGGATTACACAGCGATCATCTGAGAATTAGATGGGCGATAAAGAAGAGCAAGATGAGAAAATAATCGATCGAGAAATGAAAAAGTTGAAGACAAAAAGTATCCTTTCAGGATTACCCAATAACCATCCGAGATGATGAGGTGGATGTGGAGTAAGAACCAGAGAGGGATTAATTTACTCGCCCCTGTCTCCTTCCACACTTTAAAGCCACCCGGTTTTGGAACCTTAGAGAATCTCCTTGAACTACAGCTAATCAACAACCAAAAGTTATCAAAAATCTTTTAAAACTATCATCACCACATCCGATCACTGCAACCTTCATGCATATTATTCAACATTACGATCG
Organism: Panagrolaimus superbus; assembly: GCA_964035985.1. Lineage (NCBI taxonomy): Eukaryota > Metazoa > Nematoda > Chromadorea > Rhabditida > Panagrolaimidae > Panagrolaimus > Panagrolaimus superbus. The sequence goes on from OZ038356.1 coordinate 31,048,215, forward strand.
ACAGTTTCTTCTTCATTATCATTTAGTATATCAATATTTGTAGCCCCTTCTTCCAGTGGATATAGATGATTAAGAGCACGACGAGTTATAAATCCATCCATATATTGAATTTCACACGAGCGAACTTCTCCATCAGAGCTTTTGATTACATCATTTATTTTAGCAAGTTTCCAAGAACCTCTGGGTTGATCCGGCTCATAAACAAGTACTATTTCTCCAAGGATTGGCTTTCTTTGTACGGCACCCCGACCCTGTTTATGTTGATTACCATTTCTTTCACGGAGAAGATTCAAGTAATCTTTGCTCCAGATATTCCAAAACTTGTCGAGGCATTGAATATTCTTCTGATAAATCTCGACAAGACGCTCCGCGCCACCAGCAGTTGAAAGAATAAAAGAAGGATCATTTGAATTATCATAGCTATCGATCGGTGGAAGTTGAAGATTGATTGCTGGATACATAAAGTCAGCAGGACGAATCACAAATGGTTCTTTTGCATGCACATAGGTAAGAGGTCGGCTATTCACAGTTGCTTCAATTTCGATCAAGAGAGTTCTGAAATTATGAATGGTTAATACTTTTTTACCAATACTTATCCTCATTGCATTTTTGACCAGTCCAACCATTCTTTCGTATAAACAACCTTTCCATGGAGCTCGTTCGGTGATAAAATCCCATTTAATGTTATTCTGCAAGTAATAATCCATCGATCGACCATCAAGAATTGCTTTTTTCCAAATTTCATCCAATGATTTAGCTGCAGTTTTGAATTGCTTGGCATTATCGGATAAAACATAATCTGGCTTGCCACATCGACCAATAAAATTTCTGAAGGATAGTAGGAATTCTTCTGTTGTCATACTTTCAACCACTTCAAGATGAATCAATCGAGTTGTGAAGCAAGTATATAAAGCAATCCACGCTTTTTCGATGCTGCCTTTGATTTTGAAAGGACCACAGTAATCCACGCCAACATTTTGAAAAGGTTTCGATCGAGTAACCCGAGATCTAGGTAACAGAGGCATTTTAGGTAATTCGAAAGACTTACATTTCCATATTTTACAGGGAGAACAATGATTGATGAATCTTTTAACTACAGCTCGACCATTCGAAATCCAGTATGTTTCTCTAACTTTCGATAAAGTATGAGGTATTCCAGCATGTTGAAGCTCTTCATGAATATCCATTATTATCATTTTAACGATCGGTGAGAATTTTGGAATAAATATTGGATGTGGATTAATCAAATCGGCATGATCAAATCGGCAATTGATACGGTAAATACCTTTTTCATCTTTTGACAATTTAAATTCCGTCATATCATTAAGCTTGATTAATTTTCCTTGTTCTTGACGAATAATAGCTTCTTCTGCTAGTAAAACATCGATCGACTGAATTTCACCGGAATTTTTTATCTTCTTCGCAATCTGAATCTTGAATTCTTTCCATGATAAAGTTGTATCAATATCATATTCACGATCGGTCTCAATAATTTGCATGCTAGCTGAAGCAGCTTCTTCTCCAATACTAACGAGAGCAATAATTGTTTGAGTTAAATCGGCAGCTAATTCAGGAATTTTTGGCCATTCATCACGAGATTTTCTTAAAAATTCAGGACCCTTCCACCAAATACTTGCTGCCTGCAACTCATCAAATAAAATACCACGAGTTCCAAGATCAGCTGGATTCATAACTCCAGGAACAAATAAGCATTCAGCATTGGCAACAAGAACTTCTTTCAATCGATTGGTCACGAATACTTCTTTTGGCCACTTTTTAAACCAATAAAAGGCAATTTTGCTATCGGTCCATAGATATTTAGGTGCATTAGTTAGCCCCATTTCTTTTACCACATAACATATAATCTTTGCTGCCAGCCATATTCCCATAACTTCCATCTGTGGAATCGTAAAATTTTTATTCATTGGTTGCAATCGAGTTTTGGCAAACACTAGTGGAGTTTCAAACCCATCTTTTGTTGGAATTCGAAGATAAACAGCAGCACAATAAGCAAATTTTGAGGCATCCCCAAATCCATGAATTTCAAGATCATCAGGAAATTTTTCTTTGATATATCTTCTTGGAATTTCGATCGACCCTTTCCATGTGCCATATATTTTCATCCATTGTTGAGTTAAATCAGTTGGCAATTGTTCATCCCATGCAAGTGATAGCTGAAATAATTTTTGCATAAATATTCTTCCTTTGATTGTCACTGGAGACAATAAGCCAAGTGGATCATAAGTTGAAGCAATAAATTGAAGGATTTTTCTTTTTGTCCAGTTAGTTTGCAAACCATCATTTTTTAATTCAACTTTAAAAGTATCAGCGATCGAATCCCATAATATGCCAAGAACTTTTGTTTTTGCAGTTGCTTGTCGAATTTCAACAGGAATTGCACCAATGACGTCTGGATCATTACATAACCATTCACGAACATTCATAGAACCTTCCAGAAAATAATCACGAATAAGATGGAACATTTCAATTGCTTCATCTGGACCATCTTTTAGCACAAAAATGTTATCAACGAAAAAAGTTTTTAAAATAGCAAGAAGTTTTGGATCATTTTTCTTTTTAATATGATATTTCATTACCATTTCAAGGATGGAAGGACTTGAAATAATTCCAAAAGGAACCCCTATAAATCTATAAACTATTAAATTATCACCCACCGGCTCTTTTGAAGGATCTTTGACCCAGAAAAATCGAACTGCATCACGATCGGGTTCATTCAAATAGACTTGATGAAAAGCTTTTTCGATATCTCCAGTAATAAGGATTGATGATGTACGTAATCGAAACAGTAATCCAGGAATTTCTGGCATATCAATCGGTCCACGATACATACATTCATTTAGACTTGGATCAGGCGATTTCTTTGAAGCCTTTGCAGAACCATTAAATACCATTCGAACTTTTGTGGTCGCTTTTTGTTCTGTAATTACATAATGAAAAGGCAAATAATGTACGATCGATCCTTGAGGTTTTGCTGGAGCAAGTTCAATAGTTCCACGATCAAGTTGATCATCAATAATAGCTCGAGCTTGTGCCCATAATTCTGGATTCTGAAGCAGTTTCTTTAATGCAGATTTTAATCGTGCAATAGAAAGACCAGCATTTGAAGGTAACAAAGGACAATCAGCTTTGAATGGCCAAGAAATATAATATCGATTATCTTTGAATTTCAAGGATTCTTCAAATAATTTCAAGGCTGTTTCATCATCTGTTGTTGAAAGTTGTCGATCGGTGATTCCCATTGATTCGAGCTTCCAAAAGATTTCACATTGATTTGGGGCTTCAGATTCTCGTTCTGCATCAATAACTATCGACGAAAAAGTTTCTTTCATTGGAAATGTTCCTTCTTTTCTTGGAAACAATCCACAATATATTTCACCAAGTTTTGATTCAACAGAATATAGCTTTTTCTTGATTTTCGTTGAATCACCAATATATTCACAATAATAATCCATTCCAATAAGAATATCAGGTGTAACTGAGGTCTTATGAAACGTACCATCGCTTTTCTTTTCCATCATTGGCAGACGATCAACAATACGATCGACAGAATTTGCATATATTTCATTCCAATCATTTGCAGTCTTTATCTTCAGCAAAGCCAGATCAGATTTATAAGATGAAACTTTACCTCCAAATCCCGTAACAGAAAGATTTTCAGAGTTAACAATCGGCAAACCAAGTTTTTTGATGAGCTTTTTTGTAACATATGATCTTTGTGAGCCACTATCAAAGAATACAATTGCTTCCGTTTCAGTATCATTTGGTGGATGGCGGAGAAGCACTTTCTTTACCATCATTGCACATTGATTTTTATTGATGGATGTCATAGCTTTAGAATTATTGTTAACGATCGACTTTGTACATAGGAAACTCAAGTGAGGATCATTGCACTTGAAACATTTCAAATCATTTCTACTGCAATTCGGGGCCATATGATCATCCTTCATGCAATTGGTACAACATCTTTTAAATTTCAGCTGCTTTATTTTCTCTTCTGGCGATCGAAATTCGACACATTGTGAAGGCTTATGTGAACCATCACACAATTTGCACGATCGAAGTCGACCCTCAGACTTCCAAGGTGGTGAGCTTGAGGTAGTTGGTTGGCGAGCTGGTTTTGTTGTCGAAGTTGGTAGACGAACAGAGTTAGCAGAAAAGAGTTCAGCTTTGATTTCGATTTCTTTCATCTTTTCCAGGATACTATCGGTTGATGTTAAAGGATCTTTAAAGAGCATTAATTGTAGCTCACACTTTTCAGTTAAAGGCAACTTGTTGACAATTTGATTCTTCAAGGAGTAATTATTGATATCTATACCGAAATTTTGCATTTCACGGCATATATTTGTGACAGCAACAACAGTCGATCGAATACTTTCAGCATTTGATTCAGCAGGTCGAAGAGCATTCATTTTTTGATCAAATTCTCGGATCATAAATTGCGGATTGCCAAAGCGATCTTTCAGGGCTTTAACCACGGTATCATAATTTTCACCAGATATCGAAAAACTTTCAACTTCTTCCAAAGCACGCCCTCCTAAAAATGAACGAAGAGATATAAGTTTACTTACCTTTGGATAATTTTGTTGGTGAACAGCAATTTCAAATATTTGCCAAAAGGAATTCCATTTGATGTAATCACCATTGAATTTAGGAATATTCAATGCTGGAACTTGAACATGAGAAAATGACGGAGCAAGTTTTGGCGGATCATTGTCTTTCACAACAAACGTTTTTTCAATAGAAGGAGGTGACACTTGAACAATCGGTTGTGCTTCCACGAGTTTAGTTTCTTCACAAAGAACAAGAGCATGGGTACCAATTTGAGAAATACTATCCATTTGTGTTTCATTTTCACTAATAGCAATCGAACTTCTGGAACTCATTCCATCGGTATATGGCTCTTCAAGTAGAAGATATTCTCCAATTCTATCAATTTGTGAAACCAATTCTCGTTGCATTTTTTTATTTTGTTCATCACGTTTAAACGTACGAATTGATTCACGAAGTTGTTCTTTTAATGGATTCCCAACTTTTAAACGATCGACTTTAGTGATAATAACACGAAGCGCTTCTTCCCATTTAGCTTTGTTTCGATTAAATGCAGTTCGTAGAACTTTGAAATCAGCTTTTTGATATTCTGTCCAAGGGGGTTGATGTTGATGGATCATTTGATCATATTCTTCTTGAAGGAGTATAATATCTTCTTTGATATCGTTTAAATCATCGAAGAAATAATCATCTGCCATCCTAACAATTAAAAATAATAAACTAAACTTACGTAAACCGCGGTCAGATCAAACAAGAGTTTTATCAATGGTTTTCTTCTTTTGATTTCTTCTTCAAAAGTTTTCCAAGAGTTCTTGTTGATGTTGAGGTTGGTCTTTGATTTCTTTTTTCAAAAGACGTTCTTCCAAGACTTTTACACGATCGATATTCACCCAAATCGTTTCCCGGTCGATGCACCAATTGTTGCGACGTTCTTTCTTGCAATCGGTATGAAGTCACAACAGTATAGACACGAGAGAGAGAATTGATTATAAGTAGTTTATTATAGACAATAAAAAGCAGGAGAATGAGAAATAAATAATGATTTACAAGATATATTTATAGAGAGTTTGAGCTTATTCATTTGAATGATAAAAATTAACATAAAACACGAATCTTCGTGACAGGGCAAAAGTTTTGGAAGAAAACATTTTTTTATATTTTTTTACTATGAAACGCCATTTTAAATGGGCATTTTTTCTGCAAAGATTTATTTCAAAAAAGTTTCGAAATACATACATGTCATACTGTAGAAATAGATGTCTTGGCACAAACACTTAAAATTCAACAAAAACAAATTTTACCACTAAATTCCCCATGCTCGAAAACCTATACAAATGGGAGATTAGCAATTTGCAAAGAAAAACTTTTGTTCTGCCCCTTTTTTTTATTTTTCTTGCTCTCGACAAAGAATTTGCAGAAGAAAAAAAACAAACATCAGACAAAATCAAAGCGGTGTGATAGCTCGTCTGACCCTCACTCCTTTAAATTGTGTCACGTGTCATCTAGACAGCCCTAATTTATTATTTCGGTTTTAAAAAATATATCTCATTTCATATTTTTGTTATGAAATAGCCGATACTTTTTTTCAAAAAATTAAAAATGGAAAATTTGTTGGAAAATTTTTTTACATACTAAAATTTCACGGCAGCAATAATTAAGCAAAACGTCTTCAAAAAGGTCCACAAAGAAAGCAATCAATTAAATTAATATTGTTTTGCTCTTTATGTTGTTGAAATCAGTATTTTAAACTCTTATTTCATCCCTGTAAAAATGTTTTTGCAAAAACGCAGTTACTTTTTTTTAAATATAAAAAGTCTTTAATTTATTATACATAAAAAAATATTCAAAAAATTATGTTGTCAAAAAACACTAAAGGTTGAAATAAAAAATATGCATTTGATTTTATGCACCAAGATTTTTTTGCTTTCGTAATTTCGACACAGAAAAAAAATGAAATGGTAAGAATGATGCAATAACAACAACTATTTTGTCCAACTTGTTTTTTATTAAAAATAAAAAACTTTGTTTTCAATTTTTTATGTCCACATTTTTGGTAAAAATTACCCCAAAAATTGATCATTTAAACTTAGATAGTTTTTTTTCCAAAATAATAAAATATATTTCATTTACGAAAATGATATAATTCTTTGTAGCAAAATATTTTCGAAACTTTTAAGGAACAATTTTAAAAAAAACCACTACTTTTTAAAAAACTAAGATTTTGAAAAAGAATGTTTTTTTGGGAAAAGCGGGGAAAGGAAAAAAGGCAGCAAAAAAATAATGTTTCAAAATCGAAACATTTCTTTTTATTTTTGCAGTTTTATTTTTGACGAAAAATTGTTTCAACATTTTTTTTTTTGAATATTTTGTAAAAAAATGAAATTATTTATTTTTAATTTGTGTTTTTTGAAAATCCGCAGATATTAATGGACCTTAATGAGATGGAGTAGTCTCTTATTAAATTAGTGAGACCACTTATTTCATTTACAACAATACAAATTCTTGCTGGCTACAAACAACAGCCGATGAAGTTTATGAAGGAAACGATGTGTCACATCATGAATCCTTTGGAAGAAAATGTATCTTATATTGCCAACACTTTACCATCTGCACAACAAATGTTTATCCAACTAACTTTAAAACTTTTTTTTGTAAAACGGCAAAACATTGTTTATACATTTTACGGGCTACTATGGATCTATTTGGATTTATGAGGAGTTTTTCAACATAAATCCTTAGAACCCCACATAGCTTGTCAAGTGATTTATGATGTCAAAACTAACTTTAAAACTTTTTTTTGTAAAACGCCAAAACATTGTTTATACATTTTACGGGCTACTATGGATCTATTTGGATATATCAGGAGTTTTTCAACATAAATCCTTAGAACCCCACATAGCTTGTCAAGTGATTTATGATGTCAAAAGTAACTTTAAAACTTTTTTTTGTAAAATGCCAAAACATTGTTTATACATTTTACGGGCTACTATGGATCTATTTGGATTTATGAGGAGTTTTTCAACATAAATCCTTAGAACCCCACATAGCTTGTCAAGTGATTTATGATGTCAAAACTAACTTTAAAACTTTTTTTTGTAAAACGCCAAAACATTGTTTATACATTTTACGGGCTACTATGGATCTATTTGGATTTATGAGGAGTTTTTCAACATAAATCCTTAGAACCCCACATAGCTTGTCAAGTGATTTATGATGTCAAAACTAACTTTAAAACTTTTTTTTGTAAAACGCCAAAACATTGTTTATACATTTTACGGGCTACTATGGATCTATTTGGATTTATGAGGAGTTTTTCAACATAAATCCTTAGAACCCCACATAGCTTGTCAAGTGATTTATGATGTCAAAACTAACTTTAAAACTTTTTTTTGTAAAACGCCAAAACATTGTTTATACATTTTACGGGCTACTATGGATCTATTTGGATTTATGAGGAGTTTTTCAACATAAATCCTTAGAACCCCACATAGCTTGTCAAGTGATTTATGATGTCAAAACTAACTTTAAAACTTTTTTTTGTAAAACGCCAAAACATTGTTTATACATTTTACGGGCTACTATGGATCTATTTGGATTTATGAGGAGTTTTTCAACATAAATCCTTAGAACCCCACATAGCTTGTCAAGTGATTTATGATGTCAAAAGTAACTTTAAAACTTTTTTTTGTAAAACGCCAAAACATTGTTTATACATTTTACGGGCTACTATGGATCTATTTGGATATATCAGGAGTTTTTCAACATAAATCCTTAGAACCCCACATAGCTTGTCAAGTGATTTATGATGTCAAAAGTAACTTTAAAACTTTTTTTTGTAAAACGGCAAAACATTGTTTATACATTTTACGGGCTACTATGGATCTATTTGGATTTATGAGGAGTTTTTCAACATAAATCCTTAGAACCCCACATAGCTTGTCAAGTGATTTATGATGTCAAAAGTAACTTTAAAACCTTTTTTTGTAAAACGCCAAAACATTGTTTATACATTTTACGGGCTACTATGGATCTATTTGGATATATCAGGAGTTTTTCAACATAAATCCTTAGAACCCCACATAGCTTGTCAAGTGATTTATGATGTCAAAAGTAACTTTAAAACTTTTTTTTGTAAAACGGCAAAACATTGTTTATACATTTTACGGGCTACTATGGATCTATTTGGATTTATGAGGAGTTTTTCAACATAAATCCTTAGAACCCCACATAGCTTGTCAAGTGATTTATGATGTCAAAAGTAACTTTAAAACCTTTTTTTGTAAAACGCCAAAACATTGTTTATACATTTTACGGGCTACTATGGATCTATTTGGATTTATGAGGAGTTTTTCAACATAAATCCTTAGAACCCCACATAGCTTGTCAAGTGATTTATGATGTCAAAACTAACTTTAAAACTTTTTTTTGTAAAACGGCAAAACATTGTTTATACATTTTACGGGCTACTATGGATCTATTTGGATTTATGAGGAGTTTTTCAACATAAATCCTTAGAACCCCACATAGCTTGTCAAGTGATTTATGATGTCAAAAGTAACTTTAAAACTTTTTTTTGTAAAACGCCAAAACATTGTTTATACATTTTACGGGCTACTATGGATCTATTTGGATATATCAGGAGTTTTTCAACATAAATCCTTAGAACCCCACATAGCTTGTCAAGTGATTTATGATGTCAAAAGTAACTTTAAAACTTTTTTTTGTAAAACGCCAAAACATTGTTTATACATTTTACGGGCTACTATGGATCTATTTGGGTTATCAGGAGTTTTTCAACATAAATCCTTAGAACCCCACATAGCTTGTCAAGTGATTTATGATGTCAAAACTAACTTTAAAACTTTTTTTTGTAAAACGCCAAAACATTGTTTATACATTTTACGGGCTACTATGGATCTATTTGGATTTATGAGGAGTTTTTCAACATAAATCCTTAGAACCCCACATAGCTTGTCAAGTGATTTATGATGTCAAAACTAACTTTAAAACTTTTTTTTGTAAAACGGCAAAACATTGTTTATACATTTTACGGGCTACTATGGATCTATTTGGATTTATGAGGAGTTTTTCAACATAAATCCTTAGAACCCCACATAGCTTGTCAAGTGATTTATGATGTCAAAAGTAACTTTAAAACCTTTTTTTGTAAAACGCCAAAACATTGTTTATACATTTTACGGGCTACTATGGATCTATTTGGATATATCAGGAGTTTTTCAACATAAATCCTTAGAACCCCACATAGCTTGTCAAGTGATTTATGATGTCAAAAGTAACTTTAAAACTTTTTTTTGTAAAACGCCAAAACATTGTTTATACATTTTACGGGCTACTATGGATCTATTTGGATTTATGAGGAGTTTTTCAACATAAATCCTTAGAACCCCACATAGCTTGTCAAGTGATTTATGATGTCAAAAGTAACTTTAAAACTTTTTTTTGTAAAACGCCAAAACATTGTTTATACATTTTACGGGCTACTATGGATCTATTTGGATATATCAGGAGTTTTTCAACATAAATCCTTAGAACCCCACATAGCTTGTCAAGTGATTTATGATGTCAAAAGTAACTTTAAAACTTTTTTTTGTAAAACGGCAAAACATTGTTTATACATTTTACGGGCTACTATGGATCTATTTGGATTTATGAGGAGTTTTTCAACATAAATCCTTAGAACCCCACATAGCTTGTCAAGTGATTTATGATGTCAAAAGTAACTTTAAAACTTTTTTTTGTAAAACGGCAAAACATTGTTTATACATTTTACGGGCTACTATGGATCTATTTGGATTTATGAGGAGTTTTTCAACATAAATCCTTAGAACCCCACATAGCTTGTCAAGTGATTTATGATGTCAAAAGTAACTTTAAAACTTTTTTTTGTAAAACGCCAAAACATTGTTTATACATTTTACGGGCTACTATGGATCTATTTGGATATATCAGGAGTTTTTCAACATAAATCCTTAGAACCCCACATAGCTTGTCAAGTGATTTATGATGTCAAAAGTAACTTTAAAACTTTTTTTTGTAAAACGCCAAAACATTGTTTATACATTTTACGGGCTTCTATGGATCTATTTGGATATATCAGGAGTTTTTCAACATAAATCCTTAGAACCCCACATAGCTTGTCAAGTGATTTATGATGTCAAAAGTAACTTTAAAACTTTTTTTTGTAAAACGGCAAAACATTGTTTATACATTTTACGGGCTACTATGGATCTATTTGGATTTATGAGGAGTTTTTCAACATAAATCCTTAGAACCCCACATAGCTTGTCAAGTGATTTATGATGTCAAAAGTAACTTTAAAACCTTTTTTTGTAAAACGCCAAAACATTGTTTATACATTTTACGGGCTACTATGGATCTATTTGGATTTATGAGGAGTTTTTCAACATAAATCCTTAGAACCCCACATAGCTTGTCAAGTGATTTATGATGTCAAAACTAACTTTAAAACTTTTTTTTGTAAAACGGCAAAACATTGTTTATACATTTTACGGGCTATTATGGATCTATTTGGATTTATGAGGAGTTTTTCAACATAAATCCTTAGAACCCCACATAGCTTGTCAAGTGATTTATGATGTCAAAAGTAACTTTAAAACTTTTTTTTGTAAAACGCCAAAACATTGTTTATACATTTTACGGGCTACTATGGATCTATTTGGATTTATGAGGAGTTTTTCAACATAAATCCTTAGAACCCCACATAGCTTGTCAAGTGATTTATGATGTCAAAAGTAACTTTAAAACTTTTTTTTGTAAAACGCCAAAACATTGTTTATACATTTTACGGGCTACTATGGATCTATTTGGGTTATCAGGAGTTTTTCAACATAAATCCTTAGAACCCCACATAGCTTGTCAAGTGATTTATGATGTCAAAACTAACTTTAAAACTTTTTTTTGTAAAACGCCAAAACATTGTTTATACATTTTACGGGCTACTATGGATCTATTTGGATTTATGAGGAGTTTTTCAACATAAATCCTTAGAACCCCACATAGCTTGTCAAGTGATTTATGATGTCAAAACTAACTTTAAAACTTTTTTTTGTAAAACGGCAAAACATTGTTTATACATTTTACGGGCTACTATGGATCTATTTGGATTTATGAGGAGTTTTTCAACATAAATCCTTAGAACCCCACATAGCTTGTCAAGTGATTTATGATGTCAAAAGTAACTTTAAAACTTTTTTTTGTAAAACGCCAAAACATTGTTTATACATTTTACGGGCTACTATGGATCTATTTGGATATATCAGGAGTTTTTCAACATAAATCCTTAGAACCCCACATAGCTTGTCAAGTGATTTATGATGTCAAAAGTAACTTTAAAACTTTTTTTTGTAAAACGCCAAAACATTGTTTATACATTTTACGGGCTACTATGGATCTATTTGGGTTATCAGGAGTTTTTCAACATAAATCCTTAGAACCCCACATAGCTTGTCAAGTGATTTATGATGTCAAAACTAACTTTAAAACTTTTTTTTGTAAAACGCCAAAACATTGTTTATACATTTTACGGGCTACTATGGATCTATTTGGATTTATGAGGAGTTTTTCAACATAAATCCTTAGAACCCCACATAGCTTGTCAAGTGATTTATGATGTCAAAACTAACTTTAAAACTTTTTTTTGTAAAACGCCAAAACATTGTTTATACATTTTACGGGCTACTATGGATCTATTTGGATTTATGAGGAGTTTTTCAACATAAATCCTTAGAACCCCACATAGCTTGTCAAGTGATTTATGATGTCAAAACTAACTTTAAAACTTTTTTTTGTAAAACGCCAAAACATTGTTTATACATTTTACGGGCTACTATGGATCTATTTGGATTTATGAGGAGTTTTTCAACATAAATCCTTAGAACCCCACATAGCTTGTCAAGTGATTTATGATGTCAAAACTAACTTTAAAACTTTTTTTTGTAAAACGCCAAAACATTGTTTATACATTTTACGGGCTACTATGGATCTATTTGGATTTATGAGGAGTTTTTCAACATAAATCCTTAGAACCCCACATAGCTTGTCAAGTGATTTATGATGTCAAAACTAACTTTAAAACTTTTTTTTGTAAAACGCCAAAACATTGTTTATACATTTTACGGGATACTATGGATCTATTTGGATTTATGAGGAGTTTTTCAACATAAATCCTTAGAACCCCACATAGCTTGTCAAGTGATTTATGATGTCAAAACTAACTTTAAAACTTTTTTTTGTAAAACGCCAAAACATTGTTTATACATTTTACGGGCTACTATGGATCTATTTGGATTTATGAGGAGTTTTTCAACATAAATCCTTAGAACCCCACATAGCTTGTCAAGTGATTTATGATGTCAAAACTAACTTTAAAACTTTTTTTTGTAAAACGCCAAAACATTGTTTATACATTTTACGGGCTACTATGGATCTATTTGGATATATCAGGAGTTTTTCAACATAAATCCTTAGAACCCCACATAGCTTGTCAAGTGATTTATGATGTCAAAAGTAACTTTAAAACTTTTTTTTGTAAAACGCCAAAACATTGTTTATACATTTTACGGGCTACTATGGATCTATTTGGATATATCAGGAGTTTTTCAACATAAATCCTTAGAACCCCACATAGCTTGTCAAGTGATTTATGATGTCAAAAGTAACTTTAAAACTTTTTTTTGTAAAACGGCAAAACATTGTTTATACATTTTACGGGCTACTATGGATCTATTTGGGTTATCAGGAGTTTTTCAACATAAATCCTTAGAACCCCACATAGCTTGTCAAGTGATTTATGATGTCAAAACTAACTTTAAAACTTTTTTTTGTAAAACGCCAAAACATTGTTTATACATTTTACGGGCTACTATGGATCTATTTGGATTTATGAGGAGTTTTTCAACATAAATCCTTAGAACCCCACATAGCTTGTCAAGTGATTTATGATGTCAAAAGTAACTTTAAAACTTTTTTTTGTAAAACGCCAAAACATTGTTTATACATTTTACGGGCTACTATGTATCTATTTGGATTTATCAGGAGTTTTTCAACATAAATCCTTAGAACCCCACATAGCTTGTCAAGTGATTTATGATGTCAAAACCAGTGTTTTCCCGATTCCACTTTTTTCCGATTCCGATCCGGAATCGATTCCATCTTGTTTTTCCGATCCCGATTCCGATTCCGATTCTACCGATTCCCGGTTCCGATTCCGATCCCATCGATTCCGATTCCTCTCATTATAGAATTTTTTTGATTTCGAAAAATTTTTTTTTAAAAGCCCAAAAATATGAAAAAATGGCATTACTTTTATCATAAAATGGGTGGAAAATACTTTTAAAAAATGTCTAATGATTAAAAAAAATACAATTTTATCAAAATTATAATTTTTCGTGAATTTTAGACGAAAAAATCAAAAATTCTGGAATCGATTCCTTGGTTTCCGATTCCGATCCGATTACACCGATTCTCGATTCCGATTCCGATTCTATTCGATTCCCTTATAAGGAATCGGAATCGGAATCGAGGAATCGGAATCGGGATCGGAATCGGGAAAACACTGGTCAAAACTAACTTTAAAACTTTTTTTTGTAAAACGCCAAAACATTGTTTATACATTTTACTTAAAACAATTTTTTTGCCAAATAAACCATATCAATTTTTGCTTCTTCGCATTTTCGAAGAGTTTTAACAAAATAAAGAAAAATATTAATGAAAATTAAAAGCAAAAATATAAAACGAGGATATAAAAAAAGTTCTGGCGAGTGAACGAAAAAAGCACAAATTATAAAATATTTGACACCTCTTTTTGAACTTCACTTTTAACGGTTTTACGAAAATATTGACCGCGGATTTTTTCAACTTCAGTTTTGAGCTTTTTGAAAATATATTTTTTAGCAGTTTTTTTCCAAGTTTGAAAATCGCCTAATTTACGAAATATGTGCAATTTTTCAATATTTTCGTATTATTGTTAATTTTGAAGTTGAAAATGGGTCAAAATGAGAATTGACCATTTTTGCGAATTTTTTGACATTTCCAACCGTTGGAGATTTTTTATATTTCCAACCGTTGGAAATTTTCCATCGGCAGCTTCTTTTCAGGCAAAAAACTCTGACGGGAATCGAACCCAGGTCTTGTAGTCAAGCGTGTTAACCACTCGACCACAGGTGAAGCGAAAGAGGATACACGGAAACGCATCTTATGCATTGTGCTTTTTTAAATGCAAAACAAAATGAATTTTCCTTTGCAAATTTCCAACGGTTGGAAAAATTAAAAAATGTCTAACGGTTGGAAATCAGGGTTGCACGAAAGTTTCGTTTCGTTTCGTTTTAGCGAAACTTTCGCGGTTCTTTAGGGTTTCGTTTCGTTTCGTGTTTCGCGAAACAAAGCGTAAAAGTTTCGTGAAAACGACGTGCTAAGAATGATGTAAAAACCCAAAACTTTTGGAGAAAAATGAGTGACAACCAAGTCGAAAATAAAATCATAATTTGTTTTTGCTTAATTATGATTATTAAAACTTGTTTTTGTTTTGTTGATTTTTTGTTTACGTTATTAATAAAAAAAATTTTTGAACTTTCGTTTCGTTTCGTTTTGCGAAACTTTCGCGGTTTTTTTAGGTTTATTTTTTTTTTTTTTTTTTTATTTATTCGATCGCTCCCATACGTAGCGTGAAAAAGTACGAATAAAGTAAAATACAATAAAAAGTACAGTAAAAAATGGTGGAAATATACAAGTACAAATAAAGTAAAATACAATAAAAAATACAGTAAGAAAAAATGGTGGAAATGTACACATAAAGAAAAAATAACAATATAACAGTGGAGAGGAAAAATAGTGAAGGTATACATACAAAAGAGAGGAAAGTAACAAGGATAATAATAATAACAAAGATAAAACGATTACTGTATTAAATTTTTCTTTTTGTTCGTGGTGAGTTTGAGGCGAATTGAGTCACTTGAGTGATCTTTTAATATAATATTGTAGTTATTGAGTTTGACTGCCATTCTTGATGAGAAATGATATGACAGGAAACTTTTTTTGATTTTACCATAATAATTGTAATTTCCTTCAGCACGAGTTTTTCCATGATCATTGTAGTGTAAGGAAATAATGTTGTCGTTTTGATGATTCAGAACAAGATCATGAGCAATCAATGCATCTGCAACATTTCTTCTATCGAGAAGGGAATCCATGTTGTTTTGCGAAACTTTCGCGGTTTTTTTAGGTTTCGTTTCGTTTCGCGCTAGCGAAACAAAAATTTCGTTTCGTTTCGTTTCGTTTTGCAAAACCTAGTTTCGTGCAACCCTGTTGGAAATGTCAAAAAATCTCCAACGGTTGGAAAATGAGTAGGATTCTCAAAAAATGATCCGTTCTCATTTTCAACTTCAAAATCAGCTATAGTTTTGAAAGTTTAAGTCACCTATTTTGAACTTATCAGAAATTAGGCGATTATCAAACTTGGAAAAAAAATTTTATTTCAAAAAGCTCAAAACTCAAGTTGAGAAAATTTGCGGTCAATATTTTCGTAAAAAGCTCAAAACTCAAATTGGGCCATGAAAAAAAAGCCCATGTTGAGAAATTGTCTAAAAAGTGTCAAGTGCTGGCACTTTGATTTTAATGGGCCTTTTTCGGACCCTCGCCAGAACTTTTTTTATATCCTCGTTTTATATAATAAGGTAACATAAGCATTTATGAACTCTTTTATTAATGAAGTTACTGCTAAAGCAAAATTTGATTTAAATTATTGGTATTACTTATTCAATGTTAAAAAATATGAGAAGATACATAAAATAATTTTTATTTTACAATGTTTTGATGGGTCATATTGAATTTTGTATGCTTTCAATAGCAGCTCAATTGTTCAAATTGGAGAAGAGCTTGATGATTTTATTGAAACAGAACAAAGAAAAGGCCAACTTGCATTATTACAGTATTTTTGTAATTTTAAAAACCCTTTTAAAAAGTGATTTTAAAAACATTTTTAAAAAGTAATTTTTATTTTAACTTTGTTTTCATTTTTTATATTTCTTTTTGTTATGTAATTAGGGGCTGTCCAGATATCACGTGATAGAGGTGATGGGTGGGTGGGGTAAACGGACTATCACGCCGCTTTGTAGTTGGTGGCAAAAAGCTTTGATGTTTCATCACCAAATGGGTGGGTGGGGTAAAAAAAGTCGATTTTCATATCACATGATATCTGGACAGCCCCTTATCAATTTTACATCAATTTTACATTAATTTTTTTTGTATTTTTGTTTTTTAAGTTTTTTTTTCGAGTTAAGGATTCTTAAAACAGTATAGATTATTGTAATATTTTTTAACTGTTATAAAAATATTGAATCAATAGTTTTTATTATTTGTTTGCTTTTTGATTAAAGTTTTATTAAACTTTTTTTATGATAAAAATTGTGTTTTATTAAAAATGAATAACATGTATAGAGAAAACAGATGTAATGAATAAAAATTAAAACAATTCTGTTAAGGGATGCCAGAATTGTTGAAATACAAAAAAAATTTACTTTTTTAAATTAAAAAGGCGTGTAGGAAGGATATCAAATGTTATTGGCCCCCCGATTTTTTTTATATCACGATATGGATTTGTTTTAAGAGGTGCCCAGAGTGGCTGAAAAATTTAATTTTTAAATAATTAATAAAACTTTTTGATAAACTTACATGCCCTGGTAGGGGTTGACCATCTGTGATTTCATCACAATATTTTAAATGATGTTGAACAGGAGTCATATTTTCTCCATCATTTAAAATTATTAATTAATAACATCATTTACAACAACTTCTTTATCAATTACAGTATTATGTTTTTCAATGACAACCTCAAACTGAAAAAAAAGGTTAAAAATAAATAAAATATTCAAAAAAAATAGTAAAAAATAATCCGACAAAAAATACTTTTTTTTATATAATTTTTTAGCAGTGATTTTGTAAAGATAAATAAAATATTCAAAAAAAAATAGTAAAATATAATCCGTCATTTTTGCAGCGAATCCTACCAATAAACAGTGATTGTGCGTTTGGTGGTTGGTTGGTTGGTGGTCACCTCATAATTCTCAAACTGCGAAAAACGCACATGTTGCATTTTTTTGACGACTTTTTTTAAAGAAGGCGGTGTGGTCCTCTAGTGAATAAAAAAGGAAAGACAAAATGCCATCTCAAAATCAATAACTAAAAAATGGAAGGGAGTTAACCTTTCTGTCTTTTTTTTCTCCCCTTTTTGCTCAATTTTATTTACGACAAAAAAAGGAATCCATGAGGGCAGTGCTCGCAGGAAATGGACAGTTGGTGTCCATTGGAATGGACACCATATCCATTCAAATGGAAAATTTTTTTTGAATTTTTTTTATCAATTATCATTAAAAAAGCTCTAAAAACAATTGTGGTAACATTTTTTTGTATTTAAAGTCATTTTAAAGTTTGTCCAGTCGAATGGATATGGTGTCCATTGGAATGGACATAGTGTCCATTCCAATGGACATGCGTCCATTCCAATGGACACTATGTCCATTCGACTGGACATAGTATCCATTCGAATGGAAAATTGCTAATTATCGTTTTAAACATTTTTATTCATATTACTTGATATAAATAATTATTTTTCACTTATTTTGCTTGGGTTTCGGTTTTTATAGTTTTTTTTCACATAAGCAAAAAATTTTTTTGAAAATTTTGTCATTTCTTCGTTCTTCGAACATTAAAATGTATAAATAATTATTAGTTTGTGTTTTTTTGATATTTAAAACGTTAAAAACTCGTTTTCATCGCCTTAAAGAACAATTAATATAATTTTACTACATATAAATTTGCAAAAATTTGCGTATGTTTTGTTCGCTTTTTTTGACCCTTATACAAACACTTTTGAACTTTTTATGTTTTTTAAGCTTATAAAAAATGTTTAAAACGATAATTAGCAATTTTCCATTCGAATGGATACTATGTCCAGTCGAATGGACATAGTGTCCATTGGAATGGACGCATGTCCATTGGAATGGACACTATGTCCATTCCAATGGACACCATATCCATTCGACTGGACAAACTTTAAAATGACTTTAAATACAAAAAAATGTTACCACAATTGTTTTTAGAGCTTTTTTAATGATAATTGATAAAAAAAATTCAAAAAAAAATTTTCCATTTGAATGGATATGGTGTCCATTCCAATGGACACCAACTGTCCATTTCCTGCGAGCACTGCATGAGGGTCTGCCTAAACGCTGGACTGGACTCTTGAACGCTGGACTAGGGCTGTATCCCCCGGGGGATGCCTCTTAGGGGAGGGGAGGGGACGGGGGCAACAGTTTAGGGAGGGGGGGGGGTTTAAAAGGGGCCCCTTATTTTTAGAAAAAAGGGGGATTTTTAGGGGAATAACAAAAAAAACCAAAATTTTTGGAGTATTTTATTGATATCTTAAATAATTTTTTTGAAATATAAAACGGTAACATAAGAAGCAGAAAAAAAAATTTTAAAAAGAATATTTGAAAAAAGTTTAAGAATACAGTATACTGTATTACTAGTAATAGTTTTGACGAAAAATATTAAAAACAAGAAATAATCTTCTTCGAAATAATATAAAATTAATCAATGCGAACGAAGTCATCATCTTCTTCAGATTCATCAGCTTTATCTTGAATCCCTAGGATGGGCGAGGGCCCAAATTTTTAGGCCCGAGCCTGGCCTTGAAAAATTTTGAAATGCCCGAGTCGGGCCCGTTTTTTAAAATTTTTCAAAAAATTGAAAAAGCCTGGTCCTCGTATTGCTTTCTCTGCCCTGGGGCTTTTGCAGGGCTTTGGAAAAGCCAAGGGCCCTCGTCCATCCTTACGTTTCACACTGTTAAAAAATCAATTTTTATCTTTTATATTTTTCTTTCACCTTTTGAAACATGGCTCTGACATTAAACAATAAATGTTGATGATTTCAAAAAATTATTATTTCAATCAACTATTTTTAAAGGGGGAGTCCCACCTCTATCAAATTTTCTTACGACTTTTTTTGCCGACACACAATGAAAAAGAATGCAAAGCGTGCGTAACACCGCACTAACTTTTTCATTCTTTTTCATTGTGCGTCGGCAAAAAATGTCGTAAAAAAATTTGTTTGAGGTGGGACTCCCCCTTTAACAGAAATAGATGACAAAAAAAAGGGGGAAATATTTTAGGGGGGGGGGGATTTTAGGGGGCCCCCTAAAAAATAATTTTTAGGGACGGGACTAAAGGGGAGTAAAATTTTCAGGGGGCCCCCTAAAAATTCAAAGGGGGATACAGCCCTAAACCAGACTGAAACGACAAAAAAAACTTTTTTTTGTAAATTTTAATTTTCGGCTGCTGGTGTCTAACATTTATGATAAAAATTTTTTTTTCTTAAAATTAAAATTCACCTGTTTTTTTTTGTTTTGTTACTTGTTATTTCACTTTTTCATTATATTTTTGAAAAATAAGTATTTTAGTTCTCACAAATTTCAGAAAAAAAATCTTTCTGTTAAAATTAAAAAGAAATGATAGATAAAATGATGAAATAAAAACACAAATTTTTGACAAACTTTTTTTAGCAATCTTTGCCATACTTCAATGAATTAAAAAAATTGATGACGTGGTGTAGAAAAGCTTGTAATTTAATGGTTGTCCATTGTTTATTACTTACAAAAAAGAGTTTATATAAATATAAGGTAACAATACCAAAGTTTTACTTAAACTTTAAGTGGAAAGTTTTTAATAAATTCAGGAGTAAAATGACGAAGGAGAGACAAAGAGTGTGGATTTGAAAAGGTTCTCGAACATTATAGGTTACGTTTACAACATTACATTTTGATTTGCAGCAATATCCTCCAATATCTGCATTTTTTATGGCTGAAATTCTGCTGTCAAAAATCCCGGTGTCCCTCTAGTATTAGCTTAAAAAAATTCCCCTTTTTTCCTTTAATTCAATAACAACTACTTCTTTATTGAACCTCAAACTTTGGGTAATTAAACCGAAAAAAACGAACAAAATAGAGCCGAACGAAGATGGAAGCTTAAAAACGGTCCCTTTTATATGGGCCATCGCAACCCATGGCGATTTCCAGATCAAATTTTAGGAAAGATTTACAAAATAATATTTCAAAAAGGATAAGCCCCGAGGCCCATGGTTCGATGCACTGTTGTTTTACAACAACAATAAAAAAATCCTCCGATCGACGTTAAAAACTCCTAAATCTCTTACATTAAAAAAATAATTATAAAATATTCAAATTCAACGAAAAAAAAAAGACGGTTCATTGACTTTTTTTTCCCCCAAAAAAAATGAAAAGATTTTTTTCATCAAACTTTTTTTTTGCGATCAAAAATTTAAAAACAATGGAAGAAAAAAAGAAAAGGAATGGCACGAAAAAAAGTGAACTTCTTTTATGCATTTTCAAAAATGCAACAAAAAAAAATGTAAGAAAAAAATCATATTTTTGTCAGAAAAAAATGCGCTTTCCTTTGTTCTTTTTGTACCTTTAACTAGACACGGGCTCTTTTTTACCCCTATTTTCGTCGGTTAAGACGGATTTTGTAAAGGGTTACCCTTTTGGGCTGATTTTGGTACCAAAAGATAGCCTTATGCTCACTGATAAAAACCAGAAGGGTGCCTATCGATTTTATCTAGAAATAAGGATTCTGGAGCCGGATTCAGAATCCGAAAAAATTTGTTTTTTTTAAATGTGATAAAGATGATATCGTTTGATTCTTTTTGATGAGACGATTCATAAAAAATCAAAAAAAAACTTTTAAAACTTCAGAATTCGGATTCAGAATCCGAAAATTTATTTTTTAATAATGGCATAAATTCGGTATCATTCGATTCGTCTTAATAAGGGGATTCATAAGAAATCAATAAAATTTCTTTCAATTCAAAAAATTCTTAAAATAAATATTTTTTATGATCACCATATACCCCAACATCAAAAATATTTCAAAAATGCCTTATCTGGACAAGTTTTAGCTCCAAATCATATTTATATAATAAAATATATGTTTTTAACAGTATGTTGGTCTAAATAAGGCTTTGAAAATCATTTAATGCTTTCCTAAAATAATTTGACTTTTGATCCTATACATATAGGTAAACACCAAAATCGCTTGATCCCAAGTGACTGTATATAACTCCTGCCGACTTTAAATGATCCACAGTGATATTAAGAGTAAAATAGCCGGAGGAATTGTTGATTAAACCTTTTTTTGAATTTGGTGACCACATAAGTGTAATGGGATGCGAAAAAGTAAAAAAACACATTTCATTCGAATAAAAACGGCTAATAACCGGTGGCGCCCTAATACACTATTACTACTTTTTTATTACCACAAATATGTGTACTTAAAGATAGCCGGAGGATTTTACGTAAAAATGATTTGTCTTAAAAATTCACTGGCACCAAAATTTGGTTTTTAGAAATATGTGAAAAAGGCCTAATTTTCATTTTGTTCGAAAACATTAATTTCGATATGCCGCTAGAGCGAAAGTGTTTTAAACATGTCTAGTAGACCCAAAAGTAAAATTCGTACGAAATTTTTTTTAAATTTAGGCTTTTTAAAGACCAGGGCATGTCAAAACGTAAAAAAATTGTGTTTTTTTACCCATTTTTTCCCATTTTCATTATGTTCGCATTTAACGAGATTTAGCAACAGCTATAAATTTTTATTAGTAAAAGTTCCTATATAGTTAGAACTTAAAAATGGCCGAAAATTTTTTTCAATATTGTACTTGATCTAGGAATTATGGGCCAAAATATGCAAAAATTGACCATTTTTCGCAATTTTTTGATTTTGGCGGCACCTTCTCAAAAAATTTTTTTAAAAGCTAACAAGGGAACCACGGAAGATGATAATCGAGTTAAAACATCCCACATAGTTTAAACGATTCATTGTGGGTCAGAAACAAACCCCAAAAAATATTTCGCCCCACTTTTAAGTTTTACCCATTTTTCGGCACTTTAAAGATGCGCGCGCTCTTGGAGCACATGGTCCCCCCTTTGAAAAAAATATGTTGAAAAAAAAATTTTTTTTGATTTTTTTATTTTTTGCTAGAATGTTAGTATTATGTCTACTGATGATAACTGTAAAATATTTTTGCCTCAAAACAACGCTAACCTACTTTTTAGCGTTTTACAAACATGCGCCATGTTATACATGAAGTTGAAGAAACCATTTTCACGTGCGTAAACAGGGCTCGTTAATGAATATTTTTATGCACACAAATATTACTGACTATAAGGAACATTTTAAGCGTAAATTTGAAAAATTTAAAAAATTAAATTTTTTTTGTCATTTTAGGGAGCACAGGGGGGACCAAGGCAAATCGCGCATCTTTAAAGTGCCGAAAAATGGGTAAAACTTAAAAGTGGGGCGAAATATTTTTTGGGGTTTGTTTCTGACCCCCAATGAATGGTTTAAACTATGTGGGATGTTTTAACTCGATTATCATCTCCCGTGGTTCCCTTGTAAGACATGTTTTTTTATCATTTTTAAGCTATTTGCAACATTTTGCATGAAAAAAAATTTAACCTCTAGGAAAAAGAGCCCGTGTTATCGTTTGCTAACGATGCTGATATCTATCTCGTGTCTTTCTCTCAGTATTTATTTGTTTATGTTATTTAGGCTTACTACTAACAATATGAACAAGGAAAAAAAGAAGAGAAAAGAATATTCTACCGACTCAGAAGATTCACTTTTTAAAAAAACAGAAGACGAAGATAACCCGAGTTGCTTCTGATGGCTCAAGTGATGGCAAAAGACCTGTTGTAAAGAATACGAAAAATGATAAAAAATTCTCCAAAAAACCTACACCTCTATCGTCTTCTGCAGATCCTAAAAGAAAAGCAACAACTCTTCCATTTCCTTCAGAATCTAAAAAGAGTCAATAACCTCCTGCATCTTCATCTGCTACTTCAGAATCAAAACGAATGCCAGTACCTCCTGCTTCCTCTACAGTATCCAGTGTTCCTTTTATCAAGTATGATAATGATGAACCTTTTCGACAAATTGCAAAAATGGAACTTGGGTCTTTCCATGGCCGCTGGATACGACATGTGATCGTTTCATGTCGATTAATGAAAGCTTATCGAGCAATTTTCTTGCATGCTGTAGATGAACTTCAATGGACATCATCGTAAGTCGCTTTTTTTATTTCTCAGAACCGCTTGTTCGCAACGTCAAAAATGAGTTCTGAGTTCTTTTTGTTTTTTAGGTATTCCCTCAATGCTGCTGAACAGTATCAAATTTTGGAACCTTTTCAAAATCTTGATAAGGGACTGTCCAGACGTGACGTCACGGCTTTAGGGGGGGGAGGGGGGTAAGCGAAAAGTGACGATTTGTGATGGGGGAGGGGGGGGGGGGGGGTCAAAGCCAAAAGTGACGTCACGGAAATTGATCATTTTTGCAATGTTATTGAATTAATTTTTACTAAATTTTTTCTCTAAAGTATTTTCAAAGAGTAAAAAACTCTTGACGCGAATGATTAAAACGCGGCAAAAAGACTGCTAAAGCAGTGTTAGCAATGCTCTTTTGGACAAGCTTTAAAAACTTTCAACCCTGTTACAAAGTAATGAACTTCGAGGCATCCAAAGGATTAATTAATCCAAATGAAACTGTAAACATGTCGGATTTACACAATTCTTTTATGGCTTTTTTTCGAAATTGGGCTGAACTCAAAACAAGATTTGATAAATCTGCAAGAGAATTTGCTGGAGAAAAAGCATGGAAAGAATTAAACAAGGATATTGTTCAAATTAAACTCAAATTGACTTTTTGGACATCTGAAACATAAACATAAATTCAATCTCGTATATAAAGATCAACTTTATATACGAGATTGCTTCCAAGAGATTCACGAACTATTGAAGGGCGTCGTCATTTTAATTGTGCTCCAGTTCGATTACTAAAACCACAAAATGACTTGATGAAAGATTTTGTTTGTTGTTGTTACAAATAAAATTTTAAATTAATTTTAATTTTTTATGCATTTTTCGAAAATGTGACGATTTTTGTGACGGTGGGGGGGGGGGGGAGGGGGGTAAGCCAAAAGTGACGGCACTGTGATTAGGGGGGGGGGACCCTAAGGAGGGGTCAAAATAAAAAGCCCCCATGTGGGTGCTTAAATAGTCCTTTTTTGGGGGCTTATTTTAAACATTTTAAAATATTTTTCCAAAACATTTTTTTTATTTAATAATAATTAGTATTACCCTCCGGGCAACATTTTTCAAAATTTGTTTGCATAATCTTACGCTAATGCAGAAGATTTGCCGGCAAGCATGGATGGCATGCGCCGCGAATGGCACATGCCATTTTTTATTATTCCATTTAATCATACCCGAAGGTATCCCTAAAACGGGTATGGAAAAATTTTTTAGTTTGGTTCAAAAACCGGCCGAAACTTAAAAGGCTTTCTGTAAATACGCAGGACAAAACGCGTCTAGTGACAGAGAAATAAAGAAAAAGTGCTATTTCCTTTGCTGAAAAAAGTTTTTTGTCATTTGCCCCCAAATGGGGGGGGGGGGCAAATTTTCAAAATGCCCCTATAGCGAAAAGGGTAGGGTGCATATTTTGCCCCTGTGTAGGGGCATTTTATGCATGCCTCTACATAAGGGCTGTCTAAAAAAAGACCTCTTTTTTTTGAGTGCATGTACGCTTCTATGGAAAGACTTTTCCCAGAACTGCAAACAAAAATCAACTTATGCCTTCCAAAAAAAATTCTTCTTTTGATGTTGATACAAATTCAAGTGATAAGCGATATTGGAAGATGCATGATAGTGCCAAATTGGAGGAAAAAGATGATGAGATGTTTCATGCCGTTAATGATATGCCTGGAACCGCACTTATCTATAATTCCGTCGAACCTGATTCTTCTCCTGAAACAATTCAAATGCTTGCTGATGAACTCAAATTTGTGTCCAAACAAGAGCTTGTTAAACTTTTGGATAAGCATAATGCACCTGCTCCTCCTCCAAAGGTCCATGTTGCAGTAAACATGCTTGATGGTGGTGCATCAACTTCTCAATTCTCATCTTCCACTCCAAATCGCAGTTCTTTTTTTAATACTATACCAGCAGAAATCAGCCTCTCAAAGTCATTAATATCCCCTGAACGCAACCTTGCTGAAATTTTATCTTCTGAAAGACAAAAACTGGTATGTTTTTTTCTCAGAATCGATCGGACATGCAGTTAAAAAACAGTTCTGAGTTTTAGGATGATGAATATAATGAAAAATTTCAACGCATTGAAGACAGAACTAAAGAAGTGGAATTGAAATTTAAAGAAGCCCGAACAGAAGATTCTCGTTTAAAAGAATGGAAAAACAAACTTGAGGAAGAAAGAAAACAATTGGATAATGATAAAAAACGTTTGGCAGCTGAACAAAGCAAACTGGAAAAAGAACTTGGTGAATTTAATGAAGATCAAATGAGATTCAAAGTTAAGGAAAGGGCATTGGGAACGAAAACTGAAGAGTTGGATAAACGTGTAAAGGAGTTTAATGAAGAAAATGTCTTATGATCCAAACACAACTGCAGGTGAAAAGGTAATGCTTTGAAGGCGTTTAAACATATTATATATAGGTAAATGTAAATATTCTAGACTACCGCACTTCTGCAACGTGCTGGGTTCAGAGACAATGGTACTGGCGAAATGGATGATCGTCTTGATGATGCAATCGAACCTGTTGCTGTTGTTGATGATTATGTCATCGAACCTGTTCTTAACGATGCTGATGTTGAGATCTCCGATGCCCTTAAGTTGGTTGCTTCATCAACAACCGTAATGGTAAACTCAGAACCGTGTGTAGAATATTTGAATAATCGCTTCTGAGTTTTTAGGATTTGACTCCTATTTTTGGTAAAAGAGCCATTGAAGCTTTCAAAGAATCATCTGAAGATGTTAAAGCTCGTGGAATCGCTTCCGATGCAATCCAAGCAGATCTTGATAAAATAGGAAAGATGAAAAAATGTTGCCAAAAAACAAATTGGAAAAGAACAATGTATTGGAATGCTGAAAAATGTAAGGGCCATTGCCAATACAATAAAGCATGCTATATAAAGATGTTCACTCAAGCAAATAAGGAAACGGAAAATGTTAACTTCGATAAAATTTTGGCAGTAAAACCATTCTTTTGCTTCTTCTGTGAAGATGCTGAAAATTCTCCTGGTGATGGTGATGATCAAGTTCCTAAAATCCTGATGATGATCATGGCGATGATGATGATGCTGATGATGATGATGAAGAAGAGGATGGTAATTATGATGATGCTGAAGAAGAGGATGGTGATGGTGTACGCAGAACCGATGGTGATGATGAAAATCATGATAAAAAAGGTAATGAAGAATGTGAACAATCGACTTCTGACCCTGGTTTACATGAACTTCTATAATAATATACATGAACTTCTATAATAATAATTTTATTATAGAAGTTCATGTACACGTTTAATAAGAATTATTAATTACAAAAGTTAAAAGAATGTGTATAAAAATAAAAAAATGCAACATTTGTGTCGAAGAAAAAGTAAAAAATTCAGTGCTGCAAAAAAAATTTGAGCAGCAAAGAAAATTTCAAATTTCGCGCGCTTTTGCCTGCAAAACCCTGGTGAATGTTGTTGTTTATGCTCGTTGGGTCCCATTAAAACAATTTTTTGCAAAATAAACCGTATCAATTTTACATTTTAGAAGAAATTTTTTCTAAATTCTAAAACATTTTTTTGAAAAATACCAACAAATATATTTTTTTTCTAATGGGGGAGAATGTTTCCCTTTAATTTGAAAATCATCAAAAATTTACCATTTATATCAGTTATAAAATACTATTTTTTATTAATAAATAAATGCATTTCAAAATATTCAAATAAAACTCGTAAAAAAATGACGGCTAAAAAAAATGTAAAAAAAAATTTTCTGCCTTTTTTTATTTTTTACGATTTCGAAACAAAAATAGCCGCAGACAAAAACTGCTTTGGTGAAGACAAAACAAAATTTAATGAAAACGAATGTTTTGAAAAGAAGAAACGTAAAATCCTAGCAAAGCTTTACAGTTTTCAGATTTTATAAAATTTTTTGTTTCAAAGTTTGGAAATTTTATAAAATCTAAAAAAAAGTAATTTGGGTTTTGTCGGCACAATTTTTGAATATTTTTATAAATATTTTATATTTGCTATAAATTTTTAACGATCCAAAAATCGTAAATACGTTTTTGAAAAACCATTTTTTAAGAAATGCCGAAAATGTTCAAATCAATATACAGTATTAATAATTAAAACTTGAATATTTTACAACAGAACGACAAGACAAATGTTTCATAACCTTACTAACGGCGCGGACATGTTCAAATTTGCATAAACTTTGGGGCCTATCTCCTCTGTGAAATTTAAAGATTTTTTAAATATTTTTTATACAAACTTTAGAGAAACAAATTTCAAGTTTTTTGTACAAAAGTTTTTCAAAAAACCTTGTGATCTCACAGAGAAGATAGGTCCCAAAATTTATGCAAATTTGAAATGAGCGCGTTACACCATTTATGACTCCACAAATGAAATATTTTGTTATTTTAATGGAAAAAAATATCTAATTTTATATATTTTATTATGAAACGGCCGATATGTATTTTTATTTAATCTATCAAAAAAAGAATGAAAAAGTATGCATTGTTTTAAAACATGTTTTTCTTTTGACATTTTCGGGCAAATATTACCCATAAATTTATAATTTAAAATGATAAAAACAGCACCTATTTGTGTTGCCCAAAAAATCAGAATTGAATAATGAATGCTATCAACACTACCATTAAAAGGAACTGCAGAGATGCAATGCTTTGGTAAACTTTATCAGACTCCGAATTTCTTACAATAAAAATATACAAAATATTCAAAAAAAATGAAATAGATTTTTATTGACTTTTTTTTCCAAAAAAAAACAATAAAAAAAAGAAAAAACATTTTTTGTTAGACTCTATTTTTTGTAAAAAACAGAGAGAAAAAAAAAGAAGAAAAAAACAATTAAAGGGAGTGTCGACAACAAGCGAAAAAAATTTTTTTAGCAACAAATATGTTTTTACACGAAAAAAACTTTTTTCTGTGCTATTTTTTTTCTCTAACTCAATTTTGTGCTAAAACATACTTGTTTTCCACACAAATATTTTTTTGCTTGTCGTCGACATCGTCAAAACAGTTTTCTTTTGTCTGCGGCGATTTTTGTGTCGAAATTGCGAAAAACAGAAAAAAGAAGGCAGAAAAAATAGTTTTTTTTTCTTTGCAAATTTGTGACAGCTTTTTTTAGCCGTCGTTTTTTTGAAAGTTTAATTTGAATCTTTTATTTTTTATCTTTTTTTATTGATAAAAATTTTCTTACCACGATTCTACCCTTTAAAAAGCAACGAAAAAAAATATTTTTCTCCGACAAAAAAAGACAAAGGAAAAAATTAATGGTCACTTTTTTTATTGGCAAAATGTTCCCAACGATCGATACCGGTCTTAAGTTTTTGAAACAATTTTTTTGCCAAATAAACCATATCAATTTTTGCTTCTTCGCATTTTCGAAGAGTTTTAACAAAATTAAGAAAAAAATTTATGTAAATTACAAATACATATATTTTCCAAGTTTTTACGACAATACAGGGTGATTCAAGAAATTGTCCCCCTCCAATTCTCGTCCCAAATTAATACAACTCGTGGTAGCCAAAAACGGACTTCACAGTTGGTCTAAACTGACCTTCGCATTGTGTTTTCTGTAAAAAAATCAAAATTTTGAGAAAAAAAATTTGCCGATTTAACAGGGGGGACCCTTACAAAAAAATCTGTTTTTTTATCTTTTTTTTCCTTTCTTCATTCTTTTTTTTTGACACTTAGAAAAAGTTTCTTTTTTTTTAAAAAAAATTATTTTTTGTAAGGGTCCCCCCTGTTGAATCGAGAATTTTTTTCTCAAAATTTTGATTTTTTTACAGAAAACACAATGCGAAGGTCAGTTTAGACCAACTGTGAAGTCCGTTTTTGGCTACCACGAGTTGTATTAATTTGGGACGAGAATTGGAGGGGGACAATTTCTTGAATCACCCTGTACAATACCTCTCTTCTTTTTTTTCTAATGGGCGAGAATGTTTTTGAGAATTAAATTTGAAAATCATCAAAAATTTACTATTTATACCAGGTATAAAATACTATTTTTTATTAAAATAAATACATTTCAAAATATTCAAATAAAACTCGTGAAAAAATGACGGCTAAAAATGATGTCAGTTTTTTAAAAAACAAACATAAAAATTTTCCTAAAAAAACAGTATAATTTTTACCCCTCTGAAATATGTCACTGTTTCAAAAAAAGGTTAATATCTATGGTTGAGTGCCACCGAAGTAAAATCTTGCAAATCATTTGGAGATGCCAAAATAGTTACTTTTGTTTTTTTGTTTCTCAATTTTAACAAATGTAAAAAAATATATTTAAAAAAACTGCTTACAGCTTCCCGATATCCAGCTAACATTAAAATTTTCGTTTTTTTAATGTTATTTCATCATATATTTTTTTTTCGACATCGTCAAAACAGTTTTTTTTGTCTGCGGCGATTTTTGTGTCGAAATTGCGAAAAATAAAAAAAAAAGAAGGCAGAAAAAATAGTTTTTTTTTCTTTACAAATTTGTGACAGCTTTTTTTAGCCGTCGTTTTTTTTAAAGTTTAATTTGAATATTTTATTTTTTAACTTTTTTTATTGATAAAACTTGTATTTTTAAATATATATGATATAAATGTCAAAATTCTTTCTACCATTTTGAAAATTAAACTGGCTGAAATTGCAATGTTATGCAAAAATAAACAATATTGAAAAAGTAAAGGGTTATGTGCCGTCAAAATCGCGAAACTGTGAAAAACGCCCATACGTAAAAATACAAAACACCAGCTTTTGCATATCCTTTTGGGATGTAATTTTTTTTATGTTGAAACACAAAAGTTGTAAATTTTGTAACATTCTTAAATCTGCCCTCTTAAAACACATTCTACGACAAAATATTCTTGAACCTGTACCACCAAAAATGAATATTTCTGAAACTTTACCCATGTTTTCGACTATGCTTAACAAGACTAGAGCCAAGGGCTTTTTGCTCAAAAGTGCCGTTTTGGCACTTTTTTGTGCCATCGAAGTCAAAGGCATTTTTTAAAAACAGCCGCTCTTGGAGATATTGGCTTAATTTAATTTGGCATAAACTAAATCGAGGTCGCTGAATCCGAATATCGCATTTACAAATCTTGAAATTCGTTGTGGGACCCAAAAATGACGAAATTATGCAAACTTTTGCATTTACGCCGTTCTAGCGCCGTGGGGGTTTTTGTGCGGGTTCCAATTTATTTTTTTTCGGATTCCTCGTGTTTTTTGAGCTCTAGAGAGGGAGGAATATAAAAAAAATATTTCGAGTACTATCCTTTATGAATTTTTGAATAAGCTTGATTCACCTTTTTGTCTTGGTCCCCCCTTAAAGAAAAAATTTTTGGAAAAATTTAAAAAAAAAATTTTTTTTTTATTTTTCAAATTTTATGTTTTATCTCAGATCAGTTACATTTTTTTGTAGTTTTTCAAGTATTTCTAAAATAAAAAAAAATTTTTTTTTAAATTTTTTAAAAATTTTTTCTAAAATTTTTTTTGTAAGGGGGGACCAAGACAAAAAAGTGGAATCGAGCTTATTCAAAAATTCATAAAGGATAGTACTCGAAATATTTTTTTTATATTCCTCCCTCACTAGGGTTAAAAAACCACGAGGAATCCGAAAAAAAATAAATTGGAACCCGCATGAAAACCCCCACGGCGCTAGAATGGCGTAAACGCAAAAATTTGCATAATTTCATCATTTTTGGGTCCCACAACGAATTTCAAGATTTGTAAATGCGATATTCGGATTCAGCGACCTCGATTTAGTTTATACTAAATCAAATTAAGCCAATATCTCCAAGAGCGGCTGGTTTTCAAAAACGCCGTTTTTGACTTCAATGGCACAAAAAAGTGCCAAAACGGCACTTTTGAGCAAAAAGCCCTTGTGTCTAGTCTTGTTAAGCATAGTCGAAAACATGGGTAAAGTTTCAGAAATATTCATTTTTGGTGGTACAGGTTCAAGAATATTTTGTCGTAGAATGTGTTTTAAAAATAAGCTTTTGGAAAAGTATTCCCTGGAGGAAGTACTTTCCGCACAGCTCTGACCCCCAAATATTTGAAAAAACAAACTTACTCTGATTTTTTTAAAAATAATCATTGACAAGTAAAGTCCCCGCTACGCGGGTACTTTACTTGAACAAATTATCAAAAACGCCTTAACTATAATGACATTAAAAGCTTTATCTTATTAAGTAAACCTCAAAAATTTGAACAGTTTTACTCATTTTTATTAGAGGTTGATGCTCTCTGCGCAAATCACATAATGCCAAAGCCAAAAACACTTTTTTGTTGTTCTGCTATGAGAACTCATTTTTATCACGCAAAACAAAATGGCAAATTCTTTTTTGCCTGATTCGTGTCGAAAGCATCAAGGAAAGGTGTTCAAAAAAATGTGTAAGAGCTGGGGCTCCCCTTATAAGCTCACAACTGAAATAAATTAGTGTTAAAAAAAGACAGGGCTCCCTGAGGTATCATTTTCACGGGCTCACTTTTTGGTGAAAAACGTAGGGTTAAGGCGGCTTGGACCTAAAATGGTGCCAATAGGCCCAAAAACACTAAAAAAAGGCTTTTGGTTGGTATCTGGGTCGACAGGGTTATGTGCCGTCAAAATCGCGAAACTGCGAAAAACGCCCATTTTTGGCAATTTTTTGCAGTGCCATATCCGTATTTCCAAAGAAAGTGGTCCCTCAGTTTTTTTAGTTTTACAAACTTACTCTGATTCTTTTTAAATAATAATTGCTAAGATTAAAAATGTCAAACTGCCGTTCTGGCTGGTAACTATTTTTTTCATTTTCAGAAAAATCTTGTCCCATTTAACTTTAAAGACAAAAAAAAGGAAAAGAAAAACGCTATTTTTGCACAGCTTTTTTAAAACTGTAAATGAAAAACAAGAAAATGTTGAAATGTAATAATTTGTATCTTTTTTTAAATGTTATTAACTGAAAAAAATACAAATTTGTTGAAAATTGTACACGCATTTTAAAATATTCAAACAAAAAGGTATCAAAAATTTGAAATGGAAATTTTCTGCCCATTTTTTTATTGCTCGCAAACAAACAACAAATTTATCGCAGCGCAAAAAAACTTTGCTTACGGAAGGGTGGTGGGTGGGGTTGAAAATGTAGGATTTTTTGCTTGCGTAAGATCTGGATGTTTCCAAAATGGAACAAAAAAAGCAAAACATAATATTTTTGTGGGAAATAATACGCTTTCTTTTTTTCTTCTTTCTTGTCTTTCAACGACTAAAACACATTCCACGACAAAATATTTTTGAGCTGGTACCACCAAAAAATGAATATTTCTGAAACTGTACCTATGTTTTCGGCTATGCTTAACGAGACTAGAGCCAAGGGCTTTTTTCTCAAAAGTGCCGTTTTGGCACTTTTTTGTGCCATTGAAGTCAAAAACGGCGTTTTTGAAAACCAGCCGCTCTTGGAGATATTGGCTTAATTTGATTTGGTATAAACTAAATCGAGGTGGCTGAATCCGAATATCGCATTTACAAATCTTGAAATTCGTTGTGGGACCCAAAAATGATGAAATTATGCAAATTTTTGCGTTTACGCCGTTCTAGCGCCGTGGGGGTTTTCATGCGGGTTCCAATTTATTTTTTTTCGGATTCCTCGTGTTTTTTACCCCTGGAGAGGGAGGAATTCTATGAGAAAATCAAAAAGGCGGCACAGCCCCTCCTTTGAGATATTTTGATTTTCTCATAGAATTCCTCCCTCACTAGGGTTAAAAAACCACGAGGAATCCGAAAAAAAATAAATTGGAACCCGCATGAAAACCCCCACGGCGCTAGAATGGCGTAAACGCAAAAATTTGCATAATTTCATCATTTTTGGGTCCCACAACGAATTTCAAGATTTGTAAATGCGATATTCGGATTCAGCGACCTCGATTTAGTTTATACTAAATCAAATTAAGCCAATATCTCCAAGAGCGGCTGGTTTTCAAAAACGCCGTTTTTGACTTCAATGGCAAAAAAAAGTGCCAAAACGGCACTTTTGAGCAAAAAGCCCTTGGCTCTAGTCTTGCTAAGCATAGTCGAAAACATGGGTAAAGTTTCAGAAATATTCATTTTTGGTGGTACAGGTTCAAGAATATTTTGTCGTAGAATGTGTTTTAATTAAATTAGGTATAAACTAAATCGAGGTCGCTGAATCCGAATTATAGCATTTACAAATCTTGAAATTCGTTGTGGGACCGAAAAATGACGAAATTATGCAAATTTTTGCGTTTACGCGGTTCTAGCGCCGTGGGGGTTTTCGTGCGGGTTCCAATTTTTTTTTTTCGGATTCCTCGTGTTTTTTTTACCCATAAAGAGTATTTATGGAATATAAATGATGGAATTCTTTGTAACAAAACATGTTTTGTTTTTCACTTTATTATTATTTATTACGTTTTTCTGATATTTTTCTTGCAGAAATTCTTTTTTAAATATTGAATAGATACAATTGTATTTACGCATTTAATTTTATAAACAAAAATATCATTAGTATCAGTTGTAAAAATACAATTTTAATGATAAAAAGATAAAAAATTCAAATAAAAAAACGATGATTAAAACTATTGAAAATTTTCAAAGAAAAACTATTTTTTCTGCCCCCCCCCCATGTTTGTTTGCTGTTTCGAAATTTTGATAATAAAAAAGGGTACTTCTTCACAATTCCCCCCCCAAGCACGTGAATTTTTTTTTTCATTTTTCTTTCTTCTTTTTTCAGTTGTTTTTTATTCTCAACACTTTGCCAAAAAAATGAAAATCACTTGCATTTTTGTGAAAAAAAGAATGAAAAAAAAAAATCACGCGCTTTGGGGGGGGGGGGGGGGGATTGTGAAGAAGTGCCTAAAAAAGGGGGGAGTGTCGAAATAAGTGGAGTTATATTTTTTTGCCAGTTTTGAACATCATTCTTTTAATCGACACTTTTTTTGAAACATTTCTTTGAATATTTAAATATTTTATTAAAATTGGTGCAATTATATTTATGCTATAATATTAAAAGTATAAATTATATAAAAACCATTTCTCCATGTCAATCTGACCACTATTTAAAAGACTTAATTAATGGCCAGTTAAAATTCAAGAATACAATTAATTATTTTTTACAAAAATATCATTTTATCAACATTTTCATTTTTAATATGACGGTTCTGTAATAGCACATTTTCTTTTATCTCTCTGCTGTTTTGTGTAATATTATTCAAATTTCAAATTATTAAAATTAAAATTGTTTTTGAGTTCACCAATAAAATTATTTTTTATCCATTTAAAAAAGATTTTGCAATGACGCATTTGTTGTTTTTTTATCGTTAAATAAAATACAAAATATTTATAAAAAATTCAAAAAAATATTTTTTAAAAGGGGAGTTTTATTTCTATCAAATTTTTGGACAACCTTTGTCGTAAGAGTCTAAGCAAAATGAACGAAAAAAATACGACAAAGTTTGTCCAAAAATTTGCTAGAAATGAAACTCCCCCTTTAAAAAAGTCCCAACTAAAAAACACTGCCAAATTTTGCAATAAAAAAATATGCATTTGCTTTTTTCCACCAATGTTTTTTATTTTTCGCAGTTTCGAAACAAACAAAACAAAAATAGTTTTATCGACGCTGAAAAATGTAAAATATTTTTTTTTTTATTTTACAAAAGCTTTTTTTAAATTATATAAACAACAGATTTGGGATGTGTATTTGTTATATTTTAAAAAGTAATGTTTTTTAAAGAGAACCAATGCAGTTTAATACAATATTAAATTTAAATTGGAAGTTTAATCGTTACATATTTTGGTACAAATAATTACACCTTTTTTTACAACATTTAAATATTTTTTTAATTTTGGAAGAAAGCATTTAATTTTAAATTTTATTACAAAACGGACACAAAGTTTTTTCAAAATAAATATAAGAATGATGCAACACAAATTTTTTTGAAGAATATCAAAAAAACAAATATATTTTAAAAATATAATTTTGCACGGACTTTTTTAGGTACAAAATTTTGCGTTAATATTTTATTCAAAATTTTTAAAATGATTTTATAGTATTTTTCATTTCCTTAACTCTTTGTTGTTTAATATTCAAATTAACAATTATTAATATTGCATCTTTTTGAAAAATACTGTTTAACACATCCCTTTAAAAATGCTTTGTAAAAAGGCAGTTACTTTTTTTAATTATAAAAAGTTTTTAATTTATTTTACATAAAAAAATATTCAAAAAAAACATCGGCAAAAAAGCTTCCCAAAGTTGGAAACAAAAAATATGCATTTGCTTTTTTTCCACCAATTTTTTTTGTTTTCGCAATTTCGAAACAAACAAAACAAAAATAGTTTCATCGACGCTGAAAAGTTCAGATTTCAAAAAAAAAAGAATGTTTTTGAATTTTTTGAAAAATATTTTTAAATTATAATTATACTGTACTGGATGATGTGACGTAAGAGCTGTCATAGTAAACTGCACCCACACTCTTCCCCATTTTCAGTGAATCTAATACATGGAATGTTAAAATCTAAATTGAAATTTGACAGTTTTATTAATTTAAAAATTAACAAACCTATCATTTTTTTAGCTTCTGCTGGTCGAATTGAAAATGTTTCTTCAACAAAAAGTACTGATGCTGCTGTCATTGTTCGAAGAAATATTATCCGTTGCAAAAACGGCAAAGTCTAGTGTTTCTTTTAACATCCATCGAGTACTTGTATTAGCAAAAGTATAATATTCTGCAGCAGTTTTGTCCAAGATTAATGTTTGCCATTTTTTCCCCATAAATTCGATTGCTTTCTCATTTAAAAAAAAGCTTTGTAATGAATTTTACAACATGTTTTAACTTATTCATTATAGAATACATCAAAAGCTTGCTGTGATTTAACACCTGTGCTTACAAGAACCTTTGCCCGGAGTTCTGCTAGTCTCATTTACTTTTTTTTAGTCGATAATAATTTACAACAAATATAAAATATTCAAAAAAATATTCTATTTTTTGCAATCTAAACTTTTCAACGGCGATAAAACTATTTTGTGTTTTATTTTTGTCTGTGTCGAAATTGCGAAAAAAAGGGTGGAAAAAAGCAAATACATATTTTTTGTTTAAAACTTTTTTTAAAAATGTTTTTATTAAAGTCGCAACTGAAAATAGCTTGAAACAAAAAATATGTATTTACTTTTTTCCGCCCTTTTTTTCGCAATTTCGAAACAGACAAAAAAGAAAAATAAAATAGTTTTATCGGCGCTGAAAAGTTTAGTTTGCAAAAAAAAGAAAATTTTTTTGAATATTTTACAAAAATGTTTTTAAAAAAAATAATAAAACATATATTTGTTGTATGCATTTATTTAATTTGAGATTTATAAATGTTAAATTTTTGGAAAAAACATTACCAAAGAAAGTTGGCAGAAATTAATATCAATAATAAATAAAAATCAGAAGATTAAAACGTCACATGTTTCGTCACATAAAATTACAGCATTTATGTAGGCGTTGAAAAAATGAAAATGAGTTTTAACAAACATTTTTGAGCTAAAATTATACTTTTAATTATGGAAAATAAAAATTGATGAAATTTTATGCAAATTTTAAAAAGATGCTACAGAACCAGTGTTATGCTTCGCCCCGATTTTGCCCCGCCCCGGGGCGCCCCGACGGGGCGAAGGGCGGGGCGCGGGGGGACTTTTAGAAATTTCGGGGCACGGGGCGGGGCGCGGGGCGAACATTTAATGGACAAACATTTTCGATTTTTATTGATTAAATATTTGAGAAAAAAAGAAACTTTTCTTTGCCAAATTTATTTTTTGTCTTGAAGCAGAAAAAACATCTTTTGGACAACAATGTATACACGGCATTACAATTCCAATGTGAAGAAAAAACAGCTCGTAGAAGAAAAACAAAATGTTTGTACTGGCTTGGACTAACTTGATGCCCTCTGAGGATATCAGTCACAAACGAAAATAAATATACTGATACATCTTCTGGTGCTACAACACCAAAAGTGCCTAAAGTTTCTGTTCTCAGGTAAGCATTTCGAATATTATAAGTTTTCGTTATAAATTATAATTTATCAGATGATGCAAAAAATATTGATAAAGAAAGTTTTTATCCATATTTGGATTTGGAGAAAAAAAAGTGCAAAGAATGTGATCAAAAATTGGATATTTCAAAATCATATAATGTTAAAAGACATTTTGAACAAAATTGAAAATTGATGAAGGAAAAACATTTAAAAAAACAACGGGGCACGGGGCGGGGCGCGGGGCGGCTTTTAGAAATTTCGGGGCACGGGGCGGGGCGCGGGGCGATGTTTTGAAAAGAGAAGGGCGCGGGGCGGGGCGCAAACTGCGAAAAACACAAAAGCATAACACTGTACAGAACATTACAAAAGTTTTTGATAAAAGTGACCTGCATTTTTTTCAAATATTATTTTTCTCTTACCACGATTATACCCTTTAAAAAGCAATAAAAAAAGATATATTTCTCCGACAAAAAAAACGATGGTCACTTTTTTTATTGGCAAACTGTTCCCAACGATCAATGCCGGTCTTAAGTTTTAAAATAATTTTTTTGCCAAATAAACCATATCAATTTTTGCTTGTTCGCATTTTCGAAGAGTTTTATCAAAATTATGAAAAATATTAATGAAAATTACAAATACATATATTTCCCAAGTTTTTGCGACAATACACTCCCTCTCTTCTTTTTTTTCTAATGGATGTTCTTGAGGATTCAGTTTTAGTTTTAATATCATCAAAAATTTACCATTTATATCTGTTATAAAATACTATTTTTTATTAAAATAAATACATTTCAAAATATTCAAATAAAACTTGTAAAAAAATGACGGCTAAAAAAGATGTCAATTTAATGAAAAAAAAACAATATTATTTGCCCCCCCCTTTTTATTTATTTTTACGATTTCAAAACCAAAATCGCCGCAGACAAAAACTGTTTTGACGACGCCAAAATAAAATTTGGTGAAAACGACTTTTTTCGAACCACGAAAATAAAAAAAGGGTGCTGAAAAAAAGCCGATTTTGTTAAATCGGCTTTTAAACCTTTATTCGACATCAATTTACAAATAATTAAAGCATTGCATTTTATTTTTCAAAACTTTATTCTTTTTATAAGAATGATGCAACAGAAATTTGTTAAGATTTTTTCCATTAAAAAAAAGAACCGTTAATTTTGCAATGTATTCTT
This sequence comes from Panagrolaimus superbus, assembly GCA_964035985.1. Lineage (NCBI taxonomy): Eukaryota > Metazoa > Nematoda > Chromadorea > Rhabditida > Panagrolaimidae > Panagrolaimus > Panagrolaimus superbus. The sequence goes on from OZ038356.1 coordinate 31,087,145, forward strand.
GAGATTAAAATATTACTTTCATCAATTTATTAATGCTAAAAAATTGAGGAACCTTTGATTTAAATGTTTAAAAAAGAAGCAACTTTTAAAGAAACAAGGAGAAATATAAAAAGCTCGGGGGGGGGGGGGGGGGGGAGGGGGGATGAAAATAGCCTAGCCAAGCATGACTGTTTTATAGCCCCTTTTTTTTGCGATTTCAAAACCAAAAGAAAAAATAAAAAATATTTTCAGCGACTCTAAAAAGTTTAAAAATAGTAGTCGCTATTGCCCTTATCATCCTCAATAGCAACTACTATTTTTTTAGTCCGAAAAAAATGTTCTAAAATTCTGATTCTCAATTGAAATTTCGTTTTTTTCAAAATGAACCCGCTGTGGGGGGGTAAGCTAAAGAAGTGCCGACACTACCTTTAACAAAAAAAAATATTGTAGCCCAGGCAGACAACAAAAAAGTCTACCCGTTCCATACCTAAAAACGCCTTTGATATTTTGCGCCATTAAAATATTTCAAAATTTTGGAGCTTGCTCCTCCCCCTACGTCTCTACGTATATTGTTTAAACTAACATTTAAAAAATTTTATAAGACTTTGCACAAAAATAATGATTACAACTTTTCAAAAATATTTGACAAAGAAAATACTATATAATTTTGAAGAAATATCTTTTATTTTGGCCATTTAAATATAAATGAAATATATTTAGTTTTAACTTTAGAACATCTGCGGCATGGCAATTTTATTTCCAACCTCCAAACAATTAGAATTTTTCAAATTATGGTAACTGTAGTGTAAAATTAACAAGGAACCACGGGAGATGATAATCGAGTTAAAACATCCCACATAGTTTAAACCATTCATTGTAGGTCAGAAACAAACCCCAAAAAATATTTCGCCCCACTTTTAAGTTTTACCCATTTTTCGGCACTTTAAAGATGCGCGATTTGCCTTGGTCCCCCCTGTGCTCCCTAAAATGACAAAAAAAATTAAATTTTTTAAATTTTTCAAATTACCACTCAAAATGTTCCTTATAGTCACTAATATTCGTCTGAATAAAAATATTTATTTAAAAGCCGTATTCTGGCCAGTAAAAATGGTTTTTTCGACTTCATGTTTAATATGGCGCATGCGTGTAAAACGCTAAAAAGTAGGTTAGCGTTGTTTTGAGGCAAAAATACTTTACAGTTATCATCAGTAGACATAATACTAACTTACTAGCAAAAAATAAAAAAACCAAAAAAAATTTTTTTTTCAACATTTTTTTTGTACTCCAAGAGCGCGCGCATCTTGAAAGTGCCAAAAAATAGGTAAAACTTAAAAGTGGGGCGAAATATTTTTTGGGGTTCGTTTCTGACCCCCAATGAATGGTTTAAACTATGTGGGATGTTTTAACTTGATTATCATCTCCCGTGGTTCCCTTGTAAAATGCACCTGTTTTTTGGTGGGTAATTGTAATACAAAAAAATGCTTTTCAATGCTGTTTCATTCTATTCTTGAATAATAAATAATCCATTTTTCAGATGTCAAAATTTAAAGAAAGGCGTCGATCGTTAAAAACAATTTGCCAATAAACAAAAGTGACCATCGTTTTTTTAATTTTTTTTGTTGGGGAAAAATATTTTTTTCATTGCTTTTTTTTTCATTTAGTAAGCGAAGATCCGGTGAAAGAGAGCGTTCCTAAAGTTTTTTTCATTCCATCGCACGAGTCCTCTTACCACGAAAATATGACAAAATCTTTAAAATAGTGAATATTACTGAATTTTGACTATTTTTTTCTGTTTTTACGATTAAAATTAAGCCTAAAACATGTGCCCCACAAAAAACTGAAACAATCCAAGAAAATACGAAATTTGAATATTTTATTGATTACTCACACATTTTTGACAACCGTTTTATATTCTCAAAAAAGTTTATTTAAATCATATTTTTTTAAAAACAGTTTTTCCTTGGGTTAATTTTAATCGTAAAAACAAAAAAATAGTCTAAATTTAGTAATATTCACTTTTTCAAAATTTTGGCATATTTTCGTGCTAAGAGGACCCGTGCCATGGAATTAAAAAGTCTATCCCGAACGCTCCCTTTAAACACATTTTACAAAAAAAACTTAATTTTTGAAAAAAAAGAAAATTATTTGTATGCTTTTAATTTAATCAACTTACTTGTATTTCTATTTTTTAATTATTTTTTAAATATTACTTGTCAAAAAAACTTGTTTACATCAATTCTATCATTTTTTTGTGATAAGAAATGTAAAAAATGTTTTTGCATTGCTTTATTTGGGTTAAAAGTGCAAACAATATTTAACAAAAAAAGGTTAAAATTCGAAAGAAAACAGAAAACAAAATTTCATCAGTAAGTCATCAAAAAAAAAGTTTACTGATAACAAACATGAAGAAGCAGAAAAAAATTCTGATATATAAAAAATATCAATACTCCGCCTTTTTTTGAAAAATTAATATAAAAAGAAGATAAAAGAACTGAAAATTATTTTGTTTAACGA